>CM055120.1:29106090-29706090 GCA_029206835.1 Rana muscosa
TCTAATGTGGCCAAGAAAACAAGGCTTCATCATATAAAAAAAAAAAAAAAAACTCTTTAGAAGTGGCTGATCCTTATTTCCAGTCCGTGTTAAAATCTCGATGTGGGCCTGAAAATTAAAAATGAGATCATGACCTCAATCCAATTTTCAAAAATGAAGACCCATTATGCAAAAAAAAAAAGCCGTCTTATTATCTTGTCACAATAAAGTTTTTTTAATTGTGGTTTTCCTTCTCTGTATTTGTGTACTCTTCTAAAGAGTTACAAATTGATCTAATCCATCTTGATTCTGTTTAATTAACGTTGGTGGCATCTACCCATTGTTCATCCGTTCAGCGAGGAGAAAATCTCTTCCAACACAGTCCTTCGTTATTGCATCCTGACTGCGTCTATTTATTCTGGTGTGTTCTATCTTGATCTGTTTTGTACTCTGACTCTGGTTAATATGATTCTAAAGGCAATTGTTTAAAATAACAAAATGTTAGGCTACTTTTACACTGGGGCGGTGCGGCGCTCAATTTTGCGGCGCTTTATGGCTGTTATAGCGGTGCTTTCTCGCCGCTTTTCGGGTGGTAGCGGGCCGCTTTTAAGTTCCAAGAAGGAGTTAAAAAGGGGTTAAAAGTGTGCTTCCGAAGCGGGTTTCAGCCCATTCATTCCAATGGGCAGTGGCATTTTGGGAGTTCCCACACCGCCCCAAAGATGGGACTTTTTTCCTGTCCTGCAAGCGTACCGCCCCTGTGTGAAAGCACACTGGGGTGGCTTGAGAGGTAGTTTTCAGGCGCTTTACAGGCGTCTGAAAACGCCTGATAACTACTTCAGTGTGAAAGGGGTCTTATACCTACCTGCTCTGTGTAATGGTTTTACACAGCGCAGTCATGATCCTCCTCTTCTGGGGTCCCCCTGTTGGCGCTCCTGGCTTCTCCCTTTTGCTGAGTGCCTCCATAGCATGCTGCTTGCTATGGGGGCACTCGTGCATGCTCGTTCCCAAGCCAACTCGGTTTGCCCATTGGCACACAGCACGGCTCAAATCCACCCCCTGCTCTCTCCTCACTGGCTGTGATTGACAGCAGCAGGAGCCAATGGCTCCTGCTGCTGCCTCTCTATCCAGTGAGGAGGGAGAGAGCCTCTGCTCTTGTGCACATCGCTGGATCTAGATTACCCCACCACTCCCATTCTCAGATCTCTACAACACAAAAGCTACTCATTCTGTAGTCCAAGATGAGAACTAGGAGATTGTTTTGAAATAACACAGGAAGTGTGCAGAGGACACAGGACAGCTCTGAACTTTTGACAAGATCAACACGTTATGTTGCATACATCCAACAGATGTAACAAAACACTTCTGTAACGGCACCCCAAGTATGAAAGGGGTTAACGCCGTTGGGATATTCCCTTTCCAACCACACGACAGCCACCAGACACTCCAACCAGCCGAATAAGACCCCATACAAATACTTCTCCCTCCACAGACGAGACAACCACTCTGTTTAGGTTTCCAACTTGTCTGACAATCTTTAATGACAAACTCTCAGTTTTATACACACAGAGAGGAGGTTCTTACATTCTCCTAATTTTCTTCACGCAATGCACCTTTGACCAGACCTAATTTACATGAGCTAATTAACTACAGCTGATGACTCAGACACATGACCTTTAGGCTAGCCTTACTGTCTCCTAAACTACAGTACCCATTATCAAAGGAATTCTTTACACAATACAGGGCCAATTATCACAATGAAAGATCCTCAGAAGCCATCCTAGATTCATTTACATCACACAGGCAGGGGGCTGGATGTGGTGACATTAGCATCTAACAGTATGTGTCCCAACATCATGAAGGAGTCACTTTTCAGTTAACCTGTTGAGTTCCTAATCAAACAGTAAATAGTTCTTTACAGATATCCTGGGGAATATTGTGGAAAAATATCACTGTCCCATTTTAAAGCAATCCAAGACATATTCTTAATGTCCATTATTTTCTTGCTCACCCTGTGCCCAAAGTGACCCCTGTCACAACTTCCAATGGGTATATATTACAGATCCAAAGGGCGCAAATAAAATAAGTTAATTTTTAGGGCTTACATAAAGCTGGCCATAGATGGATGTAAATTCAGCCATTCATCAGGGCCTGATCCAACTTTGATCAGTGTGTGGCCATCCCGATTCGACAGAAATTGAGCAGACAAGCTGAAAAACCTTTATCCATCAATGGCTGCGGCCAGTGTATTATTACAACAGAGAGTTCTACTATCAGAATGTCAGAATACAATGTCCTGGTTGGGGGTGCAGAGTTCCCCTCTCCACCTCATTTGTCTGGATGGAGGAAACTGAACCATCTATGACTAGCATAACTCTTGTAGCGGAGATCCACCCATTTAAAAGTCAGCAGCTACAAAAAGTGTAGCTGCTGACTTTTAATAATCAGACACTCACCTATCCCACGATCCAGCGATGCGGGCGTACGAAGCCCCGCTCCTCTCCCCCCTCCTCTCCGCGGTGCCAGGGGAGGAAGTGAGAGCTGGGTGCCTGTAAAAACAGGGTATCCGCTCCCCCCGCAAAAAAATTACATGCCAAATGTAGCATGGCAGGGGGTCACCAGCACTTAAAGGGGTTGTAAAGGTACATGTTTTTTCACCTTATTGCATTCTATGCATTAAGATGAAAAAACATCCGAGGATTAGCGGCCCCCCAGCCCCCCCCCCCCGTTTACTTACCTGACCCCTCGAAAGTCCCGCGTCGTGAACGAGCTGGCTTCTCGGCTCAGCGATAGTCGGCGGCTATAGCCGCAGGCTGTATGACGGGAGCGCGCCCGCAAGAACTAACCCCCATGGGAGAGAGCTCCCATGAAGGGGGTTAGCTCTTGCAGGGAGGAGCCGAGACAGCCACCGAGGGACCCCAGAAGACGAGGATCGGGGCCACTGTGTGCAAAACGAGCTGCACAGTGGAGGTAAGTATAATATGTTTGTTATTTAAAAAAAAAAAACGGGAACCTTTTAGTGTCTTTTTAAAGCGGAAGTTCCATTTTTGGGTGTAACTCCGCTTAAAGTTATATCCTATAATAAAATGTTTTTTTAAAGGAACCGTGCTACTATACTCAAATCTGTAAAAAAATTAAAATAAATAAGTCTGTAAATACCTTCTACTGCTTTGATCCTGAGAAATCTTCTGCTGAAGTCTGCACTGAAACTGATAATTCAGGAATCATATTTCATTCTGATCTCTGCTCATTACTAGGGATGAGCTCAGGTGTGTTCGCATTGAACACGTGCAGAGCCCGCCAAGGATGTCGGCACCGTCGGAACCGCGCTGCGCTAATCACAGGCAGGGAGACATTGTCCCGATGCTCGGCTGCAGAGATCGGAAAATGTCTCCCTGCCTGTGATTAGCGCAGCGCGGTTCCGACAGTGCCGACTTCCTTGGCGGTCTCTGCACGTGTTCAATGCGAACACGCCTGAGCTCATCCTTACTCATTACAGGATAGTGATGCCAATAGTTTTTTTTTTTTGCAGCGCCAGAGTTGCTGCTAGAATGCTCAGAATTTGACACTTCCGGGTGTGTCAGATGCCTGTGTCTCCTCCACGCACACTGTAACCCCTCCCTGGCCGATACGGCACTAGTATTTCCCCACAGATGTTTTTTATATGGTGCTTCTCCATCCTGCTGTAGATGAGCTCTACACTAGTCAACTTCAAATACTGTGTAATTCTCATCTTTTATTTCGGAATATATAATTTCCCATTTTAGGTCTTGATGAAGGGGGTCGATTCGAGCCCCCCCCCCCCCCCAAACACGTTGGCTCCATTTTTTATTTTGGTTCATATTGGTAAAAAAATAAATTATATTTTAAATACAGTATATACCTGGACAATTAAGTCATTTAATCTTGGGTCCATTCAGTTACAAGCGAAATAAAAATGTGGATATCCCTTGGCATGTAGAGGCTGCCAACCCCCTCTTTCTACTCATAACAATGTCTGGACCCCCTAAAGTCTGAAGGACCGTAAACTGGCCCTTTGTTTAGAAAGTTTGGAGACCCCTGGCATAGGCTCCGAAGTGAATCATGCAGATAGCAGAGGAATGAGAGAGGAGAAAAAGATCACACTAGGTATTGGATTGAGACAAGCACACACTATGGAAGGATATGCGTTGTTCATTTTTCATTTCAGAGGTTTACAACCACTTGCCGACCAGCCGCCGTCGTTATACGGCGGCAGGTCGGCACGATCCCGCGAACCGTCGTAGCTGTACGTCGGTCCCTTTAAGCGAGATAGCAGGCGCGCGCCCGCTGCATCGTGGGGGGGGGGTGCCGATGCTCATGGGCCGCAAACGATCGCGGGCACGAGAGGCAGAACAGGGACGTGTGTGTGTAAACGCACATATCCCTGTTCTGTTCAGTGATTAAAGACAGATTGTGAGTTCCTAATAGCTAGGAACCACGATTTGTCATTTCCTCTAGGTCAGTCCCCTCACTCCACAGTAAGAATCATTCCCCAGGGAACACAATTAACCCCTTGATCGCCCCCTAGTGTTAACCCCTTCCCTGCCAGTAACATTTTTACAGTAATCAGTGCATTTTTATAGCACTGATCGCTGTATAAATGTGAATGGTCCCAAAAATGTGTCAAAAGTGTCCGATGTGTCCGCCGCAATGTCGCAGATCGCCGCCATTACTAGTAAAAAAAAATAATAATAATAAAAATGCTCTATATCTATCCCCTATTTTTTGTAGACGCTATAACTTTTGCGCAAACCAAACAATATATGCTTATTGCGATTTTTATTACCAAAAATATGTAGAAGAATACATATCGGCCTAAACTGAATTTTTTTTATTTTTATTTTTTTTTAAATTGGGGATATTTATTATAGCAAAATATTGTGTAAATCGCAGAGATGATCAAATACCACCAAAAGAAAGCTCTATTTTTGGGGGAAAAAAGAATGTCAATTTTGTTTGGGTACAGCGTCGCACGACCGCGCAATTCTCAGTTAAAATGACGCAGTGCCGAATCGCAAAAAATGGCCTGGTCATTGGGGGCTGAAGTGGTTAAAGGAGAAGTACAGCCAAAGCTCGTTTGGCTGTACATCTCCTGTGGATCACAGCAGTGCAGTTCGTTCTGCACTCCTGTGACCCCCGTATCGGCTGAAGCCCACTGTCGGCTGACGTCACAGAGCCGGTCCAGGTTGGGGCAAGATCGCCACAATAAAGTCGGGATCCACCCACATGCCTGGACCGGCACCTGGCTCAGCCTTATAGCCAGCCGATCCTGCCCCCGCCCCCTCCACAGCCCAGTGCTCCAGCGAGCGCAGGGGGAACAGAGAGCCGTTGACTGACAGTCGCCGGCTCTTTGCTGACTGAGCTCTGAGAACCGAGCGATCAGCGGTCTTTGATCGCTCGGTTCTCCGTCTTAGAGCTGGCGGGGGACAGATACAGCATCCACCTAGGTAAGTATGATTTTGAAAAAAAATAAAACCCCTGAACTTCACTTTTAAGCAAAACTGTTGTTTTTCTCTGTATAGGTTCTCTTTCAAACACTCTACAATTACAGGTAGTCAGGGGTCGGTTTCATATTGGCGCATTGCTATTGCTGAGCTGCAGAGAAGGGAATTTACGAATCAAGATGAGCTCCTCTAGCAAATCTCTTTTGTAAAATATCACTGTGATGGGGTTGCACTTCCTTGCTGTGCGGCAACATTGATAAATCTCTCTAATTGTGTTTCAGCTGACAGTTTCTTTTGGTTTCGTTGCTGGAAACCTCCGAACACTTCCAGTTTTTTCCTTTCTCCCTCATGAGATCTTCCCCATAAAATATGCTTCCCTGCCGTTTCGAGACTCCAAACAAGTATTTAAATTGCTGACTTTTTATAGACACTCCAGAATCTCTTACATATGGGAGCCTCGCGAGCTGATTTTTCCATAATTGTATAAACTCCCGGCATCATCATAGCGTACATATTGCGCGCTTTAAAGCCAGTAATTGGGCTCTAGGAGTGTAATCTTAATACCGTTCTGTGATCACAGAGGCAAATGAGATATTTTACTTCTCTCTGCAGCAGACGATCCTGTAGTTCTGAGTTCTGCATGGAAAGCGTTTGATATTAAAATGGCTTATCATTTTTTATTTTATTTTTCCCCTTCCCCAGTGGAAACATCGAGCAGAATGTATGTATTTAATGGCATCGCTGCTTAAGATCGGATTGTCGAAATTACTTTTGTTGCAAGCGCTTTTAAACTTGATAGCCGCATAATAGGGTTTGGTGATTGAACAGGAATGCTTATCTTCTTGTAAAATAAGGTCAGCCAGAAGTAAAGGCCTAGGTAGCCTATAGCCAGCTGGTAGGGGTATAATTTTCATGGGCCCATTTAGATCTATGCAACTGCATATAGGTGCGTTTTTTTTTTTTTTGGTAGTGTTAGGTAGGTGTCCATTAGGGGCGCCTTGGCGCCGCCTCCTCTCTCCAGGCCACCCCTTTATGCATAGCATGAAACTGTCCATGGCTACCGTGACCACCTCCTATTCATGCGTCCGGCCCCTTTCAGGGCACCAGGCGCATGATTTACAGCAGCCAGGGTTTTTTTTAATCGCCTTATTAGAGCCAGAGGCTCTAATAGGCTTCAAAATAGGGTGGGCTCAGGACGCAGCGCATTGCGTCTGGAGCCCACCCAGTTGTGTTGCAACAGCTGTTCACTGTTGCAACACTGATCCTCCTCCCGACCAATCGGGAAGTGGGCGCCGTCCATTAGGGGCGCCGCCTCCTCTCTCCAGGCCACCCCTTTATGCATAGCATTAATCTATCCATGGCTACCGCGATCACCTCCTATTTATGCGTCCGGCCCCTTTCAGGGCACCGGGCGTATGATTTACAGCAGCCAGGGTTTTTTTTAAGCGCCTTATTAGAGCCAGAGGCTCTAATAGGCTTCAAAATAGGGTGGGCTCAGGACGCAGCGCATTGCGTCTGCAGCCCACCCAGTTGTGTTGCAACAGCTGTTCACTGTTGCAACAC
The DNA here is from genome assembly GCA_029206835.1 of Rana muscosa. Lineage (NCBI taxonomy): Eukaryota > Metazoa > Chordata > Amphibia > Anura > Ranidae > Rana > Rana muscosa. Next base: position 29,113,095 of record CM055120.1, read on the forward strand.
TGATCCTCCTCCCTGACCAATCGGGAAGCTGGTCTGATACCCATCACCCGATTGACTGAAAGGACAGGCGGTCCTATTGGACGCCTAAGAGGGGAGGAGACGCACAGCGGAAGTGAGGCTGATGCCTAGATGCCCGATCCCCGCCGCTGCTCCTCGGATGCCCGCTGATGCCCACCGCCTAGATGGGGTAAGCTCCGGTGGACCGACAGACAGCAGGTGGTTGGGCTTTGAGTTGCCACGGTGGGGGGGTTTTGGTTGTTTGCCACCCCACAAACAAAAAAACACCAGCTGCCACTGGTAGGTGTGTTATATGTCAACATTATTATTCCACAGGATTAATCTAGGGCCAACAGTTTACGCATCGCTTTACAATATGACAGGGGACAGTACAATTACAACACTGTTCATTACAGAAGGATATCGGGGAACTGGAGAGAAGGGCAGCCAAACTGATAAGAGGCTATGAGGAAAGATTAGAGGAACTGAATCTCTTCTCTATTGAGAAGAGGAGATTAAGGGGGGATATGATCACCATGTACAAATATATAAGTGGTCCATGTAGTGAACTTGGTGTTGAGTTATTCACTTTAAGGTCATCACAAAGTACAAAGGGGCACTCTTTACGTCTAGAGGACGTTTCATCTCCAAATACGGAAAGGTTTCTTCACAGTAAGAGCTGTGAAACTGTGGAATAGACTCCCTACAGAGGTGGTTCTGGCCAGCTCAGTAGATTGCTTTAAAAAAGGCCTGGATTCTTTCCTAAATTTACAGAATATAACTGGGTACTGACATTTATAGGTAAAGTTGATCCAGGAAAAATCTGATTGCCTCCCGGATCAGGAAGGAATCTAACGCTGTAGCAAATTGAATAATGCTTTGCTGGGGTTTTTCGCCTTCCTCTGGATCAACTGAGGGTGATGGATTGTGTATATGGGATTGTATTTTTTTTTTTTTTGGTTGAACTAGATGGACTTGTCTTTTTTTCAACCTGACTAACTATGTTGATGTGCTTCTTCAGTGCCTTTTTTAATTTTAGGATTCAGAGTGGATTAAGTTAAACAGCCATTGGCCAAGGCTTGTTAATATCGGTTACCAACGGGGCTTTTTTTCTCAGAGGAAAAGTGCAGGTACTTCCCCCTTCTGAGTCACCCCTTGGTTCCACCCCCTCATTTTTAGAGAATACAGAACCAAGTATCATTTTGTGGTATAATTAATTTGTATGGAATTTGTTAAGCAATAACATAGATCTCCTGCAGCCAGTAACATTGGATCCCCCTCCCCCAGCAACAATAGATCTCCCAGCAGCCAGCATCAATAGATCCCTCCCAGCAACCATTGACCCCCCAGCAACATAAGACTTCTCCAACAACAATGGTTTCCCCCAGCAACAATAAACCCCCCCCAGCAACAATAGATCTCCCAGTTGCCGGCATCAGTAGACCCTCCAGCAGGCAGCAACAACAGAACCCCTCCCTCAATAGTAGATCCCCCCCAACGATCATTGACCCGATCCCCAGCAGCAACAATAGATCCCCCACAACAATAAATCCTTCCTCTAGACCAGGGGTCTCCAAACATTTTAAACAAAGGGCCGGTTTATTGTCCTTCAGACTCTTGGAGGGCCGGACTTTGGCCAGCGGGGGGTGGAAAATTTCCTGGCATCAGTGGGACTAAACATATGGTATTAGGGGGAGAAATAGTGCCCCATTGTTGGGATCATAGGGAGGAATAGCGCCCCATTAGTGGTGTCAGTGGGTGAAATGTTGCTCCACTGTCGGTGTCAGATGTCAGAATAGTGTCTCGTATCAGTGACAGGAATACTGGCCCAAGGGCCGGATTAAGGCAAGCAAAGGGCCGCATCTGGCCCTTGGGCCGCAGTTTGGAGACCACTGCTCTAGACAATAGACCCTCCAGCACACACCACCACCCTTGCCATTACATGCATTCAGCGCTGGAACTGCATTCCCCCACGTTCCCGCTGAAAAAAGCTCTGGTTACCAGTGTGTAAAAATATATGTATGCAGCCTCCCAATGCACAATGGACTTGTCATATTCTTCAGGATTGCCTATGCCTAGGCCTACCTCTCCGAAAGCCTCATAGCTATGTGTCTTCAGTATTGGATCATCTCAGACGGGGGTTCCCAACCTCAGTCCTCAAGTACCCCCAACATGTCATTTTCAGGATTTCCTTCACCTTGAACAGGTTCTTTAAATCAATGGCTTTGTATTTATGACAACTATTTGGTCTAAGGGAAATTTACAAAACATAACCTGCTGCCTCTGACTGCTAGTCTCACCAGATTTGGACTGAGATTTACTCACTGTTCTCCTTGCTGGAGAGGAATCTGTACCTGAGGAGCTGCAGTGCAAAGATCTCTCCTCTCCTCCATTCATTCTGTGGATCTGAGCCATCTTCACTTCTCTTGCATGTCTATTTACCCCTCAATCATTGATTCAAGGGCCACCTCTGACATGTCCTGCTCCTCTACCAACCAACATGGCTGGCTTCACACAGAAAGACAGTGCGAAACACCACCTGATATGTCAGTAATGGGGAAAAGTTCAGGTGCAGGAGGGCCATAGGCAACACTTTTTTTTACTAGTCCTTTTGTTCTCTGCTTTAATTTTTTGGGGTACATCTTCCACAGTACAGGTCCTCTATCAAGCTGGACTGCTACTGAATAGCTATTAGCATTTCACGGATTAGATTGGATTTCTGTGGACTCTAAAATTGCAAAATACAGCAACTATTTTCATGGTTTTCCCTAAATATTTTATTCTGCAGATTTATTGCAGTGTGAGCACTGACAGCATCAAACTGGATAAAGCTTTGCTTGTTTCATCTCTGACGGGTAGCAGAAAATACATTATGTATCAGCGATGAAATCCCACTGTATGTTCCGCCAGCGGTTAATGCTAGGCGTATTCCCAGACTCCCATACAGCCTGGCTGTATGATTGGACCCGTGATGCGTTAAGACAAATACATCCTTGAAAGTTAATAAAATGTGACGTGCCATTATTAACCTGTGCTTTAGTTGGTGGCAGCGGGGTAATCTCTCCCCGGGTGCTGGAGAACCTTTGCTGCACTAAGAAAGAGTACCTGTCCATCACACACAGGTCACAGCTATACAGGAGCCTCTTGGGATGCCAGGCTGTCAGTCAAGTCTGTGTTTGCTGGGCTTAAGTGCCAGAATTGGTCTGCAAAATGACCCCTCGGTCTCCTGGGACAGGGGTCCCACAACCACTGTTTAAGGTTAACAGGTTGTCCTAAAGCTGAACGCCACAGATAAAACATGAGTTTTTTTTATTTTTTTGTGTTTTCCTGGCAATAAAATTGTAATCCTGTCCACCCATTTCTTAGATCAGTGTATAAGGAAAGGGTAAGTGGGACTTTAAAGGGGACTTCCAGCCTTTTTTATGTTTATTAAAAGTCAGCAGCTACAAAAAGGTGTAGCTGCTGGCTTTTAATAAACAGACACTTACCTATTCCACTGTCCAGCGACGCCCGGAGCTCCGCTCTTCTCCCCCGGCGCCTCCATTCTAACTGTGGGCACCCGGCCATGACAGCTTTCGGCTTCACGGCCGGGCACTCACTGCGCATGCACGAGCGGCGCTGCGCTCCCTGAGTGGACAGGCGATCGCCTGGGACCTGTCACGTGACCCAGGTGATCGCCTACAGGGAGAGGGCCGCCAAAAAGTGATATGACGAGTCGCAAAGTGGTCCCTGGGCAGAAGGAGGAAGTGGGACAGGAAGTCCCAATCCTACTGAAGCCCCCACTCCCCCCCCCCCCAAAAAAATTTTTTACATGCGTAAGGGGGCGAGGAGTGGTTTAAGCAGAAGTTCCACTTTTGGGTGTAACTCTGCTTTAAATGAAGCATATGTAATCACATGCCTCCATCCCTGAATCTGTAAGGTGAACTTACACTGGACCCCATAGCATACTAGCTCATTATGATCCACTTACCTGAGATCGAAGCCCCCGAAGTTCTCCTCCATGCCTTCCCCGCCACCGCCATCTCTCCGACGATCTTCTTCCTGTTATCGCCGCTCCGGCGCTGTGATTGGCCCGGACGTCACGCGCTCGGGCCGGCAAGATCCATTCAGAAAACCGCCAACGAAGCCGGCCCGCTAGTGCGCATACGCGTGACGTCATCGGCGCATCGCTTTTATAGTAAATATCTTAACCGTGGAGGTTAAGGAGATATTTCTTGCACCTACAGGTAAGCCTTAATCTAGGCTTACCTGCAGGTGCAAGTTGTGTGGTTGGGTTTACAACCACTTTAACCTTTTTAAGTCCAGTGTAAACAAGGCAGATCGCCATTCTGTGAGAGAGGAACATGGAAATCCTGTGTTTCTGCTAAGCAGGAACACTGATCTGTCTTCCCCCCCCCCCCCCCCCCCGTCAAAGCACCCCTTCACAGTTGGTAAGCATTCCCAGGGAACACGTTTAACCCTTTGATCGCCCCTGATGTTAACTCCTTCCCAGCCAGTGTCATTTAGAACAGTGACAGTGCATATTTTTAAGCACTGATCACTGTATTAGTGTCACTGGTCCCGAAAAAGTGTCAGAAGTGTCACTTGGTGTCCGATTTGTCCGCCGCAATGTCGCAGTCCCGCTATGAGTCGCTGATCGCCACCATTACTATTAAAACAAAGAAAATTTCCATAACAATATCCCATAGTTTGTAGACACTATAACTTTTGTGCAAACCAATCAATATACGCTTATTGGGATTTTGTTTTACCAAAAAAATGTAGCAGAATACATATTGGCGTAAATTGATGAAGAAATTAGATATTTAAAAATATATATATATATCTATATATAGGATGTGTTTTAAAGCAGAAGGTAAAAAATTTTTTTTTTTTTCAAAATTATCGGCTTTTTTTTGTTTATAGCGCAAAAAATTAAAAACGCATTGGTGATCAAATACCACCAAAAGAAAGCTCTATTTGTGTGGGAAAAAAAGAAGATACGTTTTATTTGGGGACAACGTCTCAGGACTGTTGGCTAAGTTAACGCAGTGCCACATCACAAAAAATGGCCTGGCCATGTAGGGGGTAAACCTTCCGGAGCTGAAGTGGTTAACGAGGACGTTTTTTTTTTTTTTTTTTTCCCATCTGCCTTCTCAAGCTGCCCCAGGATCATGTTTCTTTTTTTTTTTTTTTTTTGTTTGGCTGAGACTGAAATAGCCCAACAGAATCAATTTTACCACTTTAGAAAAACAGAAAATGTCACCAATAAATTATGCCAGCCTAAACCACGCTTGCCCATTATTTTAAATGGATGACATTTTTGTAAAGGGAACTTTCCAATTTCGACTTTAATTTCCCACTATTGAGTTCTAAATTGCAATAATCAGAGGTGAAGTGGTGAGATGGTGTAAAGTAAAAGGAGTTATTTTTCTTATTTTCTCATTCTTTTCTAAACGGAGCTTGTAGTAATGACATGGGGGGGAAAATAGCTGTTGACGTTCAATGCCGCCTGAACACATTCCAGTCTTTGTTCAGTAAGGCTGTACGTTTCCTTTTCTCTGATAATAAGGTATAAACGGCATATTCTCAGGTTATAGAAGTGTCTCCTAACAACTTCAAGTGCCTTTTTATAATGGTCTTCTCCCATTGAAAGCAGCAATCTGTTGATGCATCTGCTCGCCTTCAGATGTCTACACCCAGATTGTTGATATTTCACCTTGTACAGAGCAACTAGACTTGATGCTGCTGCATCGTACATATGTATTATTTTATTATTACAGGTACTTGTAAAGCGCTGTCATGTTACACAGCGCTTTACATATACATTGTACATTCACACCAATCCCTGCCCTCCAAGGAGCTTACAATCTAAGGTCTCCAACTCACATTTATACAAACATACCAGTTCCAATTTAAAATGGTTGTAAAGCCTCAAGGTTTTTCACCTTAATGCATTAAGGTGAAAAGCCTTCTGTGCTGCAACTCACCCCTGACCCCCTCCCCTTTTTTTCTTACCAGGGCCGCCATCAGGAATTTTGGGGCCCCTTACACAGCTTCAGGCATGGGCCCCCTGGAGCAGAGGAGAACCGGGGGGGGGGGGGTGCTGCCGCCGCAAATTGGGGAGCAGGGGGGGGGAATTGAGAAGCGGGGGGGTGCCACGAATTGAGAGGCAGGGGGTGCTGCCGCCGCAAATTGTTGAGGTCGGGGGGGGGGGCTTTGGGTGCTGACGAAAAAAAAAAGAAAGACAAAAAATTATAAAAAAACATTTTTATAAAAAAAAAAAAAAAAAAGGGCGGGTTGCCATCCGGGGCCCTTGGGACCTCTGGGCCCCTTACAAAAAATTAATAAAAAAAATAAAATATTTTTTTAAAAATTTTAATAAAAAATACATAAAAAAGGGGGTTACCATCCAGGGCCCCGGGGACTTCCAGGCCTCTGGGGACCTCTGGGCCCCTTACAAAAAAAAATTATTAAAAAAATTATAAAAAATAAATACATTTTTATATAAAAAAAAAGGGGGGTTGCCATCCGGGGACCTCTGGGCCCCTTACAAAAAATAAATAAAAAATAAATAAAATATATATATATTTTTTTAATAAAAAATACATGAAAAAAGGGGGTTACCATCCAGGGCCCTGGAACCTCCTGGCCTCTGGGGACCTCTGGGCCCATTACAAAAAATAAATAAAAATAAATAAATAAAAAATTTAAATAAAAAAAATATATTATTATTATTTTTTTTTTTTTAAATACATAAAAAAGGGGGGTTACCATCCAGGGCCCCGGGGACTTCCGGGCCTCTGGGGACCTCCTGGGCCCCTTACAAAATTTTTTTAATAAAAAATCAATACATTTTTATATAAAAAAAGGGGGGTTGCCATCCGGGGACCTCTGGACCCCTTACAAAAAGAAATAAATAAAAGAAAAAAAAGGGGGGTGGTTGACATCCGGGCCCCTTACAGGTGTACTGCCTGTACCCCCCTGATGGCAGCCCTGTGAGCCGATCCAGCGATGTGCTCCAGCTGCTGTCTCTCTCCTCATTTGACAAAAAGCAGCAGGAGCCATTGGCCCCCGCTGCGGTCAATCAAATCCAGTGACACGGGAGCTGGGGGCAGGGCGAGTCCTGCTGTCTGTGTCAATGGACGCAGCAGGCGGTACTCAGGAGCGAGCCTGATTGGGTGCTCCCATGGGAACGTGGCTTTCTGTGGGGGATACCGATGAAGAGGAGGGGCACAGAGCACCAGCGGGGCACCCCAGAAGAAGAGAATTGGGGCTGCTCTGTGCAAAACGATTGCACAGAGCAGGCAAGTATAGACATGTTTTTTATTTTTAGTTAAAAAAAAGATGGTTTACAACCGCTTGCCGACTGCATAACATAAGCGCTGCGCAAACTGTTGGCTCTATATAAATCCTGTATAATAATAACATACATATATGGTAGTAAGGGAGCTCTGCTGTGCCAGATCACATACTAGGTACGTGATCTTGCACTTCCAGGTAGGAGGCACCGGCGGCCCGGCTGTGCTGCATTTAAACACCGCAGATGTCAATCAGTGGGTGCCGGCCAATCGATTACCGCCGGCACTCGTCGATTGTTGGGAATTCTGTCCTGTCAGCGGGGAACTAATAGATTTCCTTTCCTGCAAAGCAGGGAATAAAATCCATCACTTCCCTTAGTAAAAGCACTGCACCGTACACCAAAACACTGGCTAGAGACACATTTAACCCTTTGATCGCCCCTAAATGTTTAACCCCTTCCCAGCCGGTGTCATTAGACAGTGACTGTGCATATTGCTTAACACTAATCAGTGATTAGTAATCACTGTATTGGTGTCACTGGTTCCCAAAAAGTGTCCAAATGGCCGCCGCAATATCGCAGTCCTGATATAAATCACTGATCGCCGCCATTACTAGTAAAAAATGAATAAATGAAAATTCCTGTATCTATCCCATAGTTTGTAGACACTATAACTTTTGCGCAAACCAATCCATATACGCTGATTGGAATTTTTTTATACCAAAAACATGTAGCAGAATATCTATTGGCCTAAATTTTATTAAGAAATTCGATTTTTTTTTTATTTATTTTTTTTGGATATGTTTTATAGCAGAAAGTAAAAAAATATTGTTAGACCTTTTTTTTTTTTTTTTTAGCGCAAAAAATAAACACAGAGGTGATCAAATACTACGAAAATAAAGCTCTATTTGTGGGAACAAAATGACACACATTTTATTTGGGTACAGTAATGCAGTGCCGTATTGCAAAAAATGGCTTGGTCATGAAGGGGGCTAAATATTTAGATGGTCTAGTGCAGGGGTCTCAAACTGGTGGCCCTCCAGCTGTTGCAAAAGTCCCATGAGGCATTGCAAGGCTGACAGTTACAAGCATGACTCCCATAGGCAGAGGCATGATGGGACTTGTAGTTTTGCAACAGCTGGAGGGCCACCAGTTTGAGACCCCTGGTCTAGTGGATAAACAAGAGACAAAATAACCTACCAGCATGTCTTTGGAGTGTGAGAGGAAACCAGAGTATCCGGAGGAAACCAACGCACGTACAGGGAAAACATACAAACTCCAGGCAGATCGTGCCATGGTTGGGATTTGAACCAACAACTCTAGTGCTGCTGCTAGGCAGAAGTGCTGACTACTTAACCACCGTGCTGCCTACATTTGTCACAGTCCTGTGACAAAGCGCTAGAAGCGTGAAATGCGTAGTCGGAGTCACCCAGGACCTTTATCCCCAAGACCTGACCCCATTGGCAACGGAGCGGAACCTCATTACAACCTCCAGTAAGCCCGGTTGTTACCACTGTGTATCTCCACGGAGCAGAAGTGCTATCTGTCATCTTCCCAGGATGTGATATTTTTCCATCATTATCACTGCACCACCGCTGCATAGCATTCCTGGTTGAGGATCCATCCTTCCGGTGTCACTGCGCTGCAGTTCCGCTGTTCCACTTCCTGCTTCCTCCCGCCAGAATCGCAGCTGGTCTGTTGTTACTGGCTGGGGTGTTATTTGGCTGATTCCGCGGCACTCACCGCTCCTGTCTCCCTCTCCATCGGATCACTACTCACAGGCTCATCGGAGTATCGGCTAGTTTGACGGTTGCCTTTCGTCCCTTTCCATGTCATGGGAACACATGCTGATTGTGAATAGACTGGTCTCAGCTCCGTTCCGCAGTGGATGTCAGGTTATATATTTTTATTCATCAAGTTCCTTCCCTTTCATTTATCAAGTTTCCCCACCCCCTTTTTTTCTACATGTTTTTATCTTATATATGTGTAGCGCCCTCCCAAATATTTGGGGGCGCTGTGTATGTATTTAGGGGTTATCTGAGCTAGTAGTTGGTCTCAGATTAATTGATTATTCATTATTGCTTCTGCTCTGGGTGTGATGCTGCCTGGCAGTAGTGTTGCATGTAGGTGGCACTGTCACCGCCGGCATAGGTTGAACCACAGGGGGTATCACAGCACCTTGGGTGTCCTCTCTCGGCAGCCGTGTAGTGGGCGTGGTCTACCCGCTGTGCATGCTGGGAGAGGGTACAAAAGGGGCAGATGCCATTGGGGTTCGTTCGTTCCTGGGGACCCATTGGTCCTGTGCGTGCGCCTCGTGGCCCGTATGGCGTGTGTTCTGGTCCCGGGCACCTTCAGCCCGACGCCACATCGCTGCTCGTAGGCCCAGCTCTGCTGGCTGAGGCCTATGTTTCAAGAAATGTATCAAAAGCTACCCACCTACGGGAAGCCCACTCTTAGGAAAAGGAGACCAGGGGAGGATCAGTCCCATAGGAGACTAGCGACGGTACTGCGGTCTCGGGAAGAGGCCTGGAAACTCGCCTAAAGAGGGATCCAAAAATCTGAAGCCTGCAATACGCCAATCTGGCCTAACGGTTCTCTTCATTATTGTCTGGCTGGGAGGATCGGGACTTTAATCCTGTGGCAGGGGATTTCCTGATCGTATCCATAATACAAAAAGGAAAGATTGATTTGTGCTGCATTCCGGCTGCTAGGACCACTAAACGGGACTATCCGGGTGAGCAATACTCACTCAGGCTTGAGTGGCGACGAGTGCTATTTTAGTGTTGCGTGCCTGAACCTTCCCCTGTGTTTTATTTTTCTCTCGTGTCCTACTCTTCCTCTAAAGTTTCCTCAGCAAGAGAAAAATAAAGCCTAGCTGTTTGGGTTTTACATTGTGTGGACATTGGCCTTTCTGAACATTCTTCTCACACCCTGACAACGGAAGCCATAGAGGTAATTCGCATACCCAAAACAAAACCAGCAGCCCGATCTCAGAGAGGGGGGTATCGCTACATATGAACTATTTTTTATGAACTGTTTTTTGATCTTGTGGAAACATAATAAAGAGTGTATCAGCTATTTATACAGTCTGCATTTCCTGCCCATTGAGCGCTGGTTTTCTGAGTTTATTGTTTTATCCCTGTGTTCCATCCATGGTATCTGTGCAGCACTGGGTTCAGTGAAAATCTCTTCATGATTTGTTGTGCCCCCATTATTATTGGCCTAGCTACTGCTACTGTTTAGCGCTGGTGATTTTTTGTTTTTCTATTTTGTTTTCTTGCTTGAACTGATGTTATTGGGTCAGGGATTTTTTTACTACCCAGCACCCTCAGGCCAGAACTCAAGGACAATAAGTGTACAGGCTGTGGAACTTCAGATCCATGGAGGTAAGTATAATTTACAAACTAAAAGAGAACTCCCAGATGTGCAAAGGGACAGGTTCTCTTGAAGGGTCAACTCTCCAACTTACTTTGTTCTCACACTCTTCCCAGCTGCTCCGTTTGTCTGTCAGAGCCAGGGGTCCAATCCCTTTGTAAGTTTAGTGCTGGTAGTGCTGGTCTGTGTCGGAGCTTAAGAAGAGCTATTGACCTTCTACCCTCATCCATGTAACGGTATTCAGGTGTCTAGACTTTGGATGTTCAGATATTAACATATTCGTAACCAGCAGTAAATAAGCTTTAAAACGAGCCCCCTCTGACCTTTGTAGCAAAAGGAAGTGTGGAACAATTCATCCTCAAAGTTCATAAAAGAAGCACTGATGTCCTTCAAGTCTGGCTTCAGCACTCTGCTCTTTCCTTTCCCCTCTTCCTGTGCATCTGCTATAAATGGCACCAATGTATAACGCATGCTTTACCAAAAAGAGATGGTGTGAATAGGTTCTTAGTCGGTTTTATACCTCACATAGCCCTGATATTCTTAAGTTCCCAGACCGTAAAAGGCCTTTTAAAGTTACTCATTGTGGTCTATCAGTGATGATTAGTCCTAACTCAAGAGAAGCTACAGTGTGCTTTTCCATGTGAATTACTGATTGTAAACATAAAGTTGGATCGTACCATTTTTAACTTTTTTTTTTTTTTCTTTTTTTTTTTTTTTAGCTGAACAATCACATTTTGTTTGGGAAAAGCCATCAGAATGCGTCTGCCATTATTAAGACTGCACCTTCCAAACTGAAACTTGTGCTTATAAGGTAAGACATTAGAGGTGCTTATGTGCTAGATTTATTCCTGATGGTTTAAATAAGGGGCCTCCAAATCGTCTAAACAAAGAGCCAGATTACTGTCCATTCAGACTTTAGAGGGGCCTTGACCATGGTTGGTGCGAGTAAACAGTGCCTCAGGCTTGGTTTTCAGTGGGAGTAATAAAATTACATAGCGCATGTGGTCAGTAGAAGGAGTAATGATGCCCCCTCATTTGGTATTGGTAGGAGGAATAGTGGCAATTATTGGTGTCAGTGGGAGGAATAGTGCCCCATCCCTGGCATCAGTGGAAGGACAAGTGTCCCATTGTTGGTGTCAGTGGGAGGAATAGTGCCTCATCCTTGGTGTCAGGGGGAGGAATGGTGCGCTATCATTGGTGTGAGTGATAAGAATAGTGAGTGTCCTATTGTTGGTGTCATTAGGAGTAGTGTCCCATTGTTGTCAGTGAAAGCAATTGTGCCTCATCCTTGGTGTCAGTGAAAGGATTAGTGTTCCATCATTGGTGTCAATCTGAGGAATAGTGCCCCATCCTTGGTGTCAGTAGAAGAAATGGTGCCTCATTGTTGGTGTCAGTGGAAAGAATAGTATCCTATTGTTGGTGTTAGTGAATCAATTGTGTGCCCCATTGTTGGTGTCAGTGAAAGGATTAGTGTTCCATCCTTGGTGTTAATAGAAGAAATGGTGCCTCATTGTTGGTGGTAGTGGAAGGACTAGTCCCCCCTTGGTGCTGGTAGTGGAAGGACTAGTCGCCTCATTGTTGGTGGTAGTGGAAGGACTAGTCCCCCCTTGGTGCTGGTAGTGGAAGGACTAGTCCCCCCTTGGTGCTGGTAGTGGAAGGACTAGTCCCCCCTTGGTGCTGGTAGTGGAAGGACTAGTCCCCCCTTGGTGCTGGTAGTGGAAGGACTAGTCCCCCCTTGGTGCTGGTAGTGGAAGGACTAGTCCCCCCTTGGTGCTGGTAGTGGAAGGACTAGTCCCCCCTTGGTGCTGGTAGTGGAAGGACTAGTCCCCCCTTGGTGCTGGTAGTGGAAGGACTAGTCCCCCCTTGGTGCTGGTAATGGAAGGATTAGTCCCCCCCTTGGTGCTGGTAGTGGAAGGGTTAGTCGCGCCTTGGTGCTGGTAGTGGAAGGATTAGTCCCCCCTTGGTGCTGGTAGTGGAAGGAATAGTCCCCCCCCCGGTGATGATAGTGGAAGTAATACCCCCCCTGGTGATGATAGTGGAAGTAATAGTTTCCCATTGTTGGTGTTAGTGGAAGGAATAGTCCCCCCTTGGTGGTGGTAGTGGAAGGAATACCCCCCCCTGGTGATGATAGTGGAAGTAATACCCCCCCCCCCCGGTGATGATAGTGGAAGTAATAGTCCCCCTCTTGGTAGTGGTAGTGGAAGGAATAGTCCCCCTCTTGGTAGTGGTAGTTGAAGGAATAGTCCCCCTATTGTTGGTGTTCGTGGAAGGCTTAGTACCCCATCCTTGGTGTTAGTAGAAGGAATGGTGCCTTGTCATTGGTGTCAATAGGAGGGATAGTTCCTCAAGGGTCAAAAAAGGTCAGGCAAGGGACCGCCGTTTGGAGACCACTGGCTTAAATTTTAAGCAGAACTGTCACCGGAGAAAGAAGTGATATATTATTATTACTACTACTACAATGATGAGAGTTGATATTATTTTCAGTGACCTGTAAAAGGGAGTGCAGCGAAGGGGTAGGACTTGAGAAGTCTTGGGGTGATGAAATCACATGTTCAGTGCTTAGGCTGCTTTTGGAGCAATACTTGTAGTATATAATTTAGAACTGGAAAAAAATAAATGATCCAGTCAGTTGCTGTTGCATCATTTTATTATATAGATGGAGAGATACCCCGAAGAAATTGGCCTAACTCTACAGACATTGTGCATCTGTGTTAAATAGGGTTTTGTCGCGGTAGTTGGTTGAATTCTGACTCCCACCATGTAGCTGAGGCTTCTTCTCTGGACCGTTTTGCACTGATGTGGCTTATCGCCACCTCATGTAACAAAATTAGGTCATTATGCAGCTTTAACGGCCTGTTTAATTGCCGTTTTACCTGGGTTGAGCCAAGGACCCACCAGAGACTTCACTATAAAGTTTTAATTTAATTAACTCTGGAATTACTTGATGTAAAAAATCCCGTTTACATATCTAAAAACATTCAAATCTCCGTTCCTTTCAGAACTTCCTCACCATTGTTTGGAGATTAATATTAAAAACGTCTTGCTGAGAGAGATCAAAAGAAATAATTTAGCGTTTAAGTAAGCGCCTTAGTCAGCTCTTTATTTGCATATCTTAGCAAAGCTGACTTTGTAGGAGACTGAGGATGTTCGAGTTTGCAGGGGGAGAAATGATTAAGAGCTTCAGCAGCACAAGATGGCCCGATGGAGCCGCCTGACCACCGGGGAGGTATAACCTGTTCCAGAAAAATCACCCAGAGGATCTTTCATAGAGCAGCCTTCTAAAATTCTTCTAGGGAAGATTAGATGTTTTGCTATCAATCTTCGTCTACCTATATACAATACATTTGAGTGCTTGTTCTATAAAAATTACCCAATGAGAAGAGTGTGTTGGCTAAATTACAAGAAAGTGCTGAATAGTACAAACAGACCGTGTTACCTTGGTCACATTTTTTTCATTAAAGCAATATTTTGCAAGGCGCTATTAAACAGTCAGGAAGGTTTAGAGAGTTCAGAGGTCAATAGACTGTAACGCGGAATGCAGGGATAAGGAGTAAGTAAAGCAGTGTTCAGAGGTCAGGAGTAAAGCTGGCCGTAGACTAGTTGCATGATAGAAAATCCATTTCCACAGTCAGTGTTGATGGGGGAATCCCTCCCATGGAGCTATTGTGTTCTCCTGGTGGGGGAATGTGTGGAGCCACCCCTGCCAAGAGAACACACAGTGATTATTGCTAGCGGCTATAGTCGCTGGCAATAATCACTTGAAAGAGGCCGCTGGTACCCAAGTGACTGATCGATCAGCTTGGATACAATCAGCCTGCCTACATATTGGTTCAGATTTTGACCAGTCCCTGCTGAACCGGCAGAGATTCACACCATCTATGGCCGGCTTAAGTAATTGCAGAGTGCAGGGGTCAACAGTAAGTAATGAAGAGTGCTGGGTTCAGGAGTAAGTAATGCAAAGTTCAGAGGTAAGTAAGGCAGAGAGTAGCAATCAGTAGTAGGTAAGCAGCATTCAGAGGTCTGAGGTAAGTAGTGAAGAAGTCAGGGGTAAGTACGTAATGCAGAATGCAGGGGCCTATAGTAACACAGCGTTCAGACGCCATTAGAAGATTAGAGTTCAGACGTCAGTAATCACAAAATTTCCCCCTCCCTCTGTAAAATGCACTCACCAGACCCAGTGGGAATTCACTCGGCTCTTCATTCACATCGCTCTTCTGATCTTTGGTCTAAGGTGGTGGGTGGTGTCAGGAGCTGGCGGCACAGAGGGGTAACAATCTGTCGCCTTGGCCACAATTGATGGGTAGATTTGCGATTGACCAATCGCCGACCCCCACATGCTTTCCAGACTGTCCTGTTTTAAAAAGCTCATAGTGGTGACTTCTCACCCTCTTCATACAACATTGTACAAAACTTCAATCAGATACACAGGGGGGATTTACTAAAATTGGAGCACTCAGAATCTGGTGCATCTGTGCATGATAGCCAATCAGCTTCTAACTTCAGCTTTTTCAATTGGGCTTTGACAATAAAACCTGGAATCTGATTGGTTTCTTTGCAGAGCTGCACCAGATTTTGCACTCTTCATTTTTGGTAAATCTCCCCCCACAGAGTCTGAATGAAACCGTTGATAATGCTTTAGGAATGTCATGGGTGCTCCCTGTATTAAATTTTGTAAAACAAAAATATTATATAAACTGTATGGTACAATATACTGTAAATTATATGACAGTAAACGGGAATGTGGCGCTTACTAAATAAATTAAATAATCCTCATAAAATGCATAAATATGGTTCATATAAATTAATGTGGATACAGTATAAAAATAACGTGCAAAACTTTGCAGAAGTTAGTAAATCACAGTGCCATCAATATTGCTTCCAACAGAACATGTGCAAGTTTAGCAAAAAAAATTTCAAATAGCGATTAAATACTTCCAAGAAAAATGTGCAAAAAAGATAGTCCCATAAAAGGTGTAAAGTGATCCGAAAGTTATAATGGCATGTAAACCTATGCAATCGTGCAAAAAAAATCTTCAAAGTAAAGTGCAAGTGCCAAGCATCCAGTAAGATTCCACCATCCAGTGTGCGCAGAGGGTCTGCCCCAGCCTCTCGCCTCATATACGTCAGAAAATAAGCCTCTCTGATATTTCCACACCGGCCGATTGCCTCCCAGGAAGTCCAAGATAGGATCACAATCACAGGGTAATTAATCTCTCAACTCATTCACATGTAATAAAAGAAGAGGGGGGGGGGCTCCGTGGTGTAGTATTTTCCAAAATAATTTAATATTAAAACGTAGCAACTTGCAGTTTAGGATAATCACAAACAGCGTGATAAACGTGGAGACTTCCGGTCTCAGGTGCGACCCGGAAGTGACAACCCCCGTCTCTGTGCCTGACGCGTTGCGTCATGCTCACGTGACTTTATCAAAGAATCCGCCATTCTCATCCAAGGTTCTGTGGAAGCCCAGGGTTCCTCCAGACCAAAAATTAAAAAAAGTTTTTTTTCTTAATTTCTTTTATAAAAGCTTGCAAATAGATAAACTTTTGTTTATAAATGTAGGTCAAAATGTATTCTGCTACATATCATCTTTGGTATAAATAACCCATATCAGTGTTTATTCTTTACTGATGTACTGACAGCCTATCTCATTCTTGAGGCCTGAAAATGCCAAAACAGTACAAATACCCCCCAAATGACCCCCTTTTTTTTGTAAAGTAGACAGTCCAGGGTATTTCGTGTGAGGCATGGCAATTTTTTTGACATTGCAATTTTCAAGATTTCTTGTAAAATGAAGAAATTAAAAAAAAATATGTTTTCACAATTTTTTATTTTTACATACTGTTACCAGTGGAGTACAGCATCCTCGTATAACTGATGTGGCGGTGATCAGGGAGACTAATGCCGCGTACACACGACCATTTTTCTCGTCGGGAAAAATTTAATTTTTTCTCTTTGATGAGAAAAACGACCGTGTGTGGGCTTTCCATCATTTTTCCCGACGAGAAAAACGGCAAGAATCACGACGAGAAAAATTAGAACGTGCTCTAATTTTTCTCGTCGTGATTCCTTGGCATTTTTCTCTGCGGCAGTTTTCCCATAGGGAAACACTGCCAGGGAGCCTACACACGGTAGTTTTTTCTCGACCAAGAGAAAAAATTTCAGGAAAACTGGCCGTGTGTAGGGGACCAAGCCGTTCCTCGTTTTTCCCGTCTAATTTCTCGGCGGTGTTTTCACCGTCGAGAAAATCGATCGTGTGTACACGGCATGACTGGTGATTGTATGTAAAAAAAATGTTTAAAAAATTCTTATTATTTATTTTTCTTATTTATTACAATTTTTTTTCTTTTTTTACAATTTCTTTTTTACATACTGTGACCAGAGCAGTACAGTGTTACCATAGTAAGACATCAACAGTTTTTAATGTTCATTTTTCACTGATCTGACTCCAGTAAAATGACGTAGGGCTATTTGCAATGTGTTACTGAAATTTTCTCTCCCTTGTCTCATCCGTTCTTAAAATTGCTAATCCTCTAATAAGTGGTAGATTATTATGACAAGGGAGCACTCCGCAACACAGATGAGAGTCAGCACTGATTGGAGAAGAGAACCTCTTGCTGTGCTGCATGTGCTTAAAAAATCAGCAATGCAAGTTGCTGAATAGAGAGGATTTGTATGTCAGAAATATCACAGGTCCATTATTTCATAGACACCCATAGTCATTACCATATAGTGGGGGCTGGTGTTTTTTTTAATCACCCCCCTCCCCCCCCGCGCTGTCTGACGGTCCCCTGGCACTTACCCGGTCGGCGGCAGGGATCGGCAGGCACATTGGGCAGGGGGACAGGCTGTGGCGGGCATCTAGCAGCGTCTTCTGTGTCCTCTTCTCTTCTGAGATCACGGCGGCTTCCGCCGTGCGTCTCCTCCCCTCCTAGGCGTCCAATAGGATCTCCTAACCTTTCAGCCAATCGGGAAAGGGTAACAGACCTGCACTTCCTGATTGGCGGAGAGGCGATTCAGTGTTAGAAAAGCGAATATTAATTTGCTTTTCTAACTATCTCTGCAATGCTCTGCGCTCCGAGTCCACCCTATTTTGAAGCCTATTAGAGCCTATGGCTCTAATCAGGTGCTTCAAAAAACACCCCCGCCGCTGTAATCCACGTGCCCGGCATCTTGAAAGGGGCCGGACACATAAATAGGGGGTGGCCCCAGCAGCCATGGATAGATTCATGCTATGCATGAATCTATTACCATATAGGGGGTGGTGTGGAGAAAGGGTGCGGCCCCTGTTACCATAGGTGTGCGCGGCCTATTGCATTGGAGTGTGCACCCTAAAGCTCAAACGCGCATACCTTTCTCTCAGCTGCGCTGGACAGAGAATGAAAGTGAAGTGCTCTGTGCTGAGCGGCTTCCTGTTAATGCACAGA
Organism: Rana muscosa; assembly: GCA_029206835.1. NCBI lineage: Eukaryota > Metazoa > Chordata > Amphibia > Anura > Ranidae > Rana > Rana muscosa. Next base: position 29,131,173 of record CM055120.1, read on the forward strand.
CTGAAGCATAGTAAAACACTGTCTACTATGCTTCGGTTATGAATGGACACAGTGAGTGAGTGTTGTTAATTTAGCAAAGGAAGGGACTGGTAAATTACATATCTACTTCCCCTTCGGCAGCTGTGAGAAGAGGTGGGAAACCAACCCACCTGCAGGGTGGGGGAGGACAACGGGGGGGGAGCCCGGGCAGTAGGGGGAATCGGAACCACACACAGTGATTAGGGTGTGCCCAGGCACATCTGGCACACCCCCTGTGCACGCCTATCGTCATTACAATCTTAAAAGTGAAGAAAGGTCTGAACTGTAATGGCAGCTGTGGCTCTTTCCCGTAATCTCTGACTATTAGATAATTGCAGTGCGGAGCGGTACAGTCTCTATTCTGTAGGATTCAGTTAACATTTGAATTCCTTCAAAAGTCAAGAAATCTTTTTAAACTACCGAGCGTAATCACCTGAATTTGTCTTTCTAATGCATTTTCCATACACCAGCTGAAAGTTGAAATTGGGCTGATGAAATGAGAGGGGAAGATGGACAGAGAGGTTGAGCATCCAATGACCCTTTTTAGTCCATAAGAGCGGGCATGGGGCAGGACGGTGGCACACAGCCTGCAGAACACCCTATAGTCGGGTAGTTCAGCGGGGATTAATAATACAATAGCAAATCTATATTGAGGTTTCCATGCTTTTTTTTTAGCGGTTGGAGTTCTCCTTTAATGCTGTCTATATTATGAGCATTTTTCTATCTGGTCTCCTCATTTCCTCCCATGACTCTCTCTTCCTTCCACACATCTGTGTTACATCTCCAGTATTAAATCTTCCCCCCCCCCCCCGTGCGCAGTATCTATCTTGTTCACGAGTCGCCGGACATTGCTATTGTCATTAGATTTATCTTTTTCGCCGCCAAGGGTGGAATCGGCTTAACAAGGAGATGAATCCTTGAAACCTCCCCTCTTGTAATTGACTCGGGAAATTCATGTCATTGATCTGACGAGGTTCTAACACAATGAAATCTGTTTCAGTGACATTTCGTGTCCTTGTCTCTGTGTCACGTAACGTGAGGATATCCACCGCCTGAAGCTCCATCTCCTCAGCTCCTCGCTGTCGTCTTTCTGTTTTGTGCCAAATCACAGCAGACTGCTGACTTATTTCATCATCTTAGAGTGCAAACCCCGGAATAAGAAAATAACTCCCACCTGTAAAAATCCTTTCCTTTCCTGTTCCTATATTAGTGTTTATTATGTTATGCGGTACCAACCAAGGCCTCATTCACATCTGACCAACACGGGAAAATCAAAATTTTCAAGCTTTTTTGTGCTTTAGTACTCTTTTGGAGTGACATTTACATTAAAGCGGAGCTCCGCCGAGAAAATAATATTAAAAGCCAGCAGCTACAAATACTGCAGCTGCTGACTTTTAATATTAGGATACTTGCCTGTTCTGGAGTCCAGCGACGTCGGCAGCAGAAGACGAGCAATCGCTCTTCACTCTGCTGCCCCCACCGCCATCCTCGGTGAGGGAGCCAGGAAGTGAAGCCTTGCGGCTTCACTGTGCGGTTCCCTACGGCGCATGCGCGAGTCGCGCTGCGCCGTTCTTACTGGTCCCCTTGTGTTGTGGGAGCCGTGTGTTTCCCGGAACACAACAGGTATTCTGCGGGAAGTGACGTGCTACCCGCAGAATACCCCGGAAGTGGGTGCAAATACCTGTCTTAGACAGGTATCTGCACCCCCCTGAAAGGTGCCAAATGTGACACCGGAGGGGGGGAGGGTTCCGATGAGCAGTTTAGGGTGGAGCTCCGCTTTAACTTGAAGGGGGTTGCCCTCCGCTCCAAAAATGTGACAAAGTAGCTTCCGTACCCTTTTTTTGGAACTGACTTTGGCATATTTTTGAATAGTGCTTTTTCACATGTTTTTCAGGTGTTTTGTTGCATGACAAAGGATGGAGCCAAATACAGGGCAATCTTGGAAGAAAACCTGTTGGAGTCTGCAAAAGATTTAAGACTGGGGCAGAGGTTCACCTTCTAGCAGGACAACGACCCTAAACATACAGCCAGAGCTGCAATGGAATGGGGCCATTAACTGCGAATAGCACCCAGACTCACGTTGGGCATTTAGGCACATTTACAGGGCCTTTAAAAAATATTCAGCACCCCCGGAGTCAATACTTTGTAGAACCTCCTTTCACTGAAATTACAGCTGCAAGTCTTTTTGGGGATGTCTCTACCAGCTTTGCACATCTAGAGCGTGAAATTTTTGCACATTCTTCTTTGCAAAATAGCTCAAGCCCTGTCAGATTGGATGGAGAGCGTCTGTGAACAGCAATTTTCAAGACTTGCCACAGATTCTCAATTGGATTTAGGTCTGGACTGTGACTGGGCCATTCTAACACATGAATATGCTTTGATCTAAACCATTCTATTGTGGCTCTGGCTGTATGTTTAGGGTCGTTGTCATGCTAGAAGGTGAACCTCCGCCCCAGTCTCAAGTCTTCTGCAGACTCAAACAGGTTTTCTTCTAAAATTGTCCTGTATTTGGCTCCATCCATCTTCCCATCAACTCTGACCAGCTTCCCTGTCCCTGCTGAAGGAAAGCATCCCCACAACATGATGCTACCACCACCATGTTTCACGGTGGGGATGGTGTCTTCAGGGTGATGTGCAGTGTTAGTTTTCTGCCACACATAGCATTTTTCTTTGAGGCAAAAGAGTTCCACTTTGGTCTGATCTGACCAGAGCACCTTGTTCCACACGTTTGCTGTGTCCCCCACATGGCTTCTTTCAAACTGCAAACGGGACTTCTTATTGCTTTCTTTCAACAATGGCTTTTTTCTTGTCACTCTTCCATAAAGGGCAGATTTGTGGAGAAGCACGACTAATAGTTGTCCTGTGGACAGATTCTCCTACCTGAGCTGTGGATCTCTGCAGCTCCTCCAGAGTTACCATGGACCTCTTGGCTGCTTCTCTGATGAATGCTCTCCTTGCCCGGCCCGGTCAGTTTAGGTGGACGGCCATGTCTTAGTAGGTCTGCAGTTGTGCCATACTCTTTCCATTTTCGGATGATGGATTGAACAGTGCTCCGTAAAATGTTCAAGGCTTGGGATATTTTTTTATAACCCAACACTTCTTTAAACTTCTCCACAACTTTATTCCTGACCTGTCTGGTGTGTTCCTTGGCCTTCACGATGCTGTTTGTTTATTAAGGTTTTCCAACAAACCTCTGAGGGCTTCACAGAACAGCTGTATTTATACTGAGATTAAATTACAAACCGATGGACTCTATTTACTAATTAGAAAAGAAAAAAAAAGAAAAAAGGGGGTTCCCCTGGGTGGACTTTTAAGGCACTGGTAGTATTAATTCCAAATATACGGGATATTGAAGTAAAAAATCGTTTTTATTCACAATTGTACATATTTATCAAAAAATGAAATATTAAATTAAAATATACAGTTCCAAAGATTGTCACCATATAGGTAAATGCATGAAAACCTTCTTTTCACCCGACGCGTTTCGGGGTAACCTTCTTCAGGGTGTGTAGGGAAGGACAATTAGTTCATGTATTATAAATGTAGTAGAAGAATGAATATTTCATTGGATGCAATTTTTTAAAAGCATTGAAAAAATAAACCGCATGCTGGGTTCTGTCAATGGGGTTGCCAGTCAAGCAAGAAGTGGGTATCAGAATATACAATTAATGCAGGTTTGAGAAGGACATTTTATAAGGAACAGGTGTTCATCCTGTCCCTGAGTATATGAGATCCGTAAAAGACCTAATAATGTCCGCTGTAGAGTTGAGCAGACACCTGGATGTTCGGGTTCGACGGGTTCGGCCGAACTTTGGAAAAAAGTTCGGGTTCGGGACCGAACTTGAACCCGAACCCCATTGAAGTCAATGGTGACCCGGACTTCTAAGGACTAAAAAGGCTCTAAAAAAGTAATGGAAATGGCAGCAAAATGTTGTTAAGAGCATGACAAGTGCTCTGCAAACAAATGTGGATAGGGAAATAACTTAAAATAACATTAAAAAAATAAAAAAATATGCTGGAGGCCCCCTTTTCAGCAGAAGAGGTACGGGAAGTCATTAAGAACCTCAGAAACTCAACGGCACGATGCCACACATATTTTGGGAATGCCCCAGAATACGCCCTTTCTGGAATAAATTATTCAATTTAATGGATAAGCTAGTGGGAAAATAAAATTCTTTGAAATAAAAATGTAGCGGGGTGCTAAATTTAAGGGAAGTGTTTGAGTGGTAAATAGGCTCAAACACCCTAATTCTGTAGGATTCATGGACCATTTTGTCCTCGGGGGACAGTATTGGTGTGCAGTTCCCTGCGGCCTACAGGTGGCGCTGCCATGGTAGGCTAGGGTTGAACCGCCGATACAGTGCTGTGCCTTTTGTGTCCCCTCTTGGCAGTAGTACAGCGGGGCGGGAACCTGCTGTGCATGCCGGGAGAGCATATAAAAGGGGCAGACCTTTGGCCTGGGGGCTGATGTCCAGTGGGGTCCACGCCCAGGTGCCTTCGGCCTGGGTGCATGTGTTCCTGTTCCATCCCGGGTACCTTTAGCTGCCCTGGGTATGGAGGCCTAGGTGCGGGAGTAAAGCCTGGAGTCCAGAGCCTTCGTCTGGAGTCCGCTAAGGGTCGAGGAGTCTTAGGGTGCCGCCTCGTGTAGGGGACCATGTTCCAGGGAAGGGAGGATCATTCTGATGGACCGATGCGGGAGTCACGGTGAAGGAATGGTCTGTTGACTCCCTGGAGAGATGTCTTCCCCTTGATATGGGCTAGGTTTGTAGAAGGAGAAGCTCAAGGTCATCTTGACTGTATCAGAGGCCTTATTCACCCGGCCCGTGGCAGGGGCCTTATACACCCTGGTCTGTGGCAGAGACCAAAGTTCTCCAGGTCCGTGGCAGGGGCCTTGTACACCCGGTCTGTGGCATAGACCAAAGTTCTCCAGGTCCGTGGCAGGGGCCTTGTACACCCGGTCTGTGGCAGAGACCAACCGCAAGGTCTGTGGCAGAGACCGTGCACCTAAAACTGTTTGAGAAACCTAAGCAGTGAAGTGAATGTGCTACGTTTGTGCCTGGACCTCCTCCACACCTTAAGCTGTCCTGTTTCTTTGCTCTAACCTTTTCTATCCGAGTAGAGTTTATTTTGCCATGAGAGAATAAGAGTTGTACTTTCAGCTGGTGTGAACATTGACTTTACTGGGAATTAAAGGACTTGCCTCTACCTACAGTAGAGGTGAGAATCATCCTCTGGAGGAGTTTTGACTCCGGCTGTGGACACGGCCCGTCAAGTACACCACTCAACCTCTTTATATAGGAGGGTACGGGCTGGTAGTGCGGTGTGCCTTTCTCCCTCCTGCGAGGAGCCAACAACATAAAGGCAGGTAAGGGGGAAAGGATCTGTGCGCTACAAAAAAATAAAATAAAAATTATAATCTTGACCTAGGAGGACGAGGTCCATATGGAGTAGGAGGTTGAGGTGGCGGTGGATGTGGCTGTGTAGGTGGAAGTGGCGGTGGAGGAGGACGAGGTAGCCAACACTGGTTAAAAAAATACAACAATGGCTGGGTAAGGCCGGTGATGTGTCGAATTCTGTCCCCCGTCAAATAGTGTCCACCCTCTACTGCGCTTGCTCAGTATGTAGGACAAGGGGATTTCGAAAATCTCCCAAGACGAACGGCGCCTGCGTGGTGAGTTCAGGTGAAGGCCACACCATCCGTGGTTCAAGCCGAGCCAAGTGAGGCCATGCCCGAAGCGTGGCGATCGAACCAAGCCTGTGAGGGGCCCTGTTACTATGTGCTACCGTATGTCAACTTGGATGGTGGGGCTTGAACCTGCACTCACGCGCAGGCGCTGTTCATCTTCTGAGATTTTGTGAATCTCCTTGTCCTCTGTACTGCGCAAGCGCTGCGCCTTCGCAGTATGGGCCGGACACAATCCGATGGCCAGACAGTTTTTGTCACAACACCGGTATACATGTCTATTCTGCAGAAGGTACGGACAAGTCCTGTGGGATCCATGCCTGGTTCATTTTCGTGAACGTGAGCTTGTCCACATTGGCTCTGGACAGGCGGCTGCGCTTGTCTGTGATAACGCCCCCTGCCGTGCTAAATACACGTTCAGATAATACACTGGCTGCAGGGCAGGCCAGCACCTCCAAGGCATAAAGGGCAAGCTCAGGCCATGTGCCCAATTTGGAGACCCAGAAGTTAAAGGGGGCAGACCCGTCATCCAGTACGTGTAGGCCTGTGGACACATACTGCTCAACCATGTTGGTGAAATGCTGCCTCCTGCTAAGACGTTCCATCTCAGCTGGTGGTGCTGGTTGTTGTGGCGTGCTGACAAAGCTTTTCCACATTTCAGCCATGCTAACCCTGCCTTCTGAGGTGCTTCCACAGTACGCCCGCTGTCAGGTGGGAATGCCACCAGCAGCGCGTCTACCAGCGTGCGCTTGTACTCGCGCATCTTACGATCCCGCTCCAGTGAGGGAATTAAGGACGGTACGTTGTCCTTGTAACGGGGATCCAGCAGGGTGGCCACCCAGTAATCAGCACCAGTTAAAATGTGGGCAACTCGGCGGTCATTGCGGAAACACTGCAGCATGTAATCGCTCATGTGTGCCAGACTGCCCAGAGGCAAAGAAAAGCTGTCCTCTGTGGGAGGTGTATCGTCTGTGTCCTCTGTATCCCCCCAGCCACGCACCAGTGATGGCCACGAGCTGGTCTGGGTGCCACCCTGCTGTGAAAATAGCTCCTCCTCCTCCATCTCCTCCTCCACCTCGTCATCCTCCAGAACTGTGCCCTTTCTGCCGGACAATTGTGTACCTGGCGTTTGTTGGTGCAGGAACCCACCCTCGTAGCCACTTGTGAAAGACTGCCCTGAAAGCCTTTGAAATGATCCCGCTTCCTCCTCATCCTCCTGTGCCACATCCTCTTCCATCATCGCCCGAAGCGTTTTTTCAAGGAGGCATAGAACTGGGATAGTAACGCTGAGAACGGCGTCATTGGCACTGGACATGTTGGTGGAGTACTCGAAACAGCGCAACAAGGCACACAGGTCTCGCATGGAGGCCCAGTTATTGGTGGTGAAGTGGTGCTGTTCCGCAGAGCGACTCACGCGTGATTGCTGCAGCTGAAACTCCACTATCGCCTGCTGCTGCTCGCACAGTCTGGCCAGCATGTGCAAGGTGGAGTTCCACCTTGTGGGCACGTCACATATGAGGCGGTGAGCGGGAAGGCCGAAGTTACGCTGCAGCGCTGACAGGCGAGCAGCAGCAGGGTGAGAACGGCGAAAGTGCGCACACACAGCCCGCACTTTCTGCAGCAGCTCTGGCATATTGGGGTAATTTTTAAGGAACCTCTGGACCACCAAGTTCAGCACATGCGCCAGGCAAGGGATGTGCGTCAAACCGGCTAGGCCCAGAGCTGCTACGAGATTTCGCCCATTATCGCACACCACCAGGCCGGGCTTGAGGCTCACTGACAGCAACCACTCATTGGTCTGTTGTTCCATGTCCCTCCACAACTCCTGCGCGGTGTGGGGTTTTTCCCCCAAACAGGAAAGTTTTAAAACTGCCTGCTGTCGTTTACCCCTGGCTGTGCTGAAGTTGGTGGTGAAGGTGTTACGCTGACCGGATGAGGAGGCGGTAGAGGATGAGGAAGCGGAGTAGGAGGAGTTGGCAACAGGAGGCAAACTAAAGCGCCCTGCAATCCTCGGTGGTGGAAGGACATGCGCCAAACTGCTATCTGCCTCAGGCCCAGCCTCCACTGCATTTACCCAGTGTGCTGTTAGGGAGATATAACGTCCCTGACCGTGCTTACTGGTCCACGTATCCGTAGTTAGGTGGACCTTGCCACAGATGGCGTTGCGCAGTGCACACCTGATTTTGTCCCCCACTTGGTTGTGCAGGGAAGGGATGGCTCATCTGGAAAAGTAGTGGCGGCTGGGCACGACGTACTGTGGGACAGCCAATGCCATCAGGCTTTTAAAACTCTGCGTCTCCATCAGACGGAATGACAGCATTTCAAAGGCCAGGAGTTTTGAAATGCTGGCATTCAGGGCCAGGGATCGTGGGTGGCTAGGGGGGTACTTCCTCTTCCGCTCCAATGTTTGGGAGATAGAGAGCTGAACGCTTCCATGGGACATTGTGGAGATGGTTGGTGACCCAGGTGGTAGTGTTGCTGGCAGATCCTCTGTTTGCGGGCTGGCAGGTGCCACTGTCACTACAGAGGTGGATGAAGAGGCCGAGACTGCAGCAGAAGAGGAAGCAGGAGGAGCCAGAGACCTTTCTTGGTTTTTGAGGTGTCTACTCCACTGCAGCTCGTGCTTTGCACTTAGATGCCTGGTCATGCAGGTTGTGCTCAGGTTGAGAACGTTTATGCCTCGCTTCAGGCTCTGATTGCACAGCGTGCAAACCACTCGTGTCTTGTCATCAGCACATTGTGTGAAGAACTGCCACGCTAGGGAACTCCTTGGACCTGGCTTTGGTGTTCTCGGTCCCTTGCTGCATTGGGCAGTAGCAGAAATACTGTCTAGCTGACAGACGCTCCGCTTTTGCACCCTGCTCCCTCTTCTGCTGTGCTGGTGGCTCTGTGCGACCACCGCCTCTTCCTCCGAACTACACTGGTCACCTGCATAACGTTGATTCCATGTGGGGTCGAGGACCTCATCGTCCTCCACATCATCTTCCACCCAGTCTTCACCCCTGCCCTCCTTGTCTGTCTGCACAATTGCGAAAGCAGCAGCAGTTGGCACCTGTGTTTCGTCATCATCCGAGACGTGCTGCGATGGTCCTCCCATGTACTCATCATGAAACATAAGTGGTTGGGCATCGGTGCACTCAATCTCTTCCACTTCTGGGGCAGGGCTAGGTGGATGGCCCTGGGAAACCCTGCTAACAGAGTCATCGAAAAGCAGAAGAGACTGCTGCATGATTTGGGACTCAGACTGCTTGGCTGATTTGCAAGGGGGTGAGGTGAAAGACTGATGGACATGGGTTTCAGGTGCCAACTCTGTTCTTTCATCAGAAGAGTGGGTGGGAGACAATGTGAAGGAACCCGAGGCACTGTCAGCAACCCAATCTACTATCGCCTGTACTTGTCCTGGCCTAAACATTCGTACAGCCTCATTAGGCGCGACAAAATACCGCCGCAGGCTCGGTCGCCTACTCCCACCTGAGGAAGGTGTTTCACTTGTGCGTGTATCTGGCACAGATCCACCACGTCCTCTCCCTGCAACAGGAGCTCCACCAGCAGCACCACGACCGGGGCCACCACGTCCCTTTGACCTTCTCCTCATATTTTCCAAATTTAGGATCTTGCCCTAAATGGGTGTTTTTGGAAGAGCAGAACACACCCACAGTACGTAACCGCTGAATCGCACAGCTACAGAACTGCAGAAAATGCTATTCAAAAAAAATGTTTTTTTTTTAGTATAGCACAGTAGAAGACAACTATATAGAAATGGTTTATTTCACACGCCTCCACATATGTATAACACACTGCTAAATATTTTTTGTGGCCCTAAATGGGTCTTTTTGCAAGCGTACATTAAAGTACAATTTTTTTTTTTTTTTTTTTGCCCTAAACGGGTCTTTTTTTGCACGAGCAAAATAAAATGCAAATTTTTTTATTTTTTGCCCTTAATGGGTCTTTTGGAAAAGAGCACAATAAAGTGCCTTTTTTTTTTGCCCTAAATGGATCTTTTTCCAAGAGCAGAATACACCCACAGTATGGAAACGGTGTATCTCTCAACGTAATATATGCAGTGCTGGTGCACTGAGCTTGCAGATAAAAGGTAGATTTTCTCTGACACTGGGCTCATGGCAGTGTAAAAAGACTGCACTGCAACACAAACAGGTAAGATCGCTGAGTTATATCTCTGAATCTGGACTCCTATTCCTATATAATATATCTCTCTCCCTGAAAGCACCAACAGGAACCTGGCCCTACACTACACTGTCTCTCTATATTTTCCCTCAGATTCCAGAATCAGGACTAACTCATGTATTTTTCAATCTCTCCCTAAAAGCAGCAGCAGCAGCAGACAAGATCCTCTCCCTATCTATTCTGAAGCAGAGTGACGTGTGTGCTGTATGCCTCTAGCTTATATAGAAGCTGGGTCACATGTTGCATTAGTAGGCATGGCTATGATGGCTTCTAAGGGCACACCAGCTAATCAAAAGGTGATTGGCTGGCCCCTGAAGCATTTCTAACTGCGCCATTAGATTGCCGAACCCGGACTTTCGCGCAAAGTTTGGGTTCGGGAAAAAGCTAAAGTTCGGTACGGACCCGAACTTTACAGTTCAGGTTCACTCAACCCTAGTCCGCTGTCAAACAGTACGCTCTTTGCTGGACTGTCATGGTGTGAGGTTGACTATGTCAATAATACAGTGTACTGTTTGACAGCGGACATTATTAGGTCTTTTACTGATCTCATATACTCAGGGACCGATGGATTTTTTTCATCGGAAATTCCGATCGTGTGTGGGCCCCATCTGATTTTTTTCCGTCGGTGTTTAGAAATAGAACATATTTTATTTTATTTTTTTCCGATGGGGAAAAAAACCGATAGGAAATTCCTATCGTCTGTGTGGAACTCCGACGGAGAAAAAACCCACGCATGTTCAGAATCAAGTCAACGCATGCTCAGAAGCATTGAACTTCATTTTTCTCTGCTCGTCGTAGTGTTGTACATCACGGCGTTTTGGGCGGTCGGAATTTGGACTGACGGTGTGTAGGCAAGACTGATGGAAGACAGCTTGAACGGAATTCCGACGGAAAATTCCATCGGATTTTATCCCATCGGAAAATCAGATCGTGTGTACAGGGCATAAGTGTGGTTAAAAGTCCTGTCATCATTGTGGAGTTCATATAAAACACATGGGGTAGAACTCTCAGCAGGTGAGATTTTCCTTGTTAAACAGTAAATAAATTGTAATAGAAATAGTGTTGTCTGCATGATTGGTTGTTCCAAATGTGGGACCCAATATGTCCGTTGTATGATTCCCCCTATGAGGTGAGAATTGGGGAGCACTATTGTGTAGCCCTAAATCTTCGTAGCACTCTAATTTCTCTCCAACATTTTTCTGGTACACACGCAGGAGAAGTGTCATGGTACTGGAAGAGTGTTTTTGTATGCAAAAGAGATATGAAAGGCACATGGCCTGATGCATGAGTCCTTTTAAAGCGTTTATTTCAAACAAATAAATGTGTACAGAAAATATCATGTATAAATAGGTTACAAGAAAATTTAGCACTAAAACAAATAATATTGTATGTAAAACGATGCCCATATAAAGGATAAAAAGTGAATAATCGGCTTATTCGGCTGACGTGTTTCGAGGATATTCCTCTTCCTCAGAGCCTTAGAGGACCAGGTCTTGTCTGTATGTCATTGTAATGGGGGCCGGATGGATGATTTATCACAATGTGAATATTGACCAACCGGGAGGGTTATTTTTCTCTGATGTGTTTTTATTTTTTCTGCATCACCACGCTCCTGGCACCAAACGAGTGTGTGCAGGGATCAGGTAACCCATTTGTTTTGCAGTCCTTCCCAATAGGGTGTTGGTGTTGTGATCTCTCAGACCCACACTGATCCGTGGCTGGACGTGGATGTGTATGTAGGGGCGAGCTCTAACACCAATAAGCCATCAGTGGAGCTGTACAGATACCCCCTGAAATAGTATTGCCATGCGCACAGTGCAGCGTTGCTGCTTTTAGTATGTGTGCTTGTGGAGATGAAGAGATGCGGCTGTGTACTGCGGCCGTACAGAAGTGTTTTTGTCTTGGAGAGAAGATCTGAGAAGGTTGCATTTGAAGAAAGAGACCTTTTGGGTTTTTAAGTTGCAAACTAAAGTTCCCTGTGGCCTTAATCATAGATGGGATTTTGGGTTTGCATTTTAAAACCCATCAGCATCTCACTTATTACAGTATAATATATAATAGATGACATATTTAATGAATGGATATGGGCTTTATGTGAGCTGCCTGTGAACCTTCACATGTTTTATTTGTATGATTTTATCATGATTTTGATTTATGTATGTTTTCAGGCTTACTCTATATAAATTGTAATGTTCCCTCCAGGGTTTAGGCTTTTTTATTCGCATTTGCGGTCGATATTTGAGAAGTCTTCACTTTGTAAGTGATGTGGCTATGACTAAGGCTGGGTATGGCTGAAATTTTAAAGTGATATTACAGGTATTTGCTTTTTTTAAATAACAAACATGTTATACTTGCCTGCTCTGTTCAATGGTTTTGTACAGAGCAGCCCAGATCCTCCTCTTCTTGGGTCCTCCTGGCTACTCCTCTTCTTCTCCGAGTGTCCCCATAGCAAGCAGCTTGCTATGGGGGCACTTTTGAATGCCTGCTCCCGAGCCCCGCTCTGTGTGTCCATAAGACACCTAGAACAGGGCTTGGCCTCACCCCCTGCACCCTCCTGACTAGCTGGGATTGACAGCAGCGGAAGCCATTGTCTCTCAGCCAATGAGGAGGCAGGGACCCAGCAGAGCAGCTGCTCTTGTGCACATTGCTGGATTGCCGACAAGCTCAGGGAAAGTATTAGGGGGGCTGCGGGGGAAGTTGCATACTGAAGGTTTTTTACCTTTGTGCATAGAATGCATGAAGGTAAAAGACCATCAGTCTTTAGAATCACTACTTTAAAAGTGATTGTAAACCCTCACATATACCCAGTGAAGTGACTGGGTACACAGAGATTAAACAAATCCTCCTACATATGTTATACCTGTTTATCTGCAGTCCTCTCTCCTTCACGTCCATGCAAAGTACAGCATTTCTCAGCTTCAGAAGGGGGGGGGGGGTGGAGCAGGGATTTGATGTTACACACTGTACAGTCTAAAGCAGGCAGCTGAGTGTAAAATGAGATCTGAGTGGAGGGAATGGACACGCCCTCTTCTACATAAACTCATTAGGAAACGCGTCAATCACCAGTTGTGTGCTGCAGGGATTGGAGGGCATCTTCTGGGATTGTCTGGTGTCGGCCTAGACTTTCAGAAGTGACTCCTGCAGATAGACGGAAGAGAGAGAGGAGACAGAAATCCCACTAGGTGCTTTGGGTTGAGGCTAGTACACACTATGGAAGGATATGCATTAATTTTTCATTTCCGGGGTTTACCACCACTTTAACCTTTTGCTCTGTTTGTTCCTTATAAACGAATGTAGCGCCCTTCTCCCAATGAGTGGGCGCTATGTGTTTAAATTTATAGTTGTCTGAGAAATAGTTTGGCTCAGAAGGATTGTGTTACAAATTATACTTCTGTTTCAGTTCAGCTGGCTGCATGATTTTCCTCCTGACAGTGGGTGTCGCTGTCACCACTGGTCAGGATAGGAAAGGCAACAGGCTGAATGCATTGGGTATCTCTTTCCCAGCAGCAACCCAGGGGGCGTGGTGAACCCGCTGTGCATGCTGGGAGGGGGTACTTAAGGGACAGACGCCATGATTAAGGATGAGAGAATTGGGGGTCGTCTTCTTCGATCCTCACCTGAGGGCCCTTCTGGCCTCAGGGATGTGTTGGCAGTTCCCACCTCGGGGCCACATTTGCTCGAGGCCTTGCAACTGAGATGTAGACCCAGGAGTTACTGGGGCCTACTGATCCAGGGATGATCCCGTGTCACCTTACCTGTGGGAAGGGACCAAGCAATTGAGGACTCAATTGGAGGATGCATCCGGATCATAATTTACATCACAGTGCTGCCGGAACAGCTGGAAGATCCTGGCACTGAGAGCTGTGTTCTTTATTCAGAAGGTCACCCAGGGAAGGGTTACACCAAGTCTGTGGCAGAGATTGTTCTATTTACACCAAGTCTGTGACAGAGACTATAAGTGATCGAGCTACGCACCGGTTGCTAGGCCAGTGAGAGTGGGCCTATCCAGTGTTTGCTAAATCCAGCGTGGAGACAGTTGTTCCTCTGGACCTAGGGAAGTTCCTGTGATCTGCAACCAAGGTACCTGAGTCCTCCCCATCCCTTCAACCCCCTCTGTTGAAACTTTATTCAATAAAACCCTTGAAAGAGACTTTGTGTTGGTGCAAACTTCTTCTGGACAACGCTTCAAGGAGAAACCCTGAGACGAGCATACGGAACAGTAAGGTAACGGCAGGCCCAAATTTAAACCAGCAGCTCATACGGGGGTAGTGCTACACTAATAATGAAAACCCTTTTCTGACAACGTTTGGTGCTGTGGAATTGCACTTGACAAAGTGGTGCCACCCCACCATGCTTCACTGGATGATGATCACAACCAGTTTTGCATTCTCATGCAAGGTCCACTTCAGTCAACCTTTTATAATTTTTTACATCCTTGATAGCTTTGTAGCTAAATTTTCTTGCGTGCAATTTCCTTTTTTATTTTTTATAAGCATTGTACATCTTTGGCAGAAAGCCACCTTTTGTGTCCCTCGGAGATGATTCATCTTATACAGGGGTGGTGTGATGCAGGACCTGCCAGCTGCCAAGGGATGGAATGCCATTTCTAATGTCCTCCCTGGTCTTCTGTCATCATAAATGGGGAATGAAAATGACTGGAATGTTTACACGCCAGATGAGGAATGTTTGAGCTTGTGGATGACCTTCTACACTTCTGATTAATGGTCATTATGTAAAAAAAAAAAAAAAAAAAAAATGTAATTGTCACATTGAGGAGCCTGATCACAGTTACATTTCAGAAGAATGACCTGGTACACTTGAGAGAGCCTAATTTACTTTAAAGCTAAACTCTGGGCACAAATACTTTCACTTAAACGTATTCTTTTAACCGCATGATTTAAATCCACTTTGTGTGTGTTAAATGGATTTGCAAACCTTTAAAACGTAGCGGTGACATCACAGTGCTGTACATAGCCTGAGCAGAGCTTTGGGAGGACCAAGCAGGCTCCACCCACTATAGGCTGTGTGCAGAAAACTACAGGAGGGGGTGGAGACAAGACCAGTCACCGTGCACAAGGAGGGGGAGTAGCAGTGAGCGGTCTTTATTGCAGGAAGTCTCACACTGGATTATTGCACAGATCTGGAAGAAATACACAAAGCACACCAAGATCTATATTGCCGTATATTATTATTATGGCAGATGGTTAGAGGGCCAAAAGGGGGTCTAGCACAAGAGACCCCATCCTCACCAATCGGCTAGGTCAGGTTGCCAAATGCTGGATTCCCAAACGGCGGCAGCAACAGACGTCCAGCTCGGGAGCTGAGGGGGCGGGACCAAAACTGACCCCAACAGGAGGCAAACAGAAGGCAGACATGGCATGGGTGGAAGTGTGTCTCCCTATGTGGTCATTTACACTTTGGCTTCAACGTACATTAACAGCTAGTTTTCACTTGCTTCAAAACATGGCTTCAAACACGCTTTGTTAAAGCTCTCTGAACGCCAGTCAAAGCCTGTCACTAAATAAAATGATTAGCTTACAGTCCTGTTTACACCTTTCTTCTGCTTTGCTTCAAAAATTATACCCCATGTCGCTTTAGTGGTGCTTTAAAGCGTCTTTAAAGCCTCCATAGAACTCTATGGCAAAGCTCGCTTGAAGCCCCACCAAAGCCTCATGGAAGCACCAAGCAAAGGCAAACAAAGCGTGTCCGAAGCCTTGTTTTGAAGCAAGTGTAAACTAGCCCTAAAGGTCTCACAATGTCCATTATAGATGTATAGATGGGTTGTTGTAGCACGTCTCATAAATTACATTTTAAATACTGGTACACGTTCTGCAGTGAAATCGCACAGCAGAGTTGTCACCTCATAGCCACGGTACTCTTAGATGTCATTTTTAAAGGGGCTTGAAACATCAAACATGTTAAAAGCCTAACCCCAGTTAAAGGAGAAGTCCAGCCTGAGCTCGTTTGGCTGGGCTTCTCCTATGGGTCACAGGAATGCAATTAGCTTTACACTCCTGTGACCCGTTTTCAGCAGAGAGTGGATCAGTCCAGGCACCGTGTCATACCGACAATGAAGTTTGGGTCCCCCAGGTGCCTATTTTGGTCTGATCTATATAGATGTATATAAAATGCACTTTTTGTCTATCAAAAAGTGTTTTCCAGCGCTAAACCTTTAATCTGATTTCTAAATTGCTGCATTTGTAAATTCCAAAAGCCAATATAAAGGAATAGTAGTGGTAAAAAAAAAGCGCTTGTGGGTTTAACCAATCTTGTTTTTTTTTTTTTTGTACAATTCTCCTTTAAGGGGGCGTGGCAAGGGGTGTGTCCTATGCCTACATACTTTTGCTGATAGGTGTGCCTCATTCCCATCTCAAAAAGTTGGGAGGTGTGCCCACATGTGCGACTCTATAGTGTGACTCTATAATCACATGGGCTGTATCAGATGTGATAGGGAGGAAATGCTCAGCTTAGAAACTCACTGAAAACTGAGCATGTGCAGAGCTGCCAACACTGCTCTGTAAAATCCCCAACTGCATTGGGGACATGAACAGAAGGGGGAGATAGAGAACAGCAGGATCAACCAGGATTTTTTGCAGAATCTCAAAGGGAGTATGAACTGCATGTAGAACACCAATTGATAGTTTTTTATGATGTGGGTTTAGTGACACTAACACAGGAAGTGTGCAGAGGACACAGCACAGCGCGTAATTTCTAATAAGAGCTACAAGTGTTTTTTTGCACTTCTCAAGCCGAAAGAACAAAATGCTTTCAATAGTATATTTACCAGATTAAAAGGGAGAAAATAAGAAAGTTCACTTTTGTTAAAGTTGTTCAAACCAGAGGATCGAATTGACAGCCAGGCAGCAGACATTTGCAGGATGAGAAGTCCTTTGCGTGTCCTGCAGGGAAGGATTGTTTCAGCGAATGGAACCACAGAGCCGTAGCAGCGCAGAGTCTATTCACACCGGCTGTGTAGACGTCCCGCACACCCCGCTAGTGTGATTCCGCTCCTGGCACTGACAGTTCCCTTTTAACAAGGCAATGGAAAGGACTCCCTGCAGTCTAATTAGGTTTTGCCTCTAGAAATAAATGTACAAACATCGGAAAACAAACATTGGGCCCCAGGAAAGAGACGAGTTAATGAGTTACTGCTGCGTGGCTCCGATTTACTTCCCTGATATTTATTTGTATTTGGGTGTTAAAATATTGATCGCTCAGCTGGAACAACTGTCAGATGGCCGTATATTTATTTCTGGCACGGGGCTAAGGCTGAAATTGAAGTGAAAACATAAACAGTGTGAGAAAACATACCTGACCCCTATTCCTAAAACTAGAGCTGTGCGATTAATCGTTAAGAATCGTTATCACAATTTATTCCCCCCTCGCGATCTTAACAAAGCATTTTCACAATTCTTTCTATGCAGAGTTCTCTGCTCAAGCCGACAGCTGTCAAAAAAACAAAAACAAAAAAAAACAGGCAGTCTGCAAAGTATCACAACATTCCTCAGCCGCTGAGCTAACTATAAACAATGTAACGTTTTGTTCTTTAGATCAAATGAATGAACTTCGGTCTGTAAATGAGGGAAGTTTTACCACTTAAAGACTAAACCTTTTTCTGACACTTGTTGGTTTCAAGTTAAAATCATTATTTTTTGCTAGAAAATTACTTCGAACTAGAGCCGCCACGACACGTCGACGTAATCTATTACGTCGACTACGAAAATACGTCGACGTGCGTGAAAGGTGTCCATGCGTCACACGTTGCGAGTTGCAGGTCAATACACCCCCACCGTGGCTTTCAACGCGGTGCTTCTCTCCCACACGTGATCACCGCTGACTGTCCCCTATCCCCTCCAGTCCCCATCCGCCTTCTCCATGCTGCTGTCCCCCTCCATGCTGCTCCGTGTCTCCCTCTCTCCTCTGTGCATCTGTCCCCCTCTCTTCTCCGTGTCCCCCTCCATGCTGCTGTCCCCCTCCATGCTGCTCCGTATCTCCCTCTCTCCTCCGTTCTCCGTGTCCCCCTCTCTTCTCTGTGTCCCCCTCTCTTCTCTGTGTCCCCCTCTCTTCTCTGTGTCCCCCTCTCTTCTGTGTCCCCCTCTCTTCTCTGTGTCCCCCTCTCTTCTCTGTGTCCCCCTCCATGCTGCTCCCCCCCTCCATGCTGCTCCCCCCCTCCATGCTGCTCCCCCCCTCCATGCTGCTCCATGTCTCCCTCTCTTCTCCGTGTCCCCCTCCATGCTGCTCCGTGTCTCCCTCTCTTCTCCGTGTACCCCTCCATGCTGCTCCGTGTCTCCCTCTCTTCTCCGTGTACCCCTCCATGCTGCTGTCTCCCTCCATGCTGCTGTCCCCCCCTCTCTTCTCCGTGCATCTGTCCCCCTCTCTTCTCTCCCTCTGTGCTGCCGTCCCCCTCGGTATCTCCTGATGGAGAGCGGAGGTAGGAGCCGGTAAACCCGTTGTCTTCTCTCCATTCATTATCAGTGCAACTGAGGCTGCTGAGAAAGGGACTGGGGAATCTGTGTCCCTTTCCCTGTCTCAAATGGGAGATGTCAGAGGTCTGTTAAGACCCCTGATATCTCACCATAGCCCCCCAACAGGGCTGATAAAAATTAAAAATTGCAATAAAAAAAAATTTGTCAAAAATAATAATAAAAAAAACACACTGACACTGTCCCCACCCCCCCCCCCCCCCATTAAAAAAAGAAAGCATTGTAAAAAAATTAAAATAAATTATAAACATTCATGAACTTCTGAACAGAAAAGAAAACAGAACATAAAAAAAGGTAAGATAAAAGAATATAACTACATGCATATATATAATATATATGTATGTAGTTATATTCTTTTATCTCACCTTTTTTTTATGTACTTATAATTTTTTGTAAAGTTATCCAAAGGATTAATTAGCTAATCAAAAAAAAGAACACTAGATTAAGTAAAAAAATAAAATAAAAATAATCGTTATAGTCGATGACTAATCGAAAAAATAATCGCTAGATTAGTCGACAGACAAAATAATCGTTAGTTGTAGCTCTACTTCGAACCCCCAAACATTATATATAATTTTTTAGCAGAGACCCTAGAGAATAAAATGGTGGTTGTTGCAATATTTTATGTCACACTGTACTTGCGCAGGGGTCTTTCAAATGCAATTATTTATGGAAAAAATTACACTTTAAAGGAATAAAAAAAAAAAAAAAAAAGATAAAACAGTAAAGTTAGCCCAATTTTTTTGTATAATGTGAAAGATGTTACTCTGTGAGAATCGTGATCTTTATTCTAAGCACAAAAATTGTGATTCCCATTTCGGCCAGAATCATGCAGCTCTACCCAACAGTGATGGTTTATCTGACCCCGCACTTAATCTTGCTCCTTCCCGAAACCTTTGCTGTACAAGGTAGGCAGTGGGAAGCGGAGGATATCTGTACTGTGCCATGCATTGTTCAATGCTCAGAGACGTAATTAGGGTGCAGAGGGTGCAGAGGTTGCCTCTTAAATGCTTGCTAGCACAGGAGACTGTTGGGTGCAGGGGATGCCTGTACAGCAGGGGCGTACATACAGGGGTCGCAGAGGTCATCATTGCAACCAAGCCTCCTGCTTCAGGGGGCCGTGAAACCCCCCTGTACACCTGGATAGAAGGGTGGCAGCATGTGGAGGAACTAAACCCTCCTTGCAGCTGCTGAGTGCCTGCTTCCACTTCTCTCCTTCCCACAGACATTCAGCGGCTGCAGTAGGTTAAAGGAGGGCATCCATTCCTCCACATGCTGCTTCCGCCGCCTCCCTATCCCTGTGCTTCTGCCACGAGCCCTTGTGTTCTTCCTTGGCCCACCTGCAGCGCTGCCAGATTTCCCCCTACCACTTCCCGATGGCTGCTGCAGGGGATCGATCAGGATGGAGAGCATGAAAGGAGCCCGTAAATGTGTTATTTACCAGCCCCTTCCTGTTCATTCTGTGTAGCTGAGGCTGCAAAAAAAGGGACTGATGAATCTGTCTGCAGTCCCTTTCTTTTTCTCAAAGTGAGACATCAGAAGAAATACGATGCAGGAAAATAGTAATTTATGGCACAGAAAAAAGGGTGGAGGGGACCTATACATTACTGTGAAAAAGTGGGGCAGGCGGCATGCCTTTCAGAAGACAGGGTACAAAAGACTCCTGTACAGTATGGCAAAGAACATGGAGTGAAGGGAATGTGTGTATAGTACTGTATACAAAAGAAATGGGGTGCAGGACATTTCTGTATGCCACAGTAAATGGGGTGCAAGGCATGCCTTAACAGGAAATAGGGTGAAAGAATTGCCTGTAAGGTGCTGTATGCCATAGAATATAGGGTGCTGGGTACACCTATCCAGTACTGTGTGCCTACCAGTGTGGGAGACCAGGTGTAGGATATGCTTGTATGTTGTACAGTACTGTATGCCATAGGAATTGGTGCAGGGGATGCCTGTACACTACTGTATGCGGTAAGGATTTGTGCAGGGGATGTTTCTACAGTACTGTATGCCATAGGGAATTGGTGCAGTGTATGCCTATAGAGTACTGTATGCCATAGGGATCAGTGCAGGGGATGCCTGTAGAGTTATGTATGCCCTAGGGAATCGGTGCAGGGGATGTCTGTACAGTACTGTATGCCATAGGAGTTGGTGCAGGGGATGCCTGTATAGTACTGTGTACCTGAACACAGGAGATGGGATGTGGAAGATGCCTGTACAGTAAAACCTCGGATTGCGAGTAACGCTGTTACGAGCGTTTCGCAATACGAGCTGTATTTTTTTTAAAATCCTGACTCGGTTTGCAAGCGTCGTCTCGCAAGATGAGCAGGATTCAAGCCTCTGGGGTGTGCAGTACCGCATTTGGCCAGAGGTGCGGGGGCGCCGGTGACGCTCAGAGAAGCTCGGAGACACTTGGAAACACTCCGTTCCTGAGTGTTTCCTAGTGTCTCTGGCGCCCCCCTCCCACTTCTGGCCACATGCGGTACTGCATACACTAGCAGTGACACTGGAACAAATTATCTGAGTCTCCATTGATTCCTGTAGGGAAACTTGCTTTGATATACAAGTGCTTTGGATTACAAACATTCTTCTGGAATGTATTATGCTCGTAATCCAAGGTACCATACAGTACTGTTTGCCAACCAACAAAGCAGACATGGTGTTGGAGATCTCTATAAGGTACTGTATGCCATAGGGAACAAGGTGCAGGTAATACTGTGTGCCTGATAGCACAAAAAGCAGGGTGAGGGGATCTCTGTACAGTGTGGTATGCCTGAAAGCATAGGAGATTGGGGGTGCAGGGAATGCCTGTACATTTGTGTGTTATAGTAATCTTATAGCCAGCCAGCAGTGAGTTTCCTTAAATGACAAAACAGATAAATGAGGAACAGATGTCCACTCCTTTTTCCAACCCCTCCCATCGTATATTGAAACATGGTGCTGAGCTGAAGAATGTGTAGCATGTGGCTTGACACGTGGAAGAAGCAGACGTCACAAGAGAAGAACCATATATGGAATGAACCAATCATATGTACACATTTGTGATGACGATTGCTTATGTCACTTCGTTTATTCTGGGTCTCAGCCCCTTATATAGACTCTCTGTTGTGGTGAAGAGGTCACACTGATCACTGTATTCCAGCATGATTTGTTCCTGCAGGCATGCATGCATATTCACACCATAAATTTGGACCAGCCGCAGAATAGCGACTAGTATTCTGGTATTGGAGATAATCTATTACACAGTACGCATTGGGGTTGATTTTACTAAAACTGCAGAGTGCAAAATCTGGTGCAGCTGTGCATGGTAACTGTAACGACAAGAGTTAACGTCGTTTAAGATATTCCATTGCCGAACACACGACAGCTACCAGACACTCCAACCAGCCGAATAAGACCCCATACAAATACTTCTCCCTCCACAAACGAGACAACCGCTCTGTTTAGTTTTCCAACTGGTCTGACCTCTTTATTGAGAAAAACAGGCTCTTATATACACTAAAATAATACTGTAGTCCAAATGAACAACTCCACCCACAACATCACACAATGGTTACATAACGAGGCCCAATACACATTATTCTGACATCTCTTAGCAGACAACAGGTGAGTTCATTAGCTAATTCCTTTACAGTTTAATTGACTATGCATGACCTTTATGTTCCCCAGACTGTCTGTCTGCTAATTTACAATACACACAATTACAGAGTTAATTATCACAATCCACAATGAAAGGATCTTTAGCAGCTAGCCAGGACTCATTTACATTACACAGGCAGACAGGTGGCTAGAGTTTAACCCATCAGCATCTCTAAATTAACCTGTTGAGCTCAGAATCAAACAACCAGTAAATAGTCCTTTACAGATGTCCTGGGGAATATTGTGGATTAATATTACAGACCCATTTTAAAGCAATCCAAGACATATTCTCAATGTCCATTATTTTCTGGCTCATACTTTCTAAGAACTTCTGGGTTCCACAGGCCCTCCCGTTACAATAACCAATCGGCTTTCAACTTCAGCTTGTTCAATTAAAGTGGATGTAAACCCTCCATACACCCAGTGAAGTGAACAGCCTCAGATGATACACAGGGATGAACCAAATCCCCCCCACATAAGTTTTACATGTATGTCTGCTGTCTTCACATTTATCTACTGTTTTTAGAAAGTTCAGATCGTGTTAGGAAATTTTCTCTTCCTGTTTAACACACGCTGATTGGAGGAAAGGCACACACCCCCTTTCCAGAAAGACTCTCAGAGGTGTTCTGTAATAGGGCCAGCTCCCTGCTAATCTATTTTAGCAACCTCTCGGACAGAAGATTCAGGCTGCTTTTGTCTAAAGTGTCAGAGAATTTGTCCGGAGTTATCAGGCTGATAACAGAGGAACAGTTCAGGAGATGGCTACAGGACTTGGTTTATTGAAGAGAGATGACAAAATACTGCAGATATATGTGCCCAGCTCAAATTTCATGAATCGGGTTTACATCCACTTTAAGCTTTTAATAAAAAAAAAAAAAACCCTGGAAGCTGATTGGTTTCTATGCAGAGCTGCACCAGACTTTGCACTCAGTTTTAGTAAATGCCTGCCAGCACAAGAGACATTGATTGATCTGCACACAGATGACCTCACACCGCGCCTTCACCTTCTCCAATGCTTCTTCTTGATTTATGTTATTTTAGTTTTGGTCTATAAGTCACACAGCACATCAGATGGATTGCAGGATTTTACATTTGTAGAGTATTTAAGGAAAAAATAAGAATAAAGGAAAAGCCCCCTGTCTTGGCGCCGCTGTCTTTTGTCTTGCTGTGATATTTGCTCTCCTTTCTCTCTATTCTCTGCCTGCCCTCCTGTTTACAATCCGGTATTTTGCAATCCTTTGTTTTTCCGGGTTGTGATGGCAGCTAATCGCTCCGGGATTACATATTATTTATTATCTGGCGATACGTTTGTGCACAAAGGTCTGCCTGCCAGGCATCCTCGGTGTATTGCAGCTTTATGATTAAGTAATGCCTTGTGTGTAATTGGAAAAAGGACCAAGCTGGTGTGCCTGTCCTGAGACTGCGGAACACCGAGCGGTGCCAGCCCAGCTCCTTCCCCTCCTCTCTGCTAATTCCCACCAGATGGACAGAGATGCATGGACTGTTCATTTCTAACGCGCTGCGCATTTGTGCGATGTGTGTGGTGCTGTTCCATAGCGCCATGCTGGGAAACCATGGCTGGATGACTTTCTGAAAAAAAAGGGTGAAACTATTTAAAGCATCTCTATGGTCAAACTGGAAAATCCTGTATTCATATTTAATCTGGCCATAGATACTGTAGTGCAGTTGAGCACATAGTCCTGATCTGACCACTCTGTGGCATCTTTGCTGGCCTGTGTATCCCTAAACACAAATGGGCGGGGGGCGGGGGAACGACTATATCAATGTGACTTGTCCAATTGCTGTTTCTGCAGATGAGCATCAATCAGCAGTGTGTGCAGTAGCTTGTAGGCGGGTGCAGTCTACTTTCTCCACTGCAGGTGGTGCTCTTTTGCAGTGGCACTGCAGTTTGAGAGGAAATCAGGAGGAGCATGGTTCCTCTGGTTTCCTGGGTCACTGGGGAAGCAATCCGTGACTTTGGCGGGCATCTTGGGTCAGGCAGAGCCTATTTAAAGCAGACCTTCAGTAATTTTTTTCAACTTTCCATCTATTAAAGCGGAGTTCCACCCAGAAATGGAACTTCCGCTGTTCAGATTCCTCCCCCCCTCTGGTGTCACATTTGGTACCTTTCAGGGGGGAGGAGGGAGCAGATACCCGTTAAATCCAGGTATTTGCTCCCACTTCCGGGGAAATTCACTGCACATGCGGAGACCTACGCAATGTCTGGCAAATCGCCCCCCCCCCCAGCCTTCTGGGAGAGAGACAGGTCCCACAAGACAGCAGGGACCAATTAGAACATGCAGCAAGGAACCAGGAGTGAAGCCGAAAGTCTTCACTGCCTGGTTCCCTTACCAGGAATGGCGGCTGACATTGCGGGCTCCCTGGACAGGCAAGTGTCCGTATATTAAAAGTCAGTAGCTGCAGTATTTGCTTTTCACAGAAAGAACTTTAATTTACCCTTTTTTTTTCTTTTTCCACAAATTTGCGTTCGTGGCTTGAAGGGGTTAAACTGGGGCGATGATTTCAGCTACAGGCATCACCCCGGTACTGTTTTTTAGAGCCAGTGGCTGTTATTCTAAGGGAGCGGGACAGGAACGCCCCCTTCCGCCGCTCTTCCCAGACCTCCCGTCCCACAGGGAGACCCGATCCACAATCTGGCGCGTCCGCCACCTAGGCTGAGACTGTAACAAAGCCGTAAACGGCTTCGATCGAGTCTTCTATGTAAAAACACAGAAGCGACGTCACAACGTCACTTCCGGTTTTCTCGGCTGCCAATGGCGCCGATTAAAAATAAAAAGAGTATTCAGAGACGCCGTTTTTGACGATCTGAATACTTTTAAGTGCAAAGGAGGGATTTGGGGTCTTTTAGACCCCTGATCCCTCCATAAAGAGTACCTGTCACCACCTATTACTGTCACAAGAGATGTTTACCATCCTTGTGACAGCAATAAAAGTGATCAGGGACAATGTAAAAAAAGAAAAAGAAAATAAATGAGAAAAATATATATATATATTTTTTAAAGCGCCCCCGTGCTCGTGCAGCAAAGAAAACGCATACGCAAGTCGCGCCTGCATATGTAAACGGTGTTTAAATCACACATGTGAGGTATCGCTGCGATCGTCGGAGTGAGAGCAATAATTATAGAAAAAGACCCCCTCTTTAACTCTAATCTGGTAACCGTTACATTTTTTTTAAAGCTTTGCCTATGGAGATTTTTAGGTACCGTCGTTTGTCGCCATTCCACGAGTGTGCGCAATTTCAAAGCATGACATGTTGGGTATCTTTTTACTCTGCGTAACGTCCTCGTTTACATTATACAAAAAAATTAAGCGAACTTTACTGATTAGTTGTTTTTTTTTAATTCATGAAAGTGTACTTTTGCCCAAAAAAATTGCGTTTGAATGACTGCTGCGCAAATACCGTGTGACATAAAATATTGCAGCGATCGCCATTTTATTCCCTAGGGTCTCTGCTAAAAATATATTTATAATATTTGGGGGTTCTAAGTAATTTTCTAGCAAAAAATACAGATTTTTAACTTGTAAGCAACAAATGTCAGAAATAGGCTCAGGCATGAAAGGATTAAAAATATATATTTAGGTAGATGTATTGTCTTTGCATGTTAGGCCGCCTTTACTTAATGCGACAAGGGGAATCTCAGTCGACTTGCTGCAGTCTGAAAAACTCAGATGGAAAATAAACCATCTGGTAAAGGTCACTGCTGGAAGCAAGATGGCATCAAAAATGAGCTTTGTCAGTGACCAGTCACATCCGGCTGTGTTATCCGTGCTCCCAGGGTTGGATGATCGCATTATGCCAGCCGGTGTACCCATTTGGTGAAGGTGTCCTTGGCATCTCATGCCTGCACAATTGCATGATCTGAATGCCAGCCAGAAGGTTTCAGGGGTACCTGTGATGCCCACCCCTCTCTCATCCTCTTACTGTTCAGCCATGATTACAGTAAGGTGTTACATTGATGGGTGAAGCACAATACAATTACATTGATGTTCTTACCAAGTGATATGTTGCATTTTCCTCTGATTCTATCTAATCCAGGGAAAAGCTTAATTTTGTTTGATTAAAGTGGCTTGTCACAGGTAAGTGGTAGCATCTGAGTAGCACAATTTTAGAGGGAAACTGTAATCGTTTTAAAGTGCCTTTCCATGCAGAAATTATGTTTTTAATAGAGAACCCTTTTCTTCTCTATTCTGCTACTAAACCAAAAAAAAAAAAAAGTTGCGCAAAAGTGTCACCAAATAGTAAAAAAAAATAATTACTCGGTGACAGCTGCACTTACAAAATGTCCACATAAACGTTATACATTTTAGTATTACTGAAAAACGAGTTGCGCTATCAATATGGGGTGCATCAATTCATAACAATCACTCAAGTAAAACATTAATTTCGATCAAAAACTGTAAATAAGAATGTGTTAAAAAACATGCAGAAGTAGTCCAGTAAAGTCCATCAGAAAAAAAGAAGCAGAGAAGTGCTCTTGTGCAAAAAGTCCATTTCTACTTGTGTATCAACAAAAATCCATATTTCAGTGTGGATAGCAAAATCTTCACACCCAACAGTGCACACCAAACTCTCAAGCTGTTTACCAGCTACTCTGACCCCCAATATGGGGTCTGGCTTCACTTTATCCCAGTATCCCCATGGGATGGATGAATATCAGGAGCCAAGATTCCAGGATAGGTTACCATCACGGCGGATCGTCCATGAAGTGCAAAAGTGTATTATACAGGTATCTGCACCCCCCCTCCCCCCGAAAGGTGCCAAATGTGACACCGGAGGGGGGGGGGGTTCCGAAAAGCGGAGGTTCCATTTTTGTGTGGACCTCGGCTTTAAAAAAGAAACTTAGATTATGGAAAATGAGATATTCACATGCAATATTTCATATTTACGGGACTAAAAATAATTCTGCATATTCCCCTTAAGAAATTTTGTGAATTTTAACCTGAAACTAAAACATGGCTTTCCGGAGACTGACTCCTTTTTAGCGAAGGGAAAGACTTCATATCCTAAAGCAACCGATCAATCGTCCCCTCACTGTGCTGACTGACTGAGCGTTCTATTTGTACAGATTCAGCTCTTGGAATTGTTCTTCCCAGTGAGAAAAGCGCACGCAGCTGCTGTCATGTTTTTATGTGGCCGATAACGAAGATGATTTTATTTTCTTTCATCAGGAATAAAGATGCGGCTCACCAGATGGCCATCGGCCCCTTCCCGCTGCCAGCAAGTTCCCAGTTCTCCAATCAGGTGAGCAAGCATGCTTCGCAGAAAGCTGGTGCCTTGGCAATCTCTGGGGCTTGTAGGACTGAGCTGAGGGTCTGGCTACACACCATTAAGGGAGCTTACTGGAGATGGATGGATTGCAATGCCAACAATGATGCAGGTGAAAGCTGCTGTATTTATGTAGATAAGGCAAGGAACAGGATAAGAACAGATTTTACATCTGACATATCAATTAACAAAAAGTGGGCAATCACTTTAAAGCAGATTATCATTTCTGAGTACAAATACTTCTAGTAGAGCTTGCCAGAAAAAAAAAAATCAATGTTTGACGTGGAGTTATTACATTGGCATGCTTTCTGTCCTATATTTTCATTATTGTATTTCTTTTATAGATTTTTAAATGCTTCCTCTTGTGGTCATTTCTAAATGAGGGAAAAAGTACCTCCTAAAGTGAACCTGTGCTTCACCACATGGCAAAGCAACTGGTTCATTTAAATGCCCCTGTCACAGCTGCCCATTCTTACCATTTTTTCACCATCTGCTGCTCTGTTCTGCCACCAATGTAGGCAGGTGCAGTCAGGGCCGCCATCAGGGGGGTACAGGCAGTACACCTGTAAGGGGCCCGAGTGGAAACCCCCCTTTTTTTTTTTTTTTTTTACTTTTTTTTTTTTTTTATTCTTTTTTTTATTTATTTTTTTATTTATGTATTTTTGTAAGGGCCCCAGAGGCCCGGACGTCCCCAGGGGCCCAGATGGCAACCCCCCTTTTAAAAAAAAAAAAAAAAGAAAAATTATTTTTTTTTAATTTCTTTAATTCTTTTTTTATTTGTTTTATTTTTATTTTTTGTAAGGGGCCCAGATGACAACCCCCAACCTCAATAATTTGCGGCGGCAGCACCCCCCCCCCCGCTTCTCAATTTGTGGCACCCCCCCGCTTCTCAATGTCTACTTTCTTCACTGTAGGTGGCGCCCAACCGCAGCGGCATTGCGGGAGGAGAGGAAGTCCAGAGGAACATGGTTCCTCTTTGGCAGGGGTCTCCAAACTTTCTAAGCAAAGGGCCTGTTTACTGTCCTTCAGGCTTTGGGTGGGCCAGACGGTGGCCAGTGGAAAGAAAGCAATGCCCCATCAATGGTTGTAATGGGAGGAATGGTGCCCCTTTTTGGGATCAGTTGGAGCAATAGTGCCCCATTGATGCTGTCAGTGAGAGGAATGGTATCCCATCATTGGAGTTCGTTGTAGGAGTAGAGCACCAAGGGCCAGATAAAGGCAAGCAAAGGGCCACATCCAGCCCCCCCATGGTCACAGTTTGGAGACCACTGCTCTATGGCTTCCTAGGTCACAGGGGAAGCGATCTCCAATTGGATTCTGCTGCCCCTTGTCACTCTAGCAGCCATCTTGGGTCAGGCAGAGCCCATTTAAGGCCCTTATTGGCTGCACATTTTGGCGTCTGGGTAGTGTAGGGACAGGTCACCCATCTGACAGGGACAGTGATTAGGGGCAGGGAGAGGTTCCAGTTAAGTAGGGAAAGGATAGGGACCCGCCATCCTTCTGGAGA
Organism: Rana muscosa; assembly: GCA_029206835.1. NCBI lineage: Eukaryota > Metazoa > Chordata > Amphibia > Anura > Ranidae > Rana > Rana muscosa. Next base: position 29,159,975 of record CM055120.1, read on the forward strand.
CATCTTTATTTGGGCTTGGACTGGTCATTATGCATTCCGACCCTCAGAACAGATGCTGTCGGCACACCTAGACCTGCTCTGTTACACATTGCTTATATTGCCATAAGTGTTTCCAGTCGGGTGCCTTCCCGCCGGGTTTGTTGTAAATTACTGGATGCTGCGTTCTTACGTGATCTGTTCTCTGCTATTGGACTCGATGGGGGTTTATTGCTAAAACTGGAGAGTGAAAAATCTAGTGTAATTCTGCATACAAACCAGTCGGCTTCCAGGTTTTATTACCAAAGCTTAATTGAACAAGCTGAAGTTAGAAGCTGATTGGTTACCATGCACAGCTGCACCAGATTTTGAGTGCACCAGTTTTAGTACATCTCCCCCTGTGTGTTTAATGCCGCCGCACCATGCTGCATCTCCCCACACTAGGAGTGAAGGAAATCAGCTTTGTGTAAGCTTCAGATCTCTTCACTTGAAGCTAATGCAGGGCTGAGGGTTCTCCCCACACCGTGTGATCCATGTGTCACCAGTGGTGTCAAATGTAGTGAAGCTGCATGTTGTGCACCATGCCTGGAAGTGTTCTCTGCTCCTGGAAGCTGAACATAGAGGCTGGGGAGCAGTGGCGGCTGGTGGTATATTTATTTGGAAGGGGGGGGGTACAATGCACCCACAGCCACCCCCCGGTCGGTCGCCAGGCCACCCCCCCCCAGGCGATTGGGCCACTGGCCCCCGCTCTTACCCCATCTCGGTCACGGTGGCTTCCCCTGTGTCTCCTCCCTCCTCTCCTCCGTGCGTCTCCTCCCTCCTCCTCCTCCTCCTAGGCAGCCAATTGGATCGCCTCTCCTTTCAGCCAATTGGGTGACGGGTCTCAGGAATCACTTCCTGATTGGTCGGGAGGAGAATCAGGAAGACCACCCTTTTTTGAAGCCTATGAGAGCCTCGGGCTCTAATCACGTGCTTAAAAAAAAAAAAAAAAAAAACACATTGGAATCCATGCGTCTGGTGCCCCGCATGTAGATTAGGGGGCCGGACCCCTGCGCCCTGCTTTATGGGCCGCTACTGCTGGGGAGGTAAGAAATGACAAGTGTAGGCTGCTTGGAAGGGGGGCATGAAAGTTTTTTTTTTTTTAAAACAGTGTAAAAATAAATAAAATCAAGTAAAATAAAATAAATAAGAATTTTAATTTTTTTTTAAAGCGCCCCGTCCCGACGAGCTCGCGCGCAGAAGCGAACGCATACCTGAATAGCGCCCGCATATGAAAACGGTGTTCAAACCACACAAGTGAGGTATCGTCGCGATCGTTAGAGCGAGAGCAATAATAATTCTAGCCCTAGACCTCCTCTGTAACTCAAAAGATGCAACCTATAGAATTTTTTAAACGTCGCCTATGAAAATTTTTAAGGGTAAAAGTTTGACGCCATTCCACGAGCGGGCGCAATTTTTAAGCATGACATGTTGGGTATCAATTTATTCGGCGTAACATTATCTTTCACAATATAAAAAAAAAAATTGGGCTAACATTACTGTTGTCTTTTTTTTTAATTAAACAAAGTGATTTTTTTTCCAAAAAAAGTGCGCTTGTAAGACGCTGCGCAAATACGGTGTGACAAAAAGTATTACAATGACCGCCATTTTATTCTCTAGGGTGTTAGAAAAAAAAAACGATATATAATGTTTGGGGGTTCTAAGTAATTTTCTTGCAAAAAAACGTGTAAACGCCGAGTCTGAAAAACAGGCAAGGTCCTTAAGTGGTTAAAGTATAAATTGCTTTTTTTTTATTTTGACATTTTGCTCCTTTTTTTTTATTTATTTTTTTCTGGTGTTTCATGGTAAAAACATAGTTGCTGTTGTAACTTGTTATTGATGGTTACATTTCATGCAGAGTGTCCCTGAAGAATTGTTTCATCATCGCTGCGCTCGTCTATAATGTGTGCGAATGCCATACAAAGCCTGTGGATGGGGATATTCTTTGCTTGTTTTGTTGGCTCTTCTTCAGTATTGCCCCGGAGAGACGCACAGAAGAGCACAACCTGCATCGTTTACATTCTTCTATAATGCTGATGCACAAATATAAAAAAAAAACAACTCGACACCTTTCACTTAAACATATTTCCTTGGTTATAGCTGTAATGCTTTTACACCGTGTACACCAAGGCTGCGGGTGAAGGACGGGCCGCACTCGTCTATGGAGCATACAAAAAGCCTTGTTTTCTGAAGTCGCCCACAAATACTTGCTGGTCAGGATCACATGTATTTATCACACTGCTTGTAGGTGCCGTGCAATGTTGAGAAGATCTGAGATTGATACAGAAATCTCAGGGATAAATTATTCATTTTGCTGCTTTGTAGCTTTATATTCAAATGAAGATCTTTTGAGAAAAAAAAGAGCATGAAATATGATCTATCAGGCTTTACAGCTATCAAATAAATTAAAGAGGAACTGCAGTCTGCTCACATCATTTGTATTAAAAACTTCTTTGCTATTTTGAAGCTTCCCTCCAACCACTTTGCATATTTGATATATTCTGTGATTCTGTACTTGCCAAATATGCTGCAGATATCTCCCTCTACTGAGTCTGGCTGCAGCCATTTTAACTGTGGGCAGCTGAAGCTGCTGCATGTTCACTTCCTGGATTTACACAGACACACACCTCCAGCTCTGTAGCTCTCATTGGCCCTCTTATGACTCACCCCCCTCGCTTCCTGGCAAACCCACGAGAGTGAGAGAGAGAGCTGTGCATGATGTCGTTAGCCTAGGCTAATAACCAGACAAACAGGAAGTGGGCTGTATAAGGGATTTACTGGCAGAAAAAATAATGTTTTACTATGTATTAGAGCTGCGCGATTATTTGTCAAGACACGTTATCGCGTTTTTTTTTTTCCCCCGTTGCGATCTTGACAAAGTATTTCCCGATCTTTTGTATGCAGAGAATTCTCTCTCCTCTCAGCCATCAAAAGTCCGGGCAGTCTGCCAAGTTTTACAACATTCTTTATCAGTGGAATGTTAAGTCTAAACATTGTAACAATTTGTCTTTTACATTAAAGGAATAGACTTCTGTATGTAAATTAGGAAAGTTTAACCACTAAACCTTTCTGACATTTGTTGTTCAAGTTAAAGCAGAGCTCCACCCTAAAGTGGAATTTCCCCTCATCGGAACCCTCCCCCCCCCCCCCCCGGTGTCACAATTGACACCTTTCAGGGGGGAGGGGGGGTGCAGATACCTGTCTAAGACAGGTATCTGCGGGAAATCTGCGGGAAGCACGTCACTTCCCGCAGAATCCCTGTTGTGTTCTGGGAGACACTCGGCTCCCAGAACACAGGAGGACCAGTCAGAACGGCGCAGCGCGACTCGCGCATGCGCCGTAGGGAACCGGGCAGTGAAGCCGCAAGGCTTCACTTCCTGGTTCCCTCACCGAGGATGGCGGTGCGGGCAGCAGAGTGACAAGCAATTGCTCGTCTTCTGCTGCCGACGTCGCTGGACTCCAGGACAGGTAAGTGTCCTAATATTAAAAGTCAGCAGCTGCAGTATTTGTAGCTGCTGGCTTTTAATATTTTCTTTTTTCGGCTGAGCTCTGCTTTAAAATCATTTTTATTTTGCTAGAAAGTTACTTGGAACCCCCAAACATTATATATATATATTTTTTTTTGTAGAGACCCTAGAGAATAAAATGGTGGTTGTTGCAATATTTTATGTCTCGCTGTATTTGCGCAGCGGTCTTTCAAATGCAATTTTTTTGGAAAAAAAAAAAAACTAACCAGTAAAGTTAGCCCGAATTTTTTTTGTACATGTGAAAGATTTTGCGCCACGAGAATCGTGATCTTTAGTTAGCTTTAGATTTTCATTTTAAACACTGGCTATTGATGCACATAAATAAATTAACCTTTTCAATACCAGGCACTTTTACCCCTTTCCTGCCCAGGCCAATTTTCTTCTATCACAATCAAAATTTAATGAGAGTTTATGAAAAATGACAGTGACATCATAGCATACAACAAATACAGGTTGAGTATTTGTCAGTTTACAGAAATATGGAAACAAAAGGAAATGTAAACAGCCAAAATAATAAATTGGGGAAAAAGCATTGTGTATCTTGCTCTATATAAAAATTTTCAGCTTTCAGCACTGTCACACTTTGAATGACAATTGCTCAATCATGCAACACGGTGACCATATGAAAATTTATAATTTTTTCACACAAATAGAGCTTTCTTTCGGTGGTATTTAGACCCCTGAGACGCTTTTCAGGCGCTTTTGTGCTAAATAGCACATGAAAAGCTCCTGAAAACTGCTTCACATTAATTTCAATGGATGCTTTCTTGCTGGTGGGGCGTGGGAATGGGCTCCCCATGAATAAGCTCTGGTTGGGCGGTCTTGACTTGATGTGAGGCTCCCGGGACACCTAACCACCATCTACCATCAGCTTGCTACTACATGTGCAAGTGGCCATAAGGCAAAAGGTTGCAGGGTGGTGGTGTAGTGGAGTCTTCCAGCCTGTACGCTGCAGCCTTTATTTGCACCAGCTATCGGAATGGCAAGGACACTCTTATCTCCAAGTGGTGCTTGTTACATTATTTGTCCAAAATGTTTTTTTTTTAAAACCTGACTATTGCACCTATGTGAGCTTGTTGGTCATCTCATACCAGAACCATGGGCATTAGTTGGCCCCACCTTTATGACTATAACAGGTTCCGCTCTTCTAGGAAGCCTTTCCACAAGATTTTGAAATGTGTCTGTGGGAATTTGTGCCCATTCAGCCAAAAGAGCATTTGTACAGTCAGGTACAGTAAAGCCTTGGATTGCGAGCATAATTCGTTCCAGAAACATGCTTTTAATCCAAAGCACTTGTGGTTCGTTCCACAACCATTTATTCATAAGCCCTTCAGTTTATAGTCCATATGAAATGATTATAGCAATGTGATAGGTTGTGTAACCATAAAATGTCCATCCACAAATGAAAGCCTCCACAAGGGGATTAGAAGCAAAATCCAGCAGGAGCTACAGAGTATAAAAGAGAGGCGCCTCTAAGTGTAGCAATATGGTTACATTTATTGTAGGTACATCATTTAGCAACTCACATGGTTGATGATTAAATGGGTCACATCTAAGTATACAGACATCCGGGGTAAAGCTGTCCACATGGACCATCCTCCGCATCGCCGGCTCTCACTGCTGTCAGTTTGCAATCGTGACCGGGAAGACTACCCTGCAGTAGAGCGATCTGAAAGTGAGGCTTGAACCGCTTGTGGAGGGCAGCTTGGAAGGTATGACGTCGATGGTGGTGGAGAGAATGGTCTACGTGGACAGCTTTACCCCGGATACCTGCATACTTTTAGATGTCTCTTTTAACCCTTTCCATACAGGGCTTTTTATACCACTTCCATACCGGGCCTATTCTGGCACTTCTCTCCTATATGTACAAATCATCATTCTTTTGCTAGAAAATTACTCAGAACCCCCAAACATTATATATGTTTTTTTTTAGCAGACACACTAGGAAATAAAATGACGGTCGTTGCAACTTTTTATCTTGCACGGTATTTGCGCAATAATTTTTCAAACGCCTTTTTTTGGGGAAAAAATGGTTTTGTGAATTAAAAAATAACAAAACAGTAAAGTTAGCCCAATTTTTTTGTAAAATATGAAAGCTTATGTTACGCCGAGTAAAAAGATACCTAACATGTCAGGCTTTAAAATTGCGCACACTCATGGAATGGTGCCAAACTTCGGTACTTAAAAATCTCCATAGGCGACGCTTTGAAAATTTTTACAGGTTACCAGGTTAGAGTTACAGAGGAGGTCTAGTGCTAGAATTGTTGCACGCGCTCTAACGCACGCGGCGATACTGCACATATGTGGTTAGAACGGTGTTTACATATGCGGGCGGGACTTGCGTGTGCGTTCGCTTCTAAGCGCGAGCTACCGGGGACAGGGGCGTTTTAAAAAATATATATATATTTTTTTATTTTACTTATTTTTTTTTAATTTTTACTTTTTTTTTACACTTTTTTTTTTTTCGTCACTTTTATTCCTATTACAAGGAATGTAAACATCCCTTGTAATAGGAATCTATTGTGACAGGTCCTCTTTATGGAGAGATGCGGGGTCAATAAGACCCCACATCTCTCCTCCAGGCTGGAAAGCATGAGATTGTGAAAAAAAAATTCACTGATCTCATACTTACAGCCGCAATGGCGGCTTTGTTTACATCTGAGGACCCGGGCGTGACGTCATCACATCGCGCCCGGGCCTCCGACGGTCATAGAGATGACTGGTGACCATCTGGTCACCAGTCATCTCTATGCTCGTCACGTGACCCACCACTGGCGCCGGACGATTCTCTCCGGGTCCCCGATGGCACGGGAGAGCCCGGAGAAGCACCGGATGGTGGCGGGAGGGGGGGAATGTCCCCTCCCGCCGCCTATAAGAGCGATCAAGCGGTGGAACCGCCACTATGATCGTTCTTATGGTGCACAGAATCGCCGGCTGAAGACAAGGATATCTGAATGATGCCTCTAGCTGCAGGCATCATTCAGATATCCCCCCTCAAACCCAGGACGTCATATGACGCCCACCCGGATGGAGAGAGGGTTCCTGCCGGCGTCATTTTACAATGACCCTGTATGGAAGTGGTTAATCATCAACCATGTGAGTTGCTAAATGTTGTACCTTCATTAAATGTAATCATATTGCTACACTTAGGGGCGCCTCTCTTCTCTTTTATACTTGGTTGTAACATGATGCTACTTGTATATCAAGACATCGCTTGTATATCAAGTCAAAATATATTTAAAAACTATGCTTGTCTTGCAAAACGCTCTAAAACCAAGGTTTTACTGTACTGATTTAAGACAGGAACAGTGGTTCTCAACCTCAGTCCAAAAGTACCCCCAACGGCCATGGTTTCAGGTTTTCCTTTACTTTGCTCAGCTGCTTTAAATCAATATCAATGACATGGTATTGATACTGTAAGAGCTATTTTACCTAAAGGAAGTTCCCAAAACATGGCTCGTTGGGTGGTACTTGAGGACTGAGGTTGAGTACCACTGGACTAGAAGACCTAGCTTGCGGTCTGTTTCAATCCATCTCAAATGTATTTAGTAGTCTTGAGGTCATGACTCTGTCAAGGCCACGTGAGTTCCTCCACACCAGACTCGTATCATATCCTTATGGACCTGGGTTTGTGTATAATGTACATTCACATACCTTCCAACTTTTTGAGATGGGAACGAGGGACACCTTTTAGCAAAAGTATGTAGGCATAAGACACACCCCTTGCCACGCCCCCTTAAAGGAGAATTATACAAAGAAAAAATGATTAGTTAAACCCACAAGTGCTTTTTGTACCACTACTATTCCTTTATATTGGCTTTTGACCTTTACCAATTTAGAAATTGGATGAAAGGTTTAGCACTGTGAAACACTTTCTGAAAGATAAATAGTGCATTTTATATACAACTATACAGATCAGACCAAAATGAGGGACAAATCAGAAGGACAGAGGGACTTTTTTTCAAATCAGGGACATTCCTTTGAAATCTGGGACAGTTGGGAGCTATGCAGCCATGCTGGAACAGAAAAGGGTCTTCCAACAAACTTTTATCACAAGGTTCAAAGCCCAAAATTGTACCCTTCATTGGAAACACTTAAACTCAATCATTTCGAGGAGTGTCTTTTGGCGACGCAGGTAGGTGTGATGGTCAGGTGTCCTCAGACTTGTGGTCATTATAATGGTCAGGTGTCCTCAGACTTGTGGCCATTATAATGGTCAGGTGTCCTCAGACTTGTGGTCATTATAATGGTCAGGTGTCCTCGGGCTTGTGGCCATAATAATGGTCAGGTGTCCTCGGGCTTGGGGCCATAATAATGGTCAGGTGTCCTCGGGCTTGGGGCCATAATAATGGTCAGGTGTCCTCGGGCTTGGGGCCATAATAATGGTCAGGTGTCCTCAGACTTGTGCTCATTATAATGATCAGGTGTCCTCAGACTTGTGCTCATTATAATGGTCAGGTGTCCTCGGGCTTGTGGTCATTATAATGGTCAGGTGTCCTCGGGCTTGTGGTCATTATAATGTTTATCTTTCCTGTTAAAGGAGACTGCTTTATCCATTCATTATATCTGCTGAGAAACGTATGAATCCAGACAAAAAAAAAAAAAAAAAATCATTGGGAGATGGGCTTAATATTTGTGCCTTCTTGTTCCTTGCACCCTACCGATAATATCTTGGTTTTAGTGAATGCATAGGGCTTGCTTTCCTCCATTCTCCCCTTGTACATTATCTTCATACTCTGAATTAATGATTGGAGCACTTTGCGTCTCATGAGACAGAAAGGCTTTTGCTGTTTTTCTTATGAGATGTTTTCTGGATTTCATATCTTTTTGCTCTTGCCGGGAATTGTTCTCAAGGTCAATGTGGTGATTTTTATTTCCAGGAGGCGCCTGGAGTTGCCGTATCCAGCAGAGTAGATGGCGCTGACTTGGTTGAACCCAGGAGAAGTTACACTGATTTGGAAACCAAAACAAGCGTGAGTGTTTTATGTATTCTACTTTCTAAAATCCCTACGCTAATCTTTGCTCTTATAAAAAAAAAAAAAAAAAAGCTAAAAAATATACTGTTCACTTTTTAGGCTGCAAGGTGTTTTTCTTTTGCAAGCTTTACCAATAATGAATGTGAAATATTCAGTGCAGGAGAGAAGCGTCTTGACACTGAGTGTTCTTTTTTCAGTACATTAGCTATTGGCACCACAGTAGTTCTTGCCACATTATTTTTTGCACTAAATACAATATTGTGCATCTTTAACACAGCACAGATCTAGACAGAGCAGGAGACCAGATTATCTTTTCTGCTGCATCGAAGTAATACCTACAGGTCTTGTTCCTCCCCCGCTGGCTGTGTTAGGACACTGAAAGAAGAAGCCACAAAATGATGAGCTCATCTGCCGCTCTGCTCTCTCCTTCCATCAGCATTTTCTTAGCACATGAGCACTGCAAGACAGTTGGTTGGTTCCTTGTGCTGCTTCTCCCTCTCCCAGTCTGATCTTCTGTACCTGGACTGCATAAGGTGCATACCAAGTCCAGTTCAGATACAGACTCAAAGCTTTAAAGCAGAGTTCCACCCAAAAATGGAACTTCCGCTTTTCCGGTTCCTCCCCCCTCTGGTGTCACATTTGACACCTTTCAGGGTCGAGCAGATATCTGTCTAATATAGGTATTTTGCTCCCACTTCCGGGCATAGAGCCACCTGTGGGTATCTACGCCACTTCCGGTGCCTTTTCCGTCCGTCCCTCCCCGCTGTCTTCTGGGAGACACACATGTCCCATATAGGGTGACCACATGTCCCGGATAGCCCGGGACAGTCCCGCATTCTACAGGTCTGTCCCGGGCACCTTCACTCTGGGACAATACAGTGTCCCGGAATGAAACTGACACAGGTCCCAGCATGAACCCCTCAGAGCTTAAGATGTGACACCCCCCCAAATAGTGACGAACTACAGGTCCCAGCATGAACCAGTGAAATCTATGGGGTCGCACCCTTAGATCCCAGGGGTTCAGGCTGGGACTGATAGTCCTTTGGGGGGGTGTGACCTCCCCAAAGTGAAAGACAACAGGTCCCAGCATGAACCGCCCCCAGAGCTGAAGATGTGAGACCCCCCCTGCCCCCCAAATAGTGAAGAACTACAGGTCCCAACATAAACCTGTGAAATCTATGGGATCACACCCTTAGATCTCAGGGGTTCATGCTGGGTGTTGTAGTCCTTCAAATTTTGGGTGGGGTCACATCTTTAGAAAACAGGAGTTCATGGTGGGACTTGTAGTCCTTCACTTTTGGGGGGATGTGACCCCCAAAAGTGAAGGACTACAGGTCCCACCATGAACCCCTCAGAGCTGAAGATGTGACCCCCCCCCCCAACTAGTGTAGAACTACAGGTCCCAGGATGAACCAGTGAAATCTGTGGGGGTCACAAAAAAGGTATAAAAAATTGTCCTTTTTTTTTTAGGAAAGGGGGGGGGGTGGGGGGTGTTTGGAGATGTGGTCACCCTAGTCCCAGAAGACAGCACTGACCAGTGAGATCGAGTCGCGCATGTGCAGTAGGGAACCAGGAAGTGAAGCCGCAAGGCTCCACTTCCTGATTCCCTTACTGATGATGGCGGCGCCTCCACCTGGGAGCCGAGGGACAGATCGGCTTCGGGTGCCGACATCGCGGGCGGCCTGGACAGGTAAGTGTCCTTATTTTAAAAGTCAGCAGCTGCAGTATTTGTAGCTGCTGACATTTAAAAAAAATAAAAAAAATTGACGGAGCTCCACTTTAAAGATGTAATAATGGGTCCAGAGCCGTATTAATTTGTGTCTTTTTATATCTGCTTGGTGTTCCACTTTAAAGTGAACTTTGCCAATGCAGGACATAGCAGCAGGCTTAGATGCCTTCCTTTCAGTGTTTCCAGCCGTTAGTATTTTTACTGGCAGCAAGTAAACAACCAGCACTTTTTCTCCTGCCAGTAAATGCCAGCGACAGGAAAAGGTTGCCATTGAAAAATATGGCTGTGACACTCGGCTCTGAGCTGCGCATGCAAAACGTCCTGAGTGCACGAGGCTCCAGCCTTTCCTTCAGTCTTGCACAGTCACCTCTTCCGGACTGAAATTGCATACTCCTTTTTTTTTTTTCACTGCACACTGTAAGCTTCTGACAGTGTGCATTGGAAGCTGCTGCAAGTCAGGCAGCACCTGTTTCATTTCTTGGCTAGAAGATGCCCAGTAGCATCTAGTGCTTTCCTCCCCAGCCTGACTTATCCCTGGATTTCAGTTCTCCCAATCAAGGAGAGGCAGCATTACATGTGGGCTTTACCCAGGGTGGCCTGAATGCAAATGCAGTATGCTTAGGCCCTCCCACTCTTTCAGACTGACATCCACCAATAATGGCATTTTGATATTTGCACAACTGAGGAGTACTGACGCAGGGGGTAGTGATGTTTTCAGGAAGCTGTGTACAGCACCCTGCCAGCCCCTCCCACCAGTCATGAACTGCCTGCATTGCATAGTGAAGCACAGATACCCAGGGATGATGTTGCTGTGTCCAGTGGCGGCTGGTGGTATTTTGTTTGGAGGGGGCAGCAACCCCCCCCCCCGCAGCACCTCAAACTGAACCCCCCCCTGCTGTCCACCGGCACTTACCCCATCGGTGGCGGAGGATTGGTGGGCACACAGCAGCGGGAATCGGCGGGCACATCGGGCAGGGGATCAGGCTGCGGCGGGCATCTGGCAGCGTCTCATATTTCCTCTTCTCTTCTGAGATCACGGTGGCTTGCGACGTGCCTCTCCTTCTAGGCATCCAATAGGATCGCCCAACCTTTCAGCGAATCAGGAAATCGGTATCAGACCCGCGCTTCCTGATTGGCGGAGAGGCGATTCAGTGTTAGAAAAGCGAATATTCATTTGCTTGGGCTCCGAGCGCAATGCTACTCCATTTTGAAGCCTAGTAGAGCCTCTGGCTCTAATCAGGCGCTTCAAAAAAACACCCCCGCTGCTGTAATTCATGCGCCCGGCGCCCTGAAAGGGACCGGACGCATGGATAGGGGGTGGCAGCAGCGGCCATGGATAGATTCATGCTATGCATAAATCTATTCATTAACCATATAACGTGGGTGGCGTAGATAGAGGGGGCGGCACCCGTGTGCCCTTAATGGACGGGCCGCCCTTGGCTGTGTCTAAAATAAGGCATGCAGTGAAAATTGGAAAAGATTCTACATTTTTAATTTTCATGTCCATGAGGGGGTAAAGGAGGAACCAGTGAAGGCAAAATATAAGCAGATTAGACTTCAGCTTTATGTAAGCCTTAATAACATGTAATTCAATGAAGACCTTTCAGATATTCTTTCAGGATTAAGCTACAAATCTGGACGGTACAATAAAGGATTAGACCATTCCGGTACCCTTTACAAATGACTTGTGCAAGGCAGTAATATGGGTAAGAAGATGACAGTGAGGCACGTTGTGGGCGGCATCAGGAAAGATTCCAGCTGCTCCTTGGGGACTTAAAAATGTCGCTCAATGGTTCCTGATAGTGTGAGAATACACACAATTATCCTCCGCAGTCACCAGGGATGTGGGGGCTGATTGACGATCATTTTGCCCTTTATGACTGCAAAAGAGCAGGTCCAGTAAGTCTGAATTACAGAAGTCTGGTTTTACTGGAAAACTGAATCCATACAGATATTCAACCTTTGCAAAAAAATATAGGAAATACTGCGCTGTGTAATAGGTGAACACAAAAATTAGCTGCCAACACAGCTGAGACAAAGCTAAAATCGGTAAATATGAAAAAAGTGTAGCGCTTATTTTTGTGAATAAGTCAATTAGCGACACGTGTCAAATATAACAAACATGCATATAAATAAATTCCTAATTATAGTGACACCAAGTGACTGAAGAGGGTCAGTGAAAAACTTGGGCAAAATAAATCAAAACAAAGCAGTTCTCTATTGTGACCACACACAAATAACAGTCCAAAAGTGTAGAAAAAACTGCAAAGTTGAAGTGAAGAATCCCACATGGATATGACCCACTCTGTGAAAGGATAGGAACACCACCACCACCGATGTAAGGAGGAGGCTTACCAGATGGTGTTGACTTGGATAGGTGTATACCACCCAAGTCAAAAAAAGGCTTATATAATCAGTCAGCAAGATGTATCCAGCTGGTCCTGAATCCATATATATATATCAGTTAACACCGCAAATTCCAATAAACATCAGGAAGTGTGAAACACTTGCAAAATACTTGTAGTCTTGTTGGAGCCAGAGACACGGTAACCACATAACATGTGTAATGAGAGAAACTCATAGTGTGATACCGTACAGTATTTATTAAAAAAGGTTAAAATGAACATGGACCCTTCACACACATTGCTATTGCAATTTATGATGATATGCCTGTGACGTTCTCCAAAATGTGAGTGTTCATTTTAATCTTTGGTGGTGGTGGTGTTTCTATCCTTTTACAGAGAGGGTCATATCCATGTGGGATTCTTCACTTCAACTTTGCAGTTTTTTCTACACTTTTGGAGTGTTATTTGTGTTTGGTCACAATAGAGGACTGCTTTGTTTTGATTTATTTTGCCCAAGTTTTTCACTGACCCTATTCAGTCACTTGGTGTCACTATAATTAAGAATTTATTTATATGCATGTTTGTTATATTTTGACATGTGTCAGTAATTGACTTATTCACAAAAATAAGCGCTACACTTTTTTCATATTTACAGATATTCAACCTGCCTGATAACAGCCTAGCAAATGTGTGCATTAAAGAGGAACTTCAGCCAGGGATAGTATCTGTTCCTCGCTCCTCTTTGAAAGTCTGGCACATACGCAAATATCACATGACAAAGATATTGGTAGCACATCTGCATACGCAGAGCAAACCTGTGCCTTCACAAACACTGCTGATTTCTGTTATCCAACTGTAGCGGGGTGCTATATTTAGGGGGAGTATCCGAGTAGTAATATGGCTCAGATACAACAATTGTCAGGTTTCTTGGACCATTTCTGTCCCTGGGAGATAGTATTGGTGTGCTGTTCCCTGTGGCCTACAGGTGACGCTGTTGCCGTAGGCCAGGGTTGAACCACTGATACAGGGCTGTGTCTTTTTTGTCTCCTCTCGGCAGTAGTACGGCGGGGCGGGGAACCTGCTGTGCCTGTCGGTAGAGGGTATAAAAAGGCGCGGCCATCTTCCAGAGGGGTGGTGCGTGTGGTGCGTGTGTCGTCTCCAGGTGCCCTAGGCCCAGAGGCTGAGTTCCTGTTCCACCCCAGACAACTTCAGTCTGGGGTGAGGTACTAATTTGAAGGCCCGGGGCCCAGCGGCTTCGGCTGGGTTCCGCCCAGGATCAAGGGCTCCCAGGGTGCCGCCTTGCGAGGGGACCCGTATCCAGGATCGAGGAGGCCAGGGAGGTGACCCCTTCTGAAGACCCAGCGCAGAGTCCTGGTGACAGTAGGGGCCTCTGGTAACTCTCCGGAGGGAGGTTCTTCTCCTTAACAAGGGCCAAGTTTCTTCAAGAAGGAAGTGCATGTTCTGTAGGTCATAGTGGCAGTGACTCTATGCACACCAGGTCAGTGGCAGTGACCAAATAGGGCAAGGCCCTATTCACCAGGTCAGTGGCAGGGACCAACTTCACCAAGTCAGTGGCAGTGACTTTTCATATTCACCTGGTCTGTGGCAGAGACTGTGCGCCCAAGCCTGTTCATGAAAGCAGAACAGTAAGAGAAACCTAAATTGAGTTTGTGCCTGGACCTCCTCCCACCTTATCTGACCTGTGTCTTGTATCAACCTGTCTGCTCTCATAGAGACTATTTGTTATCTGTGGTAAAATAAATACTAAGGTTGGACTTTCAGTTGGTGTGGACAGTTACTTTACTGGGGAGAATTAATGACTTGTCTCTGGCTAATGCAGAGACGAGATCAGCTCAGAAGGATTCTAACACTAGCCACAGGCAGGCCCGAAAAAAACTAACACCGCTCAACCTCCCCATCCAGGAGGGTACGGGCTGCTAGTGCGGTGTGCCTCATTCTTTCCTGCGGAGGAGCCAAGTAAAAGAAAAAGCAGGTAAAATCTGGGGTGAGTGCGCTAGACAACCTTATGTAGACCTGCGACGTGTATGCACACATGTGGAAGCGTGCATGTGCCTCACAGCCAAACAGTCCATAGCTCCCAACTGTCCCTGATTTCGAGGGACTTTCACTGATTTGGAGCAATGTCCCTCTTTCCTCCTCATTTGTCCCTCATTTTGGTCTGATCCATATAGTTGTATATAAAATGCATTTTTTAATCTTTAAAAAAGAGTTTCCCAGAGCTAAACCTTTCATCCAAATTCTAAATTGCTGCATTTGTAAATTTTAAAAGCCAATATAAAGAAATAGTAGTGCTAAAAAAAAGCCCTTGTGGATTTAATTGACCTTTTTCTTGGTTAATTCTCTTTTAAGGGAGCGTGACAGGAGTGTGTGTCCTATGCGTACATATGTTTGCTAGTAGCTGTCCCTCATTCCCATCTCAAAATGTTGGGAGGTATGAAACACTGCATCCTGGGATGTCTACATCACACATTCCAGGATGCAGTTTTTTGCTGCAAGCAGGGCCACTGATAGGAGGGACCACCAGTCCTCCTGTAGGGGGCCCGAACAGCAGGAGGAATCGGTGTGGTCGGGCGTAGGGGCAATTACAGAAAGATGCTCTCTGCAGCAGCTGAAATCCAGTTTCTCTCCTTCCTGCCAGCATTTAGCTGCTGCAGGGAGAGACACAGACACAGGGCATCGTTCCTGTAATTGCTTCCCCCGCACCGACCCCCCTCCCTGTTCTGTCTACTTCTGACCCCCCCCCCCCTATGTGCCCTCCTGTCACTGCGCCGTGCCCCCCTCCCATGGCACTGACAGCTTCCCTGTCCTGTAAAAAAATACATTGTAAAAATATATATATATATTTAAACATTGTAACAAATAATGTTTAAACATCGTAAAATAAAATACTTTTAAAAATGTAAAAAAAAAATATTAAAAAAGGGCTAATTCACACAGGTTCTCTGTTATGTTTGTGTACGCTAATAATGATTTTAGTGTATTTTTTGTGAAAATATTGTTTTGTTATATTGGGGGTGGGGGGGGGGGGGCCCTGCCAGGTAGGCTGTATGGGGCCCTGTGATCTCTAACAGCAGCCATGGCTGTAGGGTACCTGTGTAGGCGTGCGCACAGGGTGTGCCAGGTGTGTCTGGGCACACCATAATCACTCATAGTAACTTTTATGGATGACATGCACATTACTGGAACAAATCTCCTCCCTCAGCAGTTTCAGGTGCTCCCAGCTCCCAGGGGGACTGCAGGAACATCCCCAAGATGGAACCTACTTCCCCCTTGCTTTCTTCCAGTACTGCAATTAGGTTTGAGTGGGCGGGATACGGATGCTCCAGCCTGGGAGATCGCGCTGAGCTCGCCTTCTTCTGGTGGTGTTGTGTGTGTGTGTGTTTGAGCTTCGAGGTGCACACCTTAATGCAATAGGCTGTGCACACCTATGGACACATGCAGGCAGCAGGGGCCAAAGTCATTCTGCCACAGGGACCTAGCACAGATCTGTGCCATATCTGCACACGATTGGGGCACGCCCGTGCATGCGCACACACTGCTGATTTCTGTTATTGGACCAGATACAGACCTGTGGCATGTGTGTGCGCGCGTGTTAAAATTTCAAAGCCATTGCCTCCTGGGATGTGTGATGCGGATATCCTAGGAGGCAATGGGGGCCAAAGTCCTTGCCTAGTATGAAATGCTGTGGTGTAGCTTGAAAAAAAGGTTGAATATTGTGAAGAAATGATACAGCTGTATAGGGGGGAGGGAGGAGGACAATGGAATAAAAAGATGTTTTCATGGGTTGAGGTCCCCTTTAACAACTTGACCTCCAGAAGATTTACCCCCCCCCTTCATGAACACGCCATTTTTTGCGAGATGGCACTGCGTTAATGTTACACTTATTGTGCAGCTCTGCTTTTTACAACTGTTTGTACCTTTTCGAATCCTTTGCACAATAAAAAATATTTTTCTGATTTAAAAAAAAAAAAAAATGTAACTGACAATTGCGCGGTCATGCAACACTGTACATTAAATTAGTCATTTTTTCCCCCCACAAATGGAGCTTTCTTTTGGTAGTATTTGATCCTTATTTTTTGCACTATAAACAAAAAAAGACCAATTTAATTTTGAAAAAATATATATATATATTTTTTACTAATATCTTTATACATTTAGGCCATTATGTATTCTGCTTCATATTTTTCATAAAATAAAAAAATCCCAATAAGCATATATTGATTGGTTTGCACAAAAGTTACAGCATCTACAAACTATGGCATATATACTAGAATTATTATTTATTTTATTTATTTTTTAATACTTGTAATGGCGGCGATCAACGACCTATAGCGTGACTGCGATATTGCAGCGGACAGTCTGACACTAACTGACACTTTGTGTGAACTAGTAAGACTAAAACAGTGATCAATGCTAAAAATATGCACGGTCACTGTAGTAATGACACTGGCTGGGAAGGGGTTAAACTTCTAGAGCAATCAAATGGTTGTGTGCCTAATAACCAGTGTTTGTGTACTGCTTTAACTAAGGGATGTGATGGTTTTTATTCCCTTTGCAGGGAAAGAACATCCATCACATCCCCACTGACAGGGCGGAGCTCTGCATTGTTTACATATGCAGAGCTCTGTCCTGTGTCTGCTTGACGATCAGTGGGTGCTGGCAGACATCCATTGGCTGGCACCCGCTGAT
Source organism: Rana muscosa (assembly GCA_029206835.1). Classification (NCBI taxonomy): domain Eukaryota; kingdom Metazoa; phylum Chordata; class Amphibia; order Anura; family Ranidae; genus Rana; species Rana muscosa. The sequence continues at coordinate 29,177,277 of CM055120.1, forward strand.
CAGCTTCTGCTGTGAAAAATCACAGCAGAAGCGTCAGGAAGCGTTCCTATCAGGAACTGCAAAATCCCATCTCTATCTCAGTGGCCCGATGGATGCCACTCCTCAGTGCAAGACACATGAAAGCCCGCATGGAGTTTGCTAAAAAAAACACCCGAAGGACTCCAAGATGGTGAGAAATAAGATTCTCTTGTCTGATGAGACCAACATAGAACTTTTTGGCCTTAATTCTAAGCTGTATGTGTGGAGAAAACCAGGCACTGCTCATCACCTGTCCAATACAGTCCCAACAGTGAAGCATGGTGGTGGCAGCATTATGCTGTGGGGGTGTTTTTCAGCTGCAGGGACAGGACGACTGGTTGCAATCGAGGGAAAGATTGAATGCGGCCAAGTACAGAGATATCCTGGACAAAAACCTTCTCCAGAGTGCTCAGGACCTCAGAGCCCTGACTTAAACCCAATTGAGCATCTCTGGAGAGACCTAAAAATGGCCGTCCACCAATGTTTACCACCCAACCTGACAGAACTGGAGAGGATCTGCAAGGAGGAATGGCAGAGGATCCCCAAATCCAGGTGTGAAAAACTTGTATCTTTCCCAAAAAGACTCATGGCTGTATTAGATCAAAAGGGTGCAAATACTAAATACTAAGCAAAGGGTCTGAATACTTAGGACCATGTGATATTTCAGTTTTTCTTTTTTAATAAATCTGTAAAAATGTCAACAATTCTGTGTTTTTCTGTCAATATGCGGTGCTGTGTGTACATTAATGAGGGAAAAAAATAAACTTAAATGATTTTAGCAAATGGCTGCAATATAACAAAGAGTGAAAAATGTAAGGGGGTCTGAATACTTTCCGTACCCACTGTGTATGTGTGTGTGTGTATGTATATGTATATATATATATATATATATATATATATATATATATATATATATATATATATATATATAGGGCTTTTTTTTCAGGGGGAACTTGGTGGAACTCAGTTCCACCACCTCTGGCTCAGACCCTTTGGTGTCTGCTCACCACAATCACTTGTAAACACAGAAGTCTGGTTTCTGTGTTTACAAGTGACAGCTCTGACTCTGTATGTAATGCAATCCTGGTAATTAATACCCCTTTAAGACCCTCCTACTGTTTTCATGAAATTTGACTGAACACACCTACTATTTGATGGTGGTTAAGAGAGAAAAAGCCATATATAGAGATTATATATATATATATATATATATATATATATAAATTATCTATGTGTAGCGGGGTGGTCAATTTAGGGGAAGTCTCTGAGTGGTAATTAGGCTCAGATACATTGATTTGTTAGTGGTTATGGACCATTTTTGTCTTCAGGGGATAATGCTGGTGATAAGTTCCCTGTGGCCTGCGGGTGGCGCTGCCATTCTGGGCCGGGGTTGAACCACGAGTGTAGTGCTGTGCCTTTTGTGTCCCCTCTCGGCAGCCGTACAGTGGGGCGGGGAACCTGATGTGCATGCCGGGAGAGGATATAAAAGGGTCAGACGTCTCCTGATCGGGGTCCACCCCCAGGCACCTTCAGCCTGGGAGTGAGTGCGGTTGATCTCTGGGTGCCCTAGACCCGGAGGCTGTGTTCCTGTTCCATCTCAGGCACCTTTGGCCTGGGATGAGGTACTACCCTGCTGTTCTGTTCGCCTGGGTATGAAGACCCAGGGGATGCGGAGAAGGCCCGGGGCCCAGCACCTTCGGCTGGGGTCCGCCAAGGATTGAGGAGTCCAGGGTGCCGCTTTGCGAGGGGACCCGTACTCTCAGAGAAGGGAGGATTCATGCCGAAGGACCGATGTGGGAGTCACGGTGAAGGAAGGGTCTGTTGACTCTCTAGGGGGACATCTTCTCCTTGATAGGGGCCATGTTCTAAGAAGGAAGCTCATGTTTAACAGGTCAGTGGCAGTGGCCTTATTCACCAGGTCTGTGGCAGAGACCCAACTCACGGCCTGTGGCAGAGACTGTGCGCCTAGTATACTGCTTGAGAATCTGAGTAGTACAGTGAAGAGCTATGTTTGTGCCTGGACCTCCTCCACACCTTGAGCTGTTCTTTTCCTTTGCTCCAACCTTTTTCCTATCCAAGAGACTGTGTATTGTAAAGCGAGAATAAATCTTAGGTTAGAGTTTCAGCTGGTGTGGATATTCATGTTACTGGAGAAGTTAAGGCCTTGCCTCTACTCACAGTAGAGGTGAGAATCATTCTCGGGAGGATTCTGGCCCTGGCTGCAGACAAAACCCAACAATAACACTGCTCAACCTTTTGCACAAGAGGATACGGGCTGATAGCGCGGTGTGCCTTTCTCCCCCTGCGAGGAGCCGAGTTTAAATGCAGGCTGGGGGATAGGTGGGTGCGCTAGATATATATAGATATATATCTATATATAGGTGGTCCCCTAGTTACAAATATCCAACTTACAAACGGAGGGAGACAACAGGAAGTGAGAGGAAATCTACCCCTAGGAAGGGAAATTCTCTCCTGTAAGAATTAATATGGGAAAAAGGTGTCTCCTGTCTACTGATGCTTTATCACCAATCCTTGTTTCCACAAGAACCCAAAATATTCAAAATCCAATTGTCATTGGGACAGAAAGTGAGGTGAAATCTTCTGAACAGGGGCACAGACAGCAAAACAAACAAACATTACAGGGGTGAAGATAACCCTTCCCTATGTTATCCAAAAAGCTTAAAAATATTTTTTTGTCTGTAGCTACACTTAAAAAATGTACCTGTTCCGACTTGCAAACAGATTCTACAGTCCCTGTCTTGTTTGTAACCCGGGGATCGCCTCTATATGTGATTCTGCACAGAACGGCCACCCTGTAGCAGTAAATCTGCTATGGGGCGGTCGTCAGCTGGTTAATATGCTATACCATACAAAGACGTTTTAGACAATTGTGTGCTTCCAAATTTATGGTAATAGTTTGGGGAAGACCCTTTTCTGTTCCAGCATTGCTGTCCCTCTGTGTGCAAAGCCAGCTCCATAAAGACATGTGTAGCGGGTATGTACTTTCCTGGGTGTAAATTTGAACTTGGCAGAGACATTAGTGATGTGTAATTCCCTGCAGCCCAGCAGGTGGCGCTGTCGCCCTGGGCTGGGGTTTAATCATTGCTGTGTGTCGCGCCTCCTTTTTGTTCTCCCTCAGCAGCGGTATGGTGGGGCGGGGAACCCGCCTTGCTTGCTGGGAGAGGGTATAAAGGGGCCGGCCATCTTTGTCACGGGGTCGAGTCTTCAGCCTGTGGACGGTGTTCGTGTCGGTTCTCTAGGCGGGCCTAGGCCTAGAGTACAGCCGGAGGTCGTGTTCCATTCCAGGCACCTTTAGCCTGGGTTGAGGTACTCGGATGGAGGTCGGGAGCTCAGTGCCCAACACTGAGTTCCGCGAGGGAAGGAGATCCTAGGGAACCCCGGGAGTGGGTAACCGAATCCGGAAGGCGTAATGGACCGGGGGGAGCTCCTCACTCGAAGACCTGGTGCAGCATATTGCCAGTGACGGGTGAGTCTCTCATCGGAGACCGCCTGGAAGGAAATTCCCCCTCGCTCGGAGACCGCAACTCACTTTCAGGGAGGAAAGTGGAGAACACATTGTGTCTGGACCTACTCGCATCCACACCTCCTTTTCTGTTCTGTTTCTACCAAGGGAGTTCAACTGATTGTGTTCATTCGAGAAGAATAAAGGAGTGTTGGACTTTAATGGTGTGGGGCTCATTTCCTGACAGACATTGTTCAAGGTAACTCTCGGAGGCTCCAGGTGCACAACACTGACCCGAAGGTAAAAGAACTTTGCTTATACCACACTGACACCTGTGGTGGAGGCCAGGCGTGGTGTCCCCGCTCCCTTCCCCTCTGAAAGATGCCCCTAGACAAGAGACAGACGAGCTGAAGAGAAAGAGGGGAGTGAGGAGGGCGCTACACATGGTTTGTCGAATTTGGTGTGGAGGAGCTTAAGTGTCCTGAACAGAGCCCTGACCTCAACCGTACTGAACACCTACTGAATAGATGCCTATTGTGAGCCAGATCTTCTCACCCAACATCATTCTGACCTCGCCTAACAATCTTCTGGCTGAAGGGGCAATGCCCGTGAGTTTGGAATGGGATGTCCAACAAGCTCATATTGATGTGATGGTTGGGTGGCCCCAAACTTCAGGTCCTATATATTGTATGTAGTGTGAGAACCTACCTGAATAGATGTAAAATTAAATAGATTATTTAGGTAGATCCTCAAACTAGTTGTCTGGCAAAAAGTAACATTTCATGACCCGGTTTTGTTTATCTTCAATTTGTCAGAAATTAGGATAACGGGGGATCTTGTTTTTTGTTTTCCAGGAAAGTAAAGTGAAGTTCAACGACCAGATCCTGGAGGCAGTTGAGGAGAAGAATGTGTTCGATCACGAGGGGGTCTGTAAACGTCAAAATAAAGATCTCTATTTTTAAGGGGCCCAAAATGTTTTGTAGAAAATTGCTATTTTATATTCTTCATAGATTTTTTATTTATTTTTTATAATGGTCACCCATTTGTGCTCCAAATGTGCAATAAATAGGCCATTGACACTCTCGGAGTTAGTTGCCTTCACCGGATGCCTCTTACCGACACGTTTTTTTTCTTTTAAATGGGCAGAGTTTGGTTTGATTGGAGTGGTCCCTTCTTTGTATTGATTTATATATAGTAGACATGTGCACTGGCAAAAAAAATATTTTTTTTTTTGTTTTTTGCTTTTTTCGGAAATTCTGGAAATTCGTAATTCCGAATTTCCAAAAAAACTGATAAGATGAAAACTAAAAAAACGAATTTTTAGAATTTCCGAAAAAAGCGAAAAAACGAATTTCCGATTTTCGGAAATTTAAAAAATTCAGAAATTCCAACTTTCCAAATTTCCCATTTTCGAATTTTGCAATTTCGAATCTCGAAATTTTGAATTTTCGAAATGCGGAAGTTCGACATTTCGGAAGTTCGACATTTCGGAAGTTCGACATTTCGGAAGTTCGACATTTCGGAAGTTCGACATTTCGGAAGTTCGACATTTCGGAAGTTCGACATTTCGGAAGTTCGACATTTCGGAAGTTCGACATTTCGGAAGTTCGACATTTCGGAAGTTCGACATTTCGGAAGTTCGACATTTCGGAAGTTCGACATTTCGGAAGTTCGACGTTTGGAAATTTCGGATTTTCGGAAATTTCGGAATTAACGAATTTCTCTAAATTCGTGAAAAACGAATTAGAAACTGAACGAATTGCACGTGTCTAATATATAGAATAATTTACACGTGTTTCAATAAATCTGTAGTTTTTTCATAGGGAGCTTTTTCTCTGTATTCATATTTTTCCTTTTCTTCATGTGTGTGCAGCTCATCAGCCAGCTGAAACAACCTAAAATTAGCGCCAAAATACCGTACAGTGCCCAGGACATAGCGCTGACCCCGGCTCCAGCCTACATAATTCCGGATCCAGAGATCACTAACCAGAGTAAGAGGACAGTAGCAGCTTAAATTGGCCATAATGAGTTTGGCCTATTTCACTTATACTAACTCCTCCTTACCTTTCTTTAGGGAACAGCTCATCTCCGGTAGTACATTTTGACCCAGCAACATGTCCTATTATACCAGGGCAGGAAATGACCATCGAGATCTCCAAAGGTCGATCGGGCCTTGGACTCAGCATCGTGGGTGGGAAAGACACTCCGCTGGTAAGGTTTTAGCCATGGGCACAACTGGTGTCAACGAACACGTCACATTTTAGGCATAAAAATGGAAAGAGGTGCGTCAGAGAGTGAACTAGATAAGCCCAGAAAGTCAGAGGCAGGAGAATTAATAAAGAAGACTCATTGCTAAAGGCAGATTTCTCTGACAGCCATACAGGCAGGAAAACCATCACTGCATAGTGTTAGAAGAATTTAAAGCTGCTAAGAGGTCCAGATACACCTTTATTCCATTAAAGGTCAGGGGTACAATTCTAGAAATAGCCAACACATTTCAGGGGTCTACGTGCCCCCTTCATCAGGGCTTGACTGGCAACCAAGTGAACAAACTAGTAGTGAATAGGGATGAGCTCCGGCGTGTTCGCATTGAACACGTGCAGAGCCTGCCAGGATGTCGGCACCCGCGCTGCGCTAATCACAGCCAGGGAGACATTTCCCGATCTCTGCAGCCGAGCATCGGGAAATGTCTCCCTGCCTGTCATTAGCGCAGCGCGGTGCCGACATCCTGGCGGGCTCTGCACGTGTTCAATGCGGACATGCCGGATCTCATCCCTAGTAGTGAACTGGACCTACAATGGTATATATTCCAGTGTGAGTTAAAAGCACAGGCCTAATTAGCCGCTTGTTTGGCAGCCCTGCTAAACAGCATATTTAGGCTGGTGATCTAATTTTTCTCTCTGCAGTTGAAGTGAAAGGTTTGTTGTTGTTTAAAAAAAAAAAAAAAAAATTTATACTTGCCTCCACTGTGCAGTTGGTGTTGCACAGAGCAGCATGGATCCTCCTCTTCTCTGGTCCCTCTTTGCTGCTCCTAGACCCTCCCTCCTTTGAGTGCCCCCTCAGCCAGCAGCTTGTTACAGGTTGTCACCCAAGTGGAGTCAGAGCTCCGTGTTTCCATTCAGACATGGAGCCCCGACCTGGCCCCACCCCCTCTCTCCCCTGATTGGATGACTGACTTTGACAGCCGCGGGAGCCAATGGCACCGCTGCTCTGTCTCAGCCAATCAGGAGGAGTGTTCTGGATGGCTGAGGGGATTGTGGACATCGCTGGAGAGAGAAGGGGCTCAGGTAGGTAATAGGAGGCTGTAGGGTTGCCACCTGTCCGGGATTCACCCAGACAGTTCGAGTTTTGAATCATGTGTCCAGGTTTCAGGCAGACTGAAGCCTGGACACATTGTTCAGACTGGGCTGTGACTCCCCATGTAACCAAGATAGTCACACACATCTGTTGCTGTCCAGGGGCTTCGGGTGGCTGTCTGGGGGCAGGTGTGGCACCACTGGGGGGCAGGGCAATGATGTCAGCAGGAGTAATTTGGCTGCACCCAAAGTTAGCTGCAGCACGCTATGCGCACTGCATTACTACTCTCCTTGGGGCACCCAAAGTTGTCCCAGGCCACTAAAGTGTTCAGGTTTTGTTTTGAAGAAAAGGTGGCAACCCTAGGGGACTGCTACACACAGAAGGTTTTTTATCCTAATGCATAGAATGCATTAAGATAAAAAAACCTTCTGCCTTTACAACTTCTTTAAGACCCCTTTCACACTGGGGCAGTTTGCAGTCGCTATCGCGCTAAAAATAGCGCCTGCAAACCGACCCTAAACAGCGGCTGCTGTTTCTGCAGTGTGAAAGCCCCGAGGGCTTTCACACTGGAGCGGTGCGCTAGCAGGACCGCTCCAAAAGTCCTGCTAGCAGCATCTTTGAAGTGGTGAGAGGAGCGGTGTGTATACCGCTCCTGCCTATTGAAATCAATGGGACAGCGCGGCTATACTCTGCAGAGGCGCATTGCCGGCGGTATTAACCCTTTTTCGCCTGCTAGTGGGAGTTAAAACCGCTAGTGGCCAAATACCGCTGCAATTCCGACGGTATAGCGCCGCTAAAAATAGCGGTGCTATACCGCCAGCGCACCTCCCGCCCCAGTGTGAAAGGGGCCTAAAGCAATACAGCTAGGTCACCTCCCCTCCCCCAGCCTGTGATTGGACAGTGAAGGAGCAGCAGCACAGTGATGAGTCATCCTTCTGTTCACTCTGCCCTCTCACCTTGATGGGATGTTCCTTGCCAGCTCATGTGTAGAACAGTTTGCCTGATTGGCTACTAGTGCTGCCCCTCCCTCACGCAGTTTGAGGGCTTTTGCCGATGGGAATGCTATAAGCTGAAACTAAATCAAATCCGGTACATTCTATTTGAAAATATAGGTAACTTTTTTTTAAAGGGTTAATTCCCCTTTACCAAAAAAACTGCTTATGCAGGTAAGGAGTGCTGGTATATAAAAACAAATTGTGCAGCTCTGACTAAAGATGAATAAAGCCCTCGCCATAGGTGTAGGCCATTTACATACCTCCTGAAGCCTGACTAGAACACTCCCAGGACGTTGCCAAGTGAGGCCTAGTTGTTACTACTCACCTCCATCATCACAAGAGCGAGCTCTCAAACGCTGAGCTTTAGAGCTACTGCATCAGGGGAGAGAGAGCGCCAGTGAGGGGGTCGGAATCAGAGAAAGAGCTCCTGTGATGGTGAAAGTGAACAGTAACAGCGAGGTGTCTCTTAGCAACGTCCTGGGAGTATTCCAGTCAGGATTCAGGAGGCACACAAATGGCCTACACCAGTCGCGGCTGGTGCTCAAAATTTTTGGGGGGGCGCAAACAAACTGAAAAAAAAGCAAACATCAATTGCCGCCACTGTGCCCAAATGCAGCCAGTTTGCCCCCCCCCCCCAAATGCAGCCAGTTTGCCCCCCCCCCCCAAATGCAGCCAGTTTGTCCCCAAATGCAGCCAGTTTGTCCCCCCCAGCCCTGCACTTACCTTCCTCAGGTCAGCGCCGTCCTTCTTACGTCCTCAATGTCTTCTCCCGCCCTCGATGTTGCTTCAGCCAATCAGGTTACCGGTAACCAGACCCGGTGAACCTGATTGGCTGAGACGCCTGTCAGTGTTAACCAAGGAACGCACCCCCCGTGCGCCCTCTGGTTAACTATTTGGAAGCCGATTACAGCCCTCAGGCTGTAATCGGGAAGCCTACCAGAGCCGCTGGCTCTGATAGGCACTTCCAAACACCAACCAGCCGCTGTTATTCAGATGGCCGGCACTCAACAGGGGGCCGGCCATCCGAATAGTGGGCGGCAGCGGCGGCGACAATACATAGGTTCATGCAATGCATGAACCTATGTATTGTGAGTGACGGGCGCAGGAGCGAGAGGGGGCGGCGCTCATGCGCCCACTATGGCCTACACCTATAGAAAGGGTATGAATCAGCTTTAGGGAGCTGCACAGTTTGTTTTTATCTACAGAGATCCCTTACCTGCATAGGCAGTTTTTTGGTAAAGGTGAAATAACCCTTAAAAATGAATGCAGTTGTGTATTATTTTAATGTGGCTGAAATTTAGCTGTCAAAAAGAAGTCAATTTAGGGGCTTTCAGTCAATTTGTTAAAAAAAAAAAAAAAAAAAGTTTTAAAAAGAAAAAAAATTCATATTTGGTAAAAAAAGACCTTTTGAGTTCGCCAGATTTTTGATTCCTGCTACAAGTGAGAGGTGGGGTATGCCTCTCCTCTGAGTCGGTTGCGTGTGTAATCCGTGTCAAAGCAAATCTGTAAGAACCCTTTCACACTGGGACCGTGCGGCGTTAGCGGCAAAGCGCTGCCAGTTTTAGCGGTGCTTTACCGTCATTTAGAGCTGCTTTTCGGCCGATAGCGGGGTGCTTTTAACCCCCGCCAGCGGCCGAAGAAAGGGTTAAAACCGCCCGTGTTGCGGCGCATCCGGAGCGATTTTCAGGCACGTCGGAAGCGCTGCCCATTCATTCCAATGGGCAGGGGCGGTTTAGGAGTGCAGTATACAGCGCTCCTAAACCACCCCAAAGATGCTGCTTGCAGGACTGTTTGTAATGTCCCGCAAGCACACGGCCCCAGTGTATAAGCACTCGGCCTTTTACACTGCAGGGGCATGGGAGGCGTTTTTCAGGCACTTTACAGGGTCTATTTTTAGCGCTAAAATGCCTGAAAAACGCCTTCAGTGTGAAAGGGGTCTTACAGTCTCATGAAAGCCTGTGTAGTTGCTTATGGCTCCCTCCTTCTGGTCACAAGTGGTGAATAATAAATATTCCTATGCAATATTTCATCTGAAGATGATTTCCCCCTAAAAACGTTCAATTCACAAACATAAAACAGGTGTATAATAATAAAAGTGAGCGCTCCAAACAAGCATCCAGCACAAAGTAAGGTAATCAGCCAACTTTATATACAGATAAAAAATTCTATATACAGTGGTACCTTGGATTGCGAGCAAAATTTGTTCCAGAAGAATGCTTGTAATCCAAAGCACTCGTCTATCAAAGCGAGTTTCCCCATAGAAGTCAATGTAAAAACTCAGATGATTTGTTCCACAGTGACTTCTATTGTATGCAGTACCGCATGTGGCCAGAGGTGGGGGGTGCCAGAAACACTCGGAGCCACTCAAGAAACACTCAAAGCCACTCGAGAACAGGGCGTTTCCGAGTGGCTCCGAATGTCATCGGCGCCCCCGCACCTCTGGCCAAATGCGGTACTGCGCACCGCAGAGGCTTCAATCCTGATCGTTTTGGGAGACAACGTTTGCAAACCGAGTCAGGATTTTCTAAAAATAATAGCTCGTATTGCGAAATGCTCGTTAACCGGGTTACTTGCAATCCGAGGTATTACTGTATATTTCATTTATGCATGCTATTATACACTATATTACCAAAAGTATTGGGACACCTGCCTTTACACGCACATGAAATTTAATGGCATCCCAGTCTTAGTCCGGAGGGTTCAATATTGAGTTGGCCCACCCTTTGCAGCTATAACAGCTTCAACTCTTCTGGGAAGGCTGTCCACAAGGTTTAGGAGTGTCTATGGGAATGTTTGACCATTCTTCCAGAAGCGCATTTGTGAGGTCAGGCACGGATGTTGGATGAGAAGGCCTGGCTCGCAGTCTCTCCTCTAATTCATCCCAAAGGTGTTCAGTCAGGTTCCTCCACCCCAAACTCGCTCATCCATGTCTTTACGGACCTTGTTTTGTGCACTGGTGCGCAGTCATGTTGGAACAGGAAGGGGCCGTCCCCAAACTGTTCCCACAAAGTTGGAAGCATGAAATTGTCCAGAATGTCTTGGTATGCTGATTCCTTGAGAGTTCCCTTCACTGGAACTAAGGGGCCAACCCAACCCCTGAAAAACAACCCCACACAATAATCCCCCCTCCACCAAATGATGTGGACCAGTGCACAAAGCAAGTTCCATAAAGACATGGATGAGTGAGTTTGGGGTGAAGGAACTTGACTGGCCTGCACAGAGTCCTGACCATAACCTGATAGAACACCTGTGTGATAAATTAGAGCGGAGACTGTGAGCCAGGCCTTCTCGTCCATCATCAGTGCCTGACCTCACAAATGTGCTTCTGGAAGAATGGTCAAACATTTCAATAGACACACTCCTAAACCTTGTGGACGGCCTTCCCAGAAGAGTTGAACTTGTTATAGCGGCAAAGGGTGGGCCAACTCAATATTGAACCCTACGGACTAAGACTGGGGTGACTTTAAGGATTCATGTGCGCGTAGCGTCCCAATACTTTTGACAATATAGTGCATGTATGTAGAATTTCCGAACGTTGCACGGTCACTTTTTCTTTCTCGTACATCACGGGACACAGAGCGACATAGTCATTACTAATGGGTTATATAGATACCGTCAGGTGCTGGCACTGGCAACTTCCAAAACCGGAAGTACCCTCCCCTATATAAGCCCCTCCCATCCGGGAGCACCTCAGTTTTTTGCCAGTGTCTAAGGTGTTGGCCAAGAAGAAACATGTGTTTTTCACTGGGCTTGCGTACAGGTTCTTTTGGGCCTCAGTAAGCTATTCCGGATCCGACCAAAAAAGCTTCATAGCTAAACGGTCGGTACCCGGGCCTTGCAGAGAAGAGCAAGGTTCTGCCTGTAATGCTTCTCTTAGGAGAGCTGGACCCTGGGATCCAGAGCTCTGGTCATACCCACGACCAAGATGTTTTCTGTGCAGGGTGCTATACAGGTCCAGGGGAGTGGAATCCTTGGGAACCCGGTCCCTGAAGGTTTGATTACAATGCCTGCCGTGATAGGTGAAGTTTGGGCTTTTGTGGACCAAACAAAGTCCTGCGGCGGGGAACAGGTAAGTGGGGGCCCCCAGGAACTTGGTTCTATTGGGGGACCCCCAAGCCTAATTTGTCTTTCTGTCTGTTACCTAATGGTATTCCCGCTAATATCTGTGCATGCCTGTAACTACTAAAAAAATGTAATAATTTTTAATGGTGGTCAAGAAAAAAATAAAAATTTTTTTTTTTATATATATATATATATACCGTATTTTTCGCTCCATAAGACGCACCTGACCATAAGACGCACCTAGATTTTAGAGGAGGAAAATATAAAAAAAAAAAAAACTTGAACCAAATGGTGTACTAAAATATTTAATAAAGTATAACAGAATAATATTTCTACACTAACAACTAATGTAAGGGGGCACCCTACACTGATCCCCAATTTAACTGGGACATTTACATGACCTCAATACAACAGGAGTATTTGCATATTTAGACATTTACACTGACCAGTAATGTAAATGGTGTATTTACAGTAACCCCCTCCCCCATCTCTCTACTAATCTCTGCATTCTTATCTCCCTCTCAGTACAACTCTGCCCCTCTAACTCATCTGCTAACCTCTGTCCCCCAAACCCCTCATCTTCTTTCATCTGCACTCCAACCCTTCCTTCCCATTCAACTCTGCAGCCTCTGCACCTCAAACCCCCCTCTTTGATCCCCTCTACATGCCCCCTATATTCACCTGTATGCTGTTCACACCTTCTAGGTGGGCGGCATGCAGAGGTGCGGGCGTAATTAGCATATGAATCGCGGCGGCCGACCTCATTAACATAACAATGCCCGCGCGATTTACATATCAATGCCGATCCTGTGGGGGTTAAATACAGAACAATACCCTTTTGTTTCTCTCCCAGTAGCAGCTGAAAGCATTAGAGAAACAGGATTTAGCTGGGGCAGAGTGATGCATAGGGCATCGTTCTGCCGTCGAAACGATCCCCCTATCAGCGGCTCTCCTGATTAGTATTCGCTCCATAAGACGCACACACATTTCCCCCCGTTTTTTGGGGGATAAAAAGTGCGTCTTATGGAGCGAAAAATACGGTATATTTAATATATTAGACTGCGGTACCTGTGTTTGTCCACTAGAGGCCGCTGTGGAACGTTTCTTGTCATGTGGACTAGTTTCTTCTCATCAGAGCAAGTCCAGGCAGATGGTGAGTTCTCTTATGGGAAACTGCTTCCTCTGCCATGTTGCAATGCTCGTCCATCCCCCGGCCTGCGGCAAAGGGGCCCTGGCTCTTGTCCCTGGTTTCCATTTTCGAAATTAGCGCCGAAGGCGCACGTGGCCGCGCGCGTGCGCGTGCACGCGCCTCTATATATAGAGGTGAGCCGGGAAAGGGGGCGGAGCCTGGGGGATGACGCTCTGTGCGCGCCGCAGCGCTTCTGCGCATGTGCGGGCGTCCCAGCATGTTAAAAACCACAATTTTGTGTGGTGAGCTGGCTATGAAGTACAGAGACAGAGCTGGCAACATTTAAAGAAGGCATACAGCAAGCGGTTGATACAGGCATCCCCTAGAAAGGCACATTAGTAGACACCAACTGTTTCTTATAGCAGCATTTATGCTAGACTATTGTCAGTAACTGGTGTATTTCGGCTGGAATACCTCAGCTTTGTGGCTTAGGAATATGCCGTCTAAAAACTCCGGGACTAGAAATTCCAGGAGGAATAGGGGGTCTCCATCGGGCTCTGAGGATCTTGGGCATGCTTTGGCTGCACCAGTCTCCCCTGAAGAATCAGAGGTTAGTGACCGTAGAGCACCCTCAGGAGTACCTGGTACTGTGGCTGTCCTCAGTTCACCTGCTCCTGTGTATGTAACAGAGGAGGTTTTTTCCTCAGCTCTGGGAGGGCTGGAAGAGAGATTGTCAGCATTGATCGCGGCTTCCCTGTCACAGGAGAAAAGCGCCCGATCTCCGTCTCCTCCCTCAGAGTGCCTGTTAACAGAGCAACAGTCCCATACAGGGATCGACCTACCTGAAGGGGATCAGGATGAGGTCGATTCGGTTGTAGAGGAATCAACAGTGGAAGAGCCGTTCTCAGCATCACATGCTGAAAGGTTATGGGTTCAGTCCCTGACTAATATGGTCCGATCAGCATTTAAAATGCCACTTGCGGAGCCATCATCCACTTCTGTCTCCTCGTTGGGGTCGCTAAAAGCTCCCCAGACTGTTTGTTCCTTTCTGATCCATCCTTTACTGGAAGGGCTCATTTACCAGGATTGGGAGCATCCTGACAAAATATTTACTCCCCCCAAGAGATTTCCGGTGGTCTATCCCATGGAGGATAAGTTCATCAGAAAATGGAGGGTCCCTACAGTGGACGCAGCCATCTCTTGTGTGAATAAATCACTGACATGTCCGGTGGATAATGTCCAAATGTTCAAGGACCCAATAGATAAAAAATTGGAGTCCTTATTAAAATCTGCTTTCTCTAGAGCAGGATTGGTGACACAACCAGCAGTGGCAGCTATTGGGGTCTGCCAAGCAGTGAAGGATCAGTTGAAACAGGTCTTAAGGGACTTGCCAGATCAGCAGGCTCTTGCCCTAGCTGATCTACCTAGAGCCTTATGCTTTGCGGTGGACGCTATAAAGGATTCAATCCATCAGGCCTCCCGCCTTACGCTGTCTGTGGTACATATGCGCAGGCTTCTATGGCTCAAAAACTGGTCTGCTGAAGCTCCCTGTAAAAAATTGCTGGTCAGCTTCCCATTTCATGGTGAACGCTTATTCGGGGAAGACCTGGACAAATATATCCAGAGAATTTCCAGCGGTAAAAGTACACTTTTGCCGGTTAAAAATAGAGTTAGAGGTCCCTCTTTTAAGAGGCCTGCTTCTCCAGTCCCTAGGACATCGGCTGTGAAACAGTTCCGACGGCCTCCTCGGTCAAATCCCGGAGGTAAAAATCAGGGACAATTGCAGGGTAACAAGAAGCCCTGGAGCAGGAGAGGTACAAAACCTCCCCCAAAGTCAAATGCATGAAGGGTTGCCCCCACCCAATCGGGTGGGGGGAAGACTTCAGTTGTTCAGAGACCTGGCGGGACACGATCCGAGACAGATGGGTGCTCTCCGCAGTAAATCTGGGATACAAATTGGAGTTAAAAAACTCCCCTCCTTCCCGCTTTATAAGGTCAAACGTGCCAAGGGATCCCCAGAAGAGAGGATCCCTCCTGTTGGCACTAGAACAATTATTGCTCCAAGCAGTAATTATAGAGGTTCCCCTGGAAGAATGGGGGTTCGGGTTTTACTCAAACCTCTTTACAGTCCCGAAGCCAAACGGGGACGTGAGGCCCATATTAAATCTAAAAGGGCTAAACAAATTCCTACATATCAGGACTTTCCGGATGGAGTCGATCCGATCGGTAGCCACTGCCCTACAAGGGGAGGAATGGTTAGCCTCGATCGACATCAAAGATGCTTATTTGCACATTCCCATCTTTCCAGCCCACCAAAAATGTCTACGCTTTGCGGTAGAAGGGCGCCATTTTCAGTTCAGAGCCTTACCCTTCGGTCTGGCCACAGCACCAAGAGTGTTCACAAAAATTCTGGCCCCATTATTGGCCAATCTAAGAACACGAGGTGTAACGATAATGGCATATCTAGACGACTTGTTGCTGATAGACCACTCAGTGGAAAAACTAGAAGTGGTTGTTCACGAGACAATCAAGTATCTGGAATATCACGGTTGGATTATCAACCGAGACAAGTCAGCCCTAAAACCAGTCAAAAGTCTGGAATACTTGGGGCTAAGGCTGGATTCAGACCAGAGAAAAATTTTCTTGCCTCAAGAAAAGGGGTCGTCTTTGAGAGATTTGATCCACTTAGTGGGTTCAAAAAGACAGCCATCCATACGCCTGTGCATGAGGCTGCTGGGAAAAATGGTGGCATCATTCGAAGCAGTACCCTACGGTCAATTCCATTCAAGGAAGTTGCAAAGGGCCATACTGTCAGCCTGGAACAAAAAAGTTCAGGCTCTGGACTTACCAATGTCCTTGTCCCCTTCCGTTCGCAAGAGCCTCCGCTGGTGGTTGGTTCCCCAGAATCTGGAAAGAGGGAAATCCTTCAGTCCGATTTCCTGGAAGGTGGTCACTACAGATGCCAGCCTTATAGGCTGGGGAGCAGTACTGGAGCAATGGTCTCTCCAGGGCAGATGGTCGGATGCGGAAAAGGCCCTGCCCATCAATGTCTTAGAGATACGAGCAGCTCGGTATGCCCTAGTAGCATGGACATCCAAACTCCAAGGGTCCCCTGTCAGAATTCAATCAGACAATGCCACAGCAGTGGCATATATCAATCGTCAGGGGGGCACCAGGAGTCGTGCAGCCCAAAGGGAAGTAAATTACATCCTGAGATGGGCAGAAAGATATGTCCCAGCCATATCTGCGGTATTCATTCCAGGAGTGGAGAATTGGAAGGCGGACTTTCTAAGTCGCCAACAATTATGCCCAGGGGAATGGTCCCTTCATCCCGAGGTTTTCCGGACAATATGTCAGCGGTGGGGAACACCGGATGTAGATCTGCTAGCATCCAGATTCAACACAAAAGTGGACAGGTTTGTCTCTTGGACAAGGGATCCCCTAGCTTGCGGCTCGGATGCCCTAGTGTTCCCTTGGGATCAGTTCAAGCTGATATATGCATTCCCACCGCCACAATTGTTACCTCGATTACTCCGCAGAATCAGGGTAGAAAAGAAACCAGTGATTCTGGTGGCTCCAGCGTGGCCCCGAAGAGCATGGTACGCGGAGATTGTAAAAATGTCTGTGGGGAGTCCTTGGACCCTCCCACATCGTCCGGACCTGCTTTCGCAAGGACCGATATACCACCCTTCCTTACCAGCCCTAGGTTTGACGGCCTGGCTATTGAAGCCCACATTCTAAAAAAGAGAGGGCTCTCTAATGCTGTGGTATCTACCATGATCAATGCCAGGAAGCCGGTATCCAGGCAGATCTATTATAGAATCTGGAAGGCGTACATCGCCTGGTGTGAGGCCAAGAAATGGCATCCACATAAGTACGTAATGGGTAGGATTCTGGACTTCCTACAGTGGGCTGTAGATAGGAAGCTTGCCTTGAGTACTATCAAGGGTCAGATTTCGGCCTTGTCAATATTTTTTCAAAGGCCCTTGGCTTCGCATTCACTAGTCAAAGCCTTTATACAAGGAGTGATGCGTATTAGTCCTCCGGTTAATATTCCCATATGTCCATGGGATCTAAACTTGGTTCTGTCGGTTTTACAGAAACAACCATTTGAACCATTACAGCATATTTCCTTGGTGCTTCTCACCAGGAAATTGATTTTTCTAGTAGCCATTTGTTCGGCTAAAAGAGTGTCGGAATTAGCAGCTATGTCCTGTAAAGAGCCATATCTGGTTATCCATAAGGACAGAGTAGTATTACGTCCTCAGCCAGCCTTTCTTCCTAAGGTGGTATTGAGGTTTCATTTGAACCAAGATGTGGTTCTTCCTTCTTTTTTCCCCAAACCTAGCTCGGTAGAGGAAAAGTTATTACATTCTTTGGATGTAGTAAGAGCAGTTAAAGCTTATCTAAAAGCCACTGCTCAGATTCGCAGAACGGATACTTTGTTTATTCTGCCGGAAGGCCCCAGAAAGGGTCAGGCAGCGTCAAAATCTACTTTAGCCAGGTGGATTCGACAGGTCATAATACAAGCCTATGGCTTGAGAAGGAGACCGCCTCCGTTCAAAGTTAGAGCGCACTCCACGAGAGCAGTTGGAACTTCATGGGCAGTGCATCACCAGGCCTCCCTGGCTCAAATCTGTAAGGCCTCAACATGGTCTTCAGTTCACACGTTTACTAGGTTCTACCAGGTGGACGTTAGAAGTCAGGAGGATGTCGCCTTTGGGCGCAGTGTGTTGCAGGCCGCAAAAGATCCTCATGTCTGATAGCGCTCAGCTTATATATGGTGTATCCCCCCCCTCATTTGGCATTGCTTTAGGACATCCCATTAGTAATGACTATGTCGCTCTGTGTCCCGTGATGTACGAGAAAGAAAATAGGATTTTTATAACAGCTTACCTGTAAAATCCTTTTCTTGGAGTACATCACGGGACACAGAGCTCCCGCCCCTCTTTGGGGACACTTATTGCTTTGCTACAAAACTGAGGTGCTCCCGGATGGGAGGGGCTTATATAGGGGAGGGTACTTCCGGTTTTGGAAGTTGCCAGTGCCAGCACCTGACGGTATCTATATAACCCATTAGTAATGACTATGTCGCTCTGTGTCCCGTGATGTACTCCAAGAAAAGGATTTTACAGGTAAGCTGTTATAAAAATCCTATTTTATATCACAAACCTAAAAATCACACCTGAGTGCAGAATATTTTTTTTTTTCATATGTAATGGACATTTACCTGTTGAAATCCTGATTTTCTCAAGAATCTTTTTTTTCATCTTTTTTTTTTTTTTTTTTTTCCCCATTTTTTTATTTTATTTAGTACATTGTGCAGTTAGAATACAGGTACCAAAAACGATACTCCAGACATAAATTTTCGGTGTTGGAATGTCTGATCTTACATAATTATTGCAAGTGAAAGTAATGGACTTCTTGGGCGTCTAACAGAACGCAACTGACTGACCAGGGAGCTTGTACAGACCAAATAATAAGGAACAGAATTAACTATCCGGATCAAAGTTTTACCATTGCTGGACGTTGTACCCACTAGATAGAACCTTACAATATCTTGTAAAGTATTTAAGCACCGCATCAAATGGCTGCTTTTCCGGCTGTCCTCAATACACGCCTCATTGAAAATTGTATTGCCGGCTAGTATCTAGCGGTATTTCAATGAGCCATAACCCGAACGATAATCGTTTGTTTCACGCCTTGTTTTCTGTAAAAATCTGACCAGTAAAAGATGGATAGACGTGGGTTTTGCCTTTTGTGTATTTGCTGTGTCGTTGGCCAGCTCTGGGAACTTTCATTTTTTTTTTTTTTGTACAATTGGCAGGAGTTTCCTTTTCTTAAAGGGGAGTTCCAGCCTTTTTTTAGGTTTATTAAAAGTCAGCAGCTCCAAAAAGTGTAGCTGCTGACTTTTAATAAACAGACACTTACCTGCTCCACGGTCCAGCGAAGCGGCCGCCCGGAGCGTCGCTCCTCTCCCCCCCCCCCTCTCTCTGCCCGCGCCTCCATTCGCTCTGTGGGCACCCCGCCGCGACAGCTTTCGGCTTCACGGCCGGGCACACACTGTGCATGCGCGAGCGGCGCTGCGCTCCCTGAGTGGACAGGCGATCGCCTGGGACCTGTCACGTGTCCCAGGAGATCGTCTAGAGGGAGGGGCCGCCTAAGGCGACAGGAGGAGTCGCCGAGGCGGTTTCTGGGCGGAAGGAGGAAGTGGGACAGGAAGTCCCACTCCTACCGAAGCCCCCACTCCCCCCCCCCAAAAAAAATGACATGCCAAATGTGGCATGTAAGGGAGCGAGGAGTGCTTAAAGCGGAAGTTCCACTTTTGGGTGGAACTCCGCTTTAATTTTCATGTATTAATTTTTATGCACACAAGGACTAGTTACTGTACTATGCTGCTGCTGTAAATCTGTGGTCTGACTGGACCCTTACTTTTTAATATCTTTTATAAATAATATTGGGTCTGGGATTAAAAGTACCAGTTCTGTCTTTGCAGATGACACCAAGCTGTGCAGTGGAATAACGTCCTTGCAGGATGTCTCCAATTTACAAACCGACCTCAATGCTCTGTCTAATTGGCAAATGAGGTTTAATGTTGATAAATGTAAAGTTATGCTCTTGGGGGGCTAAGAATATTAATGCATCATACATACTAGGGGGGAGTACAACTGGGGGGATCCGTAGTGGAGAAGGATCTGGGGGTTTTGGTAGATCATAAGCTCCGTAATAACATGCAATGCCAAGATGCGGTTTCCAAAGCGAGCAAAGTCCTTGTATTAGGAGAGATATGGACTCCAGAGAGAGAGATATCATTTTGCCCCCCTGTACAAATCATTAGTAAGTCCTCATCTGCAATATGCAGTTCAGTTTTGGGCACCAGTTCTCAAAAAGGATATCGGGGAACTGGAGAAAGTACAGAGAAGAGCAACCAAACTGATAAGAGGCATGGAGGAGCTCAGCTATGAGGAAAGATTAGAGGAACTGAATTTATTCACTCTTGAGAAGAGGAGATTAAAGAGGAAGTAAACCCTGATGGTTTTTACTTCCTCTTTAGCTCGCTGCAAAGCCTGCAAATGAAAAGCATAATGGGCTAGTGTGCATCGCATACTAGCCCATTATGTGCCACTTACCTGCAAAAGAATCCAGCGATGTCCCCTGTGTAGACAGCGTCCATCTTCTGGCCCCTCTTCCTTCCGGGCCACGGACTCCGGCTCTGTGATTCTCCGGAGCCGCTTGACGTCACTCCCACGCGTGCGCACGGGAGCCGCCATCAACGGCACAGGCTAGGGAAGAAACTGCACTTGGTTTCGTTTTCTTCCCCACGCAGGAGATATTTCCACTACCTGTAGGTAAGCCTTATTATAGGCTTACCTATAGGTAGAAGTAGAAAAAAAAGGGTTTTGCAACCACTTTAAGGGGAGATATAATCAACATGTACAAATATATAAGTGGTCCATACAGTGAACTTGGTGTTGGGTTATTCACTTTAAGGTCATCACAGAGGACAAGGGGGCACTCTTTATGTCTAGAGGAAAAGAGATTTCATCTCTAAATACGGAAAGGCTTCTTCACAGTAAGAGCTGTGAAAATGTGGAATAGACTCCCTGCAGAGGTGGTTCTGGCCAGCTCAGTAGATTGCTTTAGAAAAGGTCTGGATACTTTCCTAAATGTACATAATATAACTGGGTACTGACATTCATAGGTGATGGTGATCCAGGGAAAATCCGATTGGGGGATCAGGAAGGAATTTTTTTCCCTGCTGTAGCAAATTGAATCATGCTTTGCTGGGGTTTTTCGCCTTCCTCTGGATACAAAAAAAAAATACAATCCCATATACACAATCCTATACCCACAGTTGGTGAGCATAGGATTGTGTACATGGGATTGTATTTTTTATTTTTTTTTGGTTGAACTGGATAGACTTTTGTGTCTTTTTTGTAACTATGACTGTGTATGTTTTGCAGGAGGCAGTGGTAATACATGAAGTGTATGACGAAGGAGCTGCAGCTAGAGATGGGAGACTCTGGGCAGGTGATCAGATTCTTGAAGTAAGTGGGATCAATAAGTAATTTGATTATCAGACACTTTTGTTGTTGCTAATTTTCTTATTGATATGTGTTTTTTAAAGTTTTGAAAATCAGATTTCTGTATATAATTTGTAAACTAAACTCAATAGTTTTTACTATACGTTTTATTTTTATGAAGGTTTTGTAAAAGAACAGCCAATGACTCCAGCGCTCAAAAGGGTAATCACCAGACCAGGGAGATGTGTGTGGTCTATATATCCTCTGGAACAATGCTTTAGTGGTGCAGCCTTTCCCAGGCAGGGGAATCCAACCATATACTGCAAAAGAACCGTACAGTATATGGAAACTTGGAAGAGACTGGCGGCGACTGTATTTTATACAATGGCAGGGCAGAAAAGAGTGGGGGAGGAATAATTAAGCGGTTAAAGTGGAGTTCCAACATCATGTTCAAATTTTATTTTATTTTTTTAAACCTTTCTACAGGTCATAACATTACAATGTAAAGCCTCGTACACACGGTCGGACTTTTTGCCAACAAGCTTCAAAATGAGCAAGTTTTTCAAAAAATCCGACCGTGTGTACGCTCCATTGGACAAACTTTTTCTGTTTTCATCGGACAAATGTTCGGTCTGTAAACGGACAAACTTTTCGGCAACAAAAGTCAGATGGAGCAAAGTCCGACCGTGTGTACAGAAATCCATCGGACTTTTGTCCGAAGGACAAATAAGCATGCCCAGAACCAATGTTAACATCAACCAACAATAGCAGAAGTTGACCAAAGGGTGGCGGTAAAGAGCAGAATAGAGCAGAAAAACCACGTGATGTTGGGAAAGTTTGCAGAAAAGTCCTACTGTGTGTATGCTATGGGTGTGCCCGGCCAACTCCCTTCGGACAAAAATCCACGGAAAAGTTTGTTTGAAGTCCGACCGTGTGTACGAGGCTTTACACTCACTTGATTAGAAGATTTTTTTCCCCCGATGTCCCCTGTTGTATAAAAAATGAAGTTATATAATGCTGTCCTGCCCGTTTTCATTTTGCTGGTGGGCATGTGAGGCCCACAAGCATTCATTTCTGGGGACACAGTGCTGCTGCTGGACCAGCATGCACCGCCCGTTCTCGCGTGTGTGCAGTAGGGCACCGTAGCGGCGCTGTAAAGCATACAGGTTGCCATAACAGGAGGTGTCGTCAGAGGTGCCCGCCCCGTTATGGCAACCTAGCCCTCGGCGCTGCCCAACGGACTCCTGGGAAATGATGACACACATCTCCCAGGAGCAGTAGGGAGCGGAGGCGCCGACGGAAGTGACGACCGGAACCGAGGTGATGGAGGAAGATTCTGAGGGACCACATAGCAACAGCTATTTACAGGTGAGTAAAAAAATATATATATCCAAATGATTTTTTTTATTGATTTCATGAAATTAATGGCAAATAGTTTTTTTCTTTAAATTCTGCTTTAATGCACAACTGTTGTGCAGCACTACTAAGCCGGAAAAGAACACACAGAAGGCGCAAACGCTTAGTGCATTACCCAAGATTTATTTGCAAAGGAAAAAACAAATCGCTAATTAAATACTCACAAAGTACAGAAGTAACTTGCTGAGTTTGCACTTCCTGACCAGAAATTCTGGGAAGTGGTGCAGAGGAAGCAAGAGGATATGACTGGTAGTAAAAGTAAAGGTAGCCAGAGGTGCTGAAATAGCTAGCCAGGCAAGGAAGGATATCCACCCAATCCTCCAGAACTAATCCTATTGCTGACCGTTAAATCCTTAGCAATATTGAACAAATGTAGACTCCTCGATAGGGATCCTGGGATCAACACCTCTCCCTTCCTTTATTATTGCTAAGGATTTAACGGTCAGCGATAGGATCAGTTCTGGAGGATTGGGTGGATATCCTTGCCTGGTTAGTTATTTCAGCACCTCTGGCTACCTTTACGTTTACAACCAGATATATCCTCTTCCTCTGCACCACTTCCCAGAATTTCTGGTCAGGGAGTGCAAACGCAGCATGTTACTTTTGTCCTTTGTGAGTGTTCTATTGGCTATTTGATTTTTTCATATATAATAAATCTTGGGTATTGCACTAGGCGTTTGCGCCCCCTGTGTGTTTTTTTTTTTTTCTCGCTGCTTTGTAGTGCTTCACAACTGTTGTGCCTTAAAGCAGGGACTTATCTGTTTAATGCCCCCCCCACACACACACACACACACACACACACACACACACTCCTTCTGCCATTGTACAAAATACAGTGCATGCGCAGATGCGCCGCCAGTCTCTTCAAGCGTTTGGGACCTGGGATGAACCAGTGGTACAATCTGTTCACGCACGTTTTATTTCTTTCTCGTACATCACGGGACACAGAGCGGCATAGTCATTACTATGTGGGTTATATAGATACCTTCAGGTGCTGGCACTGGCAACTTCCAAAACCGGAAGTACCCTCCCCTATATAAGCCCCTCCCATCCGGGAGCACCTCAGTTTTTTGCCAGTGTCTAAGGTGTTGGCCAAGAAGTAACATGTGTTTTTCACTGAGCTTGCGTACAGGTTCTTTTGGGCCTCAGTAAGCTATTCCGGATCCGACCAAAAAAGCTTCATAGCTAAACGGTCGGTACCCGGGCCTTGCAAAGAGAAGAGCAAGGTTTTGCCTGTAATGCCTCTCTTAGGAGGGCTGGACCCTGGGATCCAGAGCTCTGGTCATACCCACGACCAAGATGTTTTCTGTGCAGGGTGCTATACAGGTCCAGGGGAGTGGAATCCTTGGGAACCCGGTCCCTGAAGGTTTAATTACAATGCCTGCCGTGATAGGTGAAGTTTGGGCTTCTGTGGACCAAACAGAGTCCTGCGGTGAGGAAAAGGTAAGTGGGGGCCCTCAGGAACTTGGTTCTATTGAGGGACCCCCAAGCCTATTTTGTCTTTCTGCCTGTTACCTAAGGTATTCCCGCTAATATTCTGTGTATGCCTGTTACTACTGAAAAAGTGTAAAAATTTTAATAGGCAAGAAAAAAAAAAAAAAAATGTGTAAGACCGCGGTACCTGTGTTAGTCACTAGAGGCCGCTATGGTTCTTTTTCTTGTAATGTGGATTTTTTTCTTCCGAAATCAAATCCAGGCAGTTGGTAAGTTCTCTGCTGGGAAGCTGTCTCCTCTGCCCTGTTGCTGCGCTCATCCATCCCAGGGCCCTGCGGCAGGGACCCTGGCTCCCATCTAGCTCCTTATTTTTTCAAAAAAGGCGCCGAAGGCGCACGTGCCTCTAATATATAGAGGCGATCTGGAAAAAGGGGCGGAGCGGGTGGATGACGCTCGGTGTGCGCCGCGGCGCTACTGCGCATGTGCGGGCGTCCAGCGTGTTTTAAAGCACAATTACAGCTGGCTATTGAAGTGCACAGACAGAGCTAGCAACAGTAAAAAGGCACACAGAGGCGGTTGATGCAGGCATCCCCTAGAAAGGCACTTTAGTAGACACCAACTGTTATATAGCAGCAATTGTGCTAGACTATTCTCAGTAAAAGTGGTGTTTTTACGGCTGGAATACCTCAGCTTTAGGCTTAGGAATATGCCGTCCAGAAGTGCCGGAACTGAATCTTCCAGGAAGCGAAGGGGATCTCATCGGGCTCTGAGGTCTTGGGCATGCTTCTGCTGCACCAGTCTCCCCTGAAAATTCAGAGGTAAGTGACCGTAGAGACCCCGCAGGGGTACTTGGTACTGTGGCTGTCCTCAGTTCACCTGCTCCTGTGTATGTAACAGAGGAGGTTTTTTCCTCAGCTCGCGGAGGATTAGAAGAGAGATTGTCAACATTGATCGCTGCCTCCCTGTCAGGGAAAGGCCCGATCTCCGTCTCCTCCTTCAGAGTGCCTGTTAGCGGAGCAACAGTCCCATACAGGGATCGACCTGCCTGAAGGGGATCAGGATGAGGTTGATTCTGTTATAGAGGAATCAACAGTGGAGGAACCTTTCTCAGCATCTCAAGCTGAAAGATTATGGGTTCAGTCTCTGACTAACATGGTCCGATCAGCATTTAAAATGCACCTTGCGGAACCATCAACCACTACTGTATCCTCGTTGGGGTCGCTAGAAGCCACCAGACTGTCTGTTCTTTTCCACTTCACCCTTTACTGGAAGGGCTCATTTACCAGGATTGGGAACATCCTGAGAAAATATTTATTCCCCCCAAGAGATTTCCGGTGGTCTATCCCATGGAGGATAAGTTCATCAAAAAATGGAAGGTCCCTACAGTGGACGCAGCCATCTCTTGTGTGTATAAATCACTGACATGTCCAGTGGATAATGTCCAAATGTTCAAGAACCCAATAGATAAAAAATTGGAGTCCTTATGAAAATCTGCTTCTTTTAACAGCAAGCTTGGTGACACAACCAGCAGTGGGGTCTGCTAAGCAGTGAAGGATCAGTTGAAACAGGTCTTGAGGGACTTGCCAGATCAGCAGGCCCTTGCCCTAGCTGATCTACCTAGAGCCTTAGGCTTTGCGGTTGATGCCATAAAGGATTCAATCCATCAGGCCTCCCGCCTTACGCTGTCTGTAGTACATATGCGTAGGCTTCTATGGCTCAAAAACTGGTCTGCTGAAGCTCCCTGTAAAAAATGGCTGGTTAGCGTCCCATTTTTATGGTGAACGCGTATTCAGGGAAGACCTGGACAAATATATCCAGAAAATTTCCAGCGGTAAAAATACACTCTTGCCGGTTAAAAACAGAGTTAGAGGTCCCTCTTTTAAGAGGCCTGCTTCTCCAGTCCCTGGGGCATCAGCTGTGAAACAGTTCCGATGGCCTCCTCGGTCAATTCCCGGGGGTAAAAAACAGGGACAATCGCAGGGTAATGAGAAACCCTGGGTCAGGAGAGGTACAAAACCTCCCCCAAAGTTAAATTCATTGAAGGGTTGCCCCCACTCAGTCGGGTGGGGGGAAGACTCCAGTTGTTCGCAGAGACCTGGCGGGACACGATCAAAACAGATAGGTGCTCTCCGCAGTATGTTTGGGATACAGATTGGAGTTAAAAGACTCTCCTCCTTCCCATTTTTTGAGGTCAAACGTGCCAAGGGATCCCCGGAAGAGAGAGTCCCTCCTGTTGGCACTAGAACAACTATTGCTCCAAGGAGTAATTATGGAGGTTCCCCTGGAAGAATGGGGGTTCGGGTTTTACTCAAACCTCTTTACAGTCCCGAAGCAAACGGGGACGTGAGGCCCATATTAATTCTAAAAGGGCTAAACAAATTCCTGTATATCAGGACTTTCCGATGGAGTCGATCCGATCGGTGGCCACTGCCCTACAAGGGGAGGAATGGTTAGCCGCGATCGACATCAAAGATGCTTATTTGCACATTCCCATCTTTCCAGTCCACCAAAAATTTCTACGCTTTGCAGTAGAAGGGCGCCATTTTCAGTTCAGAGCCTTACCCTTCGGTCTGGCCACAGCACCACGAGTGTTTACAAAAATGCTGGCCCTTTATTGGCCAATCTAAAAACACAAGGTGTAATGATAATGGCATATCTAGATGACTTGTTGCTGATAGACCACTCAGTGAAAAAACTAGACGTGGTCGTTCACAAGACAATCAAGTATCTGGAATCTCACGGTTGGATTATCAACCGAGACAAGTCAGCCCTAAAAACCAGTCAAAAGTCTGGAATACTTGGGGCTAAGGTTGGATTCAGGCCACAGAAAAATATTCTTGCCTCGAGGAAAAGTGTTGTCTTTGAAAGATTTGATCCACTTAGTGGGTACAAAAAGACAGCCGTCCATACGCCTGTGCATGAGGCTGCTGGGAAAAATGGTGGCATCATTCGAAGCAGTACCCTACGGTCAATTCCATTCAAGGAATTTGCAAAGGGCCATACTGTCAGCCTGGAACAAAAAAGTTCAGGCCCTAGACTTACAATGTCCTTGTCCCCTTCCGTTCGCGAGAGCCTCCGTTGGTGGTTGGTTCTCCAGAATCTGGAAAAAGGGAAATCCTTCAGTCCGATTTCTTGGAAGGTGGTCACTACAGATGCCAGCCTTATAGGCTGGGGAGCAGTACTGGAGCAATGGTCTCTCCAGGGCAGATGGTCGGATGCAGAAGAGGCCCTGCCCATCAATCTCTTAGAGATACGAGCAGCCCGGTATGCCCTAGTAGCATGGACATCCAAACTCCAAGGGTCCCCTGTCAGAATTCAATCAGACAATGCCACAGCAGTGGCATATATCAATCATCAGGGTGGCACCAGGAGTCGTGCAGCCCAGAGGGAAGTAGATTACATCCTGAAATGGGCAGAAAGATATGTCCCAGCCATATCTGCGGTATTCATTCCAGGAGTGGAGAATTGGAAGGCGGACTTTCTAAGTCGCCAACAATTATGCCCAGGGGAATGGTCCCTTCACCCCGAGGTTTTCCGGACAATATGTCAGCGGTGGGGAACACCGGATGTAGATCTGCTAGCATCCAGATTCAACGCAAAAGTGGACAGGTTTGTCTCTTGGACAAGAGATCCCCTAGCTTGCGGCTCGGATGCCCTAGTGTTCCCTTGGGATCAGTTCAAGCGGATATATGCATTCCCACCGCCACAATTGTTACCTCGATTACTCCGCAGAATCAGGGTAGAAAAGAAACCAGTGATTCTGGTGGCTCCAGCGTGGCCCAGAAGAGCATGGTACGCAGAAATTGTAAAGATATCTGTGGGGAGTCCTTGGACCCTCCCACATCGTCCGGACCTGCTTTCGCAAGGACCGATATACCACCCTTCCTTACCAGCCCTAGGTTTGACGGCCTGGCTATTGAAGCCCACATTCTAAAAAAGAGAGGGCTCTCTAATTCTGTGGTATCTACCATGATCAATGCCAGGAAGCCGGTATCCAGGCAGATCTACTATAGAATCTGGAAGGCGTACATCGCCTGGTGTGAAGCCAAGAAATGGCATCCACGTAAGTACGTAATAGGTAGGATTCTGGACTTCCTACAATGGGCTGTAGATAGGAAGCTTGCCTTGAGTACTATCAAGGGTCAGATTTCGGCCTTGTCAATATTTTTTCAAAGGCCCTTGGCTTCGCATTCACTAGTCAAAGCTTTCATACAAGGAGTGATGCGTATTAGCCCTCCGGTTAATATTCCCATATGTCCATGGGACTTAAACCTGGTTCTGTCGGTTCTACAGAAACAACCATTTGAACCATTACAGCATATTTCCCTGGTTCTTCTCACCAGGAAATTGATTTTTCTAGTAGCCATTTGTTCGTCTAAAAGAGTGTCGGAATTAGCCGCTATGTCCTGTAGGGAGCCATATCTGGTTATCCATAAGGACAGAGTAGTGTTACGTCCTCATCCAGCCTTTCTTCCTAAGGTGGTATCGAGGTTTCATTTGAACCAAGATGTGGTTCTTCCTTCTTTTTTCCCCCCAAACCTAGTTCGGTAGAGGAAAAGTTATTGCATTCTTTGGATGTAGTAAGAGCAGTTAAAGCTTATCTAAAAGCCACTGCTCAGATTTGCAGAACGGATACTTTGTTTATTCTGCCGGAAGGCCCCAGAAGGGGTCAGGCAGCGTCAAAATCTACTTTAGCCAAGTGGATTCGACAGGTCATTATGCAAGCCTATGGCTTGAGAAGGAGACCGCCTCCGTTCAAAGTTAGGGCGCACTCCACGAGAGCAGTTGGAACTTCATGGGCAGTGCATCACCAGGCCTCCCTGGCTCAGATCTGTAAGGCCGCAACATGGTCTTCAGTACACACGTTTACTAGGTTCTACCAGGTGGACGTTAGAAGTCAGGAGGATGTCGCCTTTGGGCGCAGTTTGTTGCAGGCCGCAAAAGATCCTCATGTCTGATAGCGCTCAGCTTATGTATGGTGTATCCCCCCCTTCATTGGGCATTGCTTTAGGACATCCCACATAGTAATGACTATGCCGCTCTGTGTCCCGTGATGTACGAGAAAGAAAATAGGATTTTTATAACAGCTTACCTGTAAAATCCTTTTCTTGGAGTACATCACGGGACACAGAGCTCCCACCCCTCTTTGGGGACACTTATTGCTTTGCTACAAAACTGAGGTGCTCCCGGATGGGAGGGGCTTATATAGGGGAGGGTACTTCCGGTTTTGGAAGTTGCCAGTGCCAGCACCTGAAGGTATCTATATAACCCACATAGTAATGACTATGCCGCTCTGTGTCCCGTGATGTACTCCAAGAAAAGGATTTTACAGGTAAGCTGTTATAAAAATCCTATTTTCTGCGCATGCACACAAATGCTAGGACCTTCTGGAAGATGAACACTATATAGCCAGCAGCATTTGTGTGCATGCATGGAAGTCTGCCACAAAGTTGCGTCTTGGTAAGGCGCTGCCTCATGTGATAGCTGTGACATAGCAATCCCAGTAGGCAGCGGGACCCAGCCTAGGCTGAAAACCAGGAAGTTTACTATTTGTGTAAGAGGGAGTGTGTGGGGGACAAAATAAACTGTTGCGGTAGTGAGTTAAGATTGGCTTTAATAGTCCATTTGTTTTATTGCAAATCTACTAGACAGGGTGGGGTAGATTTACTAAAACTGGTGCATTTAGAATCTGGTGCAGCTCTGCATGGTAGCCAATCAGCTTCTAACTTCAGTTTGTTCAATTAGGCTTTGTCAATAAAACCTGAAAGCTGATTGCAGTGGTGGCTGGTGCTCAAAATTTTTGGGGGGCGCAAACAAACTAAAAAATTCTGAAAAAAAAACATCAATTGCAGCCTCACTGTGCCCATCATATGCAGCCTCTGTGTCCATCATATGCAGCCTCTGTGTCCATCATATGCAGCCTCTGTGTCCATCATATGCAGCCTCTGTGTCCATCATATGCAGCCTCTGTGTCCATCATATGCAGCCTCTGTGTCCATCATATGCAGCCTCTGTGTCCATCATATGCAGCCTCTGTGTCCATCATATGCAGCCTCTGTGTCCACCATATGCAGCCTCTGTGTCCACCATATGCAGCCTCTGTGTCCACCATATGCAGCCTCTGTGTCCACCATATGCAGCCTCTGTGTCCACCATATGCAGCCTCTGTGTCCACCATATGCAGCCTCTGTGTCCACCATATGCAGCCTCTGTGTCCACCATATGCAGCCTCTGTGTCCACCATATGCAGCCTCTGTGTCCACCATATGCAGCCTCTGTGTCCATCATATGCAGCCTCTGTGTCCATCATATGCAGCCTCTGTGTCCATCATATGCAGCCTCTGTGCCCATCATATGCAGCCACTGTGACACCCCCCCCCCGCCCTCTTGCCGTCTGACCGGCACATCCTGGTGGTGGGTCAGGCAGCGGGTGATGGCGGCGAGCTGTGGGACATGCAGCGGGTCAGGCGACGGCTCCTGCATCCTCTATTGTTCCTGTGCGTCTTTCGTTTCCGCTAGGCGTTCAATAGGGATGCCTGTGCCTTCAGCCAATCAGGTGACGGGTATTAGACCCGCGCTTCCTGATTGGCGGAGAGGCGGTTCAGTGTTAGAAAAGCAAATATTATTTTGCTTTCCTAACACACTTGGGTGGACTTTGAACGCAATGCTCTGCGCTCCGCGTCCACCTTTTTTGAAGCCTATTAGAGTATTTGTAATTCAGGCGCCCGGCATCCGAAAAGGGGCCGGATGCCTGAATAGGGGTTGGCTACAGTGGCCATGGATAGATTCATACTATGCATGAATCTATCCATTTTACATTATCCATTTTACATATGGGGGGGTGGCGTGACAGGGGGCGGCACCCGTGCGCCCTTAATGGACGCACCGCCACTGGCTGATTGGTTTCTATGCAGAGCTGTACCAGATTTTGCACGCTCCAGTTCTAGTAAATAACCCCTGGTATATTTGAAAGCAATGTACTCTTGGCAGTCTGCAATTACATCAAATACCCATAGTGCTACAGTTGTGTAGAGACTGTGGTTTTGCCTAGGTTTTAGGTTACATGAGAAAGCTGGGGGGGGCAGCATTTCATTTTTATTTTTTTTCCCATTCATGGCGCAAAAGTTGAACATCCCATCCCTACTTCCATCACTGTATTGCCGTCTTTGGTTCACTTCAAGCGTTATTTTTTCTGTGACTCCATGCCTCAGATACATAACATAGGTGGATTATCCACTCAACTGGAATGTGATCGGACTCTACAATAGGAGGCTGACGTTGGATTTTTCGGACCGCACACATATACTAGAGCCAGTTTAGACAAGAGCCAACTAACCTGTCCGCATGTCTTTGGAGTGTGCTTGGAAAGCAAAGTCAATGACTAAACTCACGCAAGCTCCATGCAGATCGTGTCCTGGCCGAAATTCAAACGGAGGACTCCAGTGCTAACCACTCAGTAGGGTTGCCACCTCATCCCTTTAAACCCGAACACATATTAATTACACAGGTTCTGTGTGTAATTAGGGTAGTAATTAAACTCTGTGCCTTATCTGCGTGAAATTAGCCTCAGAACCTGTGTAATTTATATGTGTTCGGGTTTAAAGGGATGTGGTGGCAACCCTACCACTAAGCCATTGTGAGGCCCCAAGTTGGACATTTTTGTTTAACATAATAATGTGGTCCTATAAGGCTGGGGTATGAATTTTAATACTGCATTGATGGCATTCTGTGATCTGATTCTTTAAAGCGGAGGTTCACCCAAAATGCAACCTCCGCTTTTCGGAACCCTCCGGTGTCACATTTGGCACCTTTCAGGAGGGGGTGCAGATACCTGTATAAAACAGGTATTTGCACCACTTCCGGGTATAGACTTCCGCGGGAGTCCCGCCCCTTCGCGTCACCCCCCCCCCCCCCGCTGTGTTCTGGGAAACAAACGGCTCCCAGGACACAGCAGGGACCAGTGAGGACGGCAAAGCGCGACTTGCGCATGCGCAGTAGGGAACCGGGCAGTGAAGCCGCAGCGCTTCACTTCCCGATTCCCTCACCAAGGATGGTGGCGGGGGAAGCCGAGAGCCGAGCGGTAGCTCAGCTTCGGCTGCCGACGTCGCGGGCGACCTGGACAGGTAAGTGTCCAAGTCAGCAGCTGCAGTATATGTAGCTGCTGGCTTTTTTAAAAAAAAAAAAATTCCGGTGAACCTCCGCTTTAAGATACTCAGAATACACTGGCTGACCTGAAGGGGTTTTTGCTAACCATCATGTTGTTTTTGCAGGTCAATGGCGTAGATCTTCGGAACGCCTCCCATGAGGAAGCTATCACAGCCCTCCGTCAGACCCCTCAGAGGGTGCAGCTGGTGGTGTTTCGGGATGAGGCCCAGTACAGGGATGAAGACAATCTGGATATATTCCATGTGGAGCTGCAAAAGAAAAGCGGGCGAGGTCTGGGGCTGAGCATTGTGGGGAAAAGGTATGATGGGCGCTACCAATCTATCACTGTGGCTGCAACCATGATCACTTCTGAACTGATTTTGAAGAGGGCAGTTTATAAAAAAAAAAAAAAAAAATGTCCTTTT
Source organism: Rana muscosa (assembly GCA_029206835.1). Classification (NCBI taxonomy): domain Eukaryota; kingdom Metazoa; phylum Chordata; class Amphibia; order Anura; family Ranidae; genus Rana; species Rana muscosa. The sequence continues at coordinate 29,209,685 of CM055120.1, forward strand.
TGACTTTTGGCAGAGATTTTTGTAACAAGTATATAGAGCACTGTATTGTCTTACCGTCACACTTAATTGCCAGAAACCGACCACCCACAAGTTTGATGGCTTGCTATAATTCAGCTGATTGTAAAGTCGAAGGCGGGCAATAAATTTATAGCTTCCGTGCAGTTTATTTAGAGATCTATAGAAAACCACTTAATCATCCCTAATAGATGGGGTGAAATAAGGGAAAGAAATTGGACTCTCCTTGTACCAACACAAGAGAATTCACTCATAGACATGTGCAATTTGTTTCATTCTGAATTAGTTTTTTTAACGAATTTCGACAAATTCATTAATTCTGATGTTTCCGAATGAACGAAACCCTGTTTAACACATTTTTTCGAAAATCTGCAATAATAACGAACTATTCAATTATAGGTATTGGAATTTTCTTTCAAATTTGGCTGTTAGTGAACATAACGAATACGAAATTATCCTAAATAACCGTATCTAAATGAAAGGGAATGTAACTAATTAATAATAATATCTAGCACTACCCCCCTAGGAGCTGCTGGTTTGTTTTTGGGTTTGCACGTTACCTCTTCAGCTTCGTTGTCAGGATGAGAAAGTCTGTATTAAATGCAATGTCCACACAGGATGTAAAACCTTCAACTGTTGGTTTTATTTTTGCTGCAATAACTCGTATAGGAAGTAGAAGGTAGGAGAAGAGAGGGGAAGGTTCAGGTACACGTTGTAAAACACAAAAATGTCTAAAGTCATCCACCACTCTCACTGTTGAGTGAGTATTGCTCGCCCGGATAGACCCCTCTCACCTGGCCTAGCAGCCGGGATGATGCATGAACCAATATCAGGACAGTCTCTGCCACAGACCGTTTGAGAACAAATGTGGATAGCCAGGAATACTCTGCCACAAGATTTCAGTCCCGAACTTCCAGCCGTGCAGTTAAAGAACCTTTAAGCCGATCCGGCGAACTGTTTGGCTTTTAAAGTAGTAGATCCCTGCTTAACAAGGTCACCAGGCCTCTCCCAAGACATTAGCACTTTGCTGGTCTCCTCCAGGGCAGGTCCTCCCCCGGCTTCCTTCATTAATCAGCGTCCTCCCTCTTGGTGGACAGCTTGGGATCCCCTTTAGGATTGTAGGCCCCAGCCAGACTAGCCGGGCCTACCATATAGCGATGCAGCCTCAGGCCAACGTGGCCCCGAAGCCAGGATCGCACACACATACCTTGCGCCAGAAGGGCAGCGAGGCGAAAAAACTACCCCGCACAATGGCGTCTGCCCCTTAAGTATCCCTCCCCAGCATGCACAGCGCGGCACCACTCCCACTGTACCACTGCCGAGAAAGGACACCCAATCCACCATGGTCTACCTGTATTCCAACATGGGCCTGAGGTGGTACCGCCACCTTCAGGCAACAAGGGAAAACACTACCAGGCACCACCATAGCCAGAACAGAGGCAATTTAGATATAATCATATAGATCATCTGAGCCCAACTATTGGCTCAGACACCCCCTAAATTTACAATAGCGCCCCGATTATTGGGGGCAGGGCGCTACAAATATATAACAATAATAAAAACATTTTATTATTTATTATTAATTTGTTCCGTTCCATTTGTTTAGATGCGGCATTCATAATTTCGGATAACTTCGTATTCGTTACGGTCACTAACAGCCAAATTTGAAAGGAAATTCCAATACCTATAATTTATTAGTTATTATTCGTTATTGTTTAGAATTTTCGGATTTTTGTTCTTGTATTCGGATTTTCGTTCTTATTTTCAAATTTACGAATTTTCTCATTTACGATTGGCGATCATAACGATTAACCCGAAAAACGAAAAAAATAAAAATAAAACGAAAACTAACAAATTTTTCGGCAGTGCACATGTCTATTCACTCACATATAGAATAAAACATTTATAAAAGAAAAATTTTTAAAACATCAGCAATAGACACATTATAACCATCAATCCCTATATTAGACAAAAAAAAAGTTTATCACAGTCCATAGGCCATATCAATATCCCAATGTGCGGCGTCTATATGATCGACATGTTTCGCAATTACATCATTTCCTCAGGATCCACGTCAATGTCTGATTATCATTTCAATGATTGTATATTCTAAAGAGACAAATAAAATAAACACAAAATTGCAATCCCAAAAGCAAAAAAATAGTCAGTGTTACTAAACCCAGGAGCCTGCACTCACTATATCTGGTCTCCCACAGTACACAGAACATGGAAATGCAATTATTTTTGTAAATATAATCTGCTAAATACCCTTTCTCATCAGCAGTATATAGCAGTCTTGTGACTTCTATTAGTGTCTGGTTAAAGCTTGTAGGAGAAGTTTTCATTCTTCTCTGACTGTCCTATGAGGCTGCAGGACCCCTGACCCTCTGTCTGGACAGTGCTGATTGGCCCTGTACTGATCACATGCACTCTCCCAAGGAAAAAAAAAACGAAAATTTCTCTAGCAATACACACCAAACTGAGCATGTGCAGAGTGCCTCCAAGGCTCTGTTCTATCTGGCGTTGGATTGGGGAGAGTAAAAGAATGAGAGGATCAAACAGCCTTTTTACACAATGCAGAGGATTTACCCCCTAGTAAGGTTGGGCTCAGGCTCAGGCCAACAGGCAACTCCACATGCCCGCGCCTGCCAGGAAGCTGACACTGCGCAGTGATAATCACGGGTAGTGAGACATTTCCTGATTTGTGCAGCCGGGGATTGGGAAATGTCTCACTACCTGTGATTAGCGCTGCGCAGTGTCAGCTTCCTGGCGGGCACGGGCACGTGGAGTTGTGAACACGCCTGAGCCCATCCTTACCCCTTAGGTTCCACAGTGAGTATAACAAGCATGCTTTACTGCATATACAGACTGATTTTACTGTTGTGGGTTTAGCAAAACTTTAAGAAAAAATAAGTTATCTAATTGAAAACCATAAAAAAAAACAAAAAAAAAACACGCTGTGTCTTTCTTTCAGGTTTTTCTATTGAGTTCATATGGGACAATTTTTGTATCCCATCTCCTTGCGGTCAAAAAAAACACAATTTTATGTCTTCTACTGTTTTTACGATTTTCAGTAAATAATGGGATCAAAAGTTTTATTGCTCCACCAAATTGCAACTTGTATGGCCAACGTTAGGCCATACAATCCATGGGTCCCCTGTCTTGACCGAACGGGAGCCATCAATCTGTGAACAGATGTATCCGTCTAGCACCGGCAGTCAGAGAAGTCTCATGCCAACTCTTCGGATGGCTGTTTTATTGTGACTATTATTACAGTAGATGTGTTTGGCAGGATATAGATGCAGATGTAGATTGGCAGCCCTTTGCTTTACGCAGGGAACTGACCCAAGGGTCACATTTGTTGGAAGCCCGTACACTTGCTCGCTTGTCCTTTAATCATGAGAGGCTATCTGAGCATCTGGAGGAATCTCACACAAAGCAAAACATGCAGAGACTACATAGAGTGCACCAACTGTTATAATGCTAACCATCTGGCTACTGTGCAGCCCTGATCTGATGAATACGAGTTGGATAAATGTCTTTTTCTTTTTCGTACATCACGGGACACAGAGCGACATAGTCATTACTAATGGGTTATATAGATACCGTCAGGTGCTGGCACTGGCAACTTCCAAAACCGGAAGTACCCACCCCTATATAAGCCCCTCCCATCCGGGAGCACCTCAGTTTTTTTGCCAGTGTCTAAGGTGTTGGCCAAGAAGAAACATGTGTTTTTCACTGAGCTTGCGTACAGGTTCTTTTGGGCCTCAGTAAGCTATTCCGGATCCGACCAAAAAAGCTTCATAGCTAAACGGTCGGTACCCGGGCCTTGCAGAGAAGAGCAAGGTTTTGCCTGTAATGCTTCTCTTAGGAGAGCTGGACCCTGGGATCCAGAGCTCTGGTCATACCCACGACCAAGATGTTTTCTGTGCAGGGTGCTATACAGGTCCAGGGGAGTGGAATCCTTGGGAACCCGGTCCCTGAAGGTTTGATTACAATGCCTGCCGTGATAGGTGAAGTTTGGGCTTTTGTGGACCAAACAAAGTCCTGCGGCGGGGAACAGGTAAGTGGGGGCCCCCAGGAACTTGGTTCTATTGGGGGACCCCCAAGCCTAATTTGTCTTTCTGTCTGTTACCTAATGGTATTCCCGCAAAATTCTGTGCATGCCTGTAACTACTAAAAAAATGTAATAATTTTTAATGGTGGTCAAGAAAAAAAAAAATATATATTTTTTTTATATATATTTAATATATTAGACTGCGGTACCTGTGTTTGTCCACTAGAGGCCGCTGTGGAATGTTTTCTTGTCATGTGGACTAGCTTCTTCTCAGCAGAGCAAAGTCCAGGCAGATGGTGAGTTCTCTTATAGGAAACTGCTTCCTCTGCCATGTTGCAGTGTTTGTCCATCCCCCGGCCTGCGGCAAAGAGGGGCCCTGGCTCCTGTCCCTTGTTACCATATTTGAAATTAGCGCCGAAGGCGCACGTGCCCGCGCGCGTGCGCGTGCACGCGCCTCTATATATAGAGGTGAGCCGGGAAAGGGGGCGGAGCCTGGGGGATGACGCTCTGTGCGCGCCGCAGCGCTTCTGCGCATGTGCGGGCGTCCCAGCAGTTTTAAAAAAACCACAATATTGTAGTGAGCTGGCTATGAAGTACAGAGACAGAGCTGGCAACATTTAAAGGCATACAGCAAGCGGTTGATACAGGCATCCCCTAGAAAGGCACATTAGTAGACACCAACTGTGATATAGCAGCAATTGTGCTAGACTATTCTCAGTAAAAGTGGTGTATTACGGCTGGAATACCTCAGCTTTAGGCTTAGGAATATGCCGTCCAGAAGCTCCGGAACTGAATCTTCCAGGAAGCGAAGGGGGTCTCATCGGGCTCTGAGGATCTTGGGCATACTTCTGCTGCACCAGTCTCCCCTGAAGTTCAGAGGTAAGTGACCGTAGAGACCCCGCAGGGGTACTTGGTACTGTGGCTGTCCTCAGTCACCTGCTCCTGTGTATGTAACAGAGGAGGTTTTTTCCTCAGCTCTGGGAGGATTAGAGAGAGATTGTCAACATTTATCGCTGCCTCCCTGTCAGGGAAAGCACGCCCGATCTCCGTCTCCTCCTTCAGAGTGCCTGTTAGCAGAGCAACAGTCCCATACAGGGATCGACCTGCCTGAAGGGGATCAGGATGAGGTTGATTCTGTTATAGAGGAATCAACAGTGGGGGAACCTTTTCTCAGCATCTCAAGCTGAAAGATTATGGGTTCAGTCTCTGACTAACATGGTCCGATCAGCATTTAAAAATGCACCTTGCGGAACCATCAACCACTACTGTATCCTCGTTGGGGTCGCTAGAAGCCCCCAGACTGTTTGTTCTTTTCCACTTCACCCTTTACTGAAAGGGCTCATTTACCAGGATTGGGAACGTCCTGAGAAAATATTTATTCCCCCAAGAGATTTCCGGTGGTCTATCCCATGGAGGATAAGTTCATCAAAAAAAAAAAAAAAAATGGAAGGTCCCTACAGTGGACGCAGCCATCTCTTGTATGTATAAATCACTGACATGTCCAGTGGATAATGTCCAAATGTTCAAGAACCCAATAAAAGATTGGAGTCCTTATGAAAATCTGCTTGGTGATACAACCAGCAATAGCAGCTATTGGGGTCTGCTAAGCAGTGAAGGATCAGTTGAAACAGGTCTTGAGGGACTTGACAGATCAGCAGGCTTTGCCCTAGCTGATCTACCTAGAGCCTTAGGCTTTGCGGTTGACGCCATAGAGGATTCAGTCCATCAGGCCTCCCGCCTTACGCTGTCTATAGTACATACGCGTAGGCTCCTATGGCTCAAAAACTGGTCTGCTGAAGCTCCCTGTAAAGAATGGCTGGTTAGCGTCCCATTTCATGGTGAACGCTTATTCGGGGAAAACCTGGACAAATATATCCAGAAAATTTCCAGCGGTAAAAATACGCTCTTGCCGGTTAAAAGCAGAGTTAGAGGTCCCTCTTTAAGAGGCCTGCTTCTCCAGTCCCTGGGGCATCGGCTGTGTAACAGTTCCGACGGCCTCCTCGGTCAAATCCCGGGGGTAAAAAACAGGGACAGTAGCAGGGTAATGAGAAACCCTGGGTCAGGGGAGGTACAAAACCTCCCCCAAAGTTAAATTCATTGAAGCCCCCACTCAGTCGGGTGGGGGGAGGACTCCAGTTGTTCGCAAGAGACCTGGCGGGACACGATCAAGACAGATAGGTGCTCTCCGCAGTAGGTTTGGGATACAGTTTGGAGTTAAAAGACTCTCCTCCTTCCCATTTTTGAGGTCAAACGTGCCAAGGGATCCCCGGAAGAGAGAGTCCCTCCTGTTGGCACTAGAACAACTATTGCTCCAAGGAGTAATTATGGAGGTCCCCTGGAAGAATGAGGGTTCGGGTTTTACTCAAACCTCTTTACAGTCCCGAAGCAAACGCGGACGGGAGGCCCATATTAATTCTAAAAGGGCTATACAAATTCCTGTATATCAGGACTTTCCGATGGAGTCGATCCGATCGGTGGCCACTGCCCTACAAGGGGAGGGTTGGTTAGCCACGATCGACATCAAAGATGCTTATTTGCACATTCCCATCTTTCCAGTCCACCAAAAATTTCTACGCTTTGCAGTAGAATGGCGCCATTTTCAGTTCAGAGCCTTACCCTTCGGTTTGGCCACAGCACCACGAGTGTTTACAAAAATTCTGGCCCTTTATTGGCCAATCTAAGAACACAAGGTGTAATGATAATGGCATATCTGGATGACTTGTTGCTGATAGACCACTCAGTGAAAAAACTAGGCGTGGTCGTTCACAAGACAATCAAGTATCTGGAATCTCACGGTTGGATTATCAACCGAGTCAAGTCAGCCCTAAAAACCAGTCAAAAGTCTGGAATACTGGGGGCTAAGGTTGGATTCAGGCCAGAGAAAAATACTCTTGCCTCGAGGAAAGGTGTTGTCTTTGAAAGATTTGATCCACTTAGTGGGTACAAAAAAGACAGCCGTCCATACGCCTGTATATGAGGCTGCTGGGAAAAATGGTGGCATCATTCGAAGCAGTACCCTACGGTCAATTCCATTCAAGGAATTTGCAAGGGGCCATACTGTCAGCCTGGAACAAAAAAATTCAGGCCTAGACTTACAATGTCCTTGTCCCCTTCCGTTCGCAAGAGCCTCCGTTGGTGGTTGGTTTCCCAGAATCTGGAAAAAAGGAAATCCTTCAGTCCGATTTCTTGGAAGGTGGTCACTACAGATGCCAGCCTTATAGGCTGGGGAGCAGTACTGGAGCAATAGTCTCTCCAGGGCAGATGGTCGGATGCAGAAAAGGCCCTGCCCATCAATCTCTTAGAGATACGAGCAGCCCGGTATGCCCTAGTAGCATGGACATCCAAACTCCAAGGGTCCCCTGTCAGAATTCAATCAGACAATGCCACAGCAGTGGCATATATCAATCATCAGGGGGGCACCAGGAGTCGTGCAGCCCAGAGGGAAGTAAATTACATCCTGAAATGGGCAGAAAAAATATGTCCCAGCCATATCTGCGGTATTCATTCCAGGAGTGGAGAATTGGAAGGCGGACTTTCTAAGTCGCCAGCAATTAGGCCCAGAGGAAGGGTCCCTTCACCCCGAGGTTTTCTGGACAATATGTCAGCGGTGGGGAACATCGGATATAGATCTTCTAGCATCCAGATTCAACGCAAAGGGGGACAGGTTTGTCTCTCGGACAAGGGATCCCCTAGCTTGCGGCTCGGATGCCCTAGTGTTCCCTTGGGATCAGTTCAAGCTGATATATGCATTCACACCGCCACAATGGTTACCTCGATTACTCCGCAGAATCAGGGTAGAAAAGAAACCAGTGATTCTGGTGGCTCCAGCGTGGCCCCGAAGAGCGTGGTACGTGGAGATTGTAAAATGTCAGTGGGGAGTCCTTGGACTCTCCCACATCGTCCGGACCTGCTTTCGCAAGGACCGATATACCACCCTTCCTTACCAGCCCTAGGTTTGACGGCCTGGCTATTGAAGCCCACATTCTAAAAAAGAGAGGGCTCTCTAATTCTGTGGTATCTACCATGATCAATGCCAGGAAGCCGGTATCCAGGCAGATCTACTATAGAATCTGGAAGGCGTACATCGCCTGGTGTGAAGCCAAGAAATGGCATCCACGTAAGTACGTAATAGGTAGGAGTCTGGACTCCCTACAATGGGCTGTAGATAGGAAGCTTGCCTTGAGTACTATCAAGGGTCAGATTTCGGCCTTGTCAATATTTTTTCAAAGGCCCTTGGCTTCGCATTCACTAGTCAAAGCCTTTATACAAGGAGTGATGCGTATTAGTCCTCCGGTTAATATTCCCATATGTCCATGGGATCTAAACTTGGTTCTGTCGGTTCTACAGAAACAACCATTTGAACCATTACAGCATATTTCCTTGGTGCTTCTCACCAGGAAATTGATTTTTCTAGTAGCCATTTGTTCGGCTAAAAGAGTATCGGAATTAGCAGCTATGTCCTGTAAGGAGCCATATCTGGTTATCCATAAGGACAGAGTAGTGTTACGTCCTCATCCAGCCTTTCTTCCTAAGGTGGTATCGAGTTTTCATTTGAACCAAGATGTGGTTCTTCCTTCTTTTTTCCCCAAGCCTACTTTGGTAGAGGAAAAGTTATTGCATTCTTTGGATGTAGTAAGAGCAGTTAAAGCTTATCTAAAAGCCACTGCTCAGATTCGCAGAACGGATACTTTGTTTATTCTGCCGGAAGGCCCCAGAAAGGGTCAGGCAGCGTCAAAATCTACTTTAGCCAAGTGGATTCGACAGGTCATAATACAAGCCTATAGCTTGAGAAGTAGACCGCCTCCGTTCAAAGTTAGGGCGCACTCCACGAGAGCAGTTGGAACTTCATGGGCAGTGCATCACCAGGCCTCCCTGGCTCAAATCTGTAAGGCCGCAACATGGTCTTCGGTACACACGTTTACTAGGTTCTACCAGGTGGACGTTAGAAGTCAGGAGGATGTCGCCTTTGGGCGCAGTGTGTTGCAGGCCGCAAAAGATCCTCATGTCTGATAGCGCTCAGCTTATATATGGTGTATCCCCCCCCCTCATTTGGCATTGCTTTAGGACATCCCATTAGTAATGACTATGTCGCTCTGTGTCCCGTGATGTACGAAAAAGAAAATAGGATTTTTATAACAGCTTACCTGTAAAATCCTTTTCTTGGAGTACATCACGGGACACAGAGCTCCCACCCCTCTTTGGGGACACTTATTGCTTTGCTACAAAACTGAGGTGCTCCCGGATGGGAGGGGCTTATATAGGGGAGGGTACTTCCGGTTTTGGAAGTTGCCAGTGCCAGCACCTGACGGTATCTATATAACCCATTAGTAATGACTATGTCGCTCTGTGTCCCGTGATGTACTCCAAGAAAAGGATTTTACAGGTAAGCTGTTATAAAAATCCTATTATCTGCAATAAAGCAGTGGGCCTAATCTACAATTGCAGCTGGGATATGTGCCTGCTTTCCCCCCACTTGTCATGGCAAATATTGGAGTGCTGCTGTTGCTTCGAACTGACAACGCCAGTCACCCGGCCATGTCCTGGTTTCAGCAGTTTTTGATCACAGATCTGCAACAGGCAGGTTTTAAAGCGAAGTTCCGCCAATTTTTTTTTTTAAAGTCAGCAGCTACAAATACTGCAGCTGCTGACTTTTAATATTAGGACACTTACCTGTCCAGGGCGCCCGCGATGTCCTTACCCGAAGCCGATCTGTCCCTCAGCTCCCGGGTGGAGGCGCCGCATCTTCGGTAAGAGAGTCAGGAAGTGAAGCCTTGCGGAGTCACTTCCTGGTTCCCTACTGCGCATTCACAGGTCGCGCTGCGCGACCTTACTGGTCCCTGCTGTCTTCTGGGAACCTGTGTCTCCCAGAAGACAGCAGGGGGGGCGGAGGAGGGGCTGGACGTGGCATAGATCGCTGCGGATACTGCGGCGATCCATGCCCGGAAGTGGGAGTAAATACCTGTATTAGAAGGGTATCTGCTCCCCGCTCCCCCCTGAAAAGTGCCAAATGTGACACCGGACGGGTGGAGGAATCCGAAAAGCGGAAGTTACATTTTTGGGTGGTACTCCGCATTAAGGCCTTTTTTTTTACATAGGGTTCAGCTTGCATTAGAGCAGTGTGTACATGCTGTATGCACAGCATTTGCAAAGTTTTCAGCAAGTTTCAAATCTCTTTCTTGAAACCTTTTACAGCATCCTTCATTTCCAGTGTGGGAATGTTAAATACAGATCTTAGGCTTCATTCAGACTTGCGTTTGGAGGGCAGGAAAAATACACAATTGTATTCTTTCTCCCCCCTGCCACTTTTGGCATGTAATTTTTTTTTCGGGGGAGCTGGTACCTAGTTTTGACAGGTACCCACTCTCACTTCTGCTCTGATCGCCTAGGGTGATCCAAATGGAAGCTCTCTTCTCCCCCACCCTCCCTTGCAGTTTGCTCCACTGCTGTCAATCACAGCCAATAAGGAGAGAGAGGGGGCTGGGCCGAGCCATGGCTCTGTGTGTTTTATGGATGCATAGAGCAGGGCTTGGGAGCGAGCATACACCAGTGCCCCTAGAGCAGTCATGACGAACCTTGGCACCCCAGATGTTTTGGCACTACATTTCCCATGATGCTCATGCACTCTACAGTGTAGTTGAGCATCATGGGAAATGTAGTTCCAAAACATCTGGGGTGCCAAGGTTCGCCATCACTGCCCTAGAGCAAGTGGCTTGCTATTGAGGGCACTGGTCAAGGGGGAGGAGCCAGGAGCGCCAGCGGGAGACACAAAAAGAGGAGGATCGGAGCTGCTATGTGCAAAACATTACACAGAGCAGCATAGATGTGCACACAGGATGTGTCAGGTGTGCCTTGGTACATCCTAATCACCCCGTGTGGCGCAGATTCCCCCTGTTTAAACCCCTGATACTTCACCAAAGCCCACTAAACGGGGCTCCTACAAAATTTGTAAAAACATTTGAAAAATAAAATTGTAAAAAATAATAAAAATAAAAACGTCTGACACCGTCCTCTGCCCTACCGACACCGTCCTCTGCCCTACCGACACCGCCCTCTGCCCTACCGACACCGCCCTCTGCCCTACCGACACCGCCCTCTGCCCTACCGACACCGTCCACTGCGTTGGTGACACTGTCAATATATACACACACACATGCACACACAGATATGTGTTTGAGCTTTGAGGTGCACACCCTAATGCAATAGGCTGGACACACCTATGCAGAGCAGGCAAGTATAACATGTTTGTTATATAAAAAAAAAAAAGCTGAACCTTTAATACCACTTAAAGGCTCAGTTCACATATATTTGAATTGGATGTGTTTTTAACCGCATCCGATGCGCAAAACATGTGAATCGGAGCGGCTTTTAATGGAGCTGGTTCACACATGTCTGGGGCAGCTGCGGTCAGTAAGTAAAAATTTGTACCCGAATCGCAGAAAAAAACTTCAGCCAGACATTTGTGAACCTAGCCTTATGCCAGTGATAGGCGGAAGCGAGGGGGGTAGATTTATTCCAAAATTGGGCTTAAGCTGGCTTTACAACGAACATTGTCTCCTTCCTAATTAATTTCCTGAAATTCGATCAGTGAGTGGCTTTGTCTCCGTCTGACAATTCTTCAACTAAAAAGTCAAAGGAGCGGGCAGCCTGAGCAGCACCGACTTCCAACTAGAGTCAGGCATTGTTCAGGTACAGTAAAACCTTGGATTGCGAGCATAATTTGTTCCGGAAACATGCTTGTAATCCAAAGCACTTGTATATCAAAGCGAATTTCCCCATAAGAAATAATGGAAACTCAAATGATTCGTTCCACAACCATTTATTCATAAGTCCTTCAGTTTATAGTCCATATCAAAATATTATAGCAATGTGATAGGTTGTGTAACCATAAAATGTCCATCCACAAGGGGATAAAAAGCAAAATCCAGCAGGAGCTACAGAGTATAAAAGAGAAGAGAGTTGCGTCTAAGTGTAGTAATATGGTTTACATTTAATGAAGGTACAACATTTAGCAACTCACATGGTTGATGATTAAAATGGGGACATCTAAGTATGCAGCCATCCAGAGTAAAGCTGTCCACATAGACCATAGGAGTCCAAACTCGATTTTATCTGGGGCCACATCAGCATTATGTTTGCCCTCAAAGGGCCGATTGTATCTGTAAGACTAGATGTCCAGAGCGCCCCACTCCCCCTTACATCAGATGTCAAGATCCCTCCCCACCATCAGAAGTCAAGAGTCCCTCACCTAAATCACAGTGCACCCCCTTCCCATGTGCTGCTACTGGGCGGAAGCTGGGGGCAGAGCTGGAAAGCAGAAAATATAGTGTCTGGAGGAGAACCAGGGGAGGGCTGGAGTCTGCTAAATGTTGAGACCAGGGGGGGAGGAGTCGATGGGGTGATGAGGCTTGGACAGATAGGCATAGGATCTGTAAGAGAAGTTATGTCCTCCTCTCTGCTGCCGACTGCTAAGACAAGGTGGGGGGCGGTGACGAGGGGGGTGCTGCAACTGCAGGAGAGGTGTGAGGGCCACATGAAATGACCTGGAGGGCCGGACTTGGCCCACGGGCCTTGTGTTTGACACATGGGACATAGACCATCCTCTACCGCCGGCTCTCACCGCTGTCCCTCTGCAATCATGACTGGGAAGACTACCCTGCAGTAGAGCGATCTGAAAGCGAGGCTTAACCCGCTCGTGGAGCGCAGCGTGGAAGGGATGACATTGATGGCGGTGCAGAGGATGGTCTATGTGGACACCTTTACCCCGGATGCCTACATACATAGATGTGCCTCTTTTAATCATCAACCATGTGAGTTGCTAAATGTTGTACCTACAATAAATGTAACCATATTGCTACACTTAGAGGCGCCTCTCTTCTCTTTTATACTCAGTTGTGACATGACGCTACTCTTATATCAAGACATCGCACGTTTATCGAGTCAAAATTAATTTAAAAAAATTGCTGGTCTTGCAAAACGCTCTCAATCCAAGGTTTTACTGTATTCTTAAAGCTGGCGGTGCAGGTTGTCAGAATACAACAGACAAAGCAGGAGGTTTTGTCCATCTGTGCATTTTATCACCGGTGGAGGAATTTGATCGATTTGTTTCATTCAACTGGCAGGCTGAATGAAAAAGTCTATACGTGTAGAGCGGTTTGCACTCTTTGTTGCTGGGAGACGGTGTGTGTCATCAACATGAAGTCAGGCAATTATCAGGACGGTAATTGCCAGATCTCAGGAGAAGGCCAACTAAAGATAAAGAGGCAATTACGTCTTTTTTATAGGTAGACCTGCATTGTTATAATAATAGGACTTAAAGTGGTTATAAAGGCATTCTCTGCATTAAAGTATGAAAACTTTTTAATAGCTGCTCCCCCAGCCCCCCCCCTCACTTAAAGGGGTTGTAAACACTAAGCATTAAGGTGAAAAAACACCTGCCAGTGACCGACCCCCCCCCACCGTTTTACTTGCCTGAGCCATGGAATTTCAGCCGGCGGGGACGCGCTGTCCCTCTGCCCGGGGTTCTCTGCACTTGATTGGGTAGATTGATAGCAACACAGCTAGGGCTGCAACTAACGATTATTTTCATAATCGATTAGTTGGCCGATTATTGTTTCGATTAGTCGATTAATCGGTTAATAACCTTTAAAAAAAAAAAAGTAATTTTGCTGCATTTTTTTTTACATTTTTGGCCAATTTGTTGTTGGGCAGATTACAAAACACACATTTCTGCAAAAACACATTACATGCTTTTCTGCAGCTTCTCCATTAAAGTTAATTGAACCAAAATAGCACCGTTTTGCGTTTAAAAAAAAAAGTCCTTGCCCTTTCCAAATACGCCGCAGCTTAAAAAATCATGGATGTGAACGTGTCCCATAGGAAACCATGTAAATGCACTGTAGTGTGTTTCTGCAAATCGCACCAAAAAACACAGAGGTGTGACCCGGGCCTGAGATGTTTAGCAACATAATGGGGTTAATTAAACCAAAATTAGTACAAAAAGAGCAAATAATCTCTACTGTAAGGGGTTCATTTTTTACTGTGGGACAGTGAAAGTAATATTTACATTAGCGATTTGCTCTTTTTGTACTATAAAGGACAAATTTTTTTTTTTAACCCCATTATGTTACTGGCCGATTAATCGATTATGAAAACTGTAATCGATTAATTTCATAATCGATTAGTTGTCGATTAATCGATTAGTTGTTTCGGCCCTAAACGCAGCCATTGGCTCCCGCTTCTGTCAATCTAATCCACGGGCGCCGGGGGCAGGGCCGAGTCATACATTCAGCAGCTATGGACGCCGAATGATGTACTCAGGAGCGCGCCTGCAAGGTAACCCCCCCCCCCCCTCCGGGAGAGCGCTTCTCCTAGGGGGGTTATCTGATACGGGGAGGAGCCACGAGAGCCGCCAGGGGGCCCCAGAAGTGGGTGTTCGGGGCCACTCTGTGCAAAACGAACTGCTCAGTGGAGGGAAGTATGACATGTTTGTTATTTAAAAATAAAATTAAAATTAAAGCTTTACAATCACTTTAAACACTTATCTGAGCCCGATGTCCATCCAGAGATGTGCCTGTCTGCAGCACCTCCGGTTAAATGTGTTCCTAGGGAGTGCTTTCTAACTGGGGTGGAGGTGCTCTGACTGGCAGAAGATAGAGATCCATGTCCCTGCTTTGCAGAAACACAAGATCTTCATCTCCCCTGTCAGAACGGCGATCTGCCTTGTTTACATAGGCAGACTGCCGTTCTGCCTTTCTCTCAAACGATCGCTGGACACGCTGATTGGCTCCCCCCCTCTGTCCAATCTGTGCGCGATCGCGTCTCCGGCGGTGTGGGTGTGCTCCCTAGAAGCTATTGCACGAAATGACGTACAGGTACGTGATTTCGTGCAATGGGGCCACTTTGCCACAGTAAATGTACGTTACGCGTTCGGCAAGTGGTTAATTTCGTAGAAATTCACGTATTCTAATTGGCGCGGAGTCACTGATTTCACACATTTTAGATTATATTAATGAAAGCTGCAGATTTAAAATATTGAAAATTCTTTTTGAAATGACATTATCATGTTAAAGCTTAATGATTGAGATTACATTCAGATCCTTATACAAATCCAGTCATGGCCGGTTCTCTTCAAATTCTTACAAAGCGGTCTCTGTGTAATTTAAATACACCCCCATCTATGGTGATTGGGGAGATCACCCCTGTCTATAGGGTATGGTGATTGGGGAGATCACCCCCATCTGTAGGGTATGGTGATTGGGGAGATCACCCCCCCCGTCTATAGGGTATGGTGATTGGGGAGATCACCCCCCCGTCTATAGGGTATGGTGATTGGGGAGATCACCCCCCGTCTATAGGGTATGGTGATTGGGGAGATCGCCCCCCTGTCTATAGGGTATGGCGATTAGGGAGATCGCCCCCGTCTATAGGGTATGGTGATTGGGGAGATTGCCCCCGTCTATATGTTATGGTGATTGGGGAGATTGCCCCCGTCTATAGGTTATGGTGATTGGAGAGATTGCCCCCGTCTATAGGTTATGGTGATTGGAGAGATCGCCCCCGTCTATAGGGTATGGTAATTGGGGAGATCGCCCCCGTCTATAGGGTATGGTAATTGGGGAGATCGCCCCCGTCTATAGGGTATGGTGATTGGGGAGATTGCCCCCGTCTATAGGTTACGGTTATTGGGGAGATTTCCCCCGTCTATAGGTTATGGTGATTGGGGGATCACCCCCGTCTATAGGTTATGGTAATTGGGGAGAGCAGCATTCCTCCTGGACTGTCACTGCCCTGACTATTATGTAAAAGATAACGGGAATTCAGTACTATGTGGAAGGTGGCGGGTTGATTGATGTGCTGGGTAAGTTTCTGCATTAATATAAAGTGTAATGTATCATCTTCCAGGACCGGCAGCGGAGTCTTCATATCCGACATCGTGAAAGGGGGGGCCGCCGACTATGACGGAAGATTAATGCAGGGAGATCAGATCTTGTCAGTCAGTGGCGAGGACATGCGGAACGCATCCCAGGAAGTTGTCGCTACCATTTTGAAGGTGAGAGCTGTGTGGTGCTGGAGGAGCTGAAGTGGCAGTTAAATGGATTTAGTGAATAAGACAATGCAAAGGATGATAATGAGCTCATTTCACTCTTCATCAGTTCAAATAAACAGGGTGACCCCTCCTCCGGGAAATACTAGTGATTTGGCTGTTCTGCTTCTCTTCTGACTTTAAAGCTTCAACGTGTTCACCTTTTACAGAAGAGATGAAAAGGTGAACTACATAGGTGTGCGCAGCCTATTACATTAGGGTGTACACCCCAAAGCTTGGACACACATGAACCCCACCTGCTGTCACAGGGAGGAGGCTCTGGTGGTGGGAGACAGATGATTGGGAGCATATTACATTACACCCTAAATACGGGTGTAACGTGTTCCTAAAGTTGAACCTAGCCTTTAAAAGAGAAGTATGTTTTTTTATTTTTCCCCAGAATCATACTTGCATCTGTCCCCCGCCGCCTCTGCACTGAGAAGCGAGCGATCAAACATCGCCGATGGCTCGGTTCTCACAGCTCCCTGAGCAGAGAGCTGCAGATTGTCAATCAGCAGCTCTCTGCTCTGCTCCCTCTTCGCTCACTGGAGCGCTGAGCTGTGGAGGGGGTGGGGAGAGGCTGTCTCAGGCTCTCGGCAGCTCGCTGAGAGCCTGAGACAGGCATCAGTCTAGGCACCAGGCGGATCCAGACTTTGTCGGGATGACGCGTTGCCTGGACTGATTCCTGTGACGTCAGCGGAGAGCGGGCTTCAGTCCTGCTCTCTGCTAAAAACGAGTCCCAGGAGTGCAAAATAAATTACACTCCTGTGACCCAGAGGAGAAGCCCAACCAAAGGAGCTCAGGCTGGACTTCTCCTTTTAATATAATGGGGGCATTTGTAATGGCCACTGGCACCCTAACCACCTTGTGCCGCCCCTGGATAAAGCTAATGCAGATGGGGTGATTAGGGTATGTCCAGGCACATCCCACGGGGGGGGAGTCCCTGTTGTCAGAGTAAGAGCACAGCAGGGAAGATCCCTGTATCCCTATCCACATTGCTTCTGTGGATGCAGAGACCTGGGAGTTTTTTTTTTTTTTTTTTTTTTACACCTTCAACCCACTGGTTGAAGAAAAAAAAAAAAAAACTCGGTGTGTACCCAGCTTTAGACAACTAAAGTTATGGACACATTTTGACTTTTCCTGTAAAAGTCAGGCTTAGCCCCTCCCCTTATTGTCCCTTTAAAGAAAACGTAGCCCCACAGCGATATAGCTGATCAGTAGTGATAGTTGGGGGGGGGGGGGGTTACATGTGTAGTATGTACAATGGCAGGAAAACATTTCATTTATATGTATTTAGTCTGTGTATATTTTGCCTTCCCTGGTTCCTCCCTCCCCCCTCCACATCAGCAGGCCAATGGTAAAATGGTAAACTATATCCTTTTTGAAAATAAACAAAAACTAAAACTCGCGCTTATGGAGACATACAAAAATAAATGACAAGTGAAAAGAAATTATTATATGCGCAGCTGCTACAGCATAAGGCACTAACACCTTGAGAGATAAAAAAATTATAAAATGCAGCGCTAGCGAATATAAATGTGCTCAATACAAACATATGTGTGAATGTCAACCATCTAAACCTTTCAGGATGATGGTACACACTTTTAATGAAAAGATTATACACCAGTGATTGGTGTCACCAGAAATGCAGTGGGTGTAATACTAAATGTTACCACTAAAAAGTGATCAACTAAGTAAAACCAGAAAATATACTGTGCAAAACATTAAATGAACTGAACAACCAGGCAAATAGCTCTAGGAGTAATTCACAGTACTACAGATGATTTACAACATCAAAGAAATAATATCCCATATGCAACAGTGGTTGCAATATAGAAGGAAGGAAAAGAAAAAAAATATATATATAAAATAAAATAAAAGTCACCCAACATCCGACATCTAGGACCGATAATGTTCGGTGAAATTCAACAGTTGGCTCAATAACAGCAGAGATCAGAGGACCATGTGGGGAATAAAAAGAAAAAGCAACTTGTGAAGTACCGCTTAGGAACACATTAACAATACGCTGTTATTGGGAAAACTCACAAGCCTTCAATGATAACCGAGCGTCAGTGTGTTCCGGGTTCACAACGGCGTGCATTCCACAAGAACCGGAAGCAGCGTCACTGGTTCTTAGTGTTGACCGGAAATTCGTCAATGCATTTCGCCCCTCCTCCAGGGCATCATCAAGGACGTCCTTGATGATGCCCTGGAGGAGGGGCGAAATGCATTGACGAATTTCCGGTCAACACTAAGAACCAGTGACGCTGCTTCCGGTTCTTGTGGAATGCACGCCGTTGTGAACCCGGAACACACTGACGCTCGGTTATCATTGAAGGCTTGTGAGTTTTCCCAATAACAGCGTATTGTTAATGTGTTCCTAAGCGGTACTTCACAAGTTGCTTTTTCTTTTTATTCCCCACATGGTCCTCTGATCTCTGCTGTTATTGAGCCAACTGTTGAATTTCACCGAACATTATCGGTCCTAGATGTCGGATGTTGGGTGACTTTTATTTTATTTTATATATATATTTTTTTTCTTTTCCTTCCTTCTATATTGCAACCACTGTTGCATATGGGATATTATTTCTTTGATGTTGTAAATCATCTGTAGTACTGTGAATTACTCCTAGAGCTATTTGCCTGGTTGTTCAGTTCATTTAATGTTTTGCACAGTATATTTTCTGGTTTTACTTAGTTGATCACTTTTTAGTGGTAACATTTAGTATTACACCCACTGCATTTCTGGTGACACCAATCACTGGTGTATAATCTTTTCATTAAAAGTGTGTACCATCATCCTGAAAGGTTTAGATGGTTGACATTCACACATATGTTTGTATTGAGCACATTTATATTCGCTAGCGCTGCATTTTATAATTTTTTTTATATCCTTTTTGTTTTCATTACATAGCTTATTTTATACCCAGTGATGTCATTACTGGGTCTCTGTGCTCCTGTAGGGCAGGGGTTGCCAAACGTTCTAAACAAAGGATCAGTTTACTGTCCTTTAGACTTTATGGGGGCAGTGGCCAGTGGGAGTAGAAATTATCCTGGTGTCAGTGGGATTAACCCATGCATCTTTGGTATTAGGGGGAGGAGAAGTGGCCCATCATTGGTGTCAGTGGGAGGAATGATGCCCCATCATTGGTGTCTGTGGGAAAAATGGTGCCCCATCATTGGCGTCAGTGGGAGGAATAGTGCCCCATCATTGGTATCGGTGGGAGAAATGGTGCCCCATCATTGGTATCAGTGGGAGAAATGGTGCCCCATCATTGATGTCAGTGGAAGGAATAGTGCCCCGTCATTGGGAGGAATTGTGCCCCCTCATTGGTGTCAGTGGGAGAAATGGTGCGCCCTCATTGGTGTCAGTGAGAGGAATAGTGCCCCCTCATTGGTGTCAGTGGGAGAAATGGTGCGCCCTCATTGGTGTCAGTGAGAGGAATAGTGCCCCATCATTGGTGTCAGTGGGAGGAATAGTGCCCCATCATTGGTTTCAGTGGAAGGAATAGTGCCCTATTATTGGTATCAGTGGGAGGAATAGTGCCTCATTGTTGGTGCCAGGGGGAGGAATAGTTCCCCATCATTGGCATCAGTGGGAGGAATAGTGCCCCATCATTGGTGTCAGTGGGAGGAATAGTGCCCCATCATTGGCGTCAGTGGGAGGAATAGTGCCCCATCATTGGTTTCAGTGGGAGGAATGGTGCCCCATCATTGGCGTCAGTGGGAGAAATGGTGCCCCATCATTGGTGTCAGTTTGAGGAATAGTGCCCCATCATTGGTGTCAGTTTGAGGAATAGTGCCCCATTGTTCGTGTCCGTTTGAGGATAAATGCCCCACCGTTTGTGTCAATGGGAGAAATGGTGCCCCATCATTAGCGTCAGTGGAAGGAATAGTGTCTTGTATCAGTAGAAGTGCCCCCAGGGCTGGATAAAGGCAAACAAAGGGCCGCATCTGGCCCCCGGGCTGCAATTTGGAGACCCCCCCCCCTGCCCTGGGCAATGCAAACAGGAGCAGTCAGGCTGGGGAGGAAAGGGCTAGATGATGCTGGGCGTCCTCCAGGCAGGAAATGAGGCGGGGCTCTATCTGACTTGCTGCAGCTTCTAATGCACATTGTGAGAAGCTCGCAGTGTGCGGTGGAATCAGAGGAAGTCATTTCAGTCCAGGGGAGGAGCCGCTACAACAAGACTGAAGGGAAGGACTGGAGTAGAGCTGTGGGTCTGGAGTTGCCTTTCAAATGCATAGAGCTGATTGTATTCCCTGTCATCTGTGTGTGTGTGGCTTGAAAATCCCCCATCGTCCGATCCTGCTGTGCCCGTTGCCCGCGTTGAGTAACTTTGTCGTATTTTCTGCGCATTTTACCGTGACGGGGCCATTTGCTGCTCGTAAAGCTTTATTGGTCTCGCCGGGATCCCGCAGCACACACACACACGCTATGATTTTGTTTTTTTTCTCTGTTTGTTTTCTAAGCCCAGGCGTGTCGGGATCGCAGTTTGTGGCGTATTAGGATGTTATGTTTGGTAATGCCAGAGCTCCCTGTTGCTCTGATGTTCAATAGACTTGTATTTTCTCCTCAGTGCGCTCAAGGACTCGTTCATCTGGAGATTGGAAGGCTGAGAGTCGGTTCTTGGCCGTCATCCAGGAAATCTTACCCGAGCAGTCAGGTACTTGTTTTCTGCTTATGGCTGATATAGACAGAGGTTTTATTTACAACTCCCGCTGTGCCGCACGTTCTGCCGCCGTTACTCTACTGAGCGCATCTCAAAGGACCAGAAATCACACATTGTAATATAAGAAATCTGCAGGAGGTAGACCAGGCTTTGCCTCCACACGTGGTCCAGAATCATCAAGTAATAGGCATGCTAAAGTAGCCTCTCAAGCAGTATTATTGTGTGAAATGTTGCATTTCGAGAGGCCACTTAAAAGAGAAGTATGGGATTTGTCTTTTTTTCAGAATCCTACTTACCTAGGTGGATGCTGCATCTGTCCCCCGCTGGCTCTAACACTGAGAATTGAGCGATCAAACACTGCTGATTACTCGGTTCTCAGGGCTCCCTGAGCAGAGAGCTGGTGACTGTTAGTCACCGGCTCTCTGCTCTGCCCCCTTGCACTCACTGGAGCGCTGGGCTGTGAAGGGGGCTGGAGCAGCTGGCTCAGGCTCTTAGCGGCTCACTGAGAGGCTGAGCCTGGTGCCGGTGTCCTGCTGAGAATTGCCCCCCAGCGGATTCTGCCGAAAATAGCCAAACATGTAGAGCTGAGAGTCAGCTCTAGATGGCGCCTGCGCACACCAAATTGTGCTACGCTTCTGACATCCAGGCTCTTTCTTTACCATCCCCGTGGACATGGAGGATGTTAAAAAAAGAGCCAGGAGGCCGAGCGAGCGTAGCGAGCCGTCTGAGCGAAGCGAGGGTGTGAGGCCGACTGGCCACTTACAGCTAGGTCCACGCAGGCGCCGTCAAGAGCTGACTCTCAGCTCTACACGTTCGGCTATTTTCAGAAGCTCATTCACGTTCGTACTGAGCAAGCGCCGCACAGGTGGGGGCAGAATCCGCCGGGGGGATGTTTCTGGGCAGAACACTGTACCAGGCATTTGGGCGGATCTTGACTTCATTGTCACGATCTTGCCCGAGCCTGGACCAACCATGACATCAGCCGACAGCGGGTTTCAGCCCGCTGTCTGCTGAAAACGAGTCACAGGAGTGCCGAACAAACGGCACTCCTGTGATCCATAGGAGATGTACAGCCAAACGAGCTTTGTGGGGGGGGGCAGTATATTTAAAGAAAAAAGATTAGCTAAGGGGCTACCACATCCATATATAGACTGTTTAAATATTATAGGACCATTTGAGCGGACTTTACCGGTACCAGTGTTCCTTTTCTGGTACCGGTAAAGTCCGCTCAAGTGGTCCTATCATTTTTAAACAAGCTTTGGGGGAGATTTAGGCTTGGTTCACACTGGTGAGACATGGGATTCAACTTGTGAGAGCACAAATTGCATGACATGTCAAATTCAATGTTACCCTATAAGAGCCGTCTTAACTGATCTAACACAAGTCACTCCGTTTTAAAAAAAAAAAAAAGGTTCCTGCTCTTTTTTGGTCCGACTTTTATACGACTTCAATGCCATAGAGTGTAAAAAGTCACATTAAGGCCCCTTTTACACTTGTGCAGCTTGTCCTGTGACTTGGGACTGCAAAGTCGCATGACAAGTCGTACCCCCATGATTTCCAATGAGTACCATTCATATCTGTGCAACTTTAGAAACAAAAATTTTTGCCCAGGGTCCAACCAATATAAAAGACGGTCCTGGGGGCAATCTCCCTTTTTTGCTTCTTTATTATAACATTCTTAAGCCTCGTACACACGACCGGTTTTCTCCGCTGGGAGAGCTTTCTTGGCGAGAAAACCGTTCGCGTGTATGGTTTCTTGTCGAGAAAACTGCCGGGAATCTCGACGAGAAAAATAGAGATCCTGCTCTCTATTTTCTCGTCGCGATTCTCGTCGGCCTGTTTCCTGACGAGAAAACCGGTCGTTTGTATGCTTTTCCGAGTCTTAAAAAAATTGCGCATGCTCAGAATCAAGTATGAGACAGGAGCGCTCCTTCTAGTAAAACTAGCGTTCGTAATGGAAATAGCACATTCGTCGCGCTAAAACAAACTCAAAGCACGAAGACTGAAAAGCGCGAATCGTCTCTCCCCAAACTTTTACTAACACGCGGTAACACAAGATCAGCAAAAGCAGCCCAAGGGGTGGCGCCATTGGAATGGAACTTCCCCTTTATACTGCATTCGTACGTGTTGTACGTCACCGCGCTTTACAACAACAAGATTTTTAATTGACGGTGTGTATGCAAGGAAAGCTTGACAAGAATCTCGTTGAGAAAACCAACGTTTTTTTTTTACGACGGGGTTCTCGGCCGTGTGTACGAGGCTTAACTCACCTTTGTTATGAAAGCTCTTGTTCCTTTTCCTATTGTCTGCTTCTTATTGATCATCATTTATACGAGTTGGAGGCTCTGCATCTGACTGATATTGATCTGCCACAGAAGCGGTACAATACACTATTATCCCCAGGAAGATCTGTTGAAGGGCTGTGATAGTAAATTCATCAGGGCAGCTCTCAATAACCGCTGTCCCCTTATGAAGTGCTAATTGCAATCAATTACATAAATTCTTTCTTCGCATAGAAATCGGGTCAATACCGCCACCTACGTCTACATTCCCGCTGCGTGCCCGTGTACCTGATAGAGGATTATTTTGTTTGTATTGTTAGGTGCCAGTGCTGACCATATGTTGGCAGGATGTTTTTATAGATAGAGATCAAGATTTCAAATTTTCGAAAAAATAAGCTTTTGTATTCCTCAAAGCCAAAACATTTTCTTTGCATAAGAAATGGTCGGGCTTTACAGTGCATTTGTAAAGTATTCACAGCGCTTCACTTTTTCCACATTTTGTTAGGTTACAGCCTTATTCCAAAATGGATTCAATTCATTATTTTCCTCAAAATCCTACAAACAATCCCCCATAATGACAACGTGAAAGAAGTTTGTTTTTGAAATCTTTGCACATTTATTAAAAATAAAAAATGAATAAAATCCCATGTACAGAAGTATCACAGCCTTTGCTCAATACTTTGGTAAAGCACCTTTGGCACCAATTACAGCCTCCAGTCTTTCTGAGTATGATGCTACAAGCTTGGCACACCTATTTTTGGGCAGTTTCTCCCATTCTTCTTTGCAGGATCTGCTCCATCAGGTTGGATGGGGAGCGTCGGTGCACAGCCATTTTTGGGTCTCTCCAGAGATGTTCAATCGGGTTCTGGCTGGGCCACTAAAGGACATTCACAGAGTTGTCCCATAGCCACCCCTTTGTTATCTTGGCTGTGTGCTTAGGGTCGTTGTCCTGTTGGAAGATGAACCTTCGCCCCAGTCTGAGGTCCAGAGTGCTCTGGAGGAGGTTTTTATCAAGGATGTCTCTGTACATTGCTGCATTCATCTTTCCCTCAATCCTGACTAGTCTCCCAGTTTCTGCCACTGAAAAACATCCCCACAGCATGATGCTGCCACCACTATGCTTCACTGTAGGGAAGGCATTGGCCAGGCGATGAGTGGTGCCTGGTTTCCTCCAGACACGACACTTGCAATTCAGGCCAAAGGGTTCAGTCTTTGTTTCATCAGACCAGAGAATTTTGTTTCTCATGGTCTGAGAGTCCTTCAGGTGTCTTTTGGCAAACTCCAGGCGGGCTGTGGCTTCTGTCTGGCCACTCCCCCATACAGGCCTGATTGGTGGAGTGCTGCAGAGATGGTTGTTCTTCTGGAAGGTTCTCCTCTCTCCACAGAGAAATGCTGGAGCTCTGTCCGAGTGACCATCGGGTTCTTGGTCACCTCCCTGACTAAGGCCCTCCTCCCCCGATCACACAGTTTTGCCGGGAGGCCCGCTCTAGGAAGAGTCCTGGTGGTTCCAAACTTCTTCCATTTATGAATGATGGCGGCCACTGTGCTCATTGGGATCTTCAATGCTGCGGAAATGTATGCAAGACAAAATCCTGGCACACGCCCTTTTGACAAAAGTCTGACGCTCGGTTAGCCAAAAATCGGATTGTGTGTACGAGGCTTTAATGTACACGAGGCTTTAATGTACACGGGACGTTTTACAACCTCCCCTGAACAATTTAACTTTCGAAATAGTAAATGACGCTTAAAAAAGTCTGTTTTACGTTTGCGTTTAGACGCGTTTTTTTTTCTCCAAATAGTCAAAAATTAAAAACGCCTGTAAACAAAAACGTGGTTAAACGCGAGTTACTGCGTTTAAATGCGTTTACACGCGTTTACAAGATGTTGCAGGCGTTTGGCGTTTCAAATGCCTCCGAACATGTCCTGAACGCATTTTATTTTTGCTTCCAAAAAAATGCTTCTAAACTCCACTGCCTAGAAACGACAATAAACGACCCTGTGTACATGTACTGATAAGATAACATAGAGGAGAGTTCAGGGGTAGCTGAAAAAAAACTTGCAACTGCTCCTAAACTTCCGTTTACCAGCAGCAGTGTACATGAAGCCTTAGGTCTTTAATTTCTGTCTACCTGTCCTAGTGACACCTGCACCCTCGTCTTTCTTGTCCTGGTGTCACTGGACACAGATGACAATGAAAGCTCTATGTAGCGCACTGCTCCCAATGAATGGGCGCTATGTCAATATTTAGGCTCAGATTTAAGTGATTACGCTAAATCGGCCTCTGTTCTGGCTATGGCTGTGTCGGGAAGACTTCCCACTGTTGCCTGTAGGTGGCGTTACCACCTCCGGCCAATGTGGAAGACTGACCGGCCAAAGTGTATCTTTCCTCGGGAACAGTTCAGTGGGAGTGGTCTACCCGCTGAGCATGCCGGGGAAGGGTACTTAAGGGGCAGACGCCTTCTTTTGGGGTTCTTCGTCCCCTCGCGATCCTCCTGGCGCGGGGAGTGTGTTGTGTGATTTTTGATCTCGGGACCATGTTGGTCCGAGGCTGCAACTCTACCAGGTAGGCCCAGTTATGCTGACTGGGCCTACACCTTGAAGGGGATCCTGTGCTGTCCGTCCTGCGGGAGGAAGCCACTCAATGGAGGAAACCAGGGGAGGACCTGTCCTGGAAAAGACCGAGCGGAAGGCTGGTGTCTTGAGGAAGGCCTGGTAATTCTATTGGAGGATGCACCGTAGCTAAAGTTCACCTTGCAGTCTGCCGGGTCGGCTTAAAGGCTCTTGACTGTTTGTTTGGCTGGAAGTTCGGGCGTTAAGTCCTGTGGCAGAGGATCCTGAATTATCCAATTTGTGCACAACCAGTCTGTGGCAGAGACTGGTCCTGATCATTGTCCGTGCATCATTCCGGCTGCTAGGCCAGGTGAGAGGGGCCTATCCGGGTGAGCAATACCCACTCCAAGAAGAGTGGTGAATGACTGTATAGTTGAGTTTTTTCCCAGTGATCTGTACTGCGTACCTGAACCTACCCCTTCCCTTCACCCTTCTACTATTCTTCAAATGTTTTATGCAAAGGGAAAATAAAACCTAACAGCTTAAGGTTTTACATCTTGTGTGGACATGGGAGTTATTACAGACTTTCTTCCCCTAGACAACGAATACTGAGGTAACGTGCAAAGCCCAAATTTAAACCAGCAGCTCCTACGGGGGTGTGCTACACTGATAATAATTGACTGTTTTAGATACTTGAAAACTTGGCAAAGAAAAAACGTTTTGGATGGAGTTGGGCTTCAGTTATTTTGCTTGGGCTAGCGGTTACTTTGTAGCATAATATTAAAGCCTAGTTGATGTTTTATTTTTTCCTTTCTGCTTTAAAGTATTCACAGACTTTTTTATTTTTTTTGGAAACTCTTTGCCGCCTGCTGATCCTGTGTGCACTGGCATCAATCAGATTCTTTACCAATGCAGCATATCAGATGAGAAAAAAGATTGCTCGTTGAATGACAGATTATAAATCTTTTACAAAGCAAAGACTGGGCTAGAATCCAAAACGGTCTCAGCGTTTAACTCAACAAAAAAAATAAAAAATATTTGTCCTTTAAGGCCCAAATGTTTTTTATATACACAGCATGGGACCAAAAACCTGAAATATAAATGTCCTACTGTAATTAACTAAATTGTTTCCAAGCGTCAGACTTGTCCAGATGCTCTCCTGCTCTGGAATTCAGCTTCAGAGAGGACCTCAGTGCACTTAGTGGGGTTTTGGTGGAGCGCTGTAGAGAGAATTTCTACAAAGTCACCGCTAGAGTGCCAGATCGGCAACGCTCACATCTCGCTGCTGATTGGAGAGCTCTAACGCTGTGTCAGTGCGGAGGAATTTGTTGGAGTGCTGCAGCGAGGCCGCTCCTACCCCATGAAGCCCTGAGGTCCTCTCTGCAGCGGACTGCTAGGGACAGTTTGTACAGAGAAAAATCCTGCGCTAGTGTCCTAGAGATATAAAATCAGCCAGCACAGCAATAGACAATTATGCGTAATAAATGTCAAAATAAGTGCAGCGCTAAGAAGGTGGAAAAAACCTTGCAAGGGTTAAAGATGTAAATATAGTACGTGCAACTGAACGTTCACTGTGCTATGTGTAAAAATAAAATTGACAAAAATATATGTAGCACTACCCCCCGTAGGAGCTGCTGGTTAGTTTTGGTTCTGCACTCTGCCTGTCAACCTCTTGAAGTTTGGCTCGATCCCCTCCTTGGCACAACTGGACAATAATAAGATTGTGGAACCCTATGGCAGTAAGTAATATAATATATATATATAAATATTGTTACTAGACCCAAATGACACGACCTGGGGCCAGATATTAATGAGTGCAGGGTGGAGGAATCTCCCAATGCAACTATACCAGCACTGGGACACCTCTCCACCAAGTCACACACAGCTCATCCAAAATAGCAAATAATAATGCAATGCAAAACAGATTTGATTAAACACATAGGCTCTTAAACTATAGGCCTCCCCCTAGTGGACTGTTAAACTGGTGAATGTCCTGTTCCGGAAACTTCTGCAACAAAGTAGGCTGATGATTGTTCCTTTAAATGTCAGTTAGTCTTCTGCTAGCTTCGTTGGTGCACTTATCTATTTGTAATCCAATAAACAGGATGAGGAGAAATGATAATAACTTGTTGTCTATGGCGTGTTGGTAGAGCAAACACTAGTTCCTCCCAGCCGCTGGATCACTCTCAGGTGTAAGGTATCTCTACTTGCGACACTACAGACGCCAGCAAGTACACGTGGAGCTATGGAAACCCCCTTCCTGGGACCCAGTTAACTATGTCAGTAGGCAAGTGCCTTCTCACCAAATGAGGCTTCGCCTCGCCAGTACACTCCGCCTGGAACCTCTCCTTGTTCCCAGTCTCTTTGTAACACGAGGCCTCTGGTCCTCCGCACAGCCGTTTACAAGGTGCTGTGGATAGCTGACTCCAGGTGCTGTGAAGTGTAGACCGATCCCTATCTGGCTCGATCAGCGAGGCTGTCCACAAGGATCCCTTGTCAGGCGATCCTTTCCCTCAGTACATTTAGGCCCCCGGCTTCTCCGGCCTAGGCGCGCGCTCACAGCCGGCCTCTTGCCCATTGAAGATGTCGTCCCGAGAGAGCGGGCTGAGGCCTCGCCTCTGCCTTAAAGGGGTTGTAAAGGTTCGTTTTTTATTTTCTAAATAGGTTCCTTTAAGCTAGTGCATTGTTGGTTCACTTACCTTTTCCTTAGATTTCCCTTCTAAATATTTTTTTTCTTTACAACCCCTTTAAATCAGTTCTCCCAGCAGGCTGTGCATGGCGCACAGCAGTTTGGTAGCACAGTGGGGTTTGTGGGTATTGTAGTCTCAATCCATCCCACGGCAATAGAGTCTCTGTCTCTCGTACTACAATGCCCACCACGCTTTGTTCTTATGACAAAACCAAACAACTTCCAAACTATAACACAATAGAGCACCAGAGGGAGCTAAGTTCCTAATTAGGCACAAATTGTAGTCTGTTAAGATATGTTCAAATACACGACCTTGCTACATATATTATACATCCAGAGACGATAATAAATGACCATAAATGGTTAAAAGAAAAGGTGATAAATAACCAAAGTGAAGGACAAGATTGTTGAATGAATAAAAGTGTAAAGACAGCAAAGAGGAAAATTTAAATGGATATCATTTGTGCATAAATGTGAATGCAAAAAATTACAGTTCACACTGAGGCGCTTTACAGACACTATGGCGCTAAGAATAGCGCCTGCAAAGCGCCTCTCCTTTCACTCCAGTGTGAAAGCTTGAGGGCTTTCACACTGGAGCTGTGCACTGGCAGGATGTCCAAAGTCCTGCAAGCAGCTTCTTTAAAGACACCCCTGCCCATTGAAATCAATGGGCAGCCCTGGCAAAGCGCCACTGCAGTGGCTTTTTCCCATCGCTTAAAAGCAGGGGGTTAAAAGCGCCCCGCTAGCGGCCGAAAAGCACTGCTAAAACTACTTTAAAACGCCGCTAAAGATAGCAACGCTTTGCCGCCAATGCCCGGGCTCTGCCAGTGTGAAAGGGCTCATAGATTAGTGCTAAGAGACTGTCCAATAGGATACTAAAGTGCAAAAGAAAAAATGTCCAATTGATTCAATGCTGAAATACCAAAGTCAAGAACAGTGTTCCTATGCCTAGTCCAAAGAAGGGGAATGAAGTCCCAATGTCAGCAACCATGATCCCAGTGCGTGAAAAAGATCCACCACCAAGATGGAAGAGGCTTACCAGAACTAGTGGACTCAAGGCTTACGCCCCAATGCGTTAACCAGGTAGGAGGTGTAACCACACCAAGAAAGGGGAGCTTCCACACCACTCTTTTCTTACCACAATGGAGGACGATCCCCTTGATCTTTGTTGAGGATCGGTCTTGAGAGGACACGATTGCTTCAACAATGATAAACCAAAGAGGCAAGCCGACCTCCACCAACCGACTGTAATCACCGGCACAACGCGGGAGCGCATGCCTAGGAGAGTCTCTGCCGACACCGCTGCCCACTTCATGTGGACCCAGAGGAACCCAGACAAGGCTGTTAGCCATGAAAAAAGGTGGACCAGCAGCGGCGCTCCCTGGATTATGGGTCATTTAGCTGACACACCGAGGACTGCGTCCCACCTAATCCACACGCATGGATGGGCGGCCACCGCTTTAGACCAGCCAGGAAGAGGAGCACACTTAAGTGTGGCACATAGGAGGAAAAATACTTCTTCATCCCTCATAGCTGCTTAGCGACTACCCTCACCAGCACCTCCCTGTTTGTATCTGGCTAGGTAAAGAGGTCAAGGAGACTCCCGTAAAGCTTGGGTAAACATGGATCAAAATTTGGCCTGTTCAGCAGGAACCAGACAGATTTCAGTCTGTGGAATTGATTTCCTAAAAGCAAATGGTTGCATTTGCTCCAGAGCTTTAGTAAATAAGGTAAAGCTTCACTTTGCAAAGAACACCCAATCACGTGCAAGGAAAATGTAAAAAAAATGAATTTTTGCTAGCACGTGATTGGGTGATGGAAGTCAGCAGAGCTTCTGCTCATTTACTAAGATCTGGGGCAGCTGCTCTTTGCAAAGTGCACAGTCCGTTTTCCTTTAGTACAGGGGTGTCCAAACTTTTTTCAAAGAGGGCCAGATTTGATGAAGTGAACATGCGTGAGGGCCGACCATTTTGCCTGACATTCTTTAAACCATTAAAATTCGGTCTAAGTGTGTTCTTCCGAGGACTAATACACTACCCAACATAAATTCTCCTGCCTTTGTCGCGCTCGTTCCCGACACACAGATGAATGCTCTGCTCTTTAGGGGTACCGTTAGTCCTTAATGGTACCCCACACATTGGAAAACGTGGGGTGCTTTTGGTGCGGTGCAATTAAAAAAAAAAAAAGTCGGGGACTTTTCCCTGCATTTTTGTGGGTAGGGAAGCCCATTGAAATTAATGGGCTGCCCTACACGCAGCACACAGCCACACAGATGTGAACCAAGGGCTTGCTCACATGTCAGGTTGGAGGGGCAGTAAAACCACATGGTTGAGCTGTTTTTACCACCCCCAACTTCTCCCCCTTTAGCTGCAGAGGCAGCAGCTGGGGGTGTACACATGCTGTGGCTGCAGCTGGAGGTATACCCAGGGTGAATAGTGCTGCGCGAAACTACCCCACAACTGTGTGCATTGCACTGTTGCGGTATAGGCTTTACTGCCTGTCAAATGCCTCTGAAAAGCGATCTGTGCATGGATTGCTTTTCAGGGGAGCAGTAGTCCTCACAAACAAGCCCAACAAAAGCAGTTCTGATGGTACAGGCATTAAAAGTAACATACACACACGCATACGCATGTACACACACACATGCAGACACATACATACAGACACAGGCACACAAACCCATACAGACAGACACTCACATGTATAAAGCCCTTTTTAAACGAATCTAGCTTCTAAGTACCTTTGCAGTTTCCTCATTCAGCCGGGTACTGCACTCTACGGGGAAGCAGAGAGCACAGCACACTCCCCTGCACTTTCACTTTTGAAGCTGACGGAGCTTCTCACAGTTCGGATGTACAGTTCGGCAGGGGATCGGGAGATCGGGCTCATCTGACAGCCCGCATCTCCCCTGATCCCGCGGCACACCTGAGAACCAGGCGGGCCGTTCAAAACCGGCCCGCGGGCCATTTCTTTGGACATGCCTGCTTTAGTATATCAACCTGTGTGTGTAGCCTTCTCTGTTCAACAAAAGCACTTTTTTTTTTACATGACAGGGAGAAAAAACAGACAGTAAAGTAAAAGCAGCACACAGTTAACCCTTTGATTCCCCCTTGATGTTAACCCTTCCCAGCCAGTGTCATTAGTACAGTGACACTGTAATATTATAGCCAATCACTGTATTAGTGTCACTACTAGTCGTGTCAGTTAGTGTTGTCCCTACCCGTCTGCCCTCCACACTATCATAGTTTGATTTATTTGTCACTCTTAAATGATTCAGATCACCAAATATGCCAAAAAAATATTTAAATCACAGCATTGTAAATGGCTTCTTAATTGAGGTTTGATCTTTACTTACACTATATCACCAAAAGTATTGGGACACCTGCCTTTACACACACATCAAGTTTAATGGCGTCTTAGTCTGTAGGGTTCAATATTGAATTGTCCCACCCTTTGCAGCTATAACAGCTTCAACTCTTCTGGGAAGGCTGTGCACAAGGTTTAGGAGTGTGTCTATGGGAATGTTTGACCATTTTGCCAGAAGCACATTTGTGAGGTAAGCCACTGATTGACGAGAAGGCCTGGCTTGAAGTCTCCGCTCGAATTCATCCCAAAGGTGTTCTATCGGGTTGAGGTCAGGACTCTGTCCAGGCCAGTCAAGTTCCTCCACCCCAAACTCGATCATCCAGGTCTTTATAGACCTTTTTTTGACACTGTTGCGCAGTCATGTTGGAACAGGAAGGGGCCGTCCCCAAACTGTTCCCACGTTGGGAACATGAAATTGTCCTAAATGTCTTGTTATGCTGACGCCTTAAGAGTTCTCTTCACTGGAACTAGGGGGAAAAAAAAATGGAACTAAGGGGCCGAGCCCAACCCCTGAAATAAAACCCAACACCATAATCCCCCCTCCACCAAATGATTTGGACAAGTGCACAAAGCAAGGTACATAAAGACATGGAGTCCTGACCTCAACCCGATAGAACACCTTTGGGATGAATTAGAGCGAAGACTGCGAGCCAGGCCTTCTATTCCAACATCAGTACCTGACCTCACAAATGCGCTTCTGGAAGAATGGTCAAACATTCCCATAGACACCCTCCTAAACCTTGTGGACACCCTTCCCAGAAGAGTTAAAGCTGTTATAGCTGCAAAGGGCGGGCCAACTCAATATTGAACCCTACGGACTAAGACTGGAATGTCATTAAAGTTTATGTGTGTCTAAAGGCAGGTGTCCCAATACTTTTAGTAATATAGTGTAAGTATATAATAAATAGTGTAACTTCAGACAGATCTTTTTTGATCAGAGTGGTGAAGGGTTGGAACCCGTGTCAGTTTTTTATTTCTTTTGGTACCGCCTGCTAGGAAGATTTCCTCTCATTTCCTGCCCTGAGGGCACAACACACTTGTGAACTGCTATGAAAATCCTATCTTACAAGGCGGGTAATTGGAGTCGGTGATTAAAGTCAGTGAGAGGAGGTTGGTTGTGTGCTCTGGATTTGCCATGCCCTATATGTAGCGATACCCCCAGCTAGGAGGGCCGCTGGTTTGATTTGTTTCGGGCCCTGTAACACTCACTGTCAACCCCCGGCAATTGGCTCTACCCTTCCCTGGCACAGTCAGTAGGGGATGATGGGATTGTGTAACCTGTGATTCTTGGCAGCACAATCCACAATAAAAGCACACAACAGTATGGTGTAACTATCACTAACCGTTTCTCCTGCACAGTAAATGACACCAACAACTGATATACTTAACCCTGGTACTTTACTGAAAATAATGGTTAAGCAGGCAAACAATATACATAGACATGTGCAGAGCCCTGCAATGAAAGAGTGTTTTAGCACACAGACAGATATACAATTTTATAACAAGAAGCTAACGGACCCCGCTGCAGCTCTTCTCCTTCGTGGGCAAGATGGCGCCCAGCAATGTCACTACTACTACTAAGTCAGGCCTGACTGTACTATGTGAAAGTTCTGCAGAGAAAGATCTTCGCTAGCAAACGGTGGTGCACTTCGGGAACAATTTGTAATCCACAAGAATAAAGGAAAGTGATAACTTGGTGACCCAGAACAAATCTACTAGTGTTATTCAATGCACTGTCCTTCCGGTGTGCAACTGCAAACACTAACGTTAGTTCCGAACAACAGTTACTGGGTCTAGAGATCCTATATTATCCTCACGAGCAAGTGCTCTCTCACCCAACCGAAACAGTCCATGTCCGTATCTTCCGTTGCTGTGTCTTGGTACACAGATCCCACGACACCCGGGACTTCGGTCCTCCTGACAGCAACAGAAAAGCAGCAGGATGCGACGTCCCTCAGGCTCCTCGTGGGTATTGAAGGCTCTTTGGAAGAATACAGGCCTAGGCTTCAGGCCCTGTATTATCAGCAGACTCAGCACGGAGATCCACTTGCTGGCCGGGCGGTGTCCAAAGAGAGAATTCTCCGGCCCGCCCCCCTGGTTAAATACCCCGCCCCAGCAGTCCTTGCGCGAGGAAATGCATCCTGGGTATGGTAGTCTCTGGGCCCCAAAGCAAACACCCGCTACATATAAAAAAGGTTCCATTGCTGAGTACTAGCTGGAGTCTGCCTTTTTCATGGAAGATCTGTGAACTGTGATACAATCAGAAGAAATTTCAGAGGACTTGGAATAAGAAATGTGGAGATGCAGAAAGCTGGAAAAGGCTACAAAGACATTTCTAAAGGCCAGGCGTTTCATCCCTCCACCGGCAGACAAATTAAATAGAGAAAACAGATGGCGGCGGAGTAGCTTCTCCCCATCGGAGTGTTTTCTAAAGAGATCACAGCGAGAACTCCACATGTAATGTGAAAGGTTAAACTCAATCACTAAAATCTCATAGATACTTAAACATGTTTATGACATTTCAAAAGTAAATTTCAGTTATTTTTTATTTGAGAGTACGGGTGAAAAAAAAAAAGAATAGGCGCAACATTTGGCCGGCAAGGCAATATAAAAACCAATGTCCAAGATTGGTTTTTATATCCCCCCCCCTCCCCCCTGAAAGGTGCCAAATGTGACACCAGAGGGTGTAGGAAGCATATAAGTGGAAGTTCCACTTTTGGGTGGAACTCCGCTTTAATAACCATGATATTTACTGGTTGTTAAAGATGCCAGCGGTTGCCCACTAATTAACAACAAGCTATTTACTGTTTGTTAAGGACGCTGGCGGGTGCTGGCTACTTAACAACCAGTGCTAATTGAATATGTTTTTGATAGGTCCCCTTCCCCACTTCCATGAGACGGGCCGGGAAACGGCGATCTCTGTCATGTCCTAGGTAGCCCATCACCCCCTACAGTTAGAACACACCCAGGGAACACAGTTAACCCCTTGAATCGCCCCCTTCCCTGCCAGTGACATTCATACAGTAATCAATGGCTATATTTAGCTCTGATCGCTGTATAAATGTCAAAGGTCCCAAAGCAGTGTCCGATGTGTCTGCCGCAATGTCGCAGTCCCGCTAAAATTCGCAGATCACCACCATTACTAGTAAAAAGAAAAAAAATTAATAATAAAATGCCATAAATCTATTCCTTATTTTGTATACGCTATACCTTTTGCGCAAACCAATCACTATACGCTTATTGCGGGTTTTTTTGTTTTTTTTTTAACAAAAAATATGTAGAAGAATATATATTGGTCTAAACTGATGTTTATTTTTTATAGCAAAAAGTAATTTTTTTATTTTTTTTTTAAATTGTTGGTTTTTTGGTTTATAGCGCAAAAAATAAGAACTGCAGAGGTGATCAAATACCACCAAAAGAAAGCTCTATTTGTAGGGGAAAAAAAGACATACATTTTGTTTGGGTACAGCGTCGCACAACCGCGCAATTATCAGTTTAATCAACGCAGTGCCGTATCGCAAAAAAAAGGGCCCGGTCATTAAGCG
Organism: Rana muscosa; assembly: GCA_029206835.1. Taxonomy (NCBI): domain Eukaryota; kingdom Metazoa; phylum Chordata; class Amphibia; order Anura; family Ranidae; genus Rana; species Rana muscosa. Next base: position 29,244,941 of record CM055120.1, read on the forward strand.
GGCAAATCCTTCCGGGGCTGAAGTGGATGATGTATAACTAAATAGAGAGTTGCATTAGATTGTCTCCTTTTTCTTTTTTTGAGTTCAGGGTTAAACTTTCAGATTATCGCAGAAAACTAAATTTTGTCGGCTTTGCTTCATTTGTTGCTGAAGTCAGTAAATGTTAAATGTCACAACGGGCTAATTGTTCACAGCATGTAGCCGTAAAACAAAACAAAAAAAAAAAAAATAATATCCCTTTCACATAAAATTGCTTTTCTGACAGTTAAAATGAGAACAGGCGCAAGCTTGGCAGTTCCTTGTCACGCTTTCCCACCAAGCCAAACAATGCTGTCGGACCTGGGAATTGAGTCTAATAACGATTTAGCCGTTCCTGTAATTAAATTGTAATGAAACGAATGAACGTTCGAGATTTTAATTACTCTGCAAATCTTTGTTCCAGGTCAGCCAGAACAGCTCTCACAGCGCCCTGCCGGCCGCGTACGCCCCTGTCGTCTCCAGCTCACAGAATTACACAAGCTCCAAGAGATCCTCGGCACCGTCCTCTCAGAGGAACTCTGGTAACATTCTCCTGTCTGTGTGGCAGCCTGCAAGCTGAGATGGTTTAGAAATTTATGTCTGTTATGCCGCGTACACACGACCGTTTTTCCCGTTGAGAAAAATTACATTTTCCCTTTGGACGAGAAAAACGATAGTCTGTGGGCTTTTTGTCGTTTTTCTCGACGGGAAAAACTGCATTAATCACGACGAGAAAAATTAGAACATGCTCCAATTTTTCTCGTCGTGATTCCCGTGGTTTTTTTCCGCGGCAGTTTTCCCATAGGGAAACACTGCCGGGGAGCCCACACACGGTCGTTTTTTTCGACCAAAAAAAAAATGTCATTTAAAACGGCCGTGTGTGGGGGGAACAAGCTGTTCCTCGTTTTTCACGTCGATTTTCTCGGCGGTGTTTTCACCGTCGAAAAAATCGATCGTGTGTACGCGGCATTATAGTGCAGGCTAGTGCCATTCACTGCATAACATTGAGTTTTGCGTTGTCTTACTAGCGTGGTTTGATGCAAATATAGGTGGTTAGAAGAAAACAAGGGCCCCGTAAGCCGAGCATCAGATCTATTTTCTCAAGTTGCAGCATGCTAAGTAATGCGTTAGTGGAACGCTTCCAGGCTGGGCAGGAGGGGCAGCTGCTCCCCGGGTGCAGTGAAGCAAGGATCAACTGAACATACCGCTCCAGTCTACCAATCTCCAATGATTGCTCCTGCCCTATTACACTAACAGGTGCTGGCTCTGCACTGTTCCATAGAAAAAGGAAAGAGTCCTGGACTGCCACACTCTGTGTAAACGGTTCATTTCAAAATTTCAAAGGGTAAAATCCAAAAAATGAATCCATAAAATCCAAAAGCAAGCGAAAACAGACAGTGGACATACAGGGGTGAACGGCTAACGCGTTTCACATCTTAAGTTGATGCTTACTCATAGCTGCAGTGAAGCAAGGGGGCAAAGAATGGATGCAGGGTGCTACACCTATTCTACGGCATGTATGAACAGTAGGGGAGGAGGGCGCCATTCTGGATCCTTGCCCTGGGAGCTTGACTACCCTGTCTTGGTACTGCTTCCAGGTACTTCTTACCTCTCACAGTACTCCCCCCCCCCCCCCTCATAGTGCCTTCATCTGCTTTTCTCTCCAGAAGGAGGGCACCCTGTTTAGGCATCATCCAGGCCTGTGTCCTGTACTGAGATGCTCACTTAGGGATACGTCTTGTGTCTCTTCCGTAGATCATGTGACATGTAGTAGCAACAAGCAAGTTATTAGTGATGGGGGTCTTCCTATGCTTTTGCTAAATGCCAAAACTCCACAAATGAACTGGCCAAAATTGTTGGCACCTATTTCTCAAAATTGTAAGAAATTGCAGTTCAAGTTTGTGATGCTCCGATAATTTGTGCTGAGGTGCTGACAATATATAAATCACACCGGCAACCAGTAAAATGGTGAAAAATTTACTCAACCTCTCTGTTGTGTCTCTGTGTGCCACACAGAGGATAGAGAAGAGAAAGAGAAGCAAAGAATTGTCTGAGGATTTCAGAGCAAAAATGGTGGGAAAGCATGGACAATCTCAAGGTTACAAGTTCATCTCCAGAGAACCTAAAGTTCCTGTGTCCGCTGTGCGTTGTCAAGAAGTTTACAGCCCTAGCACTGTAGCCAATCTCCCCGGACATGGAGGAAAGAGATAAATTGATCAGAGTTTGCCAAAACTTACCTAAGGAAGCCAAAATCTTTTTGGAAGAATGTGCTGTGGACAGACGAAACAAAATTACAGCTTTTTGGTAAAGCCCATTATTCTAATGTTTTCCGAAAAAGAAATGAGGCCTTTAAAGAAAATAATACAGTCCCTACAGTCACACATGGTGGAGGTTCACTGATGTTTTGGGGTTGCTTTGCTGCTTCAGGCACTGGATGTCTTGACCGTGTGGATGGCATTATGAAATCTGAAGACTACCAAAGAATTCTGGGGTGCAATGTAGGGCCCAGTGTCAGAAAGTTGGGTCTCCGTCAGAGGTCATGGGTATTACAGCAGGACAATGACCCAAGGCACACGTCAAAATGTACACAGAAATGGTTTAAGACAAAGCGCTGGAGAGTACTGAACTGGCCAGCAATGAGTCCAGATCTAAGTGCCATAGAGCACCTGTTTAAAAAAAGAACCCTTCCAATCTGAGAGACCTGGAGTCGTTGGCGAAAGAAGAGTGGTCCAGAATTCCAGTGGAGAGGTGTAAGAAACTGATTGATGGTTACTGTAGGCAATTGATTTCAGTTATTTTTTCCAAGGGGTGTGCTACCAAATAATAAGTTGAGGGTGCCAATAATTTTGTCCAGTCTATTTTTGGAGATTTGCGTGGAATGTGTCAAATTTGGCTTTTTGTTTGTCCACTTTGTGTCATACCAATAGAAACAGAAGAGAAAAATATGAGAATGCCTAAACATTTGTAATTGCAACAGTTTTCTGGGAATCTGACAAAAATGTAGGGGTGCCAATATTTTTGGCCATGACTGTATATAATATTTTTAGAACTTTGTTTTAGTGGTTGTCCACAGTTTGTGATTCATACAAGTCTCTAGCTGTCTTTAGTACTGTATAGATTGTATGAACAGACGGGTCCTCTTCTGAAGTCTCCCCCCATCTCTCTGTAGGTATGGAAATGGAGCCGCGGATTGTGGAAATTAACAGAGTGAGTAGAAACAAACATATATATTCTCTGCTGCCTTCTTGGTGCACCAGATGTAAACCTTCCCCATCTTGTGTCTCCATCCTCAGGGGCCCAGTGATGCTCTGGGGATCAGCATAGCAGGTGGAAAGGGAAGCCCACTGGGAGACATTCCTGTGTTCATTGCCATGATACAAGCCAGCGGAGTTGCAGCGCGCACACACAAACTGAAAGTAAGTGTCGAATTGCTGTTATGGTAAAAAATGTTTTTTAAAACACAATAGGCATCAATTAAGAAACCAAAGTGAAAGGCGGAAGAAATAAGTAATATGTAAATTAAAAAGTAAAGTGCTTCCATTGTATGAACTCTTCTGCTTATACTGGCCCCAATCATACCCTATGCATGCCCCTCCTCATAATTCTAGTCGTCTTACCCTCAGCACTGCTCTCCTGCACAAACTGCCCACTGTCATACCCTTCACACTTCTCTCCTATATACACTGCCCACCATCATGCCCCCCACGCTCCATCTCCTGCACATACTACCCCCAGTCATACCCTCCATACTCCTCTCCTGTGTGTACTACCTGCTGTCGTCCTCCTCCACACTCTCACCAGCACATACTGCCTTCAATCATATAGGCTCCACACTCTTCTCCTGATACCCCCATTATACCTGCCACATTCCTCTCCTGCACCTACTGCCCACCCTCCACAAACTGCCCCATGGTATATCCTCAGTACTCCTCTTCTGCATATATTGCCTATCAATCTACCCTCCACAATTTTCTACACATTCTGCCTATCATTGTACCCTCCCCTGTACATAGTGCTCTCTGTCACACCCTTCAAACTTCTCTCCTTTACATAATACCCCGACACATCCTTTACTCTTCCTCTCCTGCACATACATCCCCCTGCAATACTCTTTACGCTCCTCTCCTGCACATATATCCTCCTGTTAGACCCTTTACACTCGTCTCCTGCACAAACATCCCCCTGTCATACAGTTTGCACTCCTCTCCTGCACATATATCCCCCTGTCATACCCTTTACACTCATCTCCTGCACATATATCCTCCTGTCATACCCTTTACACTCATCTCCTGCACATATATCCTCCTGTCATACCCTTTACACTCATCTCCTGCACATATATCCTCCTGTCATACCCTTTACACTCGTCTCCTGCACATACATCCCCCTGCCATACTCTTTACACTCCTCTCCTCCACATATATCCTCCGGTCATACCCTTTTACACTCGTCTTCATCACATACATCCCCCTCCCATACTCTTTACACTCGTCTCCTGCACATACATCCTCCTGTCATACCCTTTACACTCGTCTCCTGCACATACATCCCCCTGCCATACTCTTTACACTCCTCTCCTGCACATATATCCTCCAGTCATACCCTTTACACTCGTCTCCTGCACATACTTCCACTGTCATACTCTTTACACTCCATTCCTGCACATGCATCCCCCTGCCATACTCTTTACACTGCTCTCCTGCACATATATCCTCCTGCCATACCCTTTACACTCCTCTCCTCTCCTGCACATACAGTCCGGTCCAAAAATATTGGGACATCGACACAATTCTAATCTTTTTGGCTCTATACACCACCACAATGGATTTGAAATGAAACAAACAAGATGTGCTTTAACTGCAGACTTTCAGCTTTAATTTGAGGGTATTTACATCCAAATCAGGTGAACGGTGTAGGAATTGCAACAGTTTGTATATGTGCCTCCCACTTTTTAAGGGACCAAAAGTAATGGGACAGATTAACGATCATCAATCAAACTTTCACTTTTTAATACCGGTACTTGGTTGCAAATCCTTTGCAGTCAATTACAGCCTGAAGTGTGGAACGCAATGACATCACCAGACGGTGGGTTTCATCCCTGATGATGCTCTACCAGGCCTCTACTGCAACTGTCTTCAGTTCCTGCTTGTTCTTGGGGCATTTTCCCTTCAGTTTTGTCTTCAGTAAGTGAAATGCATGCTCAATCGGATTCAGGCCAGGGAAATGACTTGGCCATTGCATAACATTCTACTTCTTTCTCTTAAAAAACTCTTTGGTTGCTTTCGCAGTATGCTTCGTGTCATTGTCCATCTGCACTGTGAAATGCCGTCCAATGAGTTCTGAAGCATTTGGCTGAATATGAGCAGATAATAATTTTGCCCGAAACCCTTCAGAATTCATCCTGCTGCTTTTATCAGCAGTCACATCCTCAATAAATACAAGAGAACCAGTTCCATTGGCAGCCATACATGCCCACACCATGACACTACCACCACCATGCTTCACTGATGAGGTGGTATGCTTTGGATCATGAGCAGTTCCTTTCCTTCTCCATACTCTTCTCTTCCCATCACTCTGGTACAAGTTGATCTTGGTCTCATCTGTCCATAGGATGTTGTTCCAGAACTGTGAAGGCTTTTTTAGATGTTGTTTGGCAAACTCTAATCTGGCCTTCCTGTTTTCTAGGCTCACCAATGGTTTACATCTTGTGGTGAACCCTCTGTATTCACTCTGGTGAAGTCTTCTCTTGATTGTTGACTTTGACACACATACACCTACCTCCTGGAGAGTGTTCTATATCTGACACACATACACCTACCTCCTGGAGAGTGTTCTTCATCTGGCCAACTGTTGTGAAGGGTGTTTTCTTCACAAGAGAAAGAATTCTTCAGTCATCCGCCACAGTGGTTTTCCATGGTCTTCCGGGTCTTTTGGTGTTGCTGAGCTCACCGGTGCGTTCTTTCTTTTTAAGGATGTTCCAAACAGTTGATTTGGCCACACCTAATGTTTTTGCTATCTCTCTGATGGGTTTGTTTTTGTTTTTTCAGCCTAATGATGGCTTGCTTCACTGATAGTGACAGCTCTTTGGATCTCATATTGAGAGTTGACAGCAACAGATTGCAAATAGCACACTTGAAATGAACTCTGGACCTTTTATCTGCTCCTTGTAAATAGGATAATGAGGGAATAACACACACCTGGCCATGGAACAGCTGAGCAGCCAATTGTCCCATTACTTTTGGTCCCTTAAAAAGTGGGAGGCACATATACAAACTGTTGTAATTCCTACACCGTTCACCTGATTTGGATGTAAATGCCCTCAAATTAAAGCTGAAAGTCTGCAGTTAAAGCATATCTTGTTCGTTCCATTTCAAATCCATTGTGGTGGTGTATAGAGCCAAAAAGATTAGAATTGTGTCAATGTCCCAATATTTATGGACCTGACTGTATATCCTTCTGCCAGACCTTTTTACACTCCTCTCCTGCGCATACATCCCCCAGTCAGTTTTTTCACTCGTCTCCTGCACATACTGCACACTAACACAGACAGTCTCCTGCGCTCGGGAGCTTGATCTCTTAGTGACACAACCAGAGTCTTCCGTTGGAAAGGGAATGACCAGGAATCTTGCTACCCTCCTCAGAATAATTAGTATTCTTGGGACTAAAATGTAAAAGGAAAAAGAAGGGCGCACCGACCTAGTGCATTACGAATGGTTAGGTTTATTAAAAGATCATAGTCAAACTATTACTTTTTGGCTCTGAGGAAGAGGGTTCACCTTCGCAACGCGTCAACCGTAGCTGTAATATGTGTCGTCTGGACTCTCTGGTTATCTGGTTTCAGCAGGAGGCCCTTAGAAGGCATCTATCCCTTTTGATGGAATGGTGTATGTGCCTATTACTATACTTGCTTTGTGAGTATTTATGATCTTTTAATCTACTTTTAATAAACCTAGCCATTGGTAATGCACTAGGTCGGTGCACCCTTCTTTTTCCTTTTACATACTGCACACTGTCATACCCCCACACTTTTCTTTCCCTTTGTCCCAGTCTGTACCTTCCACACTCCTCTTTTGCATGTACAGGAAAAAAAGTATTTGATCCCCTGCTGATTTTGTACGTTTGCCCACTGACAAACAAATGATCAGTCTATAATTTTAAATGGTAGGTTTATTTTAACAGTTAGAGACAGAATAACAACAAAAATATCCAGAAATACACATTTAAAAAAAGTTATAAATTGATTTGCATTTTAATGAGTGAAATAAGTATTTGATCCCCTATCAGTCAGCAAGATTTCTGGCTCCCAGGTGTCTTCTATACAGGTAACAAGCTGAGATTAGGAGCACTCCCTTAAAGGGAGTGCTCCTAATCTCAGCTTGTTACCTGTATAAAAGACACATGTCCACAGAAGCAATCAATCAGATTCCAATCTCTCCACCATGGATGGCCAAGACCAAAGAGCTGTCCAAGGATGTCAGGAACAAGATTGTAGACCTACACAAGGCTGGAATGGGCTACAAGACCATCGCCAAGCAGCTTGGTGAGAGGGTGACAACAGTCGGTGCGATTATTTGCAAATGGAAGGAACACAAAATAACTGTCAATCTCCCTCGGTCTGGGACTCCATGCAAGATTTCACCTCGTGGAGTTTCAATAATCATGAGAATGATGAGGAATCAGCCCAGAACTACGCGGGAGAATCTTGTCAATGATCTGAAGGCAGCTGGGACCATCATCACCAAGAAAACAATTGGTAAGACACTACACAGTGAAGGACTGAAATCCTGCATCACCCGCGAGGACCCCCTGCTCAAGAAAGCACATGTACAACCCGTCTGAAGTTTGCTAATGAACATCTGAATAATTCAGAGGAGAACTGGATGAAAGCCTAGGTTCACACTGACAGCGGGAATGAAATTGTGCGAATTGATCTGAATGCGCACGATTTCATTCCAGCATGTCAGTCCTGACTTTGGGGGGGCGATTTCAGAGACATCTGTGCAGGTTTCAGAAACTACTTTTGGGAATCAATGCGGCGCCGCACCGATTCGGACGTTGTCATTGCCGGCAATAGCCGCAGATTTGACATGTCAAATCGCATAGCAAATTGCTGCAATGGGAACCAGGGCAAAGTGTTGTGGTCAGACAAAAATCAAGCTCTTTGGCATCAAAATCAACTCAGCATTCCCCCTCTGTGTTTGAAGGAGGAGGAATGCTGCCTATGACCCCAAGAACACCATCCCCCACCGTCATACATGGAGGTGAAGATGCTTTGGGGGTGTTTTTCTGCTAAGGGGACAGGACAACTTCACCGCATCAAAGGGACGATGGACAGGTCCATGTACCGTCACATCTTGGGTGAGAACCTCCTTCCCTCACCCAGGGCATTGAAAATGGGTCGTGGATGGGTATTTCAGCATGACAATGACCCAAAACACATGGCCAAGGCAACAAAAGAGGGGTTTAGGAAGAAGCACATTAAGGTCCTGGAGTGGCCTAGCCAGTCTCCAGACCTTTTTTCCATAGAAAATATGTGGAGGGAGCTGAAGGTTCAAGTTACCAAACCTCAGCCTCGAAACCTTAATGACTTGGAGAGGATCTGCAAAGAGGAGTGGAACGAAATCCCTCCTGAGATGTGTGCAAACCTGGTGGCCAACTACAAGAAATGTCTGACCTCTGTAATTGCCAACAAGGGTTTTGCCACTAAGTCATGTTTTGCGAAGCGGTCCAATACTTAACTAATTAAAATGCAAATCAATTTATAAAATTTTTGTAGATATTTTTGTTCATATTATAGACCAGTGGCGGCCGGTGTTTTTTTTTTTTTTTTTCTTTTAGGTGGAAGACTGCAAACAAGCAACCCCCCCAGACAGCAAAGCCCCACACTTACCTCATCTAGGAAGCTGGCAGGCAGCGTGTCCAGCGGCTTTCTTCCTCCTCCTGTGGTGTGGATCACAGCGCCTTCCGCCGTGCATCTCCCCCCCCCAGGCATCCAATAGGATCGTCTGACTTTTCAGCCAATCAGGAAACAGGTATCAGACCCACGCTTCCTGATTGGTGGAGAGGCGATTCAGTGTTCGAAAAGCGAATATTAATTTGCTTTTCTAACACACCTGGGTGGGCTCCGAGCGCAATGCTCTGCGCTCCGAGTCCACCCTATTTTGAAGCCTTTTAGAGCCTATGGCTCTAATCAGGTGCTCCAAAAAAACACCCCTGCCGCTGTAATTCATGTGCCCGGTGTCCTGAAAAGGGGCCGGACGCATGAATAGGGGGTGGCCGTGGCGGCTGTAGATAGATTCATGCTATGCATGAATCTATCCATTTAACTATACAGGGGGTGGCGTGCATAGAGGGGACGGCCCCCGTGCGCCCTTAATGGACGGGCCCCCGCTTGTATAGACTGATAATTTCTTTGTCAGTGGGAAAACGTACAAAATCAGCAGAGGATCAAATACTTTTTTCCCTCACTGTACTGCCCGCTGTCATACCCTCCCTCAGCTCAACAAAAATATTCCAGCCTGTGGATTCTCTCCTTCTCTTTCTGCCGAGCTTATAAACCTCAATCAAAAGCAATAATAATAAAAAAATGGATTATTAAATGATCAGGCTGAAATGTGTGTAGTTCTCCGCTCACTGAAAGCTCATTGTTTCCTGCAATTTCTGAACAATAAAGTTCAGTTTTGGACGGTGTTCTCCTGTAATGCGTCTTCCATAACACACATACGTTTACGCCCAGGTTGGAGATCGGATCGTCAGTATTAACAAGCAGTCCATGGACGGCCTCGCTCACGCCGAAGTGGTTAACATCCTGAAGAACGCATTCGGAGCCATTACCTTGGAGGTAGGTTGAGCGGTGTGACGCACACCTGTGAACGATAGATAATAACCGAAAAACCATGCGGTGCGTCCCTGACCATGGGCCGCGCCGTCCCTTTGTGTGCTTATTCCTGACATCTCAGCGTGCTTAACCAGCGGCGCAAAGTCTCTGTGTAACCGCTGATAAGTAAACCTGCCGCTTGCAGCTCTCATCCGAAAAATGCAGCACGCCACCTATGTGATTGGCATTCGGTTTATTAGCCGCACTGCACGAGGAGCTTCCAGTTCACTGAGCCGTGATGGATTACTAGCTCCAGATTCCATCTGAGTCAATATTTAAACTGCTGCTTTATATATTTGTGTGTTGATAGAAAGCCATGATTTCCTGACATCTGTGTGCAGAGATTGTACACTCCACGGGCACAAGTGCTATTTATCCTGCAAATGTTCTTCCAGTCCCCAGTGTTCAGCCTGTCATATTACTGAGGCACAGAGCTATACACACCTCTGCTGTTCTTCACCCCATTAAAGTAGATTGTAACATAATCACTAAAAACCAGGGCTTTTTTTTTTTGCTGGAACTTGGTGGAACTCAGTTCCACCACCTCTGGCTCAGGCCCTCTGCTTCCTGCTCACCATTATTACTTGTAAACACAGAAGTCCGGCTTCTGTGTCTACAAGTGACAGTTTGTCGCCCAACGGCTCCCACCGGATGGGGTCAAGGGAGATGCAGGTACCCAGGGTGCAGTGGCGATGCTGGCACCCCAACTGGATGATCTTCCTGCCCTTTTAAGACTCTTCCACTGTTAGTGAAATTTGACCACACGCACAATTTGATGCAGTTCGGAGGGTGTGTGTTGGGGTTGAGAGGGGGTTTTGGGGGGTTGTGGTTCAGTTCCTGTATCTATTTTCTGTGAAAAAAAATCCCTGCTAAAAACTATTGTATAAGGAAGTTCAACTGTATTAGTCAACACCACATCCCCATAATAAATTAGAAAACCATGATTGAGAGAAGCATGAGATTTTAACCGTTTCAGCCCCGGAAGATTTTACCCTCTTTCTGACCAGAGCACTTTTTACAATTTGGCACTGCGTCGCTTTAACTGACAATTGCGCGGTCCTGTAACGCTGTACCCAAACAAAATTTGCATCCTTTTTTTCCCCCCACAAATAGAGCTTTCTTTTGGTGGCATTTGATCACCTCTGCGGTTTTTATTTTTTGTGCTATAAACCAAAAAAAAGCGACAATTTTGAAAAAAATATATATATTTTTTGCTATAATATATATATACCCAAAAGTTTTTTTAAAAAACAAATTTCTTCATCAGTTTAGGCCAATATATATTCTTCTACATATTTTTGGTAAAAAAAAAATTGCAATAAGCGTATATTGATTGGTTTGTGCCAAAGTTATAGCGTCTGCAAATTATGGTAAAGATTTATGGCATTTTTATAATTTTTTTTTTTTTACTAGTAATGGCGGCGATCTGCGATTTTTAGCGGTATTGCGACGGACAGATCAGAGACTTTTGGCACTTTTTTGGGACCATTGGCATTTATACAGCGATCAGTGCTATAAAAATGCACTGATTACTTTGTAAATGTCACTGGCAGGGAAGGGGTTAAAACTAGGGGGCGAGCAAGGGGTTAAATGTGTGTTCCCTCAGCATGTTCTAACTGTGGGGATGGGAGTGACTAGGAGAGGAGCCATATCGTTTTTCCTACTTGGTAGGAACAAACGATATGGCTCCTCTCCTCTGACACACACACAAATCCCAGTGCTGGCGTTCGTGCCAGCGAACGCACGTGCCCGGTTGGCGATCTTGCCATCAGGTCGCGCAGCGGGCAGGAAATGATTGGAAATGAGGAAAGACTGTAACAATATTCTTTTTTTTTTGTAGAATGGGCAAGGGTTAAACCTTGGTCAGGTTACTAATCCTATAATAATATATATTGCAAACTGCAATGTAGAGGTTACTATTCGTGGCAGAAGATTAAAGTGGTTGTAAACCCTTGTAAACTTTTTTTTTTATCACACCTGCAAGACAAAGGCATAATGAGCTAGTATGACTAGCATACTAGCTCATTATGCATCACTTACCTTAGATCGGGGCCCCCGAAGCCGTCCTCGTCTCCCTCTCCAGCCGCAGCCATCGCTGCGGCAATAGCCAGAATGTTACTTCCGGGTATCGCTGCTCCAGCCAATCACAGCGCCGATTCGGCGCTGTGATTGGCCGGAGCGGCGAAGACGTGACTCCGTGCATGCGCACGGGAGCCGTCAAATCCGGCTATGCCGGATTTGTGAATGGGATTAACCCTATGAATGCGCCGTTGTCTACGGTGCGCATGCGCCGTAGACAACGGTGCTTTCATTTTTTGTAAAATATCTTCTAAACCGTGTAGGTTTAGGAGATATTTCTTGCACCTACAGGTAAGCCTTAATCTAGGCTTACCTGTAGGTGCAAGTTACATAAGTGGGTTAACAACCACTTTAAGGCTTGTATACAGAATCAGTGGGCCAGGGGAGCACTTCATGGTTTCTTGCACTGGGGCCCTGAAGGTTATAGTTCCGGAGGCCCAGGGCCGCCATCAGGAATTTTGGGACCCCTTACACAGCTTCATCCATGGGCCCCCTGGAGCAGAGGAGAACCGGGGGGTTGCTGCTGCCGCTAATTGAGTAGCGGGGGAGCTGCCATGAATTGGGAAGCGGGGGGGGGATTCTGGGCCTCTTTAAAAAAAGAAAAAGAAAAGGGGGGTTGCCATCCGGGCCCCTTACAGGTGTACTGCCTTTACCCACCTGATGGCGGCCCTGGTTCCGCCTCTGAGAAAAGCAATACATTTGCTAAAATCCTAGCTGTGTATATTGCAGACAAAAAGGGATTTTTTTTTTGTTCCAATAAAACACAAGTTTCACTTCTTCTTCTTCTTCTTTTTTTTTTTTAAGGTAGTTTTAAGGTATTAGGGGAAATTTCCTAATCTTTATAGCTGCAAATAGTCTGCGTTATCATCCAATAATCATGACGGGTGCAGAGCAGAGTAATTTTGTACCTTATCAGAGTCGAGCGGTGCTGTACAGTTTAGTGAAAGGTCAGGTAATTGTGTTCAGTAGGGTAGAAAGTCTTATTATCTCCACATCCAGCTCACGCTTCTCTTACTAGACACATGCTGCGTGAACACTGAAGATTAGCTTCTCCTGGGAGCTCAATGTTCTGCTCCCGCGTCTCCCCCCACTGCTTAATCCATCAGCCACAGATGTTCTGGGCAGATAATGGTGGATACTGAGCTTCAGGTGTCACAAATGTCTGAAAAGGGACATATGTTACCTACAGAAACCTGCCAAAGCTGCCATGTGGCTAGGACAAGTTACAACAGTGATGGGATGCTAATGGACAATACACTCTCTAATATTGGTGCTTTACTACTCACTCAGTTTAGGAATTACCATTCCCAGAACAACTTATCTGACAAAATACAGTATATGGCCAAAAGTTTGTGGATGCCTCACACCTACATGAGTTTGGTGGACATCTCAATGCAAAATCATTGGCAAGAATATGAAGTTGGCCCTCCTTTGGGCTATAACAGTGTCCACTATTCTGGGAAGGCTTTCTACAACATTTTGGAGAGTGTCTGTGGGAATTTGTCCCCATTGATCCATAAAAAAAAAAAAGCATACGTGTTGGATGAGAAGATCTGGGTTGAGGTCAGTGCTCTATGCGGGACACTAAAGTTCCTCCAAGATCTGGGTTACAATAGGCGTTCAAATCATCCCAAAGGTATTCAGTAGGGTTGAGGTCAGGGCTCTATGCAGGACACTCGAGTTCCTCCAAGATGTGGGTTACAATAGGCGTTCAATTCATCCCAAAGGTATTCAGTAGGGTTGAGGTCAGGGCTCTATGCAGGACACTCGAGTTCCTCCAAGATCTGGGTTACAATAGAAGTTCAATTCATCCCAAAGGTATTCAGTAGGGTTGAGGTCAGGGCTCTATGCAGGACACTCGAGTTCCTCCAAGATCTGGGTTACAATAGAAGTTCAATTCATCCCAAAGGTATTCAGTAGGGTTGAGGTCAGGGCTCTATGCAGGACACTCGAGTTCCTCCAAGATGTGGGTTACAATAGGCGTTCAATTCATCCCAAAGGTATTCAGTAGGGTTGAGGTCAGTGCTCTATGCAGGACACTCCTCAAGTTCCTCCACCCCAAACTCATCAAACCGTGTTTTTGAAGCTGTGAAGCTGGCTTTGTACACAGGAGACATTCATGCTGGAACAGAACCACGAGGTTGGAAGCACAATTGTCAAATATGTCATATTAACAGTACCCTTTACTGGAAACACCTGAACTCCAACATTTAGAGGGGAGGTCCACATGTTGACAACTGCAGTCTGTACTCCTCTCTGTAGGTGGCGCTCAACCAAAGCGAAAGTTGTGAGGAACTTGGTTCATCTATGATTTCCTGCTTTCACTAGGGAACAGCTGATCAATTGGATGCTGCAGCCATCTTGGGTGAGGGCAAAGCTTATTTAAGGCCCTGGTTCCCTGATTTTGCATGCATTGTGCGAGTGGTTAGTATAGGGACATGTCCCCCCCCCCCTCCATCTCCCAGAGACAGTGCAAAGCGGCAGGGAGAGGTTTCCAGGTGAGTAGTAAAAATGCACGAACCACGTTATATGCTCCCAGGAATCCTCCCATATGGGTGTGGAGCAGCCAGGCTACATTCCCGCTCCTCGCTGCAGAAGCTGCCGGCATGGCAAGATAACATTCCTATCTATTGTTTGCAAATGGCTCCGGTTGGCTGTGCCTCCCCACCGGGCTTAATTCTACGTTGCTGGGAATTTCTCAATGCATGTTTTCCTTTACCTCGGCCTCTGTGTTCTCTGCCGCTGGGGCTGCACCCAGCTCACATAGGGTGTGATAGTCAGATCTACACATGGTTTTGGCTGATATGTCCATTACCAGGGGGTCCTGTTCTTCCTGCTGGGCTTTTTGTTTTTTATTCTGGAAAATAAAAATGAAGTGAAGGAAACTTTCAGAATCAGCTCTGTCGTTGCAAGAAGATAACGACTGCAAAGTAAGCAGGAACAGTAGGCAGACTCTGATGGGGATGTCTGATGTAAAGGGGCACTCTGATTGGGACACCTGATGTATAGGGGGATGCTGATGGGGACACCTGTTGTTGTAAAGGGGGACTCTTATTGGGCCATCTGATGTAAAAGGGGGCTCTGACTAGGACACCTTGTGTTAAGTGGTTTTATTTTATTTTACTTGAAATGTGGATGTGATTGGCCTACTGTGATGGGCGCACCGTAAGGCTGCAATTGATGGGCATAGTTTTATCTAGCAGTAATGATACCTAATCACCAGATAAATGGCTTTTTACAGTCCTGCATTACTAACAGTTTAATTTCTCAGTTTGTTTGCGCCCCCCCCCCCCCCCCCAAAGTTTTGAGCACCAGCCCACACTCATATGTTCCCTTACTGATTGTGAAGCATTTACACAACGAACACTCTGCTATGCCCACAACATGGTTGCCCCTTGTGTGTGTGCAAGACAGCAGTGCCAAGACAAGGCCACCTAGTGCCCAGTGCAAACATGCCAACCTGCCCCCCCCCACCCCCCAAGATGAGCATTGTGTAAGCAAAAATCCCCCCCCCCAAAAAAATAAATAAATAATTGTGCACTAATCTGCATGCTTGCCCCCTAAGAATACATTCACCCTCCTCCCAGTACAAATTCACCCCCTGCTGAAATCCTCCCTCTTCACTCCCTATATCCCCTCAAATCCCTCCCAGCACAAATGCCCCCCCCCCCCCCGAAAAGAAAAGCAACACCCCTCCTAGCACAAATCCTTCTCAAATTTCCCCTCAGAGTACACCTCCCCCCCCCCCAAACACACACACACTCCAAATCCCCCCCCCACACAAATCATCCCTACTAGCACAATCCCCCCCACCCCCAAAAAAGAGGGAAATTCTCCTCCTAGCACAAATTCCCTTCCATTATATCACCCCTTCTAGCACAAGTCCCCCCACCTAGCACAAATCCTCCCACCCCCACCCCCCTTCCAACACAAATCCCCCTGAATCATTACTCCTAGCACTCCCCTCCCCCCAATTTCCCCTCCTAGGACAGTTTTTACCCGCTGCCGCCCCCCTGCCCAAAACAAATACCCGCCCCACTCAATCTCCTTGTGGTGCCCTCACATGATACCATAGTGCCCAGGAAAGCCGCCTCTCCTGCCCACCCCTCCCAGGCCCTGCATAGACAGGTCCACTTTTTTTTTTTTTGTCCCACAGTCCCCATTACTTCGGTGTTGCAGAAGGATAAAGCTTCTCTCCACTATACAGGTCCTTCTCAAAAAATTAGCATATTGTGATAAAGTTCATTATTTTCTGTAATGTACTGATAAACATTAGACTTTCATATATTTTAGATTCATTACACACAACTGAAGTAGTTCAAGCCTT
Source organism: Rana muscosa (assembly GCA_029206835.1). Lineage (NCBI taxonomy): Eukaryota > Metazoa > Chordata > Amphibia > Anura > Ranidae > Rana > Rana muscosa. The sequence continues at coordinate 29,261,242 of CM055120.1, forward strand.
TTCTTGTTTTAATATTGATGATTTTGGCATACAGCTCATGAAAACCCAAAAATCCTATCTCAAAAAATTAGCATATTTCATCCGACCAATAAAAGAAAAGTGTTTTTAATACAAAAAAAGTCAACCTTCAAATAATTATGTTCAGTTATGCACTCAATACTTGGTCGGGAATCCTTTTGCAGAAATGACTGCTTCAATGCGGCGTGGCATGGAGGCAACCAGCCTGTGGCACTGCTGAGGTGTTATGGAGGCCCAGGATGCTTCGATAGCGGCCTTAAGCTCATCCAGAGTGTTGGGTCTTGCGTCTCTCAACTTTCTCTTCCCAATATCCCACAGATTCTCTATGGGGTTCAGGTCAGGAGAGTTGGCAGGCCAATTGAGCACAGTAATACCATGGTCAGTAAACCATTTACCAGTGGTTTTGGCACTGTGAGCAGGTGCCAGGTCGTGCTGAAAAATGAAATCTTCATCTCCATAAAGCTTTTCAGCAGATGGAAGCATGAAGTGCTCCAAAATCTCCTGATAGCTAGCTGCATTGACCCTGCCCTTGATAAAACACAGTGGACCAACACCAGCAGCTGACATGGCACCCCAGACCGTCACTGACTGTGGGTACTTGACACTGGACTTCAGGCATTTTGGCATTTCCCTCTCCCCAGTCTTCCTCCAGACTCTGGCACCTTGATTTCCGAATGACATGCAAAATTTGCTTTCATCCGAAAAAAGTACTTTGGACCACTGAGCAACAGTCCAGTGCTGCTTCTCTGTAGCCCAGGTCAGGCGCTTCTGCCGCTGTTTCTGGTTCAAAAGTGGCTTGACCTGGGGAATGCGGCACCTGTAGCCCATTTCCTGCACACGCCTGTTCACGGTGGCTCTGGATGTTTCTACTCCAGACTCAGTCCACTGCTTCCGCAGGTCCTCCAAGGTCTGGAATCGGTCCTTCTCCACAATCTTCTTCAGGGTCCGGTCACCTCTTCTCGTTGTGCAGCGTTTTCTGCCACACTTTTTCCTTCCCACAGACTTCCCACTGAGGTGCCTTGATACAGCACTCTGGGAACAGCCTATTCGTTCAGAAATTTCTTTCTGTGTCTTACCCTCTTGCTTGAGGGTGTCAATGATGGCCTTCTGGACAGCAGTCAGGTCGGCAGTCTTACCCATGATTGCGGTTTTGAGTAATGAACCAGGCTGGGAGTTTTTAAAAGCCTCAGGAATCTTTTGCAGGTGTTGAGTTAATTAGTTGATTCAGACGATTAGGTTAATAGCTCGTTTAGAGAACCTTTTCATGATATGCTAATTTTTTGAGATAGGAATTTTGGGTTGTCATGAGCTGTATGCCAAAATCATCAATATTAAAACAAGAAAAGGCTTGAACTACTTCAGTTGTGTGTAATGAATCTAAAATATATGAAAGTCTAATGTTTATCAGTACATTACAGAAAATAATGAACTTTATCACAATATGCTAATTTTTTGAGAAGGACCTGTACTTCACAAGTTTAAATACAGAAGTGAACGCGTTCTTCCCTTTCCATCTTGTTCTTGGGCAATAAATGTTTTATTACTGTTCTCTTTAAAAATTCCACTTTATCTTTAATGATATGCGGCTCAATATCACCGGCCACACGGTACGGACCGGCGAGGGATGCGGAAATGAAAAATGTCTGAGATCCTTCAGTTAGAGCTTATTTTATTCACTGCTGTTTTGTACACAGGGACAGTTCTCTACAGCAGACTTTTTCTAGCAGAGGTGCCCAGGGACCCTGGGGCGCCTTGAGGTATCTTCAGGTGTGCCTTGATAAAATGCCCAAAAATTGTATACAAGCCTGCCTATTGGTTACACAAAGCCACAGATTTTTATTCACCATTACATTCTTCTATTCTATTGGAAGGATAAATCACCTTTAACGTTGGGTGTCCTACATGTGTGGATGTTGCTGCATTATGTAAAACTATTAAAAAATTTTTTTACAATTTAGAATGGGGTGCCTTGAGCAGGGGCGAGACCCGTCCATTTGGGGTGCCTGGGCGCCGCCCAGTCTCTCCTCACCACCCCTTATATGCAATGAATCCTATCCATGGCTGACGTGGCCGCCCCCTATTCATGCGTCCGGCCCCTTTTAGGGCCCCCCAGGCACATGAATTACAGCGGCCAGGTTTTTTTTTTTTTTTTTAAGCACCTAATTAGTGCCAGAGGCTCAAATAGGGTGGGCTTGGGTCGTGGAGGATGCGTCCAGAGCCCACCCAGGTGTGTTGCAACAGCGAATGAATATTTGCTGTTGCAACACTGATCCTCCTCCCGGCCAATCGGGAAGCGGGTCTGATACCAGTCACCCGATTGGCTGAAAGGACAGACGATCCTATTGAACACCTAGGAGGAGGGGAGGAGACGCACAGCGGAAGCGAGGAGAAGAGCCGCCCGGTCCCCGCCAATGCCTGGATGCCCGATCCCCGCCGCCGCTTCTCCTCGGATGCCCGATCCCCGCCGCCGCTTCTCCTCGGATGCCCGATCCCCGCCGTCGCTTCTCCTCGGATGCCCGATCCCCGCCGCCGCTTCTCCTCGGATGCCCGATCCCCGCCGCTTCTCCTCGGATGCCCGATCCCCGCCGCCGCTTCTCTTCGGATGCCCGATCCCCGCCGCCGCTTCTCTTCGGATGCCCGATCCCCGCCGCCGCTTCTCTTCGGATGCCCGATCCCCGCCGCCGCTTCTCTTCGGATGCCCGATCCCCGCCGCCGCTTGTCCTCGGATGCCCGATCCCCGCCGCCGCTTGTCCTCGGATGCCCGATCCCCGCCGCCGCTTGTCCTCGGATGCCCGATCCCCGCCGCCGCTTGTCCTCGGATGCCCGATCCCCGCCGCCGCTTGTCCTCGGATGCCCGATCCCCCCTGCCGCTTGTCCTCGGATGCCCGATCCCCGCCGCCGCTTGTCCTCGGATGCCCGATCCCCGCCGCCGCTTGTCCTCGGATGCCCGATCCCCGCCGCCGCTTGTCCTCGGATGCCCGATCCCCGCCGCCGCTTGTCCTCGGATGCCCGATCCCCGCCGCCGCTTGTCCTCGGATGCCCGATCCCCGCCGCCGCTTGTCCTCGGATGCCCGATCCCCGCCGCCGCTTGTCCTCGGATGCCCGATCCCCGCCGCCGCTTGTCCTCGGATGCCCGATCCCCGCCGCCGCTTGTCCTCGGATGCCCGATCCCCGCCGCCGCTTGTCCTCGGATGCCCGATCCCCGCCGCCGCTTGTCCTCGGATGCCCGATCCCCGCCGCCGCTTGTCCTCGGATGCCCGATCCCCGCCGCCGCTTGTCCTCGGATGCCCGATCCCCGCCGCCGCTTGTCCTCGGATGCCCGATCCCCGCCGCCGCTTGTCCTCGGATGCCCGATCCCCGCCGCCGCTTGTCCTCGGATGCCCGATCCCCGCCGCCGCTTGTCCTCGGATGCCCGATCCCCGCCGCCGCTTCTCCTCGGATGCCCGATCCCCGCCGCCGCTTCTCCTCGGATGCCCGATCCCCGCCGCCGGGAAAGATTTGGGACTTTATATGAAGTATGCGGCCGAATTGGCAGTGTGAACGTGGAGTGGCTGGCACATATAAAATACACCTAATAGCATTGGCTACCATCCTTTGTCGAAGATTTATCTATATTTTCCCCTGCTTGTCATCTGGCTAGCTCCTAAAACATTCTACATATCTTTTATAGATAGCGATAGTGCATCTGCTCCTGAAGATTGGAAATATCCATGAAACGCATCGAGCTATATAGATGCGTTTATGATCTACAAATCAAGAGTGTTACTAACTTTTTCTTACAATGTGCTGTACTGGCCGAGACCAATATGTTATGGCTTTGCTATATATATGTGTACATGGATTTTTGAGTCTGGTGGCTCTAATACCATCATTGTGTCATTTTATTAACTTAAATGCCAATTCTGCTATCATGTGATGTTTGTTAAATAAACCCAATTACAATTTTATATAATGTGTTTCTGTTATGCCATTGTATATACAAGATGACACAATGCTATTGGGTGTATTTTATATGTGCCAGCCACCCCACGTTCACACTGCCAATTCATATAAAGTGCCAAATCTTTCCTCCTTGCTAATAGCAACTTTGGATGGAGGCACTTGACGTCTTATGTCTTGGCCTCATATAAAGTCCCAAACCTTCTTTCTTTGTGAACCGAAAAAATGTTGAGAAACACTGGTCTACAGAACCCCTTGAGTCTGACATAAGAGTGGAGTCGATGACCCTAAGCAACCAATCAACCTTCAGGCCGGGTTCACACTTATGCAATGCCAGGCATCACATGTGATTCGCAACCGCATTGCTGTGCACATCACATGCGGTGTCTGTGCGATGCAAATTCAGCCACACAGTTTGTATAGCTGAAATCGCATCACATTCCCACCAAAATGGTGCAGGACCCTTTTTTTTGCTCCGCACTGGAACCAAATCTGGTGTTCAGACCCATTGGTGCATTGGTGTTCAGACCCATGCGATCCGTTTCCACAGTTTGCACTGCGTTCTGCGAACCGATTTGGGGGTGTCATTAACTTTACATTGACACCCCCAGTGGTTTGGAGATGTCAGTGTGAACTGCCTGCGAGGTCAGATGCGATGCGGGAACCCGCACAGGAATTGTACCATGCATTGCACCAGTGTGAACTTTCACGCCACCCTCTATATCTATCATGGATAGATTCATGCATTGCATGAATCTATTTATGGCCGCGGCGGCCTCCCCCTATTCAGGCGTCCGGCCCCTTTTAGTACGCCGGGTGCCTGAATTACAGCGGCGAGGGTGCTTGTAAAGCACCTGATTAGAGCCAGAGGTTCTAATGGGCTTCAAAAAAGGTGGACTCAGAGGGCAGAGCATTGCGCTTTGAGCCCAACCAGGTGTGTTAGAAAAGCAAATGAATATTCGCTTTTCTAACACTGAATCGTCTCTCCCCCAATCAGGATTGGCTGACAGGACAAGCGCTCCTATTGGATGCCTAGCAGGAAGAAAGAAGAAAATTGTGAGCACCAGCCGCCATTGCTGCACACTGTGAGCTTCTCACAATGCAGTCCTTTGCCATACTCCTGTCTAATGCAGGGTTATTGGTCCTGCATTGTACTTTATGATGTCGGTGTGTGACTGCTGGTCACAGAATGTAAAGCCCCATACACACGATAGGACTTTTTGACAACAAACTTCAAAATGAACAAGTTTTCAAAAAATTGCAAATAAAAAAAATATATAGCATATAACAATTGTGTCATATTGTAATTGAATGTTATTAAAAATTACCTTTCCTTTTCAATCTCCCACCACTGTAATATTTTGTACACAAAACGCCCCCCAGAAACCTAATTTCCTGCTTGTATGATTGGCTCATTGATTTACCCAAAAGTCTGCACTAAGATACAAGTCAGATTTTGGGCATCCCCTGCAACAAAATTTTGTTTTTGGTGAGATGCTCCCTATAGGAAATCTCATCTAAAGGAATGTAGAGCCTGCCACTTTCTTCATTAGTGTCCTGCAGGTGCAGCAGCTGATTGATAATTATGAAACCACTCCCATTAGATTCACTTTCCCACATGGACACAGAGAAACACTAGGGTTGCCACCTGTGCAGGATTGACCCGGACAGTTCGGGTTTTGAATCATGTGTCCGGGTTTCAGACCACCAGAAAACCCGGACACATTATTCAGACTGGACTATGGCTTCCCAGCAGGGTTGCTGGCTGTGGTTGTTTAAGCCGAGAGTGTCTGTTACACTCTCTTTCACACTGCCCAAAGCCAGCACTAAGGCCCCCCCCCCCACAAGCATACACACAGATGAGAGAGGAGAGAGGGCTCAATCTGCCCCTCTTCCTCCCGCCCCTACCCCTCTGTGTCTGCCCACACTCCAATCCAATAAGAAAAGGGGAGTGGGGGAGGGACATTTTTGAAGCCCAGCAGATGCCGATACATCTGGATGGTAGGTACCAAAGGGTGAGTGAGCTCACCATCCATCCCTGTCTGTGACTGATGTCTCCCCCCTTCTCTCTCCTGCCTCTGAGTGAGTACACTAAGGTAAATCAGGGTTCTCAGAGCACCCCTTTACACCAGAGGCCACAGTGTTCCCCCTTACATCAGCATTCTCTCCGTGCATCAGAGTACTCAGTGTTACCCCTTAAATCAGGGTTCCCAGAGCATCCTTTATGTTGGTGTCCCCAGAGTTCTCCCTTACATCAGAATCTGCAGAGTCCCCCCTTACAGTGTAAGGGAAATCTGCAAGTTCAGATGTAAGGGCAAATTCTGTGGATTCAGATGTAAAAGGGGAACTCTGAAGATTCAGATGTAAAAGGGGAACTCTGTGGATTCAGATGTGAAAGGGGAACTCTGTGGATTCAGATGTAGAAGGGAACTCTGGGGATTCAGATGTAAAAGGGGAACTCTGAAGATTCAGATGTAAAAAGGGAACTCTGTGGATTCAGATGTAAAAAGGGAACTCTGTGGATTCAGATGTAAAAAGGGAACTCTGTGGATTCAGATGTAAAAAGGGAACTCTGTGGATTCAGATGTAAAAGGGGAATTCTGTGGACTCTGATGTAAGAGGGGACTCTTGTGATTAACGTCATATGATTATAAATGTTATTTAATCACAAAATATATGTACTGTATAGTATATACTGTAAAAAAAAAAAAAAAAAAAAATAGCTGTGCGCCTATAAAGTGTTCGTGTTTGACTTGAAGAAAAGGTGGCAACCCTAAGCAACAAACACAGGGATTTCTTCAGAATAACAAAAGGTTGGAATCTGCAACAATGTTTGTTAAAATACCTGCAATGTACAGAGATCACCCACAGGGGAATGTTTTTTTTTTCTGAACAAAAGTGGAGTTACTCTTTAATGAACATTTAACCCTCATGGGGTAACAGGGTCTCTTTAAGAGATGTTGCTTTAGCCATAGCTTTTTATTACAGGCCTCTGTTCTCCTGGGGAAAGGCTGCAGTAATATGGCCCATACCTCTTCTGAACAATTCAATTAAACAGATTGTTTCCTCTCTGTATGGAGTGAGAGTGATTGTTTTATTTATTCTGCTCAGGAAGGATGGTGGGGGAGGGGGCATGCACACAGGTAAATGGGATTGCAGTGTTTTGCTGTCGAGCTTTATGCGCCTTTTATGTTCTAGGTTGTAGCGGATACGAATATAAGTGCCATCGCCAGTCAACTGGAGAGCATGTCGCTGAGCCAAAGCATGACTTCTGAGCACCCGAGCGACGAGGCGGAGTGAGTACACGGCATAAATCTTTGCAGAGCATGCAGCGGGCAATGTGTCTACATAGGAGCGCCCTATCCTCATTGGTGGCGCCTTTCAGGGAAACCTGTACTTGGATATATGATTTTATATGGAGACCATCATTGCTGATCTCTAGTGACTGACCTGGGAAAAATGCAGATCAGGACTTCTGAGTTTGTTCTGGCTTTAGAGATCTAGTCAGGCAATTAAAGCCCAAATCTGGGTGCAGCCCCCTCCCCTGCCAGCTGACCCTGCCCCCCACCCCACTTACCCTCTGTATATTATGCTGTCTCTTTTATTGTTATATACTTACATCCCTCAGTCTTCAGACCATTCAAAATGGTCTAGTGGTCTGATGCAAAAGTTGACTTGGAAGCCCCCCCCCCCCCTCCACTACCACCCCTCGCTTCCAGTGCAAGCTTGCCCTATCACTTTGTGTAGGTGAAACTGGAAGCTTAGAGAGCCCGTCTGGGTGGGCCCCTGCCCTGCTGGCTCGGGCCCTCTGAGTCTACTGAATTACCTATGCAGGGTGACATGGCAAGCGCTTTTCCCCAGTGACAGTGTAAAACAGGGCTAGGCAACCCTTGAGAGGTGGAGATCTACCTGATCAAAGATCACCGGGGTTCTGTTCTCCCTCCCCCCCCCTTCTTTTTTTTAAAGAAATTAATTAGCAAGGCCTAACTAAATAATAAGGAAAGTTTGGAAAAATATAATAAAACAAAATATCACTGTAAAAATATAAATTTAGCCTACCCTTAAGAGTGGACAGTGTCAGTCAGTAGAGCAGTGGACGGCGCCAGTAGTGCAGTGGACGGCATCAATAGGGCAATGAAAGGTGTCAATCGTTTTTTTATTTTTTAAATTTTTTGTTTTTTAGGAGTCCCGTTGGGGGCTTTGGTGAAATATCCGGGGTCTAGACAGACCCCTGGTGTCTCACTTTTCAGACAGAGAAAGGAACGGAGGACAGAGATTCCCCAGTCCCTTGCTCTGCAGCCTCAGCTGTACTGGACAGTGACAGTGTAAAACGGGGATAGGCAACCTTTGAGAAGTGGAGATCTATCCGAACAACATGACAGAGATCAAAGATCACCAGGAGTTCAACACCCCCCCCCCCTTTTTTTTATTTATTTTTTAAGAAATTAACTAGCAAGGCCTAATAGTAAGGAAAGTTTAGAAAAATATAATAAATCAAAATATCACTTTGAAAAATATAAACTTGGCCTACCTTAAAAGTGGACAGTGTCAGTCAGTAGAGCAGTGGATAGCGTCACTAGAACATTGGATAGCATCAATAGTACAATAAATGCTGTCAATAGTTTTTATTTTTTTTATTATTTACTTTTTTTTTTAAGAGTCCCGTTGGGGGCTTTGGTGAAATATCCAGGGTCTAGACAGACCCCCTGGTGTCTCACTTTTCAGACAGAGAAAGGGACTGAGGACAGAGATTCCCAAGTTCCTTGCTCTGCAGCCTCCGCTGCACTGGACAGTGAATGAACGTGAAGTGATCTGTGCTAAGCAGCTTCTTGTTCATCCAAAACTGAAACCTAGTAAACACAGTTACTTACTGTAGAAGGGGCCAGTGAATGACATATATTTATCAGCCCCTTCCACCGCTCTCCACCCTAGAGGCATACTCAGCAGCAACCGGCAGGAGAGGAGGGGAGGGAGTCGGCAGCGCTGTGGGAGGGGGACCAAGGGAGCACACGGGGGGGGTCTGAGCAGTAAGAGGAACAGGGACAAGAGGGGCGGCAGGGGCAGCATTTACTAGAACCGATCAGCTGTATTTTCCTGCAGCAACTGAAAGGCCGCTTCTCCTCCTCCCCCTCCTGTCGTCATTCAACTGCTGCAGGAAAATACAGCTGATTGGTTCTAGTAAATGCCACCCCTCCTGTCCTTGTTCCTCTTGCTGCCCGAGCCCCCTGGAGCATGAGCGCCCTTTTGCTATGCCCATGGTCCAATGATGACACACAGGGGCCTATCCCTTCTCCGTCTTCTCCTGGTGGTGAGTGGTCCTTCAGGTGATGATGCCGATGATGTCAGCGCCACTGTCTGCATCGATAAATATACCGTGAATGAAGGGGGCCCTGCTGACATGTCCTCAGTGGTGGGCCCATTACACCCTGCATCAAGAGTATTGTCCTCAGTCTTCTAGGTTTAGTGAGGTTGGGTGACATCTTGTGGCAGAAAATAAGTACTGCGGTTGACAGCTGCAGGTTAAAAGTGATTTTTTTGCAGCCAGAATTACTTTTTTTTATGATTTTAAAACTGTCTTTGTAACCAATAGGAGTTGGGCTTTAAGAATTTTCAGGGGAATATTGGCAATGGCTAGCCTTCTGGATTTCTCTCAGAACACATTTCCTTTAATAGCCATTCTGATTTTTGCTATTCACATTTAAGCCAATGATAGAAAATGTATATGGTGTTAAATAGAAAACTCTATATCCGTATATCCGATTTGTGCACCGATGAAAACAGTTCGATGGACTGTTTTCATCGGACAAAGCGATCGTGTATGGGCCCCATCAGTCTTTTTTCCATCGGTGTGAAAAAATAGAACATGTTTTAAATTTTTCCGATGGGGAAAAAAAAACAATAGCAAAATCCGATCGTCTGTGTGGAACTCCATCGGATAAAAAACCCACGCACGCTCAGACTGAATTATGAGACGGGAGCGCTCGTTCTGGTAAAACTGGTGTTCATAATGGAGATAGCACATTCGTCACTCTGTAACGGACTGAAAAGCGCGAATCGGCTCTCACCAAACTTTTACTAACACGCAGTAACACGAAATCAGCAAAAGCAGACCAAAGGGTGGCGCCATTGCATTTGAACTTCCCCTTTATAGTGCCGTCGTACGTCACGGCGTTTGGGACGATCGGTTTTTTGACTGATGGTGTGTAGGCAAGACTGATGGAAGTCAGCTTCATCGGATTTCTGATGGAAAAATCCATCGGATTAGAATCCATAGGAAATCCGATCATGTGTACAGGGCTTAAAGGGAATCTAAACTCTAATTTATTATATAATCAGTAAATGTAAATGGTTATCTTTGTAACATTCATGTAAAATAATATTGGGTGTGACTTTCGCAAGTTTCATTGCTGTTCCATATTTTAAGTCCATATATATCTCTTTACCAGCGAATGTGGTTATTTTCCTTGCTTAACTCTTAGCTTGCACTTGGTTAGCCTTTAAAATACAGCAGGGATGGGGAGAACCCCTCATAATAGGCACAGCAGGTGTACAGACCCGGGAACTCGGCACAGGGATGGTGGGAACTCTTTATAATGGGCACAGCAGATGTACAGACCCGGGAACTAGGCACAGGGATGGTGGGGACCCCTCATAATGGGCACAGCAGGTGTACAGACCCGGGAACTCAGCACAGGGATGGTGGGGGCCACTTATAATGGGCACAGCAGGTGTACAGACCCAGGAACTAGGCACAGGGATGGTGGGGGCCACTCATAATGGGCACAGCAGGTGTACAGACCCAGGAACTAGGCACAGGGATGGTGGGGGCCACTCATAATGGGCACAGCAGGTGTACAGACCCGGGAACTAGGCACAGGGATGGTGGGGGCCACTCATAATGGGCACAGCAGGTGTACAGACCCGGGAACTAGGCACAGGGATGGTGGGGGCCACTCATAATGGGCACAGCAGATGTACAGACCCAGGAACTAGGCACAGGGATGGTGGGGGCCACTCATAATGGGCACAGCAGGTGTACAGACCCGGGAACTCAGCACAGGGATGGTAGGAAACCCTCATTATGGACACAGTAGATAAGATACTAGTTTTGGGTGGTCTTACCATCTGCAGAATAACAGAAGAAAGGTACATGACCTCTTGTCAGGCAGGCAGTTTCCTGCAAGTGTAATGATTCATTCATTCCATGTTGTCACTCAGCAGATCCCCTGTGCCAAATATCATTCTCCTGGAGAAAGGAGCGGATGGGCTCGGGTTTAGTATCGTCGGAGGGTACGGAAGCCCTCATGGAGATCTGCCAATCTATGTCAAGACTGTATTTTCCAAGGTGAGGTTTTTATTTTTTGTACATCTACAGATGTGAGGTGTTATAGAGCATCAGCGGAGATACACTGAGCTGCGTGGGGTCTGCCTGCACAAAATATGCCGTTCACCTCGTCATACACAAAATGTACAGATATGCCCCCCTGCTGCTTTGTGCAATCATATGCATATGAGAAAGAAACACAATTCAAAATTTCCTAAAAATCCCCAAATTTTGCAAAAAAAGGTGAAGAAATAGCAAGTTAAGGACCAGCGCAGCTCATTGTGAACCTGTCCGCTGTCTGTCCCGACAGGCCAGAAACAAGAACTGATGTGGAAACAGCTGCAGCTTGTCATACGGGGACCGGGGCCACCAAGTGTTTCCTTCACACTGAGGGAATTAATCACGCATGTCAGAGATCGGTATTGCAGAACAGCAACTCAATACAAATTTGCAATTCTAAGCTCCCGCTCTTATTTTGAGTGATTCACGACTCAGTGACCTAGAATTGCCTCCAGCTTTATTATTGAGTTAGGAAAACATCACTGTAAGAATTGGCAAGGGTGTCGAGCAAACTTACAGGATCGGGTAAAATGAAGATTTCACTAATACTTAAAGCAGCTGTTGCCAACCGGGGTTCATTGGAACCTTCGGGGTCCACCAGAGATTGTTAGGGGTTCCTTGAGCTGTGGCTGATTGAGCTCCCATTGGATGATGATGCTATGCTGGTATGGTTCGGGGTCCATCACTACTTGGGAGAGCCAGTGGCATGACACGAGATCCTTTCAGCTGTCTATAAGGGTGGCATTTGCACCGCCACTGTAAGCGGGGCACAACATCTGCATTTGGGAACAGAGGCTGTCTCCATACAGACGCCTTTGTCCTAATGGACATGAATGGCACTGCCTGTATGAGGATGCATGATACAACTGTGCATCTGGTGCAGGAAAAAATGGCACTTAAAGTAATTGTTACCCCAGCAGTTCACATGAAAAAGTATCCTATTCCCTCTGTATTGATTCTTTTGTGTGAAATCCCTGGTGTTCCTGCCAGTCCCTCTGTTTTCCTATTAAAAACTGACCACACTAAATGGGAGAACACATCGTAGTCAGCCCTCTAGCTGTGCTGGGAACTCGGTGTGCTCTCCAATGATCGGACTTGTCCTAACACGCCCCCCCTGCACAGCCATTCACTGGAAAGAGCAGTGCACTGCTGTTTCTCCTCCCCCAGCTCTTAAAGCAGAGTACCACCCAAAAATTGAACTTCCGCTTTAAGTGATGGTGACCCCCTGACATGCCATTTGTTTGGGGGGGGGGTGGATACCCTCTATTTAGAGGCATCCAGCTCCCACGTCCTCCCCTGGCTTTGCGGGGCCAAAAGGCAGTTCACCTCTCCCCCCCCCTCATCCCTTCCTACAATCTTCTGGGACACATCACAGGTCCCAGAAGATTGCCCGGCCATTCGCGGCTTGTGCAGTGCATGCCCGGCTGTGAAGACACAGCCAGGTGCCCACAGTAAGAATGCCGGCACCGGGGAGAGGATCGGGGCTTCGTTCTCCTGCATCGCTGGACAGTGGGACTGCTGCTGTTGCTGCTGACTTTAAAAAAAAAAAAAAAAAATTGAAACTGAGAACAGAGGGAATGCGATCACTTATAGAAAGGGGGAAAAAAAGGTATTTAGAATGTTTTTTATATATGTGTGTATGTATGTATGTATATGTGTGTGTGTGTGTGTGTGTATATATATATATATATATATATATATATATATATATACACACACACACACACGTTTTGCCTTTTGTTTCTGTTTTAAACTGAATGGGCTGTTTTACAAGGTGATCATTCACAATCAAACCGTGTGAACAGGGCCTAAATGAGACATCTCTCTGCCTCGGTGTGACAGCAAATGGGGGCATGGTAATTGGTCACATAGGCCCTCAGGAATACTAGTGACATTTCACCTGGAACTGGCAGGATTTATAAAGAGTGACATTCAGAGCAGAAGTACAATTTGTAGATCGTTCTCATCGCTCCTGCTCTTGTAAATTGATCTCTGCTTATCCCCGATGTTTACTCAGCACTTGAGATTGAATTAGAGACATCCCCTGCAGTGTCCTGTACTGTGAGTCTGATGTTGCTGAGGCTCTGATATTTCCAAAGAATGCCGGGGACGTGCAGTGTTTAAGAAACGGGGTCCAGTCATGTGATTTGTAGTAGGCAGATCCTCCCAAACAAAGTGCACTGACAGAGTGTACACCGATCAGCCATAACATTATAACCACCACCTAATATAGAGTAGGTACTCCTTTTGCCACCAAAACAGCCCTGGTCTATCGAGGCATTCCACTAGACAACGCATCACACTGCATCTGCCTTTATCCAATACTGCATCCTGGTGTCATCTCTTCCCGAGGTAAGTGACGCACACTCACCCGGCCATCCATATGATGTAATAGAAACTTGATTCATCAGACCAGGCCACCTTCTTCCATTGCTCCATGGTCCAGTTCTGATGCTCACATGCCCTATGTTGGCACTTTTGGCTGTGGACACGGGTATGCTTGGGCACCCTGACCGATCTCCAGCTACACAGCCCCATACACAACAAACTCAGATGCTCGGTGTGTTCTGACTCCTTTCTATCAGAACCAGCATTGTCTTTTTCACCAATTTGGGCTGCAGTAGCTCTTCCTTTGGACTACAGGGCCCGGCCTTCCCTCCCCACATTTATCAGTGAGCCTTGGCCACTCATGACTCTGTCTCCAGTTTGCCGGTTTTCCTTCCTTGGATCACCTTTGGGTCGGTTCTGAACACTGCAGACCGGGAACATCCCACAACAGCTGCAGTTTTATAGTTGCTCTGACCTAGTTGTCTAACCATTACAAGTCCCTCAAATCCTTACGCTTGCCCATTTTAAAAAAACATTTTTTTTTGCTTTCTACACATCAACTTCAGGGACAACATAGAATCTGGAAAGTCACATACATTCATAGATCAAAAAAGGCAACTTCATCCCAAAGAAGTACATTTTTTGGGATGTAGAAAGAGAAAGGGAATTTTTATGGTGCCGCAAACAGAACACTTGAATATAAAAATATATCTTTTATTATAATCAAAAACGCATCAGGTCAGCAAAATACTGTCCTTATTTCTTAAGACGTTTGATACATATACACAGCATACACGTACATAGACCATGTATCAATCACAATGCTTGTAGCTCGACATGTTTCACTTTGTCTATTTTATTCTATCTTTTCATGTGACATCACTGAAGAAATGACACTTTGCCTCAATCTAAAGTAGTGAGTGTACAGCTTGTATAACAGTGTAAATTTGCCGTCCCCTCAAAATAACTCAACACACAGCCATTAATGTCTAAACTGCTAGCAACAAAAGTGAGTACACCCCTAAGTGAAAATGTCCAAATTGGGCCCAATTAGAAATTTTACCTCCCTGGTGTCATGTGACTCGTTAGTGTTACAAGGTCACAGGTGTGAATGGGGAGCCGGTGTGTTAAATTTGGTGTTATCGCTCTCACTCTCTCATACTGGTCACTGGAAGTTCAACATGGCACCTCATGGCAAAGAACTCTCTGAGGATCTGGAAAAAAAGAATTGTTGCTCTACATAAAGTTGGCCTAGGCCTTTAAGAAGATTTCCAAGACCCTGAAACTGAGCTGCAGCACGGTGGCCAAGACCATACAGCGGTTTAACAGGACAAGTTCCACTCAGAACTGGCCTCGCCATGGTCGACCAAAGAAGTTGAGGTCACGTGCTCAGCATCATATCCAGAGGTTGTTTTTGGGAAATAGACATAATAGACGCATTGCTGCAGAGGTTGAAGGGGTGGGGGGGGGGTCAGCCTGTCAGTGCTCAGACCATACGCCGCACACTGCATCAAATTGGTCTGCATGTCTGTCGTCCCAGAAGGAAGCCTCTTCTGAAGATGATGCACAAGAAAGTCCGCAAACAGTTTGCTGAAGACAAGCAGACTAAGGACATGGATTACTGGAACCGTGTCCTGTGGTCTGATGAGACCAAGATAAACTTATTTGGTTCAGATGGTGACAAGCGTGTGTGGCGGAAACAAGGTGAGGAGTACAAAGACAAGTGTGTCTTGCCTACAGTCAAGCATGGTGGTGGGAGTGTCATGGTCTGGGGCTGCATGAGTGCTGCCGGCACTGGGGAGCTACAGATCATTGAGGGAACCATGAATGCCAACATGTACTGTGACATAATGAAGCAGAGCATGATCCCCTCCCTTCAGAGACTGGGCCGCAGGGCAGTATTCCAACATAATAACGACCCCAAACACACCTCCAAGACTACCACTGCCTTGTTAAAGAAGCTGAGGGTAAAGGTGATGGACTGGCCAAGCATGTCTCCAGACCTAAACCCTATTGAGCATCTGTGGGGCTCCTCAAACGTAAGGTGGAGGAGCGCAAGGTCTCCAACATCCACCAGCTCTGTGATGTCATCATGGAGGAGGGGAAGAGGACTCCAGTCGCAACCTGTGACGCTCTGGTGACCTTCATGCCCAAGAGGGTTAAGGCAGTGCTGGAAAATAATGGCGGCCACACAAAATATTGATACTTTGGGCCCAATTTGGACATTTTCGCTTAGGGGTGTACTCACTTTTGTTGCCAGTGGTTTAGACATTAATGGCTGTGTGTTGAGTTATTTTGAGGGGACAGCAAATTTACACTGTTATACAAGCTGTACACTCACTACTTTACATTGTAGCAAAGTGTCATTTCTTCAGTGTTGTCACATGAAAAGATAGAATAAAATATTTACAAAAATCAGAGGGGTGTACTTCTGTGAGATAGTGTGAGTGTGTGTGTGTATGTGTATATATATATATATATATATATATACACACATCAGTCCAAATTCTTATTTAAAAAAACAACTACTCACTATGTATCCGATGGATACAAATTTACAGAAAAAATATAGATAATGAATACAAAAAAATTATCCATTAAAATCTAAAAAATTGCATCCAGAGGCACATCAGCATATAGTACTTGCCATATGCGTATGTTTAATGCTAAATCAGACAATTAAAGGCTGCCAAAGATCCTAGAATGGGTGTGCAGGGCAATGCCAACAACTGTGGGACCAATGGATTGCAGGGGAAGCAAACTGGGGCCAGTGGAACTATAGGAAATATAGGGACAACCTGTTCACTTGCCTAATATATCCCACCCTCTTTCTTAAAGCAGAACTTCATCCAAAAGGGAAAGTTCTACCTTCCCCCTTTTCCCCAGGGCAGCACAGTGGTGTAGTGGTTAGCACTTTCACCTAGCCGCAAATAGGGTCGCTGGTTCGAAACCCGACCACGACACCATCTGCCTGGAGTTTGCATGTTCTGCCTGTGTGGGTTTCCTCCGGATACTCCGGTTTCCTCCCACACTCCAAAGACATGCTGGTAGGTTAATCAGATCCTGTCTAAATTGGCCCTAGTATATGTATGAATGTGTGTTGGGGACCTTAGAGTGTAAGGTCAAGCGCGTCGAGATCCTACGGAGTAAATGACCGCGCTATATCAAGATGCCACTCAACTCAACCCCCTCCCATCATATTTGGAATGTGTTTTTTAGGGGGGGGGGGGGGAGCGGGCACCTAGTTCTGCTTTTCCTCCCTGCTTGCGACCCCTTTGGGATATGGAACAGGTCCCAGGAGGCTGCTGATCCATTCAGATACCGCAGAGCGGCTCACACATGCGCAGTGGGGAGCTGGCTCTGAAGGTCCTCTTTACCAGAGACAAGAGTGTAATTTTTGGACTTTTGCTGTTGCACTTGCAGAAGTCATGTGTATTCTACTTGCATATAGTGATACTGCAGACAGGCAGAGGTGTAATTCAATATTTCTAAAAAGTATTTCTCTGGAAATCTTCTTGTCCTATTTAAATATTTAAAGCCTTGACGTTTTCTTTTATTAACATTGCTTCCCTAGGGAGCCGCTGCAGTTGACGGCAGATTGAAACGAGGAGACCAGATCCTGGCGGTTAATGATGAGAGCCTAGAAGGCGTCACGCATGAAGAGGCGGTGGCCATCCTAAAGCGGCAGAAAGGCAACGTCACTTTAACCGTGTTGTCGTAACGGCGAGCCGCGATGAAGGGGCTGCGGAGAGACATCAGAATTTAGTTGTATGGGACTGCTGCGGTGGGATTACAGACCTGAGCTGCTGTCCGGGGCAGACTGGGAAAGTGACCACTTGTGAATTATGTGGGGACTGAACAGTTCCCCCCCCCCCATTAGTGCAATATATCACCACTGTGCAAAGCATGCTGGGACTTCTAGTTCCCCAGCAGCTTGAGAATTGCAGGTTGCTTCTGGTCTGTGTCTCCGCTTCTCGCCGTATTATAATTTCGCCATCTCTGACTTCGGTGTACAATATAAAGCTCATGAAACGCGTCGTCACCTTATTACCTTAATAGCTGATAAGTCTTCCAGCCATCTAATGTAACATTGTGCATTTCTTCTCCCACATTCCGGTTCCCATTGTTTTTTATTTTGTTTTGTTCATTGAAGTATAATTTTGCCATTTTCAGCTGTGGAGGTCATTATTCGTCATACGGACGTCAGCCGAAATATCCAGCTATTAATGTATTCCAATCTGCCTCCGCCATTCAAAGCACCATCAATGAGAACCATGACCTGTCCAAAGATGGTGCTGAGAGCTTCCTGTGCCCTCCCAGTAATAACGATTGCAAAGGATTATTGGGTATCCTAAGCTTGTATGGGGTTTAAAGCTTAAAGCGGACCTTCAGTCATTTTTTCATCTTTCCATGAAATCTTCTGCCCTTGTTGTTGTTTTAACTTTGGATAGTAAAACATTTTTTTTTCTGCCAGTAAATTCCTTGTACAGCCCACTTCCTGCTTCTTGTCTGGTCATTAGCCTAGGCTTATGACATCATGCACAGCTCTCTCTCTCTCTCTCTCTCCTGAGAGTTTGCCAGGAAGGGAGGAGGGATGAGTCATAAGAGGGCCAATGAGAGCTGCAGGTGTGTGTGTGTGTGTGTGTGTGTGTAAATCCAGGAAGTGAACAGGCATCAGCTTCAGCTGCCCACAGTTAAAATGGATGCAGCCATAATTACAGTAGTGGAGGGAAATTTCTGCAGCATATTTGGCAAGTACAGAATCACAGTATATATAAAATAATATACAAAGTGGTTGGAGGGAAGCTTCAGAATGGCAAAGATGTGTTTTATTTCAAATTATGTGAGCAGACTGCAGTTCCTCTTTAACTTCAATCATAACTGATACTTTGAGGAAGCCTCAGCTGCCAGGAACATGTGGGGGCTGTCATTGCAGGCCTCTCCTGAAAATGCTAGCTGCCTGAGCACTGAGTTGCTCATGTGGAATTCTTGTGCTACCTGGGAGAGCACATACTGAAGGCTGCTCATGCGATATTTAGTCCATTTTAAGGCAGAACTCCAGCTAAGATATAAATTAATAGCCCATTAACCCCTTTTTGCCATCACCCTACCGGCCCTTTAAGAGTTCTAAAAGCAGTGAGGCGGAGGCAGACATATAAGTCACGTGACCGGTGTGATTGGCTGTCACAGCAGTCACATGATCGAAAAGCTCCCAATCGCAAGTATGCATCGGGAGCTTACCGATCCCTGCCAGCTATCAGTAAGTTGTTTTAACAAGGCCACATACATGCAGCTGCTCAGCGTTAAGGCCCACCCGCCGAGAGGTCTCATATATGCGTAAGGCCGGCGACAAGAGGTTAAAAGATTTAATAATAAGGCCAACCTTTTGTTGCAATATTCAGCTTCAATCCAGAGATTTCCCCTGCATTACTTTTTGTACTTAAGGGGACCTTCAGACCACTTCCTGTTTCTTGGCTGGTCATTAGCCTAAGCTTATGACATACACAGCTCTCTCTCTCCTGAGAGTTTGCCAGGAAGGGATGGGGGGGTCATAAGAGGGCCAATGAGAGCTGCATACATCCAAACATTTTGAGATGGGAATGAGGGACACCTACTTGCAAACATATGTAGGCATAGGACATGCCCCCTGTCACACCCCCTTAAAGGAGAATTAACCAAAAAAAGGGTTAATTAAATCCACATTTTTTACCACTACTATTCCTTTATATTGGCTTTTCAAATCGGCAAATGCAGCAATTTAGAATTTGGATGAAAGGTTTAGTGCTGGGAAACACTTTTTGAAAGATATAAAAAGTGCATTTTATTTACAACTACCGTATATACTCGAGTATAAGCCGAGTTTTTCTGCACATTTTTTTTTGTGCTGAAAATGCCTCCCTCGGCTTATACTCGAGTCTGTGTCCATCTTCAAATTTGTGCGCCTGATCCTGGCCATCCGTAGGTCCCCTGGACCCCAAACTTGGCACACATGTAGCCCCACTCTTCCTCTACAAGTGTGCAAAGTTTGTTGTCCGGGGGACCTACGGCCGGGGAGCACAAATTTTTCAAAGCCGGGCACCCCTTCCATAGACTCCCATGGTAAAAGTCAGTCGAGTCCCACAGCGCCGGAGATCAGGTAGGGAGATTGGGCACAGTGACAGTGAGGCATGGGCACAGTGAGGCACAGTGAGGCATGCAGATGGACACCCTAGGCTTATACTCAAGTCAATACGTTTTCCCAGTTTTTTTTGTGGTAAAATTAGGTGCCTCGGCTTATATTCGGGTCGGCTTATACTCGGGTATATACGATATATAGATCAGACTAAAATGAGGGGGACAGAGGGACATTGCTCCAAATCAGGGACAGTTGGGAGCTATGGAGCTGCAGAGCTGGAGGTGTGCCTCTGTGTGTCTGTGTAAATCCAGGAAGTGAACAGGCAGCAGCTTCAGCTGCCCACAGTTAAAATGGCTGCAGCCAGACTCAGTGGAGGGAGATTTCTGCAGCATATTTGGCAAGTACAGAATCACAGTATATATAAAATAATATGCAAAGTGGTTGGAGGGAAGCTTCAGACTGGCAAAGATGTTTTTATTACAAATTGTGTGAGCAGACTGCAGTTCCTCTTTAATGTAATAGGCTGCACACACCTATGGGTGGAATAAGCAATAATCCAGAACCCATCTTCAAGAGAGGGGGGGCATCTCTAATGTGGGCGGGGCAGTGACACAAGTGCTGCTGGGAAATATCAACAGTGGAGTTAGAAAAATCCAGGGAAGATGTAAATCACATCAGTGTAACCAGGATCAGTTCTGAATGGTAGCGGGGATAGGAAGGTAGAGGCGTCCACCCTGTTGTGACGCACCCATTAACACCCCCCTCCCCCATCCCCATGGTCTTCCTACTGTTCTGCCCTTCCTAAACTGCATAATGTGTATAGATGAATTGTGCTGTGCTGCCAGGTAATCATTTCTACTGTTCTTGCTGTAGACTTCAATATATGTATATAATGTATGGATTGATAGAGATATATTCTATTTAATAGGGAGACCTTGAAAGAAATTGAATTGTATCCGCTATGTTCATTCACTGATTGGGTAATTTTTCCCTTTGCTGCTATATTTTTTTTTTATTAGGCCCTCTGGTGGTGGAAAGTAGCATTGCACTGGTACTGACCTGCAAGGGCTCATGCATCAGACGCATATTGGGAGACAGAGAGCCCGATGGCATTGGTTTGATACACATTAGCGGGCGCAGGGCAAGTCTCAGTTTTGGGTGTAGAATGTAAACTAGGAACTCTGCTGCAGTAAAGGGGCCACACAAGATAAATAAAAGCAAACCTGTACAGAGGCTGCCACTGATGACTAACTTCTTCAAAATGCAACTTACCTGGCTAACACTGGCCAAAGTACTTGCTCTGTCACTGACCTGGAACAAGCATGCAGCTAGTGAAGTCTGAGGAAAGTCAGAGCTCTAGATCTACACGCTTGTTCCAACTTAGTAACTCTGTGTTTGTATAACAGCCAAGAAGCCAGCATTTTCAAAAGGAGAGTTCAGTAATGGACCATGTGTTTTCTCTGTAGAGGTTTTGCCGCCATTTCTTCAGTGGAGACCAGAAGCCTTCTGGCGTATTTATTTAAATAGAGACTTGCTCAAAGTTAATATTTATATAGGTGCTCCTTGACCCCTTTCCCCATGGCTCCTGTTACACCATAGTGGTGAGTAGGAATCCCTGGACTCTCTTAGCTTATATCCTAGAGGTGATTAGCAGCCCCCTGACTCCTCCCCTAAGCTCTGTTTACACCATAGAGTGATTAGCAGCTCCCCGACGACTCCCCTGAGTTCTATTTACACCATAGAGGTGAATAAATAGCCTATTGACTCCTCCCCTGAGCTCTTTTTAAATCATAGAGCTGAGTAAATAGCCTACTGACTCCTCCCCTGAGCTCTGTTTACACCATAGAGGTGAGTGAATAGCCTACTGACTCCTACCTGAGCTGTTTTTACACCATAGAGGTGCTTAAGTAGCCTCTTTACTCTTCCTCTGAGCTCTGTTTACACCATAGAGATGAATAACGAGCCTCCTGACTCTTCCCCTGAGCTCCGTTTACACCATAGATGTGAATAAGGAGCATCCTGACCCCTCCCAGATGTGAATACGGAGCCTCCTGACTCCTCCCCTGAGCGTTTTTTTACAACATAGGGGGTGGATAAGGAGCCTTTTGACTCCTCCCCTGGGCACCATAAAGGTGATTAGAAGGCTCTGGTCCCATCTCCCAGGGGTCTGCTAGACTTCACAGTAGGGTTAAGCAGGAGTCCCCTGACGCTACTCCCTTGGCCTCTCCTTGCTTGCACCATAGAGGGGAAATGGACCCCCCTGACGCCATTCTCTTGTGCTCTTAGGTTATACTATGAGCATGTACTGGATTCCCCCCCCCCCCCATCCCCTCAGGTTTGCTTGCTTAAACCATGGAACCAACCTCCTTGTGCATGCTGCAGTGAGGGGGGAGTGCCTTCTGGTAATGCAGGAGCCATTCACTCTCTTCAGTGTGAGTCATGCACCCCAAGTACAAGCATAGAGGTGAATGTGGTGCCAATAATGAAGTCTGTATTCTGCATCAGCCACAGGCTACAAGTCAGCTGCATGCTGTAGATTTGATGCTTATGGTCCTTGGCAGGTCGCTTTTCACCACACTGAGAAGGTGCTGATCCTGAAGCACACGGCAGCAGATGAGCCTTAAAGCTAGAGCTGTACATAGCTGCCAAACCACGTCAAATCTATTGTCTGAAGGCCTTTTTTTATTTTTTTCCTTTTGCAAATTAATTCTAACATATTGAAGATGTAAAGAATCCTTGTTCATCTTTTGCTCAGGTGAATTCTTTTTTTTGCATATATATGTTTATTTTATTATCAAAATTCTTCTGCAGATAAGGGCCGAGCTCATTGGATTTTACATTTATGTAAATAAAGTGAATATTTTATTATGCACTACAAATAAAAATAGTTGCTTATATTGCGGTCTCTCTAGTGTGTCACTCGCTGCTTTCTGATAAATGACGATGCTGCAATGAACTTTGAAATATGATTAATGCCATTGTTGTTCAGTTACATAGTAGGGGAGGTTGAAAAAAGACCATCAAGAAGTCCAACCTATGTGTGTGATTATATGTCAGTATTACATTGTATATCCCTGTATGTTGTGGTCGTTCAGGTGCTTATCTAATAGTTTTTTTAACCACTTAAGGACCGCCGTACGACGATGTACGTCGACAGAATGGCACGGACAGGCACAAGGGCGTACAGGTACGTCCCCTTTAAGAACCTGTCCGTGGGCCGTCGGCGGCAGGCTCACGACCCGGTCCGAAGCTCCGTGACTGCGCCCGCGGGACCCGCGGACCCGATCGCCGCCGGAGTCCCGCGATCGGGTCACAGAGCTGAAGAACGGGGAGAGGCAAGTGTAAACAAACCTTTCCCCGTTCTTCCTAGTGGTATGTCAGTTATCGTCTGTTCCCTGTCATAGGGAACGACGATCTGTGACATCACACGCCAAGCCACGCCCCCCTACAGTAAGAATCACTCAGGTCACACTTAACCCCTACAGCGCCACCTAGAGGTTAAACTCTTCACTGCCAGTGTAATTTTCACAGTAATCCGTGCATATTTATAGCACTGATCGCTGTAAAAATGACAATGGTCCCAAAAATGTGTCAAAAGTGTCCAATGTGTCCGCCATAATGTCGCAGTCACGATAAAAATCGCTGATCGCCGCAGTTACTAGTAAAAAAAAATTATTAAAAAAAAATATAAAAAAAATGCCATAAAACGACCCCCTATTTTTTGTAGACATTATAACTTTTGCGCAAACCAATCAATAAACGCTTATTGCGATGAAGAAATTTAGATTTTTTTTTTAAATGTATTGGATGGGTTTTATAGTGGAAAGTAAAAAAATATTTATTTTTTTCAAAATTGACGTTTTTTTTTTTTTTGTTTCTAGCCCAAACAATTAAAACCGCAGAGCAGATCAAATACCACCAAAATAAAGCTCTATTTGTGGGGAAAAAAAGGACATCAATTTTATTTGGGTACAACGTCGCATGACTGTGCAATTGTCAGTTAAAATAACGCAGTGCCGTATCACAAAAAATGACCTGGTCATGAAGGGAATTAAAACTTTCCGGAGCTGAAGTGGTTAAAAAATATTTTTTGCCTGGAGTGGGACTTTAACCACATAAGCCCCGGACCATTTGGCTGGCCAAAGACCAGAGCACTTTCTTTCTCGTACATCACGGGACACAGAGCGACATAGTCATTACTAATGGGTTATATAGATACCTTCAGGTGCTGGCACTGGCAACTTCCAAAACCGGAAGTACCCTCCCCTATATAAGCCCCTCCCATCCGGGAGCACCTCAGTTTTTTGCCAGTGTCTAAGGTGTTGGCCAAGAAGAAACATGTGTTTTTCACTGAGCTTGCGTACAGGTTCTTTTGGGCCTCAGTAAGCTATTCCGGATCCGACCAAAAAAGCTTCATAGCTAAACGGTCGGTACCCGGGCCTTGCAGAGAAGAGCAAGGTTTTGCCTGTAATGCTTCTCTTAGGAGAGCTGGACCCTGGGATCCAGAGCTCTGGTCATACCCATGACCAAGATGTTTTCTGTGCAGGGTGCTATACAGGTCCAGGGGAGTGGAATCCTTGGGAACCCGGTCCCTGAAGGTTTAATTACAATGCCTGCCGTGATAGGTGAAGTTTGGGCTTCTGTGGACCAAACAAAGTCCTGCGGCGGGGAACAGGTAAGTGGGGGCCCCCAGGAACTTGGTTCTATTGGGGGACCCCCAAGCCTAATTTGTCTTTCTGTCTGTTACCTAACGGTATTCCCGCTAATATCTGTGCATGCCTGTAACTACTAAAAAATGTAATAATTTTAATAGTGGTCAAGAAAAAAAAAATATATATATATATATATATTTAATATATTAGACTGCGGTACCTGTGTTAATCCACTAGAGGCCGCTGTGGAACGTTTCTTGTCATGTGGACTAGTTTCTTTTTATCAGAGCAAGTCCAGGCAGATGGTGAGTTCTCTTGTGGGAAACTGCTTCCTCTGCCATGTTGCAATGCTCGTCCATCCCCCGGCCTGCGGCAAAAGGGGCCCTGGCTCTTGTCCCTGGTTTCCTTTTCAAAATTAGCGCCGAAGGCGCACGTGGCCGTGCGCGTGCACGCGCCTCTATATATAGAGGTGAGCCGGGAAAGGGGGCGGAGCTTGGGGGATGACGCTCTGTGCGCGCCGCAGCGCTTCTGCGCATGTGCGGGCGTCCCAGCATGTTAAAAACCACAATTATGTGTTGTGAGCTGGCTATGGAGTGCAGAGACAGAGCTGGCAACATTTAAAAAAAAAAAAAAAAGGCATACAGCAAGCGGTTGATGCAGGCATCCCCATAGAAAGGCACATTAGTAGACACCAACTGGTTTTATAGCAGCATTTGTGCTAGACTATTGTCAGTAAGTGGTGTATTTCGGCTGGAATACCTCAGCTTTGGGCTTAGGAATAATGCCGTCAAAAAAAAATCCGGGACTAAAAATTCCAGGAAGCATAGGGGGTCTCCATCGGGCTCTGAGGATCTTGGGCATGCTTCGGCTGCACCAGTCTCCCCTGAAGAATCAGAGGTTAGTGACCGTAGAGCACCCTCAGGAGTACCTGGTACTGTGGCTGTCCTCAGTTCACCTGCTCCTGTGTATGTAACAGAGGAGGTTTTTTCCTCAGCTCTGGGAGGGCTGGAAGAGAGATTGTCAGCATTGATCGCTGCTTCCCTGTCACAGGAAAAAAGCGCTCGATCTCCGTCTCCTCCCTCAGAGTGCCTGTTAGCAGAGCAACAGTCCCATACAGGGATCGACCTGCCTGAAGGGGATCAGGATGAGGTCGATTCTGTTGTAGAGGAAACAACAGTGGAAGAGCCATTCTCAGCATCACATGCTGAAAGGTTATGGGTTCAGTCCCTGACTAATATGGTCCGATCAGCATTTAAAATGCCCCTTGCGGAGCCATCATCCACTTCTGTCTCCTCGTTGGGGTCGCTAAAAGCTCCCCAGACTGTTTGTTCCTTTCCGATCCATCCTTTACTGGAAGGGCTCATTTACCAGGATTGGGAGCATCCTGATAAAATATTTACTCCTCCCAAGAGATTTCAAGTGGTCTATCCCATGGAGGATAAGTTCATCAAAAAATGGAGGGTCCCTACAGTGGACGCAGCCATCTCTTGTGTGAATAAATCACTGACATGTCCAGTGGATAATGTCCAAATGTTCAAGGACCCAATAGATAAAAAATTAGAGTCCTTATTAAAATCTGCTTTTTCTACAGCAGGATTGGTGACACAACCAGCAGTGGCAGCTATTGGGGTCTGCCAAGCAGTGAAGGATCAGTTGAAACAGGTCTTAAGGGACTTGCCAGATCAGCAGGCTCTTGCCCTAGCTGATCTACCTAGAGCCTTATGCTTTGCGGTGGACGCTATAAAGGATTCAATCCATCAGGCCTCCCGTCTTACGCTGTCTGTAGTACATATGCGCAGGCTTTTATGGCTCAAAAACTGGTCTGCTGAAGCTCCCTGTAAAAAATTGCTGGTCAGCTTCCCATTTCATGGTGAACGCTTATTCGGGGAAGACCTGGACAAATATATCCAGAGAATTTCCAGCGGTAAAAGTACACTTTTGCCGGTTAAAAACAGAGTTAGAGGTCCCTCTTTTAAGAGGCCTGCTTCTCCAGTCCCTAGGACATCGGCTGTGAAACAGTTCCGACGGCCTCCTCGGTCAAATCCCGGAGGTAAAAATCAGGGACAATTGCAGGGTAACAAGAAGCCCTGGAGCAGGAGAGGTACAAAACCTCCCCCAAAGTCAAATGCATGAAGGGTTGCCCCCACTCAATCGGGTGGGGGGAAGACTTCAGTTGTTCGCAGAGACCTGGCGGGACACGATCAGAGACAGATGGGTGCTCTCCGCAGTAAATCTGGGATACAAATTGGAGTTAAAAGACTCCCCTCCTTCCCACTTTATAAGGTCAAACGTGCCAAGGGATCCCCAGAAGAGAGGATCCCTCCTGTTGGCACTAGAACAATTATTGCTCCAAGCAGTAATTATAGAGGTTCCCCTGGAAGAATGGGGGTTCGGGTTTTACTCAAACCTCTTTACAGTCCCAAAGCCAAACGGGGACGTGAGGCCCATATTAAATCTAAAAGGGCTAAACAAATTCCTACATATCAGGACTTTCCGGATGGAGTCGATCCGGTCGGTGGCCACTGCCCTACAAGGGGAGGAATGGTTAGCCTCGATCGACATCAAAGATGCTTATTTGCACATTCCCATCTTTCCAGCCCACCAAAAATTTCTACGCTTTGCGGTAGAAGGGCGCCATTTTCAGTTCAGAGCCTTACACTTCGGTCTGGCCACAGCACCACGAGTGTTCACAAAAATTCTGGCCCCATTATTGGCCAATCTAAGAACACGAGGTGTAACGATAATGGCATATCTAGACGACTTGTTGCTGATAGACCACTCAGGGGAAAAACTAGAAGTGGTTGTTCACGAGACAATCAAGTATCTGGAATATCACGGTTGGATTATCAACCGAGACAAGTCAGCCCTAAAACCAGTCAAAAGTCTGGAATACTTGGGGCTAAGGCTGGATTCAGACCAGAGAAAAATTTTCTTGCCTCAAAAAAAGGGGTCGTCTTTGAGAGATTTGATCCACTTAGTGGGTTCAAAAAGACAGCCATCCATACGCCTGTGCATGAGGCTGCTGGGAAAAATGGTGGCATCATTCGAAGCAGTACCCTACGGTCAATTCCATTCAAGGAATTTGCAAAGGGCCATACTGTCAGCCTGGAACAAAAAAGTTCAGGCTCTGGACTTACCAATGTCCTTGTCCCCTTCCGTTCGCAAGAGCCTCCGCTGGTGGTTGGTTCCCCAGAATCTGGAAAGAGGGAAATCCTTCAGTCCGATTTCTTGGAAGGTGGTCACTACAGATGCCAGCCTTATAGGCTGGGGAGCAGTACTGGAGCAATGGTCTTTCCAGGGCAGATGGTCGGATGCGGAAAAGGCCCTGCCCATCAATCTCTTAGAGATACGAGCAGCCCGGTATGCCCTAGTAGCATGGACATCCAAACTCCAAGGGTCCCCTGTCAGAATTCAATCAGACAATGCCACAGCAGTGGCATATATCAATCATCAGGGGGGCACCAGGAGTCGTGCAGCCCAGAGGGAAGTAAATTACATCCTGAGATGGGCAGAAAGATATGTCCCAGCCATATCTGCGGTATTCATTCCAGGAGTGGAGAATTGGAAGGCGGACTTTCTAAGTCGCCAACAATTATGCCCAGGGGAATGGTCCCTTCATCCCGAGGTTTTCCGGACAATATGTCAGCGGTGGGGAACACCGGATGTAGATCTGCTAGCATCCAGATTCAACGTAAAAGTGGACAGGTTTGTCTCTTGGACAAGGGATCCCCTAGCTTGCGGCTCGGATGCCCTAGTGTTCCCTTGGGATCAGTTCAAGCTGATATATGCATTCCCACCGCCACAATTGTTACCTCGATTACTCCGCAGAATCAGGGTAGAAAAGAAACCAGTGATTCTGGTGGCTCCAGCGTGGCCCCGAAGAGCATGGTACGCGGAGATTGTAAAGATGTCTGTGGGGAGTCCTTGGACCCTCCCACATCGTCCGGACCTGCTTTCGCAAGGACCGATATACCACCCTTCCTTACCAGCCCTAGGTTTGACGGCCTGGCTATTGAAGCCCACATTCTAAAAAAGAGAGGGCTCTCTAATTCTGTGGTATCTACCATGATCAATGCCAGGAAGCCGGTATCCAGGCAGATCTACTATAGAATCTGGAAGGCGTACATCGCCTGGTGTGAGGCCAAGAAATGGCATCCACGTAAATACGTAATAGGTAGGATTCTGGACTTCCTACAATCGGCTGTAGATAGGAAGCTTGCCTTGAGTACTATCAAGGGTCAGATTTCGGCCTTGTCAATATTTTTTCAAAGGCCCTTGGCTTCGCATTCACTAGTCAAAGCCTTTATACAAGGAGTGATGCGTATTAGTCCTCCGGTTAATATTCCCATATGTCCATGGGATCTAAACTTAGTTCTGTCGGTTCTACAGAAACAACCATTTGAACCATTACAGCATATTTCTTTGGTTCTTCTCACCAGGAAATTGATTTTTCTAGTAGCCGTTTGTTCGGCTAAAAGAGTGTCGGAATTAGCAGCTATGTCCTGTAAGGAGCCATATCTGGTTATCCATAAGGATAGAGTAGTGTTACGCCCTCATCCAGCCTTTCTTCCTAAGGTGGTATCGAGGTTTCATTTGAACCAAGATGTGGTTCTTCCTTCTTTTTTCCCCAAACCTACTTCGGTAGAGGAAAAGTTATTTGCATTCTTTGGATGTAGTGAGAGCAGTTAAAGCTTATCTAAAAGCCACTGCTCAGATTCGCAGAACGGATACTTTGTTTATTCTGCCGGAAGGCCCCAGAAGGGGTCAGGCAGCGTCAAAATCTACTTTAGCCAAGTGGATTCGACAGGTCATAATGCAAGCCTATGGCTTGAGAAGGAGACCGCCTCCGTTCAAAGTTAGAGCGCACTCCACGAGAGCAGTTGGAACTTCATGGGCAGTGCATCACCAGGCCTCCCTGGCTCAAACCTGTAAGGCCGCAACATGGTCTTCAGTACACACGTTTACTAGGTTCTACCAGGTGGACGTTAGAAGTCAGGAGGATGTCGCCTTTGGGCGCAGTGTGTTGCAGGCCGCAAAAGATCCTCATGTCTGATAGCGCTCAGCTTATGTATGGTGTATCCCTCCCCTCGTTGGGCATTGCTTTAGGACATCCCATTAGTAATGACTATGTCGCTCTGTGTCCCGTGATGTACGAGAAAGAAAATAGGATTTTTATAACAGCTTACCTGTAAAATCCTTTTCTTGGAGTACATCACGGGACACAGAGCTCCCACCCCTCTTTGGGGACACTTATTGCTTTGCTACAAAACTGAGGTGCTCCCGTATGGGAGGGGCTTATATAGGGGAGGGTACTTCCGGTTTTGGAAGTTGCCAGTGCCAGCACCTGAAGGTATCTATATAACCCATTAGTAATGACTATGTCGCTCTGTGTCCCGTGATGTACTCCAAGAAAAGGATTTTACAGGTAAGCTGTTATAAAAATCCTATTTTTTGCGATTCGGCACTGCGCCGCTTTAACTGTCAATTGCGCAGTCGTGCGACGTGGCTCCCAAACAAAATTGACATATTTTTTTTCACACAAATAGAGCTTTCTTTTGGTGGTATTTGATCACCTCTGCGGTTTTTATTTTTTGCGCTATAAACAAAAATAGAGCGACAATTTAAAAAAAACAACTATTTTTAACTTTTTGCTACAATATCCCCAAAAAATATATAAAAAAACTATTTCTCTTTTCGTCCATGGACGGGCACAGCTCCTTAATTCTTGACTTGTGGGTTATGTTCCGTCTATTAGGAGAGGACTAGGCAGACATGTTAGTTCTCTTAATACATGTAACGTTAACAGAGTTGAACAGCCCCGCCCAGGGGGGCGGTCCCTCCTTTCATAACCCCTCACCCTGCAGCATGCAGCTCAGTTTTTTTCTGCCTAGTAGAGAAGGACCTGGCTCCCCCTTGGGCCCAGAGTCCTATAATTTTTTTTATCTTTTCTGTCCGGCGGTGAGTCTGTCTGGAACGCACCAGCGAGTCCACGCATTGACGGGTAAGTACAGTTTCTCCTGTTTTGGGCAGTTTGGAACAGCTGGGCTTCCTGGAGGGTCTTTAGGGGTCCCCTGTCCTCCCTTTCCCTCTTTCTGTCCCCCACTCTTTGCTCCTCCCCATTGCGGGGCTTGCTGCGTCGGTGGGGTGTACCTGTAGGGGACCTCCATATCCCGGTTGGGGGCTGTAGGTGTGCCCGGGTCTGCTCTCTGTGGGGGTTTTTCTGTCTTGTGGGGGTCTCCGCTCGGCCTTCTCGTCCACCTCGGTGTGCTCGGCCGCCATTTTTGGTAGTGCCAGCGGCATTTTCTTGTGGTTGTTTTCTGCATTGAAAATTCCCATTGGTGGCCATTTTGTCGTGGCCGCGCTGTGGCGCAGGTCTTCAATGCGGGCGGCCATTTTCTTGTAGCCCGCGCCCTTTTTTCCTGAGGAATCCGACGGCCATTTTACAATGGTTTTTCACTGTATGGCTTGCCCTCTATTGCTGGAGCAGTCTTTGACTGGGTGGTGAGTCCCTGGGTAACCCCCTCCCGGTCAGCGCAGCTAGGAGGGTGGACATTTGTTATTACAAGTGCCTTGACTTAGTCCCTAAGGACTGTCAGTGGGTCAGAATGGAGTCTGAAGCTGGCGCTTCTTCCCCAGACATTTCAGAGGCAGCAACCGGTGCCTCTGCACCTGCGGTTCCCATGGACACTTTGTCGGCAGTCCTGGAGTCATTTGTTGCCAGGGTGGAAGCTGCATGCGGGCGTAAGGGGGGTAAAAAGCGCCCCTCCCCCGCCTTCTTCTGGGTAATGCTCTGACTCGGACACGGGCCTGGCTGCAGCTCAGGACCCCTGTTCTGGGATGTCAGACGATGCGGACCAGGACCGTCCGGGCACTGAGGAAGACTCCCCGTCCGGGTCAACGCAGGACAGAGCACTTGTGGTAGCACTTATCAATGCTGTGAGGGACACCCTTAAGCTTGAAGATACAGCTGGGACATCCACTGAGGTGTCAGTCCCTTTTGGGTCTCACAAACCGACTCGCTCTGTTAAGGTTTTTTTTTCATGTAGATTTCTTTGACAAGTTCACAGATAAGGAATGGGAAAGGCCGCAGAGGTCCTTTGTGGTCCCTCAGCGCATTGCGGTCCGTTACCCATTTGAAGAGCGCCTTTTGAAAAAATGTCGTTGACCCCCCGGTCTCAAGGTTGAACAAGGTAACCACTATCCCGGTGGAGGGGACCCCCGCTTTTAAGGACCCTTGCGATAGGAGGTCCGAAGCGGTGAGTTGGACCATGTTCACCAGCATTGCGGCCGATGGTGGCTGCGACTTGGGTGTCCCAGACACTCACTGAATGGGCTAAACTTTTGCACCAGGTAGTGGAGGAGCATCAGCTCCCTCAGGAAGTCATGACACTGGCCGACCAGCTGGTGCAGGGCCTTGTGTACGTCTGTGATGCAACACTGGATGCGGCCCCTTTAATCTCCAGGGCCTCTATATCCGTGGTGGTCTTGCGCGGCCTGATATGGCTAAAATGCTGGTCTGCGGACCAAGCTTCTAAGAAAGCTTTGACAGATTTACCTTTCAAAGGTGGGAGGCTTTTTGGTGCCTCACTGGACGACATCATTAAGGATGTCACTGGAGGTAAGAGCACTCTTCTGTCTCAGTCTACTAAAAGTAAGGAGCCGGGCTGTAAGCCAGGGCCCAAAGGCGCACAAAGGCGGTATTTTCGTCAGTCAGGGCCCGCTAGCAGACCCTCCCAAGCCGATAAAGGTTCAGCTGGGGGACAGAAGTGTCCCTGGGTGCGCAAGCAGTCCAAGCCTGGACCTCAAAGCCCTCAATGACTTTGTGAAGGTTTGGAAATTCAGGATGGAATCGATTCCCTTGGTGGTAGCTGCGCTTCATCCGGGGGACTTTCTAGTGTCCTTGGACATCAAAGACGCGTACTTACATGTCCCCATCTGCGCCAGGCATCAGAGGTTCCTGCGCTTTGCGATCGGCGAAGACCACTATCAATTTGTGGCTCTTCCCTTTGGCCTAGCGTCGGCACCAAGAGTTTTCACCAAGGTGCTCGCCCCGATTCTGGCTTTGCTGAGACAGTGAGGCATTGCTGTCGTGGGCTACTTAGACGATCTCCTTCTGAGAGCTGCTTCACGCTCAGAATTAGAGGAGGACGTGTCTATAGCCAGTCAGACTCTGAGAATTTTTGGTTGGGTAATGAACCTCCAGAAGTCGGTGTTGGTACCGACTCAGCGCCTGGAATACCTGGGACTGATTCTGGACTCCTTAGAGTCGAGAGTTTTTCTTCCTCCAGAGAAGTTGCAGATGCTCCAAGCTGCGGTGAGGTTGTTAACATCCCGCAAATGGTCGTCTCTCTGTTTCTGCATGAGCGTCCTGGGCCTCATGGTAGCCTCCTTCGAGGCAGTACCGTATGCCCAATCCCACACTCGGGTTTTGCAGAAGGAGATTCTGTCCAAATGAAACAAATCCCCATTGTATCTCGATCATCAGATTCAGGTAAGTCACCTGGTCAGGGCCTCTCTGACTTAGTTGCTGACATCCCAGGCACTTCAGAACGGGAAGTCGTTGCTTCCTTTCCACTAGACTGTGATCACGACGGACGCCAGCCTGACAGGTTGGGGGGGGGGGAGTCTGGGGGGTTCAGTCTGCCCAGGGCCTCTGGACTCCGAAAGAATCTCGCCTGCCGATCAATGCCCTCGAGCTTCGAGCGCTCAGGCTATGCCTCTCCAAGTGGTCACAGAGACTTCAAGGGCGTCCAGTCAGGATCCAGTCGGACAACGCCACGGCGGTGGCATATGTCAACCATCAGGGAGGAACAAGGAACTCGGCCGCAGCATTGGAGGTCGCTCACATCCTAAGGTGGGCACGAAAGGAACGTACCGGTTCTATCGGCTGTTTACATTCCGGGCATAGAAAACTGGCAGGCAGACTATCTAAGTCGCCAGATGCTGGACCAAGGGGAATGGTCGCTACACCCGGAGGTGTTTCAACTCCTTTGCCAGAAATGGGGCACACCAGATGTGGATTTCCTGGCCTCTTGACTCAATCGCAAAGTGTCAAGGTTTGTGGCCAAGTCCAGAGATCCCTGGGTAGACGCGTCAGACGTGTTAGTGGCTCCATGGGGTCAGTATCTGCTAATTTATGCCTTTCCCCCACTGAAGTTGCTTCCTCGTCTGCTCCGCAGAGTGGAGGCCGAGGGGATTCCGGTGATTCTAATCGCCCCAGACTGGCCCAGGCGTCCCTGGTACGCCGACCTGGTGCGCCTGGTGGCGGACGCTCCCTGGCATCTGCCAATGCGGGAGAACCTTCTGTCTCAAGGTCCCATACTTCATCCTGCTTTACAGTCGCTGGCTTTAACGGCATGGCTATTGAAAGCCAGGTACTAAGGGACTGTGGTCTGTCAGACTCTGTAATTTCCACCATGTTGAGGGCTCGAAAGTCATCTTCCAGGAAGATCTACCATCGCACTTGGAAGGCCTACATCTCTGTGTGAAGAGATGGATTGGCACCCACGGGCATATTCGATTTCTCGGATCCTGCTGTTCTTACAGCGTGGAGTGGATCAGAAACTGGCATTAGGCACTATTAAGGGGCAGATTTCAGCCTTCGCTGTTTTCTTCCAACGACCCCTGGTGGTTCATTCACTGGTAAGCACGTTTGTGCAGGGGGTTCGACACGTGATTCCCCCGATTAGACCACCGCTCCCTCCGTGGGACTTGAATCTGGTGCTCTCGGTGCTTCAGGAATCTCCTTTTGAGGACATCAGGGAGATTCCTCTCTACACTTTCTCAGAAAGTTGCCTTCCTAGTAGCCATTACATCGGTCAGAAGGGTTTCTGAATTGTTGGCCTTGTCCTGCAAGTCGCCTTACTTGGTCCTCCATAAGGATAAAGCAGTGCTACGCCCGCAACCCTCATTTCTTCCTAAGGTAGTTTCGGCTTTTCACCTAAACAAGGACATTGTACTTCCATCCTTGTGTCCTCGGCCGTCGCATCCCAAGGAGGCTGCGCTACATACTTTGGACGTGATACGTGCCCTACGGGTGTCCCTGTCTGCTACTGCTCCGTTCCGGAGATCTGACTCATTGTTCGTGTCAGTGTTTGGTCCACAGAAGGGCCTAGCGGTCTCGTCGACCACCATTTCTCGGTGGATCAGACAGACCGTGATCCAGGCCTATGCCCTTAAGGGGCTGGCGCCTCCCTTTCCTGTCACTGCGCTTTTGACCAGGGCATTTGGTGCCTCATAGGCTTTCCGACATCAAGCGTCTGTCTCACAGGTGTGTAAGGCGGTGACCTGGTCATCCGTGCACACTTTCTCCAAGTTTTACAAGGTTGATGTTAGTGCATCTTCGGATGCTTCCTTTGGCCGCAAGGTTTTACAGGCGGCTGTTTGAGGTTGCAACTCCTCCGTTGAGGAGCTCTGCTGTTTGAGGTGAAGTTCATTTTTTTGATTGCTGTTCCCACCCCTCGTTTTTTCTGACACTGCTTGGGGACGTCCCACAAGTCAAGAATTAAGGAGCTGTGTCCGTCCATGGACTAAAAGAGAAAATGGTATTTTTGTACTCACCGTAAAATCCTTTTCTCTGTCGTCCATGGACGGACACAGCACCCACCCCTCCTTTTTAAGTTTGTACTGCTTTTTGACGAACTGAGCTGCTAGCTGCAGGGTGAGGGGTTATGACCGGAGGGACCACCCCCTGGGCGTGGCTGTTCAACTTTGTTAGTTACAAAAATCCAATTTTTTTCCCTCAGTTTAGGCTGATACCTATTCTTCTACATATTTTTGGTATAAAAAAAATCACAACAAGCGTTTATTGATTGGTTTGCGCAAAAGTTATAGCGTCTACAAAATAGGGGATAGTTTTATGGCATTTTTATAAAAAAAAAATTTTTTACTAGTAATGGCGGCGATCAGTGATTTTTATTGTGATTGCGACATTATGGTGGACACATCTGACACTTTTGACGCCATTTTGGGACCATTGTCATTGTTACAGCGATCAGTGCTATAAAAATGCACTGATTACTGTAAAAATTACACTGGTAGTGAAGGGGTTAACCAGTAGGGGGCGCTGAAGGGGTTAAGTGTGTCCTAGGGATGTGTTCTAACTGTGGGGGAGGGGGATGGGCTACGTGTGACACGACACTGATCACCATTCCCGATCACAGGGAGCTGTGATCAGTGTCCTGTCACTAGGAAGAATGGGGAAATGCTTGTTTACATTAGCATTTCCCTTTTCTTCCTCTCCGTAAACGATCGCGGGTATCCCCGCGGACATAGAGTCCGCGGGACTCGCGGTCAGACTCACGGAGCTTGTGGCGGGTGCGCGCCCACAATGCCGCATCTTAAAGGGGACGTACAGGTACGTCCATCTGCCCAGCCGTGCCAGTGTCGACGTATATCGTCGTGCACTGGTCCTTAAGCGGTTAAAGGGTCTTTCGTGGGAAAAAAATAATATAGTGTATATCATTTAGACACAAGTCATATTGCAATTGAATGTTATTAAAAATTCCCTTTCCTTTTCAATCTGCAGTGCTGTCATTTTCTGTCAAATGCAATATGGCCACCTGGAGGGGTTCTGTACGCAGAATGTATACAGAACGCCCCCCAGAAACATCATTAAAGGGTACAGCTTGTGCGATTTGCTCACTTTTTTTCCCAGAGGTCTGCACTAAGGTACAAGTCAGATTTCAGGCATCCCCTGCAACAAAAATTAAATTTTTGGTGAGATTAGTCCAATAGGAAATCACGACTTATAGAATGCAGACCCCGACACTTTTCTCATTAGTGCTCTGCAGGTGCAGCAGCTGATTGATAATTATTAAATCAATCCTATTAGACTAATTTTCTACATGGACACAGCGATTTCTTCAGAATAACAAAAGGTAGGAATTTGTAAGTTTGTTAAAATCCTTGTAATGTACATAGATCACCCAGAGGGGAAAGTGTTTTTTTTTTTTTCTCATCAAAAGTGGAGTTATGCTTTAAATTTCACCTTCCCTAGTTCTTCCTCCTCCCCTTTCATCAAAATGCTATTTAACCCCTTGCTGCCTGGGTACAGTTTTGCATGACCGAACAATTGGTAGTTAAAGCAGCGCAGTGCTGAATAACATAAAATGGTCATGAAGGAGGTTAAACGGGCGCGCATTGGGGAAAAGCTGTGCCCGCCATGTCACGCGGGTGCCGATGCGCGTGCCTGGCAGCCGCGATGTCCGCCAGGTACCCGAGATCGGCAGTCACAGAGCCAGGGACGTGGATCTCTGTGTGTAAACACAGAGATCCACGTCCTGTCAGGGAGGGGAGACCGATGGTGTGTCCCTTGTACATAGGGACAACCATCGGTCACCTCACCCAGTCAGTCCCCTCCCCCACAGTAAGAATCACTCCCAGGGAACACATTTAACCCCTTGATCGCTCCCCTAGTGTTAACCCCTTCCCTGTCAGTCACATTTACACAGTAATCAGTGCATATTTATAGCACTGTTCGCTGTATAAATGTCAATGGTCCCAAAATAGTGTCAAAAGTGTCCGATCGGTCCGCCGCAATATCGCAGTCCTGACAAAAATTGCAGATAACCGCCATTACTAGTAAAGAAAAAAAAAATCATAAATCTATCCCCTATTTTGTAGACGCTATAACTTTTGCGCAAACCAATCGCTTATTGCGATTTTTTTCTTTTTTTTTTTTACCAAAAATATGTAGAGGAATACATATCGGGCTAAACTGAGGAAAGAAAAAAATTGGGATATTTATTATAGCAAAAAGTAAAAAATATTGTTTTTTTTTCAAAATTGTCGCTCTTTTTATGTTTATAGCGCAAACAATAAAAACCTCAGATGATCAAATACCACCAAAAGAAAGCTCTATTTGTGGGAAAAAAAATACGTCAATTTTGTTTGCGAGCCACGTCGCACGACCGCGCAATTGTCATTCAAAGCGTGACAGTGCTGAAAGCTGAAATTTCGACCTAGGCAGGAAGGGGGTATATGTGCCCAGTAAGCAAGTGGTTAAATGTTTAAACAAACCTTTTCACGTTCATTACCTCATTTTGGATCTAATGACATAATCAATGGGTGCTTCCCTGTGTATGTACAGGAATAGGAGCGAGATTGGGTGGGACTTTGCATGTATTATGTCGTCGTTTTTTTTTTTTTTTAAGAAATTTACCAATTAAGGAAATTTTAAAAAGAGAATATACACAATTTTATTTAACATATAAACATAAAATGAATCAATACATTGAAGAACAAACCACTTTAAAAGCACTGTTACAGTGTAACTTATCCAGGGTGTTGTTATCCTGGCTGAGGAATCCGAAAAAGTCAGCCAACGCGTTTTGCAGGATGACCAGCTTCATCAGGGCCTCGGATTATAAAATAATTTTTATATAAATGTATACATTGCAATGATAATTCATAAACATTTATTATTGACAACAGTATTGTTTTTGCATATTAACTGATTTGACAAACTATCATTTAGGTTTTGATCCAATAAATCTATCCAAAGAAGCATGATAAGAGCATAATGAGACCTGTTTTATACACTGCGACAAAGCATGGGAAAGGAGAAAGAGAGGAAAAGGATGATCCTAACAAAAAAATTACATGCATAACCCATATGATGAGGGTATAAATATAAATACATAGGTTTCAACCACTCAAGAAACAAGAACATGTATAAGAGGTAGATTTACCTGTTCACCTGTAGGATATTAATGACCCAATAGAACTGTGCACTGACAAAAAATGTGTTTGTTTTTATTTGTTTTGTTTTTTTTGCTTTTTTCAAAAATTCTGAATTTGGAAATTCAGAAATGCGAAAATTCTGATTTTCTGAATGTTCTGCTTTCCGAATTTTAGAATTCCAAAAAAGAATGAAAATCAGTAAAATTCAAAATAATAACTAATAACTAATTCGAAAGGAAAATCCAATACCTATAATTTAATAGTAATAGTTAAGTTATTATTAGTTAGTTATTTCAGATTTTCAGGTTTTCGAATTTTCAGATTTTCATTCTTATTTTCGGATTTTCAGATTTCGAAATTTTGAATTTCCTAATTTTGAAATTCTGAACTTCCGAAATTCTGAACTTCCGAAAAATGTGTTAAAAGACGAATTCGGAACTAAAAAAATTGCACATGTCTAATGACCAACTTGATGGAAGTTTAGCCTGGGGAGCCCGTGGGGATTAGCTGAGCGTCTGGCTAAAGAGGTGTTCTTAGAAGTTACTAGTAACTTGTATGATCAGGATTGAGCTAATTATTGTATCTAAAGAAAAAGGCTGAGTATTAGGGGATGCAATGCAGGCAGATCATGGCTGGTGGGAGGTACCAGCAGGGTGCTGTACATACGGTAACTTCCTAACAACATCACACCACCCTCCCTCCGTATTCCTCAGTGGGTATTTCATGTCATTAAATACTGCAGCGCAGCCAATATATTTAATTGCACAGCTCCTGACTGGTATATTGATCAGCAAGGCACAAGCATAGTGCAGAACTACTAAGCAG
The DNA here is from genome assembly GCA_029206835.1 of Rana muscosa. Classification (NCBI taxonomy): domain Eukaryota; kingdom Metazoa; phylum Chordata; class Amphibia; order Anura; family Ranidae; genus Rana; species Rana muscosa. Next base: position 29,300,186 of record CM055120.1, read on the forward strand.
GGCCTGTAATATGTAATGAGTGAAGCTCATGGCGGCTTCCAGCTTTCCATAGAACTACAGCTAACCCAAAGGGGTGAATGCGGCTTCTGTAGAATAGAAAGAGATGCTGGTCAGAAGATTTTTCCTTGCAAAGTCTGTGCAGTTCTGGGTGAACAGTAACGTTTGCTGGAATGGGGAGAAAGGTAAGTTGCTTACCAAGTGGGCCGCAATCATTGGTTGAGGGCAGGGCCATCTTTAACATGGGGCAAAAGGGGCAACTGCCCCAGGCCCGGTGATTGTTGTGGGGCCCAAAAGCAGCTGCCCCTTGTAGCCCGCGCTGCCTGCATATAGTTAAGTGAATTCGGGTGGGCCTAAGAAAATGTTTGCCCAGGGTCCAACAGTATTGAAAGGGTTGTAAAAGTTCCTTTTTAAAAAAAAAAAAAAAAACATGTCATACTTCCGCTCTATCTTTATTAAGTGTTGGAGCATTATCCCCATGATTTTCATTGGATACCTGCACTCTGTTAGAACTCTTTATCATCTTTAAATAGAGGAGAAGATTTCATATATTTTTCACAGACACATATGAACTTTAAAATGTTTATTTGTAGTATTCACTCATGTTTTGGATACTTTTTCATACCTTTTAATTCACTGTATAGCTATACACAGTTTTGCATATCCAGCGCTACACCTTTTTGTATATTTATACTTCCGCTGTGCAGTTGGTTTTGCACAGAGTGGCCCTGATCCTCCTTTTCTGGGGTCCCTCCACAGCCCTCCTGGCTCCTCCTCTTCTCGGGGCATTGGAGAGCCGCTCTCCCTCGGGGCACATGTGTTGACACAGACAGCAGGACTCGGCTCTGCCCCCCAGTTCCCAAGTCATTGGATTTGGTTGACAGCAGCGGGAGCCAATGGCTGCGCTGATATTAATCTATCTAATCGGGACATGAGACACCGGCCGGAGCTGGTGTGCTCGTTCCCATCGTGGAAATTACGGGGAATTAAAGATGGCCCTGGTTGAGGGGAGGGGGGAGGGTTACTTAAAGGACAGCTTCAAGTTGTCCTTTTTAAAACGTTTTTTAACCACTTCAACCCCGGGCTTTTTGTACCTATTCAATACCGGGCCTATTCTGGCACTTCTCTCCTACATGTACAAATCATCATTCTTTTGCTAGAAAATTACTCAGAACCCCCAAACATTATATATTTTTTTTAGCAGACACCCTAGGGAATAAAATGACGGTCATTGCAACATTTTTTCTTGCACAATATTTGCGCAATAATTTTTCAAACGCCTTTTTTTAAACCAAAAAATTGTTTCATGAATTAAAAAATAACAAAACAGTAAAGTTTTTGGGGAAAATATGAAAGATGATGTTACGCCGAGTAAATAGATAGCTAACATGTCACGCTTTAAAATTGCGCACACTCATGGAATGGCGCCAAACTTCGGTACTTAAAAATCTCCATAGGCGACGCTTTAATTTTTTTTACAGGTTACCAGGTTAGAATTAGAGAGGAGGTCTAGTGCTAGAATTGTTGCACGCGCTCTAACGCACGCGGCGATACCTCACATGCGTGGTTTGAACGGCGTTTACATATGTGGGCGACTTACATGTGCATTCGCTTCTGATCGCGAGCTACCGAGGACAGGGGCGTTTAAAAAAAAATTTTTATTATTTTTTTTTTATTATTATTATTTTATTTTATTTTTTTACTTATTTATTTTATTTTTTTTACAATGATATTTTACTTTTTTTTTTTTTTGATCACTTTTATTCCTATTACAAGGAATGTAAACATCCCTTGTAATAGGAATGTGTGTGACAGGTTCTCTTTATTGAGAGATGTGGGGTCAATAAGACCCCACATCTCTCCTCCAGGCTGGAAAGCATGAGATCAGTGAAAAAATTTTCACTGATATCATACTTACAGCCGCAATGGCGGCTTTGTTTACATTTGAGACCCGGGCGTGACGTCATCACATCGCGCCCGGGCCTCCGACGATCATAGAGATGACTGATGACCATCTGGTCACCAGTCATCTCTATGCTCATCACGTGACCCCACCAACGACGCCGGAAGATTCGCTCCGGGTCCCCGATCACACGGGGGAGCCCGGAGAAGCACCGGATGGTGGCGGGAGGGGGGGTGTGTCCCCTCCCGCTGCCTATAAGAACGATCAAGCGGCGGAACCACCGCTATGATCGTTCTTATTGTGCACAGAATCGCCGGCCGAAGAAAAGGATATCTGAATGATGCCTCTAGCTGCAGGCATCATTCAGATATCCCCCTACAAAGCCGAGGACTAGGGATGGGCCCGGTGTTCGATTCGAGCCCACGTTCGAATCGAACATCGAACATCGGGCGTTCGCCCGCTCGGCGAGCCCAGAACTATTTGGGCCGTTCGCATCACATTCGTGTGATGCGAGCGGCCCGCAATGCATTGCGCCAGTCGCAGTGCATTGCTGGCTGATGATTGGCCAAGCATGCACTGTGACCCCGCATGCTTGGCCAATCACAGCGCCGGCAGCGAGGAGAGCAATAATTGGCTACAGGCAGGACGCCTGTAGCCAATTATAACTCAGGGGCTTTAGTACACGCCCCACTGTATAAAAGGCCGCCGCGCCGTTGGCCTAGTGCACTGTGTTCCGGCTTGATTCTGATATAGGCAGGCTGCTGATGCTGATTCATTATCATTACTGTACTGAATACTGATCATTTGATTGCATCACTGATTCATTCTGCTGATTGCACTGCTGCTGAGTCTAACTGCTGTGATTCTGTTAGTCTGGTGTGTGCATGCTGTTAGTACAGCATTGCAGTATCACCTTCTGTCCTATTGTGATCTAAGGCAGGCAGGCATTTATAGGAGCTAGCACGTGTGTGTGTGTGTGTGTGTGTGTGTGTGTATGTATGCTGTGTTCGTACAGCACACATAAAACCACCTCAGTCACTCTATCTGCTATAAGGCCCAGTTGTTGTCATCTAAGGCAGCCTCTATCTGCCGTAAGGCCCAGTTGTTGTCATCTAAGGCAGGCAGGCATTTATAGGAGCTAGCGTGTGTGTGCTGTGTTAGTACAGCACACATAAAACCACCTCAGTCACTCTATCTGCTATAAGGCCCAGTTGTTGTCATCTAAGGCATCCTCTATCTGCCGTAAGGCCCAGTTGTTGTCATCTAAGGCAGCCATCTGCAGGAGTTGGTGTGTGTGCTGTGTGACTCCAGCACAATATACACTACCCACTACAATGCCTGGAAGACCGCCAAGGAGAGGCAGACAGTCCCGAGGCAAGAACACAGGGCAAGCAGGCTCTGTTTCTAGAGAAAACAGTGCTGGTCGTGGACGTGGTCGTGCATCGTCATCAGCACGTGGCCATGGGACACGCTTGTCCTTGTTTTCGGCAGCTGGACATGTTGAGCCGCATCATGCAGAAGGCTTGGTAGAATGGATGACCAAGCCCTCCTCATCCTCTCTCACCCAGGCTCAGGGTACTGGCAAAGCAGCTGCCAACGCGTACTCAATGGCATCATCAGGCACCCCTTCCCTAGACCCACCATGTCCTCCTGAGGAGTCCTCCGAACTGTTTGAGCACAGTGTTGGGTACATGCTCCAGGAGGATGCCCAACGTTTTGAAGGCTCGGATGATGATACCCAGCTAGAGGAAGGCAGTAGCCTGAGCGCAGAGAGAGGGGATGCTCAAGGACAGCAATCTGGCAGTCATGTTCCACCAGCTGCAGCTTACTGCCAGGTTTGCTCCAGTGGTGAAGAGGGAGGGGATGATGAGGTCACTGACTCCACGTGGGTGCCTAAAGGGAGAGAGGAGGAGGAGGAGGAGGCGGCGGCACATGTCCAACGAGGCAGGATGCCCTCCGGAGGCCAGCTAGAGGCCAGCACACCAACTGAATCACACTGCAGAGCTCCGCCTGTGCAGGGCGCTGCCTCTGCACGTTATCACAAAAGTTCTTTGGTGTGGGCCTTTTTTGAGACAAGTGCATCAGATCGCACCACTGCTATTTGCAACATATGTCTCAAGCGTATCTCGCATGGCCAAAACATCAGCCGCTTGGGCACCACAAGCATGACCAGACATATGTCGACCTGCCATGCAGCTCGTTGGCAAGCGCACATTAAAGACCCACACCAAAGAACAAAGCGGACCTCTCCTTGCTCCTCATCAGCTGGGATCTCCAACCCCACTATATCTTCAGTCCTCTCTGAAAGCTGCTCTGAGAGGAATGAAGGTGTAGAATTAGGTGTGTCACAGCCAAGTACTTGCGGGCACTCTGTTAGCAGTACACCGACGTCCGATTCTACCAGGCAAATTTCCCTGCCCCAGCTGCTGGACCGTCGAAAGAAGTTTACTCCCAGCCATCCACATGCCCAGCGGTTGAATGCTAGCTTGGCTAAATTGCTAGCACTTCAACTGCTGCCTTTTCAGTTGGTAGACTCGGCCCCCTTCCGTGAGTTTGTGCAATGTGCGGTTCCTCAGTGGCAGGTTCCCAAACGCCACTTTTTCTCACGGAAGGCGATTCCGGCTCTCTACCGGCATGTGGAAGGCAATGTCCATGCCTCGCTGGACAGGGCGGTCAGCGGTAAGGTGCATATTACCGCTGACTCATGGTCCAGCAGGCATGGACAGGGACGTTACCTGTCTTTCACGGCCCATTGGGTCACTCTATTGGCAGCTGGGAGGGATGCAGGACAAGGTGCAGTAGTGTTGGAGGTTGTTCCGCCACCACGCCTCCAAAATGCTACTACTGGTTGGTACACACCTCTCTCCTCCACCCCCTCCTCTTCTTCCTCCATGGCCTCTTCGAGTGCTCTGTCCTCGGAACCAGCGGTGCTCTGTAGGCGTACAAGGGGCTACGCGAGTACGCAGGCAAAAAGATGCCATGCCGTGCTTGCGCTGGTGTGTTTGGGGGACAGGAGCCACACTGGGGCAGAGGTTCTGTCTGCTCTGCAGGGGCAGGCCGAGAGGTGGTTGACACCACGCCAGCTTAAGCCAGGAATGGTGGTTTCTGACAATGGCACCAACCTCCTCTCCGCCCTGCGACAGGGGCAGCTGAACCATGTGCCCTGTATGGCTCACGTCCTCAACCTGGTGGTGCAGCTGTTCTTGGGCAGGTACCCAGGCTTACAGGATGTCCTGAGGCAGGCCAGGAAAGTCTGTGTGCATTTCCGCCGATTGTATAATGCCAGTGCTCGGCTGGCTGAGCTGCAAAAGGAGTTGAACCTGCCCAAGAACCGCCTTATATGTGACATGCCCACCAGGTGGAACTCAACGTTGGCCATGCTGCAGCGACTGCACACGCAGCAGAGGGCCATCAATGAGTACCTGTGCGACTACGGCACCAGGACAGGGTCAGGGGAGCTTGGATTTTTTTCCCCACGCCAGTGGAGCATGATCAGGGATGCATGCACTGTCCTGTCACCATTTGAGGAGGCCACGAGGATGGTGAGCAGTGATAGTGCATGCATCAGTGACACTGTACCTTTTGTCCACCTGTTGGAGCATACGCTGCGTGGCATAATGGACAGGGCACTTGAGGCAGAACAGAGGCAGGAAGAGGAGGACTTCCTTGCCTCTCAAGGCCCCCTTTATCCAGACAGTGTTCCTTCTCTCCCACCCATTACACAGGAAGAGGATGAGGAGGAGGAGGAGGAGGATTGTGTGAGCATGGAGGTGGAGCCTGGCACTCAGCATCAGCAGCAGCAGTCTTTTAGGGATGATGTACAGTCCCAACAAACCAGTGGACTTGTACGTGGCTGGGAGGAGGTGGCTGGCGATCATGTCGTCCTCAGTGACCCGGAAAACTCCGGACCGAATGCCTCAACTAACCTACGTTGCATGGCCTCCCTGATCCTACAAAGCCTGCGGAAGGATCCTCGTATTCTTCGGATCAAGGAGAGGGACCATTACTGTCTGGCCACTCTCCTTGATCCACGGTACAAGGGTAAGGTTGCGGATCTTATCTTGCCGTCGCAGAGGGAGCAGAAGATGAGACATCTCAGGGAGGCCTTGCAGAAAGGTCTGTGCAACGCATTCCCAGAGACTGGGAGGTTACAAACTCCTGGTCCTGGACGACGAGTTGCTGAGGCTTCGGTCAGTAGCAGAAGGAGCGGTGGGGAAGGTGGACGTCTGACCGATGCGTTCAGACAATTTTTTAGTCCGCAGCCCCAAGGTATGATCGGTTCCAGCAACCATCGCCAGCGTCTGATATACATGGTGCAGGAATACCTAGGGGCAAGGTCAGACTTGGACACCTTTCCCACCGAAAATCCTCTGGCTTACTGGGTCTTGAGGATGGATCACTGGCCAGAGCTTGCACAGTATGCAATTGAGCTACTGGCCTGTCCTGCATCCAGCGTTCTTTCCGAACGCACATTCAGTGCTGCTGGAGGCTTTGTCACCGATCACAGGGTGCGCCTGTCCACCGACTCGGTTGATCGACTGACTTTCATCAAGATGAACCAGTCTTGGATCACCACCAGCTACCAGGCACCTGAAGCGGATATAACTGAATAATTTATAATGTCACATCCCTTCAAGACTGCCTATGCTGATGCTGAGTGACTGTCCTGTTATGTTCACTGACTATCCTCTTCCTCCTCCTCAATGATCCATTCCTTCATAGCCTGGAAGAACATTTTTGTTTCTGGGTGCCACCACACCAGTGGCTAAGGCCCAATTTTTCAGCCCCTGTTTAACAGGGGCGTGTAATTACAATTTGTTATGCAATGCTTTGCAACAGGTCTCATTGCTCTGCTCAGAGTACAGTATCTGTGAGGGGTTGCAGTGTTGTGGCACCAGCACCAGTGCCTAAGGCACAATTTTTCAGCCCCTGTTTAACAGGGGTGTGTAATTACAAATCTTGATCTAATAGTTCACAGCAGGGCCCATTCCTGCGCCCACCAAGAGTAACTGTGAGGGCTTACAGTCTTGTGGCAACACCGTCCACCACCACCACCAAAGGCCCAATTTTTCTGCCCTGTTCAACAGGTGCATGCAATTACAAATCTTGATCTAATAATTTACAGCAGGGCCAATTCCTGTGCCCACCAACAGTAACTGTGAGGGCTTACAGTGTTGTGGCTACACCAACATTTAATGGGGCAAATTTCTGCAGAGTATATACGGCAGGCCCCTATTTTCAAACATCCAACTTACAAACGACTCCTACTTGCAAACGGAAGGAGAAAACAAGAAGTGAGAGGAAATCGACCCTTAGGAAGGGAAATTCTATCCTGTTAGATTTAATTTGGGAAAAAGGTATCTCCTCTCTACTGATACTTTATCACCAATCCTTGTTTCAATAAAAACCCTACTTTTCCAAAAACATTTGTCATTGGGGCAGAAAGTGAGGTGAAATGTTCTGAACAGGTGCACAGACAGCAAAACAAATGTTACAGGGGTGATAACCCTTCCCTATGTTCTCCAAAAAGCTTAAAAATAGTTTTTTTTTGGATGGAGCTACACTTAAAAATGTACCTGTTCAGATTCTACTTAAGAACAAACCTACAGTCCCTGTCTTGTTTGCACCGCCTGTATACTGCTGTTCAGAGTATATAGGGTTGTAGGTATAGGGTTTTATTTTGGGTCCGGGGTTCCCCTTAATATCCATACAAGACCCAAAGGGGCTGGGGTGGGGGGGGGGGGGTGATGGGGTAGCCATGCCATTTTTCTCAAGGATTTTCAGCCATATTGCCAGGACAAGACATGACATTAAAGCCGCAAGCAGTTTTAAATGACTTTTTTTTCTTTAAAATTGTAATTTTGTGCAGGGACAGTTCTAAACACGGGAAACACATGCCACTTCACAGGCATACTTTAGACACCCCCCAGGTACGAAATTTAAAGGAATATTTCACTTTTTTTTTCACTTTATGCATCATTAACCCCTTAACGACCGCTCACTGTATATATACGTCGGCACAATGGCACCGACAGGCACAATCACGTAGAGTGTACGTGATTGCCTTTGTACAGTTGGGGGGTCCAATCGGACCCCCCTTCTGTACAGTGAGCAGTCGGAATTCGTTGGGGAGCGATCCGACATGAGGGGACGGCCGTTCGATTCCGGCCACCCCCCCGCGATCGCTCCCGGCGAATGGAAATGCCCCCTCTGTCTGTGTAATGTAAACACAGGCAGAGGAAGCAGGAGGAAGTGATGTCATCTCCTGTGCGGCGCTCACATATACCGAGCGCCGTACAAGAGAAGACCTCAAGGTTAGTGCACAAACACTACACTGACACCAGGTCACATAGGCACATAAATCGCCCCCCCCAGATCACCCCCCAGTCACAGTGTCACTGATTGCAGTGACCATTTATTTACTGATCACTGCAATCGGTGACATTTGTGACTGTAAAAGTGTCACTACATTTAGTTTTAGGTCCAGTGTAGCCCCCTAACCCCCCCTAATAAAGGTTTAACCCCTTGATCACCCCCCAGATAACCCTTTCACCCCCTAGCACCGCCGTCGCTAAGCGATCATTTTTCTGATCGCTGTCTTAGCGTCGGTGATGCAGATCGGTACCTAGTAATTATTTTTAGGTTCGCCGCAGGTTTTTATAGCGTCAGGTACCCCAATAAATTATCTAATAAAGGTTTAACCCCCTTGATCACCCCCCAGGTAACCCTTTCACCCCCTATCACCACTGTCGCTAAGCGATCATTTTTCTGATCGATGTCTTAGCGTCGGTGATGCAGATCGGTAGCCAGTATTTTTTTTTTAGGTTCGCCGCAGGTTTTTATAGCGCCAGGTACCCCCATAAATTATCGAATAAAGGTTTAACCCCCTTGATCGCCCCCCAGGTAACCCTTTCACCCCCTATCACCACTGTCGCTAAGCGATCATTTTTCTGATCGCTGTCTTAGCGTCGGTGATGCAGATCAGTAGCCAGTATTTTTTTTTTAGGTTCGCCGCAGGTTTTTATAGCGCCAGGTACCCCCATAAATTATCGAATAAAGGTTTAACCCCCTTGATCGCCCCCCAGGTAACCCTTTCACCCCCTATCACCACTGTCGCTAAGCGATCATTTTTCTGATCGCTGTCTTAGCGTCGGTGATGCAGATCAGTAGCCAGTATTTTTTTTTTAGGTTTGCCGCAGGTTTTTATAGCGTCAGGTACCCCCATAAATTATCTAATAAAGGTTTAACCCCCTTGATCGCCCCCCAGGTAACCCTTTCACCCCCTATAACCACTGTCGCTAAGCGATCATTTTTTTGATCGCTGTCTTAGCGTCGGTGATGCAGATCAGTAGCCAGTATTTTTTTTTTAGGTTTGCCGCAGGTTTTTATAGCGTCAGGTACCCCCATAAATTATCTAATAAAGGTTTAACCCCCTTGATCGCCCCCCAGGTAACCCTTTCACCCCCTATCACCATTGTCGCTAAGCGATCATTTTTCTGATCGCTGTCTTAGCGTCGGTGATGCAGATCGGTAGCCAGTAATTTTTTTTAGGTTCCCCGCAGGTTTTTATAGCGTCAGGTACCCCCATAAATTATCTAATAAAGGTTTAACCCCCTTGATCGCCCCCCAGGTAACCCTTTCACCCCCTATCACCACTGTGGCTAAGCGATCATTTTTCTGATCGCTGTCTTAGCGTCGGTGATGCAGATCGGTAGCCAGTAATTTTTTTTAGGTTCGCCGCAGGTTTTTATAGCGTCAGGTACCCCCATATATTATCTAATAAAGATTTTAACCCCCTAATTGCCCCTAGTTAACCTTTTCACCAGTGATCACCATATAAGTGTTACGGGTGACGCTGGTTAGTTAGTTTGCTTTTTATAGTGTCAGGGCACCCGCCGTATATATAACCCAATAAAGGTTTAACCCCCTGATCGCCCGGCGGGTGATATCAATTAGGTTTTAGCGTCAGAGAGGGTCTGCGTCACACCCCAGGCAGCATCAGGTTAGTGCCAGTAACGCTAACACCCACGCGTGAAGCATACACCCCCCTTAGTGGTATAGTATCTGAACAGATCAATATCTGATCAGATCTATACTAGCGTCCCCAGCAGTTTAGGGTTCCCAAAAACGCAGTGTTAGCGGGATCAGCCCAGATACCTGCTAGCACCTGCGTTTTGCCCCTCCGTCCAGCCCAGGCCACCCAAGTGCAGTATCGATCGATCACTGTCACTTGCAAAACACAACACACATAACTGCAGCGTTCGCAGAGACAGGCCTGATCCCTGCGACTCCAGTGCTGTAGGAGGTGATTTCACCACCACAGTTAAAAAAAAAAAAAAGCAAATATGCCGAAGCATTGGGGCAGCAGGGGCGGAGGAGCGGAGGAGCGATTTTTTAATTGGAAACCAACTTTATTGAAAAGTATGCATGGTACATAAATCAACATAAGCCAGTATGGCCAATATAATAGTACATACATGAACACAGTGAAGCATCTGTGTGTCACAAAGATAATAACAGCAGTGAAAGTAAAACCGGTATACAACAAAAATAAAAGATCGACATGTCAAGTACACGTTTCACCATCCGCCATCCATCTGTCCCAGACCTTCTCAAACTTTAGCGGACACCCTCTATGTACATAAATCAGTTTTTTATATGGAAGAGCATCATTAACTGCTTTTTTCCAGCACTGAATTGTAGGGGGCAGGGCCTGCATCCAATTACGGGCCACTACTTTTCTTGCCAAGAATAGCGTCTCATGTAAAAAGGTACGGAGGGGTTTGTCGGCATCCAAGTCTGGCAACAGGCCAAGTAGGCACATCTTTGGGTCAAGGGTAGCAGGGGAGCCCATCTGATCGTGTAGGAAGCGTATCACCTGTGTCCAATATGCCTGAATGGTGGGACAGAACCATATGAGGTGGTAAAAGGAGCCCGGGGTATGGTCACAGAGGCGGCATCCCGGATTGTACGTGGGCCTGAAACGTGCCACTCTCTGAGGGGTCAGATATGTTCTATGTATAATGTACAGCTGTGTGAGGCGGTCCGACAGCTTGGGGGAAACCTTTTTCACGTCCTCCAAAATCTCGCCCCAGTCCCCATCCTCTATAAGTCCAACATCCGCCTCCCATCTAGTCTTAGCAGTATAGGCCAATGCTGTGGTGCTAGGGAGACGAATGGCGGAGTACAAAGTGGAGATGAGCTTAGCAGGCACATTACCCGTGACTGTGTCCACTATGGAGGGAACTGCCAGGGACGGGCAAGAGCCAGAAAACTGGGCCTGTATGGCGTGGCGGAGTTGCAAATACCTGAAAAAAAGGCAATTGGGGAGGGAAAATTCGTCCTTCAGCATTTGGAATGATTTAAGGCCTGAATTAGTCATGATCTGGTGTATGTATAAGATCCCATGGCGTATCCACGCCGCGGGGTCCGGAATGGACAATAATTCTGGCAAGCATGTATTGTACCAGAGAGGGGTATGAGAGTGTACCCTTGGGGTCCCAGTTCTCTGCAGTGCTGCCCGCCATACCCTCCGGTGGTGAGTCAACATGTCTGCTGTGTGTTGGGGGGGGGGCGTCTAGTCAATGGGGCTCTCAGGACCGATTGAAGTGGGGTATGGGCCGAGTCATCCGGGTGCTCACAGAGTAGTGTCTGGTATCTCGTTAGTTCATGTTTATCAAAATAATAGAAGTGGGACAGCTGGGAGGCAAAATAATAATCCTGAAAGTCAGGGAGAGCAGCTCCTCCCAACGTCACAGGGTTCTTCAGGATTCTCCAGGACAATTTGTGTCTGCCATGACCCCAAATAAATGAATTCAGGATGGATTCAATTGTCCTGAAAATTTTTTGTGGTATATAGAGGGGAGCATGCCAGACCAAATAGAGTATCTTGGGAAGGAGTATCATCTTAACCAAGCTGACACGACCCATAACACCCAGGGGTAGTCTGGCCCAAGTCTGCGTCTTGTTCTTGATCAGAGCAAACAGGGGTTCAATGTTCAGTAATTTATAATCTGAGAGCGATCTGGTGACCTGTACGCCAAGGTATTTAATCTGGGAGACCCTTGGAAGAGCCAGAGGAGGGGACGCAAACGAGGAGGGGAAATGGTCAATCGGAAGGATCTGGGACTTAGCCCAATTAATACTCAGACCCGAATGGCCACCCATACGTTCTATGGACTGGAGGGCTGCTATAAGAGAAGGACCGGAGTCCGCCAGATACAAAAGTGTGTCGTCGGCATACATCCCAATCTTTTCTTCCAGTTTCCCCATCCTGAGACCTCGGATGCAAGTGTCCGCACGGACCATTATAGCCAACGGCTCCACAGCCAATGCGTAAAGCATGGGGGAAAGGGGGCAGCCCTGCCGGGTCCCCCTCTCCAGCGGGAACTGGTCAGAAAGCCAACCGTTCACAAACACTCTGGCCCTCGGGGATTGATAGAGGAGTTGGACCCAGCGAATAAAGCTGGGGCCAAATCCAAATCTTGAGAGACACTCCCACAGGTAGTTCCACTCCACGGAGTCGAAGGCCTTGGCGGCATCCAGCGCCACCACAACCCTCGAGCCAATTTCATCATGGGACCCCTGAATATTCATAAATAGGCGGCGAATATTCATGGCCGTGTTCTTCGCGGAGGAGCGATTTTGCTCCTAATGCCGCGTACATACGGTCGAAATTCCGACGGAGGCTTGCCCGTGGAAAAGTCCGACCATGTGTGTGCGGCATAACTTTTTTTGCGGGAGGATGCCCCCGTGCTTCGGCATATATAAATGGTGCATGTATGCCCATCATTAGAAGTGGGTGGATGAAGGGCGGTATTCTAATGGTGGGCATACCCACCGATCAATCTCTTTTTTCGTTCAGCCACCTGAAAAAAAGATTACAATACATGTCCAACAAGGACCAGCAACGTACTGGTATGTTGCTGGACTTTGAATGGTTATACCAGATTGATGCCTGCGGGTTTAGGTATCATCTTGGTATCATTCTTTTCAGCCAGCAATCCTAGGGGCTAATTACCGGATATAAAAAGCGCCATTGGGAAATTGGGAAAGCATTTTATCACACCGATCTTTGTGTGGTCAGATGCTTTGAGGGCAGAGGAAAGATCTAGGGTCTAGACCCCAGTTTTTTTTAAAAAAGAGTACCTGTCACTACCTATTGCTATCATATGGGATATTTACATTCCCTGAGATAACAATAAAAATTATAAAAAAAAAAAAATATGGAAGGAACAATTTAAAAATAAAATAAAAAAGCATAATTAATAATAATAAAAAAAAAAAGCACCCCTGTCCTGCCCTGCTCTTGCCCAATGGCGAACACAAGCGTCGGTCTGGCGTCATATGTAAACAGCAATTGCACCATGCATGTGAGGTATCACCGCGAAGGTCAGATCGAGGGCAGTAATTTTAGCAGTAGACCTCCTCTGTAAATCTAACGGGGTAACCTGTAAAGGCTTTTAAAGGCTTTTAAAAATGTATGTAGTTTGTCGCCAATGCGCATTTGTGCGAAATTTTAAAGCATGTCGTGTTTGGTATCTATGTACTCAGCCTAAGATCATCTTTTTTATTTCATCAAACATTTGGGCAATATAGTGTGTTTTAGTGCATTAAAATTAAAAAACGTGTATTTTTTCCCCAAAAAATGCGTTTGAAAAATCGCTGCGCAAATACTGTGTAGAAAAAAAAATGCAACACCCACCATTTTATTCTGTAGGGCCTTTGCTTTAAAAATATATATAATGTTTGGGGGTTCAACATAATTTTCTTGCAAAAAAAAAATATGTTTTTATGTAAACAAAAAGTGTCAAAAAGGGCTTTGTCTTCAAGTGGTTAGAAGAGTGGATGTAAGCTTCCTAATGTTGTGTATAAAATGCCAGAACAGTTCAAAACCCCCCCAAATGACCCCATTTTGGAAAGTAGACACCCCAAGCTATATACTGAGAGGCATGTCGAGTCCATGGAATATTTTATATGTTGACACAAGTTGCGGAAAAAAGACACTTTTTTATTTATTTATTTTTTTTGCACAAAGTTGTCACTAAATTATATATTGCTCAAACATGCCATGGGCATATGTGGAATTACACCCCAAAATACATTCTGTTACTTCTCCTGAGTACGGGGATACCACATGTGTGAGACTTTTTGGGAGCCTAGCCGTGTACGGGACCCCAAAAACCAAGCACCGCCTTCAGGCTTTCTAAGGGTGTAAATTTTTGATTTCACTTCTCACTGCCTATCACAATTTCGGAGGCCATGGAATGCCCAGATGGCACAAAACCCCCCCAAATGACCCCATTTTGTAAAGTAGACACCCCAAGCTATTTGCTGAGAGGTATTGTGAGTATTTTGCAGATCTCGCTTTTTGTCAAAGTTTTGAAAATTGAAAAAAAATATAAATTTTCTTTCTTCATTTTCAAAAACAAATGAGAGCTGCAAAATACTCACCATGCCTCTCAGCAAACAGCTTGGGGTGTCTACTTTCCAAAATGGGGTCATTTGGGGGGGTTTTGTGCTATTTTGGCATTTTATGGCCTTCGAAACTGTGATAGGTAGTGAGGAGTCAAATCAAAAATTTGTGCCTAGAAATCCTGAAGGCGGTGATTGGTTTTCGGGGTCCCGTACGCGGCTAGGCTCTTAAAAAGTCCCACACATGTGGTATCCCTGTACTCAGGAGAAGCAGCAAAATTTATTTTGGGGTGCAATTCCACATATAACCATGGCATGTGTGAGCAATATATCATTTAGTGACAACTTTTTGTAATTTTTTTTTTTGTCATTATTCAATCACTTGGGACAAAAAAAAAATATTCAATGGGCTCAACAGGCCTCTCAGCAATTTCCTTGGGGTGTCTACTTTCCAAAATGGGGTCATTTGGGGGGGTTTTGTGCTATTTTGGCATTTTATGGCCTTCAAAACTGTGATAGGTAGTGAGGAGTGAAATCAAAAATTTGCGCCCTTAGAAATCCTGAAGGCGGTGCTTGGTTTCCGGGGTCCCGTACGTGGCTAGGCTCCTAAAAAGTCCCACACATGTGGTATCCCCGTACTCAGGAGAAGCAGCAAAATGTATTTTGGGGTGCAATTCCACATATAACCATGGCATGTTTGAGCAATATATCATTTAGTGACAACTTTTTGTAATTTTTTTTAATTTTTTTTTGTCATTATTCAATCACTTGGGACAAAAAAAAAATATTCAATGGGCTCAACATGCCTCTCAGCAATTTCCTTGGGGTGTCTACTTTCCAAAATGGGGTCATTTGGGGGGGGTTTTGTACTGCCCTGCCATTTTAGCACCTCAAGAAATGAGATAGGCAGTCATAAATTTAAAGCTGTGTAAATTCCAGAAAATGTACCCTAGTTTGTAAACGCTATAACTTTTGCGCAAACCAATAAATATACGCTTATTGACATTTTTTTTACTAAAGACATGTGGCTGAATACATTTTGGCCTAAATGTATGACTAAAATTGAGTTTATTCGATTTTTCTCATAACAAAAAGTAGAAAATATCATTTTTTTTTCTAAATTTTCGGTCTTTTTCCGTTTATATCGCAAAAAATAAAAATTGCAGAGGCAATCAAATACCATTAAAATAAAGCTCTATTTGTGGGAAGAAAAGGACGCAAATTTCGTTTGGGTACAACATTGCATGTCCGCACAATTTACAGTTAAAGCAGTGCAGTGCAAAATTCTGAATTCACCTCTGGTCCTTTAGCTACCAAATGGTCCGGGGCTTAAGTGGTTAAAATGACTGCTCCCGAAAAAACGTTAGTTTTTTAAACTTCTTTTTGCATTGATATATGTGCCCTGGGGCAGGACCCGGGTCCCCAAACCTGTTTTATGACATTAACATGCATATTGGCCGTTATAATTAGCACTTTTGATTTCGAACGTTCGCGTCCATTGTAACAAATAGGGTTCGAAAATTCGCACGAACTTTCGGTCCGTTCGAAGGTTCTTGTGCGAACCGAACTCGGGGGTGTTCGGCCCATCCCTACCGAGGACGTCATATGACATCCACCCAGGATGGGAGATCCCATCTGTGGATGTCATTTGACTATGGGCGGGTAGGGAAGTGGTTAAAGGCGGGACACAGAAAAGCAAAATATACTGCTTTAATGCTTCGGACTGCATCACGTCATATTTTTATTTTGCTCCTAGTTAACTTTAACAAATGCTGAAATAGGCACATTTAGCAAGTCCTACCAAGAAAAAGGGCTTATCAATTGTAAGCAAACAATAATATTATGTACATTCGATCATATTTATGTATATATTGTTGGTAAGATATAGAAAATAGGTAAAGGTTCTATAGACCAGTTTAAACTCTTATGCCGCGTACACACAATCGGAAATTCTGACCAGAAAACCGTGGATTTTTTTCCGATGGAATTTCGGCTCAAACTTGTGTTGCATACACACGGTCACACAAATCTTGTCGGAAATTCCGAAGGTCAAGAACGCGGTGACATACAAGACGTACGACGAGCCGAGATCAATGAAGTTCAATAGGCAGTTCGGCTCTTCTGCTTGATTCTGAGCATGCGTGGTTTTTTGCACGTCGGAATTGCATACAGAGGATCGGAATTTCCGATAGGAACTTTTTCCATCGGAAAAATAGAGAACCTGCTCTCAATCTTTTGTTGGCGGAAATTCCGACAGCAAATGTCCGATGGAGCCTACACACGGTCGGAATTTCCGACCAAAAGCTCACATCGGACATTTGTTGTCGGAGATTTCGATCGTGTGTACGCGGCATTAGAAGGAAAATAATTATACTAATGAGCCAAAACCAAAGTGCCTTATCGCTATCTGTCCACTAGATGGCAGACTTGCATAGTTATTATTTTTTAATTGGTTCTTCCAGTTTCTGCAGGTCTTTGTATAAATTGTTTCAAGGTCATATAAATTTCCTCTGTAGGTGAGATCTGCTCTGACTCGTTATTTATTCTCTGGCTGCTAATTGATGTTCCGAATCTATTAAATGCATTTTCAAATATTGCTTAGACCCCTCTGACCTTACAAAGCCTGGAGTTATAAGCTGGAGATGACTTTGTTTCTGCAAAATGTCTGTCCTGATAAACCAAGAATAGAGAGAGCAGAACCTTGATGGGGATCCATATTACAATGTACTGTATCTATAAAGACTTGACATGTGGTGTTATTACTAGGGATGCACCAATACTATTTTTGTTTTACGAGTACCGATACTCTTTTTTTTTTTTTTTAGTACTCGCCAATACCAAATACCGATACCTACCACAACTGTTTTGTTTTCACTTCAGCTGTCAGAAATGGTACAAAGCATTAAAAAGTTATTTACAAATTAAATAAATATATATATTTTTTTAATTTTGCACTTTTTCAATGTAAAATGTGTAAATACAGTGGTTTACAAGTAACGCGGTTAACGAGCGTTTTGAATAAGGAGCACCTTTTTTTTTTATATTCTGACTCGGTTTGCGAGTGTTGTCTCGCAAAACAAATAGGATTCAAGCTAATGGGGTATGCAGTACCGCTTTTGGCCAAAGGTGCGGGGGCGCCGGTGACACTCGGAACTGTTCGGAGCCGTTCCGAGCCATTCGGAAATACTCGGAATCACTCGGAAATACTCCGTTTCCGAGCGTCTCCGGACCTTTCCGAGGGTTTCCGAGATCAGCCGAGCTGTCCCCGAGTATTTCCGAGGCTCTCCGGCGCCCCCCCCACCTCTGGCCACATGCGGTATTGCATGCCATAATTGCATGCCATAGAAGTGAGTGAGTGAGTAACTTATATAGCGCTACAAATGCGAACTAAATTACGTCAAGGCGATTGCGAAACAAATTGTCTTCGTTTCCATGGATTTCTATGGGGAAACTCGCTTTGATATGCGAGAGTTTTGGATTACAAGCATTCTCCTGGAACGGATTATGATCATAACCCAAGGCTCCACTGTATATGTTAATATATATGTGTAAAAATATTCACCAACAAAGCAAAAAAAAAAAAAGTTTTAATTGTTTATCGCTTATAAAATGGAAATGAGCAAAAACAAAAAAAGCAGTAAAATAATAATGAAATGGAGAATAGGGAGATAATTAAGGCTGATTAGAGTAAATTAAGGGTTGATAAGGGGTTAAACAGAGGAAAATTTGTTCATCCCTTTGATCTGCAGATGAAGAAACAGAAATATACATAGAAACAATGGGGGTTATTTACGAAAGGCAAATCCACTTTGCACTACATGTGCAAACTACAAGTGCACTTGGAAGTGCAGTCGCTGTAGATCCGAGGGGGACAGGCAAGGAAAATAAAAAAACAGCATTTTAGCTTGCACATGATTGGATGATAAAATCAGCAGAGCTTCCCCTCATTTCAGATCTTCCCCTCAGATTTACAGCAACTGCACTTGTAGTTTACACTTGTAGTGAAAAGTGGATTTGCCTTTCGTAAATAACCCCCAATGTTTCTTTTTTATTTTAGTGTTTCAGCGGCTGAGCAATGTTGTTGTTAAACATTGCCGCCTGCTTTTTTTTTTTTTTTTACCGCTCCAATTACCAGACTTCTTTAACACTTCAGCTGTCAACAGGGGAGACCCACTGACAGCTCAAAGAACCGAGCCTGAAAGTATCGGTTTCAGGTATTGATGCATTTGCACGAGTACCGATACTTGCGCAAATACTCGTATTACTTATTACTGTTAGAGAACAGACAGTCTTCCTAAAGACAGACCTTTCAGTAAGTTTTTCTTTACGAATGCTAGTAGTGTTGCGTGGGCGCTTGCCCGGGGTGCAAAAATCATACCTCCCAACCATCCCAGATTCCATGGGACGATCGGGTCACGGAACGGCAGAACGGGGGGGAAGCCTTTGTAAACAAGGCATCTCCCTGTTCCGCCTAGTGACAGGACACTGATCGTCTGCTCCCTCTCATCGGGAGCGGTGATCAGTGTCGTGTCACAGTAAGCCCCGCCCCCACACAGTTGGAACACATCCCTAGGACACACTTAACCCCTTCCTTGCCCCCTAGTGCTTAACCCCTTCACTGTCAGTCACATTTACACAGTAATCGGTGCATTTTTATAGCACTGATCGCTGTATAAATGTGAATGGTCCCAAAATAGCGCCAAAAGTGTCCGATGTGTCCGCCATAATGTCGCAGTCACGATAAAAATTGCTGAACGCCGCCATTACTAGTAAAAAATTTTTTTTAAAAATGCCATAAAACTATCCCCTATTTTGTAAACGCTATAACTTTTGCGCAAACCAATCAATAAACTCTTCTTGCGGATTTTTTTACCAAAAATATGTAGAAGAATACGTATCGGCCCAAACTGAGGAAAAAAAATGTTTTTATATATATTTTGGGGGTATTTATTATAGCAAAAAGTAAAAAATATTGCTTTTTTTTTATCAAAATTGTCACTATATTTTTGTTTATAGCACAAAAAATTAAAACCGCAGAGGTGATCAAATACAACCAAAAGAAAGCTCTATTTGTGGGAAAAAAATACATAAATTTTGTTTGGATGCCACGTCGCACGACCGCGCAATTGTCAGTTAAAGCGACGCAGTGCCGAATCGCAAAAAGTGGCCCCGGTCATTTGGCAGCCAAATGGTCCGGGGCTGAAGTGGTTAATAAATAAAAATGAAGGCTGGGTAGTTGGATCAGAGAGACAGAGGGAGAGAAACAAAGTTACAGAGATAACAAACTCGGAAGCAGATAGGAAGGGGGATTAGTGCGGGACCACTGTCTTTCTCTGCAGATAAAAGTTGGCATCAGGGAGAGGGGAGAAACCAGCTTTGAGCTGTTGGAAGAAGAGAGACACAATTGTTATCCATCACTAATCCCCCTCCCTGTGTGGGCCCTCCTGTGTGCTCAGGCCCCCTACAAGAGGGCCAGTGGTCCCCCACCCTATCAGCAGCCCTGGCACTGGGCACCAGAGGCACCTTCCCTGCATCTCTTGCAGAGTGCCCCAGGGTCCTTGGTGCTGCGATCTCCCCCTCTGAAGCAGCTGGCATTTGCCAGCTACCTCCAACAACTTCCATATATACCGAGTAATTTACTCTGTATATATATTGGGACATCAACACAATTCTAATCTTTTTGGCTCTATACACCACCACAATGGATTTGAAATGAAACAAACAAGATGTGCTTTAACTGCAGACTTTCGCCTTTAATTTGAGGGTATTTACATCCAAATTAGGTGAACGGTGTAGGAATTACAACAGTTTGTATATGTGCCTCACACTTTTTAAGGGACCAAAAGTAATGGGACAATTGGCTGCTCAGCTGTTCCATGGCCAGGTGTGTGTGTTATTCTCTCATTATCCCACTTACAAGGAGCAGATAAAAGGTCCAGAGTTCATTTCAAGTGTGCTATTTGCATTTGGAATCTGTTGCTGTCAACTCGCAATATGAGATCCAAAGAGCTGTCACTATCAGTGAAGCAAGACATCATTTGGCTGAAAAAAACAAAACAAACCCATCAGAGAGATAGCAAAAACATTAGGTGTGGCCAAATCAACTGTTTGAAACATCCTTAAAAAGAAAGAACGCACCGGTGAGCTCAGCAACACCAAAAGACCCGGAAGACCATGGAAAACAACTGTGGTGGATGACCGAAGAATTCTTTCCCTGCAGCAGCACTGCATCTGGTGGCAGGCTATGGGTGGCAAGTGGCACATTCACCTGACAAATAACCCGCCGCCAAATTCCCCATCAACCCCGAGACTACATTTCCCCCCACCCCCCCTCATCTTTTTTTGGGGAAGGTGAGAGAGGGTGTGTGTCCCTGAATGGCAGTTTGGAAATGTGGTCACCCTAGACACACCATGCCACATGCCCAGTATCCTCCTTGTTGAAGAGGGTGAGCGATGTTATCCATTTTTGGGTCCTGCAGCGAGTTACCTCTTTCCATTGGTTCTTCACCCTAGAGTGTAGGAAGAAGTCTATTCTCTCTCTTTATTTTAAGAAGGCCATTGTCCAGACAGTGTTAAACCCAATAACGAAAGGTTTATTTTTCTTTCTTTATAACTTGACAGGAAAGTTGGAGATAGAGAGAAATTGAACAGGGAAGTAGGTTCAGGCATGCGGCACTTAACTATCACTCGTCGCCACTCAGGCCTGAGTGGGTTTTGCTCACCCGGATAGTCCCCTCTCACGGTTCTAGCAGCCGGTGTGGAGCACAGAACATTTAATTTCCTAGGGATACGATCAAGGGACAACTTCCAAATCTTCAACTTCCCAGCACTTGTAATATCTAAGTCCTTAGGTGCCAATGGGGCACATTACAAGGCTTGTGGCGGATTATGGAGTTCTTCCCTCTGATAGGTGACCAGGCCTCTCCCGAGACAGTGACTTACCTCACCGATCCCCTTTGGATAGGTCCTCCCCTGGCTGCCTGCCTCTCCTTCAGAGCGGGCCACCCTCACTTGGGTGCCCTGGGACTCCTCTTCTGATGTAGGCCTTAGCTAAAGGTGCTGGGCCCACCTGCCCACCTGGAACGATGCAACCTCGGGCTAAAGGTGCCCGAGGCCTAACACACACACACACACGTACCCCTGGCCATGAGGGCCACTGAACAGCTGCCGAGAAAGGACACCCAATAGCGTTGCAATGCCACCTGTGGTTCGACCCGAGCCCGGGCAACAGTGCCACCCACAGGGAACTGCACTGCCAGGTAACATTACCCCAGAGCAGAAGCCAATTTGAAGAACTCAACAGCCTGAGCCCAACTATTAGCTCAGGCTACCCTCTAAATTTAGGTATAGCGACCCCCATTATTGGGGGGTCCGCTACAAGTACATGATGTAAACTACTTTAGTAGTGAGAAATTAACATCCTGCACTCTCACGCCACAGATCAGCCCCAATTCATGCACCTTCACACCTTAGATCACTGTCCCTCCAGGAAATCTGTTTCACCACTGTACTTCTGTACCACCCTGCTCCTCTGCCCCACCAATGTACCCCCTTTCTCATCTGCCCCACCACTGTACCACCCTGCTCATCTGCCCCACCACTGTACCACCCTGCTCAACTGCCCCACCACTGTACTAGCCTGCTTATCTGTACCACCCTGCTCATCTGCCCCACCACTGTACCACCCTGCTCATCTGCCCCACCACTGTACCACCCTGCTCATCTGCCCCACCACTGTACCACCGTGGTCATCTGCCCCACCACTGTACCACCCTGCTCATTTGTCCCACCACTGTAACTCTGTGCACATCTGCTCCACCGCTGTACCCTCATGCTCTTCTGTCTCACCGCTGAACCATCTTCTCATCTGTCCTAACACTACACTTATCTGCTCATCTGTCCCACCACTGTAACCCCCTTTGTTATCTGCCTCACCACTGTAACTCCTGCACATCTGCCCCACCACTGTAACCTGCTTTCTCATCTGCCCCACCAATGTACCTCCTGCACATCTGTCTCACCTCTGTACGCCCATGCTCTTCTGCCCCACCTCTGTTCCCCCTACTCTCCTGTCCCACCACTGTAACCCCCTGCGCATCTGTCCCACCAAAACAACTCCTTTCACATCTGCCCCACTGCTCTACCCCCCTGCTTTTCTGCCCCACCACTAAACCCCCTTCTCATATGGCTCAAAACTGAACCTCCCTGCTCATCTGCCCCAACACTGAACCCCCCTGTTCATCTGCCCCACCACTAAACCCCCCTGTTCATCTGCCCCACCACTGAACCCCCCTGTTCATCTGCCCCACCACTGAACCCCCCTGTTCATCTGCCCCACCACTGCACCCCCATGTTCATCTGTCCCACCACTGCACCCCCCTGTTCATCTGTCCCACTGCTGAACCCCCTTCTCATCTCTTCCACCACTCTACCTCCCTGCACATCTGCCCCACCGCTGTACCCTCATCTCATCTATGATATGTGTGATATGCAGAGTGGTGAAAGGAAGTAGAGATGAGACACATCTACCGGTCCTGGCACACTCATCCTGCTTATCCACCTCTCGCATCCAGCCCACGTGCTTGTATGGGATGTGTGTGATGTATGGGATGTATCTGATGTCACATACAAGCATCTGGAATGGATGCATAAAGGATGAGCTCAGGTCAGGGGCATTTTATGAAAGCAGTGGGCCTGTGTGCAGGATCATAAGTTGGGCCATCGCAGCTGAGAAAAAGTGCGGCGCTCTGCGCCACAGGAAAAGTTGGATGTGATTTTAATTTAGCTGAATACTGACTGTGGCTTAAAGGGACAGAGTGCAGGGGTTCAGTAGTAAGTGACACAAAAGGTTCAGGAATAATTTCAACAAAGTTCCCAGAAGCTCAACAGTAATTCCACAAACTGTCACCTGATTGTGGTTTTCTCAATCACAGTGAAATCCCTTCTTTCTGAGATTAGTAGTGGCAACCAAGCGAGTCATCTTCTTCCAGATGGTGGACGTAGCTAGCAGGACTGTGATTGGCTTTAGCAGTGGCCAATGACAGTCGTCCTCCTCCTCGAAACAGGGACCCAATATCTTCCCCAATATCTTCCCCATCACAAAAGCTGACAATCGCAGCTGCAGCAGAGTTAGAGAACCAAACAATGTTTCCCATCTTTTACAATGTGTGGGGGCACAGTGCAGGTGCGTTGTGGGGAATTCTAAAATTGGAATGCATTAGTGGCTCACTGACACTTCCCTGTGCTGCTCTGCTGATGGGGAGGAAGTCGAGTGCTGGCAAAAGAGGCTTTGTGTGCCGGGGGTTGCCCACCCCTGGTTTACATCCATAGAGATGAATTGAGGGTATGATTGGGTTGGACCGATTGTATGAAGAGGCGGCGCTATACAGGAAGCATCAGGTTATGCGGCTCTGCTCCGCAGTCGCTTGCTTTCGCTACCACCGAATTCATTCACATCACTGATGCTCTGGGATGGCAGGTTGGGAACCTGCAATCTGTGCTTGCCAACCAGCCCTCCCAGAGCAGGAGGTTGCAGGCCACATCAGAGGGCTCTGCAGGCCACTGGTTGGGCACCCCTGATGTACACAGTAAAAATGTTTGAGAAAAGCCCTCACTGACCACCTATTACCACAGGCACTCATGTGCAATTCATCCTCAGATATTATAATGGGGGCAATGTAGTCTGGTTCTTTTCAGTTTTTCGTCTGCTTTAGCAGTGACATGGCAGTCTTCTAATGTGAACACAGAGCAGATGTACCATATTCACATTAGAAGACTGGTAGGTGCCAAGTCAAAGTTGCTGCAAAACCGAACAGAAAACACTTCAGTGGCTCTGCCATGAGCATTGAGGACATATTGCTCCACAATGGCTGCAGCTACAGAGGTCAGTTAAAAGTGGAAGTTTACCTTTCCAGAAGAAACCGTCCCCACCCCTTTTGCCCCCAGTCCCCACTGTACTTACTGTGGGTGATGAACTGCTAGTGCCTGTGCAGTGGTTCAGGAATTTGAAATCCATGCTCTTCTCCTTTTTTCTGCAGGGCTTCCAAGAAGCATAAGAGTAATTCTGATTGGTCAGCGCCGGCACTGAGCATCACATTGACCTGTCATGGAAGCCCTGCAGAAAGAATGGGGAGCTGAGCAGGGATTTCAAATCCCCAGACGGTTATGCTGGCGGTGTAGGCACTGAAAGCTTATCAGGTAAGTACAGCTGGGACTGTGTGGGGTGGGTGTACGGTGTTAGTTCACCTTTTAATTTTTTTCTGAAAAGGTGATCTACCCATGTAAGGCTTGTTTTAATGCTTATTTACAGTTTACTTAGATTATGCAAATACTTGAATTTCCATAGCCTGGCCACTGGTTCACAATAAAGTGGTTCAAAAGCCTAAACAATTGTTACCTTAATGCATTACCAACATACAAAATGTTTAGGTATTATCTTTTCACTCAAGACTGATTTTTTTTTTGGTGTACAAAACAGATTTAATATAAATGGTAATAAAGCTAAAAAAAGATTGCTGCTGGAGTGATCTCTTGCCTAACATGAGTATTTTAGTTCAGCAGAGGGAGGCAGCAGTATGGGATGCAGAGCATGGACAGGTAATTAATTCACTGACACCAATGTCCCCCATCCTAACCTCACCAAGCACCATTGTCCCCCTTTCCCTCTGCAAAGCATCATTGCCCTCTTCAACAGCGTACCTGGCCGTCCTTACTGGAGCTTGTTCCTGTTCCTCCATCCCCCCGTATTCCAGTCCGCACGCACAGTCCACGCCAGTCCAACACACAGCATAGAGATGCCGCAAAAAGCACCGCCCTCCGGTCCCCGCCAATCAAACACAGACAAGGAGCCAAAGGGACAAATGAGTGTAGAGTGGGAGTGTTCAGGGCGCATCGTTTGCGCCCTAAACATGGGCAAATCAGCCTTCCAGCTTGCAATTAGCTGATTGCAAGATGGGAAGTATCCAATAGCCCGCCGTGTGTCCGGCGCCTGGCCACTCTTAAAGTGACCACTTTTATTTATTTTTAATGAGAATAGCTTGGGGGAGGGGGACGGCGCTGTGCTCCCCCTATGGACAGGCCGTCACTAGTACCAATGCCCCTATTCTCTCCATACAAAATTCCAGTCTCCCCCTTTCCACCCACAGAACACCAATGCCCCCCTCTTCCCCACCCCCCTGGGTGCCCCTCCCCCTGAACACCAGTACCCCCCAGGGCATTTTTTTCCCCTGTTGACCACCAATGCCGGGCATTTTCTTCCTCCTACAGAGCACAGACTCTGGACATTTTCTCCTCCCATTTAAACACATGCATCAGATATTTTTCCCTTTCTTTGCTCTTTCTTTTTTTTTTCTTTACTTCACTGACCACCAACATTGAGCATTTTTTCCTCCCCCCACTATCAATTCTGGGCATTTTGTTCTGCTGACTACATACACCAGCCTTTTTTCCCTCCTGTTTGACCAGAGACACCAGCCATCTTTTCCTCCTGTTTGACCAGAGACACCAGCCATCTTTTCCTCCTGTTTGACCAGAGACACCAGCCATCTTTTCCTTCTGTTTGACCAGAGACACCAGCCATCTTTCTTTCTCGTACATCACGGGACACAGAGCGACATAGTCATTACTAATGGGTTATATAGATACCGTCAGGTGCTGGCACTGGCAACTTCCAAAACCGGAAGTACCCTCCCCTATATAAGCCCCTCCCATCCGGGAGCACCTCAGTTTTTTGCCAGTGTCTAAGGTGTTGGCCAAGAAGAAACATGTGTTTTTCACTGAGCTTGCGTACAGGTTCTTTTGGGCCTCAGTAAGCTATTCCGGATCCGACCAAAAAAGCTTCATAGCTAAACGGTCGGTACCCGGGCCTTGCAGAGAAGAGCAAGGTTTTGCCTGTAATGCTTCTCTTAGGAGAGCTGGACCCTGGGATCCAGAGCTCTGGTCATACCCACGACCAAGATGTTTTCTGTGCAGGGTGCTATACAGGTCCAGGGGAGTGGAATCCTTGGGAACCCGGTCCCTGAAGGTTTGATTACAATGCCTGCCGTGATAGGTGAAGTTTGGGCTTTTGTGGACCAAACAAAGTCCTGCGGCGGGGAACAGGTAAGTGGGGGCCCCCAGGAACTTGGTTCTATTGGGGGACCCCCAAGCCTAATTTGTCTTTCTGTCTGTTACCTAACGGTATTCCCGCTAATATTCTGTGTATGCCTGTTACTACTGAGAAAATGTAAAAATTTTAATAGTAGGCAAGAAAAAAAAAAAAAAAAAATGTGTAAGACCGCGGTACCTGTGTTAGACACTAGAGGCCGCTATGGTTCTTTTTCTTGTAATGTGGATTTTTTTCTTCCAGAATCAAATCCAGGCAGGTGGTATGTTCTCTCCTGGGAAGCTGTCTCCTCTGCCCTGTTGCTGCGTTCATCCATCCCCGGGCCCTGCGGCAAAGGGACCCTGGCTCCCATCTAGCTCCTTGTTTTCAAAAATTCATAGAGGCGATCTGGAAAAAGGGGCGGAGCGGGTGGATGACGCTCAGGTGTGCGCCGCGGCGCTACTGCGCATGTGCGGGCGTCCAGCGTGTTTTAAAGCACATTATAGCTGGCTGTTGAAGTGCACAGACAGAGCTAGCAACAATATAAAGGCACATAGAGGCGGTTGATGCAGGCATCCCCTAGAAAGGCACTTTAGTAGACACCAACTGTGATATAGCAGCAATTGTGCTAGACTATTCTCAGTAAAAGTGGTGTATTACGGCTGGAATACCTCAGCTTTAGGCTTAGGAATATGCCGTCCAGAAGCTCCGGAACTGAATCTTCCAGGAAGCGAAGGGGGTCTCATCGGGCTCTGAGGATCTTGGGCATACTTCTGCTGCACCAGTCTCCCCTGAAGTTCAGAGGTAAGTGACCGTAGAGACCCCGCAGGGGTACTTGGTACTGTGGCTGTCCTCAGTTCACCTGCTCCTGTGTATGTAACAGAGGAGGTTTTTTCCTCAGCTTTGGGAGGATTAGAGAGAGATTGTCAACATTGATCGCTGCCTCCCTGTCAAGGAAAGCACGCCCGATCTCCATCTCCTCCTTCAAAGTGCCTGTTAGCAGAGCAACAGTCCCATACAGGGATCGACCTGCCTGAAGGGGATCAGGATAAGGTTGATTCTGTTATAGAGGAGTCAACAGTGGGGGAACCTTTTCTCAGCATCTCAAGCTGAAAGATTATGGGTTCAGTCTCTGACTAACATGGTCCGATCAGCATTTAAAAATGCACCTTGCGGAACCATCAACCACTACTGTATCCTCGTTGGGGTCGCTAGAAGCCCCCAGACTGTCTGTTCTTTTCCACTTCACCCTTTACTGAAAGGGCTTATTTACCAGGATTGGGAACGTCCTGAGAAAATATTTATTCCCCAAGAGATTTCCGGTGGTCTATCCCATGGAGGATAAGTTCATCAGAAAAAATGGAAGGTCCCTACAGTGGACGCAGCCATCTCTTTTATGTATAAATCACTGACCTGTCCAGTGGATAATGTCCAAATGTTCAAGAACCCAATAGATAAAAGATTGGAGTCCTTATGAAAGTCTGCTTCTTTCTACAGCAAGCTTGGTGACACAACCAGCAGTAGCAGCTATTGGGGTCTGCTAAGCAGTGAAGGATCAGTTGAAACAGGTCTTGAGGGACTTGACAGATCAGCAGGCTTTGCCCTAGCTGATCTACCTAGAGCCTTAGGCTTTGCGGTTGACGCCATAAAGGATTCAGTCCATCAGGCCTCCCGCCTTATGCTGTCTATAGTACATATGCGTAGGCTTCTATGGCTCAAAAACTGGTCTGCTGAAGCTCCCTGTAAAGAATGGCTGGTTAGCGTCCCATTTCATGGTGAACGCTTATTCAGGGAAAACCTGGACAAATATATCCAGAAAATTTCCAGCGGTAAAAATACGCTCTTGCCGGTTAAAAACAGAGTTAGAGGTCCCTCTTTAAGAGGCCTGCTTCTCCAGTCCCTGGGGCATCGGCTGTGTAACAGTTCCGACGGCCTCCTCGGTCAATTCCCGGGGGTAAAAAAACAGGGACAATAGCAGGGTAATGAGAAACCCTGGGTCAGGGGAGGTACAAAACCTCCCCCAAAGTTAAATTCATTGAAGGGTTGCCCCCACTCAGTCGGGTGGGGGGAGGACTCCAGTTGTTCGCGAGAGACCTGGCGGGACACGATCAAGACAGATAGGTGTTCTCCGCAGTATGTTTGGGATACAGTTTGGAGTTAAAAGACTCTCCTCCTTCCCATTTTTGAGGTCAAACGTGCCAAGGGATCCCCGGAAGAGAGAGTCCCTCCTGTTGGCACTAGAACAACTATTGCTCCAAGGAGTAATTATGGAGGTTCCCCTGGAAGAATGAGGGTTCGGGTTTTACTCAAACCTCTTTACAGTCCCGAAGCAAACGCGGACGGGAGGCCCATATTAATTCTAAAAAGGGCTATACAAATTCCTGTATATCAGGACTTTCCGATGGAGTCGATCCGATCGGTGGCCACTGCCCTACAAGGGGGAGGATTGGTTAGCCGCGATCGACATCAGAGATGCTTATTTGCACATTCCCATCTTTCCAGTAGAAGGGCGCCATTTTCAGTTCAGAGCCTTACCCTTCGGTCTGGCCACAGCACCACGAGTGTTTACAAAAATTCTGGCCCTTTATTGGCCAATCTAAGAACACAAGGTGTAATGATAATGGCATATCTAGATGACTTGTTGCTGATAGACCACTCAGTGAAAAAACTAGACGTGGTCGTTCACAAGACAATCAAGTATCTGGAATCTCACGGTTAGATTATCAACCGAGACAAGTCAGCCCTAAAAACCAGTCAAAAGTCTGGAATACTTGGGGCTAAGGTTGGATTCAGGCCAGAGAAAAATATTCTTGCCTCGAGGAAAGGTGTTGTCTTTGAAAGATTTGATCCACTTAGTGGGTACAAAAAAGACAGCCGTCCATATGCCTGTGCATGAGGCTGCTGGGAAAAATGGTGGCATCATTCGAAGCAGTACCCTACGGTCAGTTCCATTCAAGGAATTTGCAAGGGGCCATACTGTCAGCCTGGAACAACAAAGTTCAGGCCCTAGACTTACAATGTCCTTGTCCCCTTCCGTTCGCAAGAGTCTCCGTTGGTGGTTGGTTCCCCAGAATCTGGAAAAAGGGAAATCCTTCAGTCCGATTTCTTGGAAGGTGGTCACTACAGATGCCAGCCTTATAGGCTGGGGAGCAGTACTGGAGCAATGGTCTCTCCAGGGCAGATGGTCGGATGCAGAAAAGGCCCTGCCCATCAATCTCTTAGAGATACGAGCAGCCCGGTATGCCCTAGTAGCATGGACATCCAAACTCCAAGGGTCCCCTGTCAGAATTCAATCAGACAATGCCACAGCAGTGGCATATATCAATCATCAGGGGGGCACCAGGAGTCGTGCAGCCCAGATGGAAGTAAATTACATCCTGAAATGGGCAGAAAGATATGTCCCAGCCAAATCTGCGGTATTCATTCCAGGAGTGGAGAATTGGAAGGCGGACTTTCTAAGTCGCCAGCAATTATGCCCAGAGGAATGGTCCCTTCACCCCGAGGTTTTCTGGACAATATGTCAGCGGTGGGGAACATCGGATGTAGATCTTCTAGCATCCAGATTCAACGCAAAGGTGGACAGGTTTGTCTCTCGGACAAGGGATCCCCTAGCTTGCGGCTCGGATGCCCTAGTGTTCCCTTGGGATCAGTTCAAGCTGATATATGCATTCACACCGCCACAATGGTTACCTCGATTACTCCGCAGAATCAGGGTAGAAAAGAAACCAGTGATTCTGGTGGCTCCAGCGTGGCCCCGAAGAGCGTGGTACGCGGAGATTGTAAAATGTCAGTGGGGAGTCATTGGACTCTCCCACGTCGTCCGGACCTGCTTTCGCAAGGACCGATATACCACCCTTCCTTACCAGCCCTAGGTTTGACGGCCTGGCTATTGAAGCCCACATTCTAAAAAAGAGAGGGCTCTCTAATCCTGTGGTATCTACTAGACTTGTGCACAACGGAAAAATTTGTTCCGTTTCGGTTCGTTTCTTTCCGGTCCTGTTGATTCGTAATCATTCGTAATTTTGCTAGACGGGATTTTTCGTGTTCGGACTCATTCGTATTTTTGCAAGCGACATTTTTCGTTGAATTTTTTGTTGCTTTATAATTCGTACTTTCGGTAGAGTACGTTGTTTTTCGTTGATTCTGGACACAACTCCTACTTTCGTAACTTTTTTTGGGTTCGTTGATTCGTAATTTTCCGTGTCTCTCTCACAACGACGCTGCCTATTATGCCTAATGTGCTTCGAATGGATTTGTACTTTTCTAAATACATAGCGGTTATTTGTAACGATTCGAAATCTCGTATTTTACTTTCGTTTTTTACATGCGGCTATAGGCTCCGCCCCTGTACACCATTTTGAGAGGGTTCAGCACGGTGAGGGAGAAGCAGAGAGCAGAGCAGAGTGAGTGTTATTGTGCTTCGAATGGATTTGAAATCTCGTATTTTACTTTCGTTTTTTCATGCGGCTATAGCCTCCGCCCCTGTACACCATTTTGAGAGGGAGTTCAGCATGGTGAGGGAGAAGCAGAGAGCAGAGTGAGTGTTATTGTGCTTCGAATGGATTCGTACATTCGTAACTTTTTTCATAACGAATTATGCCGAAGACCTTCGGGCATTCGCTATTTTGCGGTATAATTTATTTCGGATTCGGTTTTATTCGTAATTGCTCTGTTCGGAAATTCGAATGCTTCCGAATGTCCGAAAGTTGCTAAATTCGGACGAATTTTGATTCGTTACGAAACGAATTGCACAAGCCTAGTATCTACCATGATCAATGCCAGGAAGCCGGTATCCAGGCAGATCTACTATAGAATCTGGAAGGCGTACATCGCAAGGTGTGAGGCCAAGAAATGGCATCCACATAAGTACGTAATAGGTAGGAGTCTGGACTTCCTACAGTGGGCTGTAGATAGGAAGCTTGCCTTGAGTACTATCAAAGGTCAGTTTTCGGCCTTGTCAATATTTTTTCAAAGGCCCTTGGCTTCGCATTCACTAGTCAAAGCCTTTATACAAGGAGTGATGCGTATTAGTCCTCCGGTTAATATTCCCATATGTCCATGGGATCTAAACTTGGTTCTGTCGGTTCTACAGAAACAACCATTTGAACCATTACAGCATATTTCCCTGGTTCTTCTCACCAGGAAATTGATTTTTCTAGTAGCCATTTGTTCGGCTAGAAGAGTGTCGGAATTAGCAGCTATGTCCTGTAAGGAGCCATATCTGGTTATCCATAAGGATAGAGTAGTGTTACGCCCTCATCCAGCCTTTCTTCCTAAGGTGGTATCGAGGTTTCATTTGAACCAAGATGTGGTTCTTCCTTCTTTTTTCCCCAAACCTACTTCGGTAGAGGAAAAGTTATTGCATTCTTTGGATGTAGTAAGAGCAGTTAAAGCTTATCTAAAAGCCACTGCTCAGATTCGCAGAACGGATACTTTGTTTATTCTGCCGGAAGGCCCCAGAAAGGGTCAGGCAGCGTCAAAATCTACTTTAGCCAAGTGGATTCGACAGGTCATAATACAAGCCTATGGCTTGAGAAGGAGACCGCCTCCGTTCAAAGTTAGAGCGCACTCCACGAGAGCAGTTGGAACTTCATGGGCAGTGCATCACCAGGCCTCCCTGGCTCAAATCTGTAAGGCCGCAACATGGTCTTCAGTTCACACGTTTACTAGGTTCTACCAGGTGGACGTTAGAAGTCAGGAGGATGTCGCCTTTGGGCGCAGTGTGTTGCAGGCCGCAAAAGATCCTCATGTCTGATAGCGCTCAGCTTATATATGGTGTATCCCCCCCCCCTCATTGGGCATTGCTTTAGGACATCCCATTAGTAATGACTATGTCGCTCTGTGTCCCGTGATGTACGAGAAAGAAAATAGGATTTTTATAACAGCTTACCTGTAAAATCCTTTTCTTAGGAGTACATCACGGGACACAGAGCTCCCGCCCCTCTTTGGGGACACTTATTGCTTTGCTACAAAACTGAGGTGCTCCCGGATGGGAGGGGCTTATATAGGGGAGGGTACTTCCGGTTTTGGAAGTTGCCAGTGCCAGCACCTGACGGTATCTATATAACCCATTAGTAATGACTAGGACGCTCTGTGTCCCGTGATGTACTCCTAAGAAAAGGATTTTACAGGTAAGCTGTTATAAAAATCCTATTTTTCCTCCTGTTTGACCAGAGACACCAGCCATCTTTTCCTCCTGTTTGACCAGAGACACCAGCCATCTTTTCCTCCTGTTTGACCAGAAACACCAGCCATCTTTTCCTCCTGTTTGACCAGAAACACCAGCCATCTTTTCCTCCTGTTTGACCAGAGACACCAGCTTTATTTTCCTTCTGTTTGACCAGAGACACCAGCCATCTTTTCCTCCTGTTTGACCAGACACCAGCCATCTTTTCCTCCTGTTGACTAGAGACACCAGTCATCTTTTCCTCCTGTTGACCAGAGACACCAGCCATCTTTTCCTCCTGTTGACCAGAGACACCAGCTTTATTTTCCTCCTGTTGACCACAGACACCAGCTTTATTTTCCTCCTGTTGACCAGAGACACCAGCTTTATTTTCCTCCTGTTGACCAGAGACACCAGCCATCCTTTTCCTCCTGTTGACCAGAGACACCAGCCATCCTTTTCCTCCTGTTGACCAGAGACATCAGCCATATTTTTCTCCTGTTTGACCAGAGACCAGGGATGAGCCGAACACCCCCCTGTTCGGTTCGCACCAGAACCTGCGAACAGACAAAATGTTCGTGTAAACTTTAGAACCCTATTAAATACAATGGACTCGAACGTTCGAAATCTAAAGTGTTAATTATAAAGGCTGATATGCAAGTTATTGTCCTAAAAAGTGTTTGGGGACCCGGGTCCTGCCCCAGGGGACATGTATCAATGCAAAAAAAAGTTTTAAAAACTGCCGTTTTTTCGGGAGCAGTGATTTTAATAATGCTTAAAATGAAAAAATAAAAGTGAAATATTCCTTTAAATTTCGTACCTGGGGGGTGTGTATGATATGCATGTGAAGTGGCGCATGTTTCCCGTGCTTAGAACTGTCCCTGCAAAAAATGTCATTTTTGAAAGAAAAAAAGTCTTTTAAAACTGACTCGCGGCTATTAATGAATTGTCGGCTCCCGGCAATACATACAAAAGTCATTGATAAAAAAAAAAAAAAGCGTGGGGGTTCCCCAGAATTCATTTACCAGGCCCTTCAGGTCTGGAATGGATATTAAGGGGAACCCCGCCGCAAATTTAAAAAAAATTTGACGTGGGGTTCCCCCAAATATCCATTCCAGGCCCTTCAGATCTGGCATGGATTTTAAGGGGAACTCCACCCCAAATTTTAAAAAAATGGCGTGGAGTCCCCCTAAAAATCCATACCAGACCCTTATCTGAGCACGCAACCTGGCCGGCCGCAGGGGAAGAGGGGGGGATGAGAGAGCGGCCCCCCTCCCTCCTGAACCGTACCAGGCCACATGCCCTCAACATGGGGAGGATGTCCCCATGTTGATGGGGACAAGGGCCTCATCCCCACAACCCTTGCCCGGTGGTTGTGGGGGTCTGCGGGCGGGGGGCTTATCGGAATCTGGAAGACCCCTTTAACAAAGGGGACCCCCAGATCCCGGCCCCCCCCTATGTGAATTGGTAAGGGGTACATTGTACCCCTACCATTTCACGAAGAAAGCTAAAAAAATGTTTAAAAAAAACACACAAACACCTTGAAAAAGTCCTTTATTTAAAAAAAAAAACATTCCAGCTGTGAAATCCAGTGTCCCGCGGCGATCCCGATGTCCAGCGCTGTCCTTTATTGGTTGTGCCTGAGCGGACCTGATGGGGAACTCCCTCTCAGTATTTTAAATGTATAGACCCGCCCCTTCTAAAGTTCCATATCAGGTCCGCTCAGCGGACCAGATGCGGAACATGAGAAGGGGCGGGTCTATACATGTATTGCCAAAGTGAGAGCAGTTCCCCATCAGGTCCGCCCCCTCGGTATGTCGGACCCGCCTACGTCATTGGCTTGAGCGGGGAACTTCCTTCATTATGTAAATTTAAATTACACAGTGAAGGAAGTTCCCCGCTCAAGCCAATGACGTAGGCGGGTCCGACATACCGAGGGAGCGGACCTGATGGGGAACTTTAGAAGGGGCGGGTCTATACATTTAAAATACTGAGAGGGAGTTCCCCATCAGGTCCGCTCAGGCACAACCAATGAAGGACAGCGCTGGACATCGGAATCGCCGCGGGACACTGGATTTCAGCGCTGGAATGTTTGTTTGTTTTTTTATTATTTTAAATAAAGGACTTTTTCAAGGTGTTTGTGTGTTTTTTTTAAACATTTTTTTACGCTTTCTTCGTGAAATGGTAGGGGTACAATGTACCCCTTACCAATTCACATAGGGGGGGCCGGGATCTGGGGGTCCCCTTTGTTAAAGGGGTCTTCCAGATTCCGATAAGCCCCCCGCCCGCAGACCCCCACAACCACCGGGCAAGGGTTGTGGGGATGAGGCCCTTGTCCCCATCAACATGGGGACATCCTCCCCATGTTGAGGGCATGTGGCTTGGTACGGTTCAGGAGGGAGGGGGGGCCGCTCTCTCGTCCCCCCCCTTTTCCCCTGCGGCCGGCCAGGTTGCGTGCTCGGATAAGGGGTCTGGTATGGATTTTTAGGGGGACTCCACACCATTTTTTTTAAATTTGGGGTGGAGTTCCCCTTAAAATCCATGCCAGATCTGAAGGGCCTGGAATGGATATTTGGGGGAACCCCACGTCAATTATTTTTTTAATTTGCGGCGGCGTTCCCCTTAATATCCATTCCAGACCTGAAGGGCCTGGTAATTGAATTCTGGGGAACCCCCAGGCTTTTTTTTTTTTTTTTATCAATGACTTTTGTATGTATTGCCGGGAGCCGACAATTCATTAATAGCCGCGAGTCAGTTTTAAAAGACTTTTTTTTCTTTCAAAAATGACATTTTTTGCAGGGACAGTTCTAAGCACGGGAAACATGCGCCACTTCACATGCATATCATACACACCCCCCAGGTACGAAATTTAAAGGAATATTTCACTTTTATTTTTTCATTTTAAGCATTATTAAAATCACCGCTCCCGAAAAAACGGCTGTTTTTAAAACTTCTTTTTGCATTGATACATGTCCCCTGGGGCAGGATCCCGGTCCCCAAACACTTTTTAGGACAATAACTTGCATATAAGCCTTTATAATTAGCACTTTAGATTTCTCCCATAGATTTTTCGAATTTGCCGCGAACACCCCAATTTGTTCGCTGTTCGGCGAACGGGCGAACAGGCAATGTTCGAGTTGAACATGAGTTCGACTCGAACTCGAAGCTCATCCCTACCAGAGACACCAGCCATATTTTTCTCCTGTTTGACCAGAGACACCAGCCATCTCTTCCTCCTGTTTGACCAGAGACACCAGCCATCTTTTTCTCCTGTTTGACCAGAGACACCAGCCATCTCATCCTCCTGTTTGAGCAGAGACACCAGCCATCTCATCCTCCTGTTTGAGCAGAGACACCAGCCATCTTTTCCTCCTGTTTGACCAGAGACACCAGCCATCTTTTCCTCCTGTTTGACCAGAGACACCAGCCATCTTTTCCTCCTGTTTGACCAGAGACACCAGCCATCTCATCCTCCTGTTTGAGCAGAGACACCAGCCATCTCATCCTCCTGTTTGACCAGAGACACCAGCCATCTTTTCCTCCTGTTTGACCAGAGACACCAGCCATCTTTTCCTCCTGTTTGACCAGAGACACCAGCCATCTTTTCCTCCTGTTTGACCAGAGACACCAGCCATCTTTTCCTCCTGTTTGACCAGAGACACCAGCCATATTTTCCTCCTGTTTGACCAGAGACACCAGCCATCTTTTCCTCCTGTTTGACCAGAGACACCAGCCATCTTTTCCTCCTGTTTGACCAGAGACACCAGCCATCTCATCCTCCTGTTTGAGCAGAGACACCAGCCATCTCATCCTCCTGTTTGACCAGAGACACCAGCCATCTTTTCCTCCTGTTTGACCAGAGACACCAGCCATCTTTTCCTCCTGTTTGACCAGAGACACCAGCCATCTTTTCCTCCTGTTTGACCAGAGACACCAGCCATCTTTTTCTCCTGTTTGACCAGAGACACCAGCCATCTCTTCCTCCTGTTTGACCAGAGACACCAGCCATCTTTTTCTCCTGTTTGACCAGAGACACCAGCCATCTTTTCCTCCTGTTTGACCAGAGACACCAGCCATCTTTTCCTCCTGTTTGACCAGAGACACCAGCCATCTTTTTCTCCTGTTTGACCAGAGACACCAGCCATATTTTCCTCCTGTTTGACCAGAGACACCAGCCATCTCTTCCTCCTGTTTGACCAGAGACACCAGCCATCTTTTTCTCCTGTTTGACCAGAGACACCAGCCATCTCTTCCTCCTGTTTGACCAGAGACACCAGCCATCTCTTCCTCCTGTTTGACCAGAGACACCAGCCATCTCTTCCTCCTGTTTGACCAGAGACACCAGCCATCTTTTCCTCCTGTTTGACCAGAGACACCAGCCATCTTTTTCTCCTGTTTGACCAGAGACACCAGCCATCTTTTTCCTTCTATATAAGGATCCTGTTCAGCCAGCTGCCTTTTCCGGGTTCAGTTAGCCCAGCCCCAAATTATGAGGCTACTCTCCTCCCACGCTCAAGACATGCTGGTAGGTTAAATGGCCCCTGTCTATATTGGCTCTAGTATGTGTATGTATGTGAGTTAGGGACCTTAGGTTGTAAGCTCCTTGAGGGCAGGGACTGATGTGAATGTACAATATACTATATATGTAAAGCGTTGCATAAATTGATGGCGCTATATAACTACCAGTAATAAATAAATTAAACTCTGCCCCCCCCCCCTGGACTCCTGCATCTCATGTGATGGGGTTTCCCAAGGGGTTGCAGGAGCAGCATGCAACATTCTGGCCCCAGCAACATTCTGGCTCCAGCATCTACAACCCATTTCTTGTGAACGCTGGGCATCATGGGCCCCACCCCTGCGGGCGGGGTCATCACCACAGTACCCTGCACTTACAGTACAATGATGTAGAGAAGGCACAGGCATCATCACGCTGTCATCACTCTCTAAACCACCCAGCGCTGGCAAAGTGTAAAAAATGCATGCGGTTGAGGCAAGAGCCAGCTCCAGGGGGGAACATAAGGAAGAATTATTGGCTGGCATATATAAAACTGCACAGCTGGTAACATGCAGAAGGTGATCTATACCAGGGAAAGCATTGAATTGACTTCATTTTCCACCGGGGTCATTATAATGCTCAGTTAAGTTTTGCAATCGTTCTCGTTGTGGCAGCAGTGACTTGTCATCCACGTTAATGATCGAGTCTTCTCAGTGACACATCGATTGCTCTGTCATGCTGTGACCAGCATAAACAAGAGATAAAATCAATGGCCGGCATGGTGTGAGGATGAGTAGAGGGAGGCCCAGACACAGGTGTCTGCAATAATAGTAATAACTGGTCAGTAATGACATCTTGGTTTACACAGCAGAGTCTTTGATGACATTGATATTATTTTACAGGATTTATATAGCGCCAACAGTTTACGCATCGCTTTACAACAAGAGAGCATACAGTAAAAATACAATACACTTTAATACAGGAGGAATCAGAGGGCCCTGCTCGTTAGAGCTTACAATCTCTAACTATTAAAGTTTGAAAACATTATCAGTGTATGATATTATTACCGTGTAGTGGATGGTTTTCCAACACGTCTGTTACTTTGTACCCCGTAATCTTAGAGTAGGATAGAACAGAGAATCACATAATCACATCTCCCCACCGACCACAAAGAATTTCTCCATTACAATTTCAGAAAAAAATGTGGATATGCCGGCATCTAACATCGGTGGAAAGGTTAAACAAATAGGATGTGTATTTTCTTTCTCGTACATCACGGGACACAGAGCGACATAGTCATTACTATGTGGGTTATATAGATTACCTTCAGGTGCTGGCACTGGCAACTTCCAAAACCGGAAGTACCCTCCCTTATATAAGCCCCTCCCATCCGGGAGTACCTCAGTTTTTTGCCAGTGTCTAAGGTGTTGGCCAAAGGTTAACATGTGTTTTCATCTGGGCTTGTGTACAGGTTCTTTTGGGCCTCAGCAAGCTATTCCGGATCCGACCAAAAAAGCTTCATAGCTAAACGGTCGGTACCCGGGCCTTGCAGAGAAGAGCAAGGTTTTGCCTGTAATGCCTCTCTTAGGAGGGTTGGACCCTGGGATCCAGAGCTCTGGTCATACCCACGACCAAGATATTTTCTGTGCAGGGTGCTATACAGGTCCAGGGGAGTGGAATCCTTGGGAACCCGGTCCCTGAAGGTTTAAGTACAATGCCTGCCGTGAGAGGTGAAGTTTGGGCTTCTGTGGACCAAACAGAGTCCTGCGGCGGGGAAAAGGTAAGTGGGGGCCCCTCAGGAACTTGGTTCTATTGGGGGGACCCCCAAGCCTAATATGTCTTTCTGCCTGTTACCTAACGGTATTCCCGCTAAATATCTGTGCATGCCTGTAACTACTAAAAAATGTAATAATTTTAATGGTGGTCAAGAAAAAAAAAAAAAAAAAATGGACAAACTGCGGTACCTGTGTTAATCCACTAGAGGCCGCTGTGGAACGTCGTTTTCTTGTTATGTGGACTATTTCCTTCTGAGGTCAAGTCCAGGCAGATGGTGAGTTCTCTTGTGGGAAACTGCTTCCTCTGTCATGTTGCAATGCTCGTCCATCCCCGGGCCCTGCTTCAAACAGGGACCCTGGCTCCTCTCCCTAGTTTTTTTTCAAAAGAAGCGCCGAAGGCGCACGTGCCCGCGCCTCTATATATAGAGGTGAGCTGGAAAAGGGGGCGGAGCTTGGCGGATGACGCTCTGTACGCGCCGCAGCGCTTCTGCGCATGTGCGGGCGTCCCAGCATGTTAAAAAGGCACAATTATGTGTTGTGAGCTGGCTATGGAGTACAGAGACAGAGCTGGTAACATTTAAAAAAGGCATACAGCAGGCGGTTGATGCAGGCATCCCCATAGAAAGGCACATTAGTAGACACCAACTGTTTATATAGCAGCAATTGTGCTAGACTATTGTCAGTAAGTGGTGTATTACGGCTGGAATACCTCAGCGTTGGGCTTAGGAATATGCCGTCCAAAGTCTCCGGGACTAAGACTCCCAGGAAGCAAAAGGGGTCTCCATCGGGCTCTGAGGATCTTGGGCATGCTTTTGCTGCACCAGTCTCCCCTGAAAAATCAGAGGTTGGTGCCCGTAGAGAACCCTCAGGAGTACCTGGTACTGTGGCTGTCCTCAGTTCACCTGCTCCTGTGTATGTAACAGAGGAGGTTTTTTCCTCAGCTCTGGGAGGACTGGAAGAGAGATTGACAACATTGATCGCTGCTTCCCTGTCAGAGGGAAAGCGCGCCCGATCTCCGTCTCCTCCCTCAGAGTACCTGTTAGCGGAACAACAGTCCCATACAGAGATTGACCTACCTGAAGGGGATCAGGATGAGGTTGATTCTGTTCTAGAGGAATCAACAGTGGAAGAGCCATTTTCAGCATCACATGCTGAAAGATTATGGGTTCAGTCCCTGACTGATATGGTCCGATCAGCATTTAAAATGCCCCTTGCGGAACCATCAACCACTTCTGTCTCCTCGTTGGGGTCGCTAAAAGCTCCCCAGACTGTTTGTTCCTTTCCAATCCATCCTTTACTGGAAGGACTCATTTACCAGGATTGGGAACATCCTGATAAAATATTTACTCCCCCTAAGAGATTTCCGGTGGTCTATCCAATGGAGGATAAGTTCTTTCGAAAATGGAGGGTGCCTACAGTGGACGCAGCCATCTCTTGTGTGAACAAATCACTGACATGTCCAGTAGATAATGTTCAAATGTTCAAGGACCCGATAGATAAAAAATTGGAGTCCTTATTAAAATCTGCTTTTTCTACAGCAAGCTTGGTGACACAACCAGCAGTAGCAGCTATTGGGGTCTGCCAAGCGGTGAAGGATCAGTTAAAACAGGTCTTAAGGGACTTGCCGGATCAGCAGGCCCTTGCCCTAGCTGATCTGCCTAGAGCCTTATGCTTTGCGGTTGACGCCATCAAGGATTCAATCCATCAGGCCTCCTGCCTTACGCTGTCTGTAGTACATATGCGTAGGCTTCTATGGCTCAAGAACTGGTCTGCTGAAGCTCCCTGTAAAAAATTGCTGGTTAGCTTCCCATTTCATGGTGAACGCTTATTCGGGGAAGACCTGGAAAAATATATCCAGAAAATTTCCAGCGGTAAAAGTACACTCTTGCCGGTTAAAAACAGATTTAGAGGTCCCTCTTTTAAGAGGCCTGCCTCTCCAGTCCCTGGGACATCTGCTGTGAAGCAGTTCCGACGGCCTCCTCGGTCAAATCCCGGGGGGAAAAATCATGGACAATCACAGGGCAACAAAAAACCCTGGGTCAGGAGAGGTACAAAACCTCCCCCCAAGTCAAATTTATGAAGGGTTGCCCCCACTCAATCGGGTGGGGGGAAGACTTCAGTTGTTCGCAGAGACCTGGCAGGACACGATCAGAGACAGATGGGTGCTCTCCGCAGTAAGTCTGGGATACAAGCTGGAGTTAAAGGACACTCCTGCTTCCCATTTTATGTGGTCAAACGTGCCAAGAGATCCCCGGAAGAGAGGATCCCTCCTGTCGGCACTAGAACAACTATTGCTCCAAGGAGTAATTATGGAGGTTCCCCTGGAAGAATGCGGGTTCGGGTTTTACTCAAACCTCTTCACAGTCCCGAAGCCAAACGGGGACGTGAGGCCCATATTAAATCTAAAAGGGCTAAACAAATTTCTACGCTTTGCAGTAGAAGGGCGCCATTTTCAGTTCAGAGCCTTACCCTTCGGTCTGGCCACAGCACCACGAGTGTTCACAAAAATTCTGGCCCCACTATTGGCCAATCTAAAAACACGAGGTGTAACGATAATGGCATATCTAGATGACTTGTTGCTGATGGACCACTCAGTGGAAAAACTAGAAGTGGTTGTTCACGAGACAATCCAGTATCTGGAGTCTCACGGTTGGATTATCAACCGAGACAAGTCAGCCCTAAAACCAGTCAAAAGTCTGGAATACTTGGGGCTAAGGCTGGATTCAGACCAGAGGAAAATTTTCTTGCCTCAAGAAAAGGTGTCGTCTTTGAGAGATTTGATCCACCTGGTGGGTACAAAAAGACAGCCGTTCATACGCCTGTGCATGAGGCTGCTGGGAAAAATGGTGGCATCATTCGAAGCAGTACCCTACGGTCAATTCCATTCAAGGAATTTGCAAAGGGCCATACTGTCAGCCTGGAACAAAAAAGTTCAGGCCCTAGACTTACCAATGTCCTTGTCCCCTTCCGTTCGCAAGAGCCTCCGTTGGTGGTTGGTTCCCCAGAATCTGGAAAAAGGGAAATCCTTCAGTCCGATTTCTTGGAAGGTGGTCACTACAGATGCCAGCCTTATAGGCTGGGGGGCAGTACTGGAGCAATGGTCTCTCCAGGGCAGATGGTCGGATGCAGAGAAGGCCCTGCCCATCAATATCTTAGAGATACGAGCAGCCCGGTATGCCCTAGTAGCATGGACATCCAAACTCCAAGGGTCCCCTGTCAGAATTCAATCAGACAATGCCACGGCAGTGGCATATATCAATCATCAGGGGGCACCAGGAGTCGTGCAGCCCAGAGGGAAGTAAATTGCATCCTGAAATGGGCAGAAAGATATGTCCCAGCCATATCCGCGGTATTCATTCCAGGGGTGGAGAATTGGAAGGCGGATTTTCTAAGTCGCCAACAATTATGCCCAGGGGAATGGTCCCTTCACCCCGAGGTTTTCCGGGCAATATGTCAGCGGTGGGGAGCACCGGATGTAGATCTGCTAGCATCCAGATTCAACGCAAAGGTGGACAGATTTGTCTCTCGGACAAGGGATCCCCTAGCTTGCGGCTCGGATGCTCTAGTGTTCCCTTGGGATCAGTTCAAGCTGATATATGCATTTCCACCGCCACAATTGTTGCCTCGATTACTCTGCAGAATCAGGGTAGAAAAGAAACCAGTGATTCTGGTGGCTCCAGCGTGGCCCCGA
Source organism: Rana muscosa (assembly GCA_029206835.1). Taxonomy (NCBI): domain Eukaryota; kingdom Metazoa; phylum Chordata; class Amphibia; order Anura; family Ranidae; genus Rana; species Rana muscosa. Next base: position 29,342,709 of record CM055120.1, read on the forward strand.
AGAGCAGGGTCCTTGGACCCTTCCACATCGTCCGGACCTGCTTTCGCAAGGACCGATATACCACCCTTCCTTACTAGCCTTAGGTTTGACGGCCTGGCTATTGAAGCCCACATTCTAAAAAAGAGAGGTCTCTCTAATCCTGTGGTATCTACCATGATCAATGCCAGGAAGCCGGTATCCAGGCAGATCTACTATAGAATCTGGAAGGCGTACATCGAGTGGTGTGAGGCCAAGAAATGGCATCCACGTAAGTACGTAATAGGTAGGATTCTGGACTTCCTACAGTGGGCTGTAGATAGGAAGTTTGCCTTGAGTACTATCAAGGGTCAGATTTCGGCCTTGTCAATATTTTTTTCAAAGGCCCTTGGCTTCGCATTCACTAGTCAAAACTTTTATACAAGGAGTGATGCGTATTAGCCCTCCGGTTAAAACTCCCATATGTCCATGGGACCTAAACCTGGTTCTATCGGTTCTACAGAAACAACCATTTGAACCATTACAGCACATTTCCTTGGTTCTTCTCTCCAGGAAATTGATTTTCTTAGTAGCCATTTGTTTGGCTAAAAGAGTGTCGGAATTGGCCGCTATGTCCTGTAAGGAGCCATATCTGGTTATCCATAAAGACAGAGTAGTGTTACGTCCTCATCCAGCCTTTCTTCCTAAGGTGGTATCCAGGTTTCATTTGAACCAAGATGTGGTTCTTCCTTCCTTTTTCCCCAAACCTAGCTCGGTAGAAGAAAAGTTATTACATTCTTTGGATGTAGTAAGAGCAGTTAAAGCTTATCTAAAAGCCACTGCTCAGATTCGTAGATCGGATACTTTGTTTATTCTGCCGGAAGGCCCCAGAAAGGGTCAGGCAGCGTCAAAATCTACTTTAGCCAAGTGAATTCGACAGGTCATAATACAAGCCTATGGCTTGAGAAGGAGACCGCCTCCGTTCAAAGTTAGGGCGCACTCCACGAGAGCAGTTGGAACTTCATGGGCAGTGCATCACCAGGCCTCCCTGGCTCAAATCTGTAAGGCCGCAACATGGTCTTCAGTACACACGTTTACTAGGTTCTACCAGGTGGACGTTAGAAGTCAGGAGGATGTCGCCTTTGGGCGCAGTGTGTTGCAGGCCGCAAAAGATCCTCATGTCTGATAGCGCCCAGCTTATGTATGGTGTATCCCCCCCCCCCTCATTTGGCATTGCTTTGGGACATCCCACATAGTAATGACTATGTCGCTCTGTGTCCCGTGATGTACGAGAAAGAAAATAGGATTTTTATAACAGCTTACCTGTAAAATCCTTTTCTTGGAGTACATCACGGGACACAGAGCTCCCACCCCTCTTTTGGGGACACTTATTGCTTTGCTACAAAACTGAGGTACTCCCGGATGGGAGGGGCTTATATAGGGGAGGGTACTTCCGGTTTTGGAAGTTGCCAGTGCCAGCACCTGAAGGTAATCTATATAACCCACATAGTAATGACTATGCCGCTCTGTGTCCCGTGATGTACTCCAAGAAAAGAATTTTACAGGTAAGCTGTTATAAAAATCCTATTTTTACCTTATAACAGGGGTGCCCAACCTTCAGGCCCCTTTTTACACGATTGGTCCGACCCATTCTGACCCTCCATTCACCTCTATGGAGATGCAGATGTAAACGGACTTGTGTCTGATTACACCCGCCTACCTCCAATTCGATCTGCTAAAAAAACAGAAGGGGATCCGTCCCCTTCCATCTGGGAGGATCGGTGGCCCCATAGAGTAGAGTGGACACGGACCTGTCATGTGCCCGCTCCGCTCATTGTGGCCCGCGACCGGTTACCAAGTCGCTTAAGTGGCCCTCGCTATTAAAAAGGTTGGGCACCCCTGTCTTATAAGCATGACATATCAGATTGGTAATATCAAGAAAAAATTAATTAAATTCTATACTCATGATGCAATAGGACCAACCCCTATTCTGCACTTTGTAAGCAGCAGTGCAGAAACACAGTATGGTCTGTTAATAAAAATTAGCAGTTTTTCCTCCAGCAAAAATACATGTACATTCATTCTGCGTGAATTAAACAGCATTTATTCGTGTTGGGTAATTTTCACACAATGTATAAAACTGTGGCTATTGTGTGACCATACCTCCCAACATTTTGAGATGGGAATGAGAGACCCCTACTAGCAAATGTATGTAGGCATAGGACACGCCCCCTGTCACACCCCCTTAAAGGAGAATTAACCAAAAAAGAGTTAATTAAATCCACAAGGGACTTTTTTTTTTTACCACTACTATTCTTTATATTGGCTTTTAAAACACTTTGAAAGATAAAAAGTGCATTTTATATACAACTATATGGATCAGACCAAAATGAGGGACAGAGGGACATTGCTCCAAATCAGGGACAGTCACTCGAAATCGGGGACAGTTGGGAGCTATGGTGTGAGTGAGGCAAAATCAAATGCTCTTTTGGTTCTGAGAGAACTTAGCTTTTGAGTGAATGAAAGCAGTGATGGACTGGCCATCGGGACTACCGGGAGATTCCCGGTGGGCCGATGGCTCAGTGGGCTGGTCGGAGGTCTGCGGTGATCTACCCGTCAATCGCCGACAGCTGGCGCCTGACAGGTAGATCGAGATTTAGCCAGCATGCAGAGTAGCGCAGGAAGCGTGTGTAATAAGTTCTCTCTCATGTCACGGCACTGACGGCGGCCCCTCTTCTCTTCTCGTCCCTAATGTGCTATGTGCCCCATGCCCTGATGTGCCCCATGCCCTTATGTGCTATGTGCCCTGTGGTGCTATGTTCCCTGATGTGCTATGTGCCTCCTGTCCTGATGTGCTATGTGCCCTGATGTGCTATGTGCCGCGTGCCCTGATGTGCTATGTGCCCTGCCCTGATGTGCTATGTGCCCCATGTCCTGATGTGCCCTCATGTGCTATGTGCCCTGTGCCCCATGCCCTGATGTGCTATGTGCCCCATGTCCTGATGTGCCCTCATGTGCAATGTGCCCTGTGTCCTGATGTGCTATGTGCCCCACCCGGATGTGCTATGTGCCCTGTGCCCCATGCCCTGATGTGCCATGTGCCCCATGCCCTGATGTGCTATGTGCCCCGTGCCCTGATGTGCCCCGTGCCCTGATGTGCCCCGTGCCGTGTGCCCTGATGTGCCGTGTGCCCTGATGTGCTATGTGCTCCATGCCCTGATGTGCTCCGTGCCCTGATGTGCTATGTGCCCTGATGTGCTATGTGCCCTGATGTGCTATGTGCCCTGATGTGCTATGTGCCCCGTGCCCTGATTTGCTATGTGCCCCGTGCCCCATGTGCTGTGCCTCAATGTGGTGTGCCCTGATGTGCTGTGATGGGCCCTGATGTGATGTGCTGTGATGGGCCCTGATGTGATGTGCTGTGATGGGCCCTGATGTGATGTGCTGTGATGGGCCCTGATGTGATGTGCCCTGTACGTGTTGTGCCCTGTACCCTGATGTGCTGTACCCTGATGTGCTGAGCTCTGTACCGTGCCCAGATGTGCACTGTACCCTGATGTGTTGTGCCCTGGGCCGGTCTGGATGAAGTCCAGGGCCACATTTTTGTCCCAGTCCAGCCCTGAATGAAAGTAATTCCAATGTTTGTGTTATTGTGAATATTGGCTTCTCCAATGAAAAATAAATGTTGTTCTCGGGGTATTTTCTCTTCTGATTGAATGTTCTCAAGGTATGATCCAATGTTCTTAGGGTATTTTCTCTTAGGATCGAATGTTCTGTCAGGAGGACAGCATCAGAAGATGACATGCTTGTGCGCCAATGTACAGAACAGGGCTGCCAGATGGCTGTTTGTGCAAGCAGGTTTGGGCAAACATGCTAATTCACATAAGCACATTGATTCATGCAGACATGCGGTTTGGATGTGTGTGTGTGTGTGTGTGCATGCACAGGCGTACACACACCTAATCCCAGTCTTTCCACTAGATTACCTATTTAAAGAACAGAGCTGAGCCAGGAAGTTGCTGGATGGTCAGCTGTTACCCTACAACCTGAACCCGCATCTGTTCCTAAGATCTGCTTACCCATTCCTGAATGTGCCTGCACGATTCTACTGGCTTCCTGGTGTGATCATGGAATGCCTCTTGACCACGATTCTACTGGCTTTCTGGTGTGATCATGGAATGTCTCTTGACCATGATTCTGCTTGCTTCCTGGTGTGACCTGGGCCTGCCTCTTGACCACGATTCTACTGGCTTCCTGGTGTGACCATGGAATGCCTCTTGACCATAATTCTACGGACTTCATGGTGTGACCTTGGCCTGCCTCTTGACCATGATTCTACTGGCTTCCTGATGTGACCTTGGTCTGCGTCTTGACCATGATTGTACCAGCTTCCTGGTGTGAACATGGAATGCCTCTTGACCACAATTTTACTGGCTTCCTGGTGTTACCATGGAATGCCTCCTGACCATGGTTCTACAGACTTCCTGGTGTGACATTGGCCTGCATTTTGAACACAATGCTACTGACCTCAACGTTGTTTCTACAACCTGCTTTGGTACCATTGTGTTCCTGTGCTTGGTTCATGCTCTATGCATCTGGCTACCTACTTAAGGAGGTAAATAGGACGTGGGGGGGGGGGTGTACCTGGGTGTCACCAACTCAGAATTCTCAGTCTTTTGTGCCCCCCCCCATTAGCTACATAAAAGGTTATGTAGGGAAGTGAGGGGGCGGGGTGAAGGAGCTGGGCCAACATAGACAGTATTTAGGTCCTCCCAGATGAAGGGGAACCTATGATGTGCAAGGAGGGAAGGAGTTGTAGTAGGGACTTGCCTCTTCTGGAGTAGACACATATTCTAGCAAGTTAAGGGGCACAATACAAGTAAATATTTTGGTTTCCTGCAATTTCTATTTAAAGTGGAGGTCCGCCTAAAAAAAAAAATATTAAAAGTCAGCAGCTACAAATACTGCAGCTGCTGACTTTTAATAATCGGACACTTACCTGTCCCAGGGTCCAGCAATGCGGGGGAACGAAGCCCCACTCGTCTCCCCCCTCCTCTCCGCGGCGCCGGCATTGTCACTGTGGGCGCCCAGCTGTGGCTTCACAGCCAGGCACGCACTGCACATGCGCGAGCCGCGCTGCGCACCGTGATTGGCGGAGCAATCTCCTGGGACCTGTGACATGTCCCAGATGACTGCGGAGAGGTGACTTACTAACGGTCGCTGAGGCGACCTAGGGAGGAAGTGGGAGCTGGAACCCTCTAAAAAGAGGGTTTCCGCTCCCCCCCCCCAAAAAATGACATGCCAAATGTGGCATGTCAGGGGGGTCACCTTTCTTTAAAGTGGAAGTTCCATTTTTGGGTGGAACTCCACTTTAGGTTTGGTGTAATGATCTCTAGTTATGGTCACTCCAGTTAAAGCAAATTATGTGTTTAGATTTGGCTCAGTAGGAAAAAAAATAAGAAAAAAATAATTATTATATTTGTAGCGCCCCTTTACTTTTCAGGGGTGCTATGTGCCTAAATGTAAGGGTTGGTCTGAGCTGGTAGTTAGGCTCAGACAATTGTGATTGTTAGGCATTTGCTTCTGCCTATGCGATGCTGCCTGGTGCATGGTTCCCCGTGACCTGTAGGTGGTGTTGCGCCATGGGTGACATTACTACGCCTTAGGGTGTCCTCTCTCGGCAGCAGTACAGTGGGCGTAGTCAACCTGATGTGCATGCCGGGAGAGGGTACATAAGGGGCAGACGCCATCTTTCAGGAGGTGTGGTGGAGGAGTAGGAGGAGAGTGTGGCAGACACACGTACCCCACCTTCGGTGGCCCTCATGGCCAGGGGTGCATGTGGGTGTGATGAGTTCCAGGCACCATTAGCCTGGGGCTGCAACTCTACCAGTAGGCCCAGCACCTTTAGCTAGGGCCTACCCCCGAAAGAAGAGTCCCAGGGTGCCCGGGAGTGGGTGACCCGTTCTAGGAGAGAGGGAACCAGGAGTTTCGGTGAAAGGAGTCGCCGCCTCGGATGAGGCCTGGTTACCTACTAGAGGGATTCAAAGATCCGCCACAGGCCTTGTGACGTGCTTCAGTTACACCTTGCTCTACTGTTGCAAGCGCCGGGAAGTTCGGGACTTGGAACTGTTCCTGATCGTATCCCAAGGAAACTTAAGTGAATATTCGAGCATCACTCTGGCTGCTAGGGCTGTGAGAGAGGACTATCCGGGTGAGCTAAACCCACTCGGGATCGAGTGGCGACAATTTTACTGGTTTGTGCCTGGACCAAATCCCCCGAGTTTATTATCCTTTTTCTCAGCAATTTTCTATCTTTTTGCCAAGCAATAAAAGAAAATAAACTCATCGTTGGAGTTGAAGTGGTGTGGACATTGGCCTTCTTGGGAAGAAATAGAGACTTGTCCCTATACTCTGGGGATGAGAACCAGTGGGAAGAGGTAACTTGCTGCAGAACCCAAAAAAACTGTTAATACTGCTCAACTTCCTCAAACAGGAGGGTTACGGGCATATAGCACGGTGTGCCTTAACCTGCGAGTGAGCCAGGCAGGAAAAGGGTCTGTGTGCTACATATTTATTTGATTGACTGAAATTCTGCTCAGTGTGTTTGAGTAAAACCTCGTCTCCTGGGGACACGGCCCTGTAGACACTATACAATGATTGCGTTAAAAATTCAAGGCGGTTATTGCTGCTGTTTAACGCTCAGGTGGCCAGACAAGCAGGCGCTTGATTAGAATAGGACATAGTCATTCCGAAAGCTTTTCGATTTACCGTATGCGGTGTGACAGCAGGAAGGTAAAGTCACCTGGTTGCATCCAGGGGGGTAGATATATTTCGCCCAGATTCAGGCTTTACGCCGACTTATACAACTAGGTGGAGAGTTGTATAAGCCCAGCTGGGGCTAGTGGGCTCATGGATGACTCATACCTCTAGGGAGAGTGTGGGGCGTCGTGCAGACAGGGAGTTGATGAGACCAGCTGAAGCTTGTCAGCTCATTTAGGCCTCTATAAGAACTCCCAGCTTCATTAGATGTTAGCTCATGCCTGGACCCAGACCTGTGTGGACTGTCTAGGGAGAGTGAACCCCTGTGCGGTGAGACAAAGCCTGTGTGGCTATTTGCTTGGACATTTAAAACCAGGGACTTAGGGACTAGGACAGCACTAGGCTGATCCCAGTTGTTAGTTAGGAAACCTGTATGTTTAGTCAGAGGTCAAGTTGACCAGGATTTATTTTGTTTGTTTCTTTTGCTTTGCTGTGTTTTGTCACTGCAAATAGAAAATAAACCGCACCTCTTTGATTTTGAAAACCACAACCTCCGTTTGCTGGGCCTGTTTTTGTGTGGGGAGCCCATCCCGGGGGTCACACACACCCGCTGCCGAGCTAACCCCCTCACAGTTGGTGGAGAATGCGGGCAGTTTTTTTTTAAGCCAGCATGGAGGAGATACTGAAACAGCTGGCTCTAGCAAATGCCAATCAACAGCAGACAAATGCAGGTTTGCAAAAGAGCCTTGCAGCTCATCAACAGAGCCTTGCAGCTCAACAACAGAACTTCGCAGCCCAGCAGCAAGCTCATCAACAGAGCCTTGCAGCCCAGCAGCAAGCTCATCAACAGAGCCTTGCAGCCCAGCAGCAGACAAACGCAACTTTGCAACAGAGTCTGGAGGCTCAGCAACAAGCCCAGCAGCAATCTGAGGCCCGCTTCATAGACCTGTTGCAGAAGCAAGAGCAGAGACTACAACAACAGATGGAAGCAGTAATGCAGCAACGTCCGCAGACCAGTGAGGAAAGCCGTCCCACTAATACCGCGCCCTTTGGGGTGAGTCGTTTATTGACAAAAATGACTGGAGAGGATGATCCAGAGGTATTTTTGACCACATTTGAAAGGACCGCTGAAAGAGAAAAGTGGCCTGAGGAGCAGTGGGCTGGACTGGTGGCTCCTCTGTTAACTGGTGAATCGCAGAAAGCTTACTATGACCTAGAGCCTAACCAAGCAAAAGACTATGTGATGCTAAAAGCTGAAATATTGGCAAGGCTGGGTGTCACCCTGGCTGTCCGGGCTCAGCGTGTGCATAACTAGACTTTCCAGCTTGGAAAACCCCCCAGGTCTCAAATGTATGATCTCATTCACCTGAGCAGAAAGTGGCTACAGCCAGAGACTTTGTCCGCACCAAAGATTGTGGAACGTGTTGTAATGGATCGGTTTTTGAGAGCTCTTCCTACTGCCATCCAAAAGTGGGTAAGCCATGGAGACCCAGAGACGGCCGATGGTCTTGTGGATCGTGTGGAGAAATACTTGGCTACAGAGAACCTGACGGCCTCTTCCAGAGACACTCGGACTTTCCACCCTAAGACCAGACCATCCCCAGGGGCGGATAAGAGGATTCCAAGGGGTGAGGGTGGAGAGAGTGAGAGGGTGGGAGCTCTACCCCAAGTTTGGCGAGAACAGCCTGGGAAATCAGCGGCTCAAGAGGCGGCAAGAAGGATCGTTTGCTACCGCTGCCGGCAAGCGGGACATATTGCAGCCCATTGCCCGGTTGTAGAGGAACCCATGCAGTGTGACTTTCTGACGGGCAGACGTCAGTCGCTGTGTGCGACAGTCGCATGCACTGCCATTCGAGGAACTGAGAAACATTTATGCAAAATGTGTGTTAATGGTAGAAATGTTGTGGTATTGCTGGATTCAGGTAGCCTTGTGACCCTGATAAAGGCTGAGTTAGTTAAAACAGAGGTCTCTGGGAATAGCAAGGTAGCTGTTATTTGTGTGCATGGGGACACCCGAGAGTATCCAGTGACTACAGTGTGTTTCGAGACCCCCAAAGGTACCCTCTTTCATCCAGTGGGCTTAGTATCTCAGTTACCGCATGACGCCATTGTGGGAAGGGATTTTCCGAAGTTCTGGGAACTGTGGGATGATCCTGAGCCCCCCACTGGTGCCCCTATGTACCAGGAATGTGATAGCCAGAACTCCCCTGAGAGTGGTGAGGACTCTCCGGAATTTCCCTTATCAGTATTGGCAGGGGAGACTCAAGAAACTGGAGAGGAGCCCACCTCCTCAGACGAAAACCTACCGTCTGTGGAGTTTTCTGATCTTGAGGTTCACAGGGAAAACTTTGCCACAGAACAGTTGAAAGACCCCGCCCTAATAAAGGCACGGGAAAACGTAGTGAAAATAGATGGCGAGTTAGTGAACCCAGATAATACCTGCACTTACCCATACTTCAGCGTAGAGAAGGACCTACTGTATCGGGTGGCAAAAAGGGCAGAAGAAACCGTTGAGCAGCTTGTGGTGCCCAAACCTTACAGGAAGTTGGTGTTGGAGTTGGCCCATGGGCACATTCTTGGAGGTCATCTGGGGACAGAGAAAACCCGAGAGAGGGTATTACAGAGATTCTATTGGCCGGGGGTGATGAAGGACATAGAAAATTATTGTTCCTCCTGCCCTGTGTGTCAGAGGTCGGCCCCGATGCCACATTTCCGTAGCCCGCTGGTCCCTCTACCCATCATTGAGGTCCCGTTTGAGAGGATCGCCATGGATTTGGTAGGTCCTATAATCAAGTCCGCTAGGGGGCACCAGTACATATTAGTTATAATGGACTATGCCACCCGTTATCCAGAAGCAATCCCTCTCCGAAATACCTCGGCCAAAACCATAGCCAAAGAGCTATCTCTTGTGTTTAGCCGGGTGGGTATTTGTAAAGAACTGCTTACGGACCAAGGTACACCCTTTATGTCCCGGGTTATGAAGGAGCTGTGTAAATTGTTCAAAGTGACGCAATTACGTACATCTGTGTATCACCCCCAAACCGATGGGCTGGTTGAAAGATTCAACAAAACCCTAAAACAAATGTTGAAGAAAGTGGTGGATAGAGATGGAAAGGATTGGGACTGTCTACTTCCTTATCTGATGTTTGCTATTAGGGAGGTGCCCCAATCCTCTACGGGATTCTCCCCCTTTGAGTTACTGTATGGGAGACACCCAAGAGGGCTGTTGGATATTGCCAAGGAAACTTGGGAAAGTGAGAGTTCTCCCCACAGGAGTGTGATTGAGCATGTCGCCCTGATGCAAGACCGAATTGCACAGGTAATGCCCATCGTGAAGGAACATTTGGCCCAAGCGCAGTTAGCACAGCAGAGAGTGTACAACCGTGGAGCCAAGACCCGTACCTTTTCCCCGGGGGATAGGATACTGGTACTTGTCCCTACGGTTGAAAGTAAATTCCTTGCCAAATGGCAAGGCCCCTACGAGATAATGGAAAAAGTGAGCGAAGTGAATTACAAGGTCAGACAACCAGGAAGGCGAAAGCCCGAACAGATCTATCACGTTAATCTGTTGAAAGCCTGGAGGGATAGAGAGTCCCTAGTCGCAGACACTTGGTCACCAGCTCAAACTGGTTGCGTGATTCCTGAGGTTGGAATAGCAGCCACCTTGTCACAACCCCAACAACAGGAGGTTAAGGAGTTTGTGCTTCGCAACAAGGAGGTATTCTCTGAGCTGCCGGGACAAACATCTGGGGTAGAGCATGACATCATTACCCCGCCCGGTGAAAGGGTGAAGTTAAAACCCTATCGGATCCCAGAGGCCCGACGGGAGGCAATACGGGAGGAAGTACAGAAAATGCTGAACTTAGGGGTGATAGAGGAGTCCCAAAGTGATTGGTCTAGTCCCATTGTGTTGGTGCCTAAACCGGATGGGAGCTGGCGATTTTGTAACGATTTTCGTGAGTTGAACAAAGTTACAAAATTTGACACCTACCCCATGCCACGTATAGATGAGTTGATCGACCGGCTGGGAACAGCCCGATACATGACGACTCTTGACCTCACAAAAGGGTATTGGCAAATCCCCCTGGCCAAGTCGGCCAAAGAGAAAACCGCATTTGTAACCCCAGACGGGGCGTTCCAATATAAAAGAATGCCGTTCGGGTTACAGAATGCGCCGGCCACATTCCAGCGGAAAATGGACCAGATGCTGAGGCCCCATCGGAAGTATGCTGCGGCTTACCTGGATGACGTAATTGTCCATAGCACAGATTGGGCCTCACATCTGCCAAAAGTGCAAGCAGTCCTGGACTCTGTTCGGGAAGCGGGGTTTACGGCTAACCCCAAGAAGTGTACCATTGGGCAGGAAGAGGCCAAATATCTTGGGTACACCATTGGGAGGGGAGTAATAAAACCCCAACTCAACAAAGTCGAGGCCATCCAGAGTTGGCCACGTCCCAACAGCAAGAAGCAGGTACGAGCCTTTCTGGGAATCGCTGGGTATTATCGGCGATTCATTCCCCACTTTGCTTCTAAGGCTGTGCCCCTAACCAACCTGACGAAGGGGAAAGGGTCGGTCATGATTAAATGGACCCCCGAGGCTGAGGCAGCATTCCAATTCTTGAAACAAGCCTTATGTAGCCAGCCAGTGTTGTACTCACCCGACTTCTCTAAAGACTTTGTCGTACAAAGTGATGCGTCAGATGTGGGATTAGGAGCAGTATTGTCCCAGGTCTGGAACGGGGAAGAGCACCCAGTCATTTACCTCAGCAGGAAGTTGAAGTCCCATGAGGTAAATTACGCCACCGTTGAAAAGGAGTGTTTAGCGGTGAAGTGGGCTCTAGATTCCCTTCGGTACTATCTGCTAGGTAGGCACTTTGACTTGGTTACGGATCACGCTCCCTTAAAGTGGATGGCTCAAAACAAGGAAACAAATAGAAGAGTGAATAGGTGGTTCCTGGCCCTCCAGGAATTCAACTTCACAGTAAAGCATCGCCCTGGCGTTCAAATGGGGAATGTGGATGCTTTGTCTCGAGTACATGAATGCCTGATTGCTGGTGTTCCAACCCCGAGGTTAAAACAAGAGGGGGGGGGTATGTGACAGCAGGAAGGTAAAGTCACCTGGTTGCATCCAGGGGGGTAGATATATTTCGGCCAGATTCAGGCTTTACGCCGACTTATACAACTAGGTGGAGAGTTGTATAAGCCCAGCTGGGGCTAGTGGGCTCATGGATGACTCATACCTCTAGGGAGAGTGTGGGGCGTCGTGCAGACAGGGAGTTGATGAGACCAGCTGAAGCTTGTCAGCTCATTTAGGCCTCTATAAGAACTCCCAGCTTCATTAGATGTTAGCTCATGCCTGGACCCAGACCTGTGTGGACTGTCTAGGGAGAGTGAACCCCTGTGCGGTGAGACAAAGCCTGTGTGGCTATTTGCTTGGACATTTAAAACCAGGGACTTAGGGACTAGGACAGCACTAGGCTGATCCCAGTTGTTAGTTAGGAAACCTGTATGTTTAGTCAGAGGTCAAGTTGACCAGGATTTATTTTGTTTATGTTTCTTTTGCTTTGCTGTGTTTTGTCACTGTAAATAGAAAATAAACCGCACCTCTTTGATTTTGAAATCCACAACCTCCGTTTGCTGGGCCTGTTTTTGTGTGGGGAGCCCATCCCGGGGGTCACACACACCCGCTGCCGAGCTAACCCCCTCACAGTGGATTAGTTCTGGTTTGCCTCACCACACATGTGGGAGGAGGTCTCGGGTCACGTTTTACATGGTCCTTGAGATTGGCAATAAAAAAAATAAAAAATACAATCCACGTCGGAGAGTTCCCCATTAACAGAGAAATTGTACAGCTTGTAAATCAGCTGTTATGCGCTCAGTACTCCCCCTGACAATGTCGTCTTCTGCTTGTAAGTCAACATTTGCATACTGCCATTCCCATGGTATGCAGAGGTGGAGTTTTGATAAGGCGGTGTTATGTGCTGAGACCTTTAGGTACATTCTATTACCTGGAATATCTGTAGTTAGTACTTACAGAAGTGTTCCATACGGCAGGTTTAAAGCTGAACTCCAGGGAAAAAACCACCAACAGCTGCTTGTGTATAGTGCTGAGCCTGGAACACGTGGCGGAACTCCCCAGACCACAGAGGCAGACTGAGCAAAGACCAGAGACACATACTGTATTGTGATTTGATAGTTGCTTAACTGTTCTTATGTTGCTTAAAGTAAATCTCAACACAATCACTAAAAGCTTATCCAAGTTTTAAAATGTTAATATACCTTTTAAAAGTCTTTTCAATCACCTTGAAGCTTCAGCTCCCATTACAAATATTAACCTGGAGATCCTGCCATAAAGCTTTTTGTGCAGGCACTTCCTGTTATGCGGTGACAATGCTTTGGTCTCTGTCTACCAATTGCTCTTCTACGCTGTCCTGCACACTTCCAATGTAGACTTTAGAGTGTTACTAAACCCGCAACAGTAAAATCAGACTGTATATGCAGTAAAGCATGCTTGTTATCAGGGCAACCATCAGGAATTTTGGGGCTCCTTACACAGCTTCAGGCATGGGCCCCCTGGAGCCGAGGAGGAGAACCGGGGGGGGGGTGCTGCCGCCGCAAATTGGAATTGAGAAGCGAGGGGGGGGCCACGAATTGAGAAGCAGGGGGTTTGGGTGCTGACGAACACAAAAAAAACAGAAGAACAAAAAAAAGGGGGGTTGCCATCCAGGGCCCTGGGGACCTCTGGGCCCCTTACAAAAAAAAAAAATTATATAAAAAAAGGGAGGTTTCCATCTGGGGCCCTGGGGACCTCCAGGCCTCTGGGCCTCTTACAAAAAAATATATATTTTATTAAAAAAAAAAAAAAAAAATGTAATAAAAAAAATTATAATAAATAAAAAAAGGGAGATTTCCATCCGGGGCCCTGGTGACCTCCGGGTCTCTGGGGACCTCTGGGCCCCTTACAAAATAAATAAATTAATTAAATTAAATAAATAAATAAAAAAACTAATTAAATAAAAAAATGAATAATAAAAAAAATTATACATTTAAAAAAAAAAGGGGGGGTTGACATTCGGGGCCCTGGGAAACTCTGGGCCCCTGGCAACCTCTGGGCCCCTTACAAAAAAAAAAAAATAAATAAAAAAATAAAAAAAAAGGGGGGGCATCCAGGCCCCTGGGGACCTCCGGGCCCCTTACAGGTGTACTGCCTGTACCCCCTGATGGCGGCCCTGCTTGTTATACTCGCTGTGTAATAGTGGCGGCCCGGTAAAACAAAATTCTCCTGCACTCTGGTGTTTCGTTAGACACGGGTAGTGTGGTTCCGTCTTAAGGCAAGGTCTAGAGTCTTGCAGCCCTCCTCAGAACAATGGGTGTTCATACGGCTGGAGAAAGAAAGAAAAAAAGGAGGGTGCACCGACCTAGTGCATTACCACTTAAAAGTTTTATTAAAAATAGAATAAAAGCAATGATCCTACTCACAAAAGGAGCTTAGGTAAGCGCTTTCTGATCTTGAGCTGGATCTCTTGGCACCTGCCAGCAGGACTTGATGACAAAGAGGATCAGACGATACCTCAAACGTCTGGACGGCTGACACGTTTCTGGGGCGCACCCCTTTCCCCAAGTCCTGCTGGCAGGTGCCAAGAGATCCAGCTCAACTGTCAGAAAAGCGCTTACCTAAGCTCCTTTTGTGAGTAGGATCATTGCTTTTATTCTATTTTTAATACAACTTTTAAATGGTATTGCACTAGGACAGTGGTGGCCCGTCCATAGGTGGCGAACAGGCCTCCTAATCTACATGCGGGCGCTGGACACATGGACTTCAATGAGGTTTTTTTTTTTGATGATTAGAGACTGAGGCTCTAATTGGCTTCAAAAAAGGGAGGGCTTGGGGCGCAAAGCACTGCGCCCCGATCCCACCCACCCACTTGTGTGACAAAAGCAAAATAAAAGAGAAGTATGGGTTTGGCTTTTTTGGGCTATTTATACTTAGGTGTATGCAGCATCAGACAGATGCTGCAGATGTCCCCCGGCGTCTCTGCACTGAGAACCCGAGCAATCGAACACCACGGATGGCTCGGTTCATCGCTGCTGCTCTGTTCCTCCACGCTCATTGGAGCGCTGAGCAATGGAGGGGCGGGGAGCGGCCGTCTTAGGCAGCTGGCGGATCCAGACTTTGGAAGTCGGGATGACACGGTGCCTCGACTGATGGCAGTGACTTCAGACCGCTCCAAGCTGAAAACGGGTCACAGGAGTGCAAAACTAATTGCACTCCTGTGACCATACCTTCCAACATTTTGAGATGGGAATGAGGGACACCTACTAGCAAACGTATGTAGGCATAGGACACGCCCCCCTGCAACACCCCCTTAAAGGAGACTTAACTAAAAAAAACGGTTAATTAAATCCACAAGTGCTTTTTTTTTACCACTACTATTCCTTTATATTGGCCTTTAAAATTTACAAATGCAGCAATTTAGAATTTGGATGAAAGGTTTAGGACTGGGAAACACTTTTTGAAAGATTAAACGTGCATTTTATATACAACAATATAGATAAGACCAAAATGAAAGACAAATGAGAAGGAACGAGGGATATTGCTCCAAATCAGGGACAGTCCGTCCAAATCAGGGACAGTTGGGAGCTATGCTGTGACCTGTAGGAGAAGCCCAGCCTAAAAAGCTCAGGCTGGACTTCTCCTCTAATATTCGCTATTGTCTTCCTGATTCTCCTCCTGGCCAATCAGGAAGCAGTTTCTGAGACCCGATTGGCTAGGGAGTCCTAGTCCGGTTTACGTTAGGGCAGACAGTACAGTTACAATATAATTCAATATAGGAGGAATCAGAGGACCCTGTTCACTAGCTTTTACAAAGAAAGTGCTCCTCAGGCATTCTGTGGTCTGTAATTGAATATTGTATTGCCATTGAAAAAGTGCCTTGCTGACGGACATCACCTTCCTGCTGGAACAAGTGTGCAACCTGCAACATATGTGATGGCCTTTTCGCAAACTACCTAATTTCTGTGATAATTTACCGTAATTTCTACAATATAAAGTTTGTGTGTTGACTTCTCCCACTTTTCAGGTTTGATAGTTAAGTCCCACCCACTTGCAGACAAGAAGTAGTGACGGAGGCTACAAGGGATGCAAAAAAAGAATGAAAAATGAAAATTGGTCTTTTTTTTAGTATTCATTTTTTTTATGATACACAGAGCTTTAGCAAATTAAATATCATCCAGTTATAATTTACATCTACTTTAAATTTTTGACCTATTTCCATCCTTGCAAATTGTGGAATCACGGTACATTGCTTTGTTAAATTAGAACTAGAGGCAATACCTTTTTTTTTTTTTTTCATTTTGGATAGGGCAAGAGAGCGTTATAACCCCTGTCAGATTTTTATTTTTTGCCACCTGCTTCCCATTACAGAGATTTCCCTTCACTTCCTGTCCCATAGCCAAACAGGAAGTGAAAGAAAATCCCTGCAAATTAGGGGAATCACTTGGGGACCCCCCAGGTCACCAGAACTAGTGTCCACATTTAAAAACAATTCCCCTTTATTACTGTAGTGGGGGTTTCCTTTAAGGCCTCAGAGACTACTGTACCCATAACCCCACTGGGCACCCAGGGTGCATTGCCCCGCGCAAAGACTGCTGGGGTGGACTTTATAAGAGGAAGGCGGAGCCGGGTTCAGTCTCTTTGGACATCGCCCGCCCAGCAAGAGGAACTCCTTTTCGAGCCTGTGGTGATACAAGGCCTGAAGCCTGGGCCTTTCTCCAAAGAGCCTTTCGCTCTCACTGAGGGACGTCTCTTCATACTGTTGCTGCATCGTTACCCGGAGGACCGAAGACTTGGATGTCGTGAGACCTGTGTACCAAGACACAGCAGCGGAAGATACGGACACAGACTGGTCCGGTTGGGTGAGAAACCACCTGCTCAGAGAAACTATATAGGATCTCTAGACCCAATAACTGTTATCCGGAGTTATCAATAGTGTTGCGCTGCGCACCGGAGAGACAGTGCATCAGAGCAACTTTAGAGATTGCCTTTAATTCACCAAGTTATTCAAACCCCTTTTACCCTGTGGATTACAGTTGTTTTCTTCTAAAGTGCACCACTGTTTTGCTAGCAAAGATCTTCCCCTACAGAACTTCTACACAGTACAGTCAGGCCTGACTTAGCGTAGACATGGCTGGGCGCCATTTTTGCCCACGAGGGAGAATAGCTGCAGCGGGGACCGTTAGATTTATGCACCATACTGTATATCTGTCTGTTGAGATACTCTTCTATTGCAGGGCTCTGCACATGATATGCACACTGTTGATTATATGCTTGCCCAACAATCTGAGTAAAATTGCAAAGGTTAAGTATACTGGTGTTGTGTCATTTACTTTGCAGAAGAGACGGGTAAGGATAGCTATACCCTATTGCTCTGTGTGTTCTATTATAGGATTGTGTCTCCGTGAGTTGCAGGTTACACAATCCTATGATCTCCTACTACCTGTGCCAAGGGAGGTTAGAGCCAATTGCCGGGTGTTGACAGGGTGCATTACAGGGGCCCAAAAATTATACCAGCAGCCCTCTTAACTGGGGGTACCGCTACACGTGGGGGCTCATCCGGGATTCCTGTATAATATACGCTGCAATCAAGCCTGCCAGAAGCACCGGCATGGACTCGCTAGCAGTGACACGGTGGTGCGCAACAGTTTGCACCGATTCAACCATGGCGGTAGTTATCCAACTCCCAGGGGAAAACTGGCCGGAAGACGAGGTAAAGCAGCTTGTACAGTCGCTGTCCCCGAGTCAGAAGGCATGGGTGATGGATTTAAAGCCAGATCCAGAGACCTTGTTTACTTACGCATTAGTGGAGTGGAGAAGCGGAATACCAGAAGACTTTAGAGGTCAGAACATACGGGCCATAGATAACCAGATATACCGCTTGGCGCATACGAAATCAGTGAAAAGGGAACCTCTACAGACCCCCCTGTCATCACCCCCGCCATTATCTCCACCACTATCCCCTAAAGCAGAGAAGTCTCAGGGGACGATGACCCCGGGAACATCCCTGGCCGCTATAGGGCCTGAACTGTTGAATGCTCTGGAAAACTTTGTCACGAAGTGCCAGAAGAGCAGTACGGTACCTGTGGAAGCCGGGTACCAGAAGCTTAGGATTTTCTCTGGGAAACAACCAGTCCCTCTCGGAGAAGAAGACTTTGACACCTGGATTGAGCAAGCGATGCAGGCTGTAGAGGGATGGGAAGTACCAGAGGGCCAGAAGAAGCAGCGCATAAGCGAAAGTTTGAAGGGTGCTGCTGCGGAAGCTGTGAATAATCTTAGGTTTAGCAATGCTGCTTGTACTGCTTATGATTATCTGGCTATGTTACAGGAAGAATTTGGCCAGCTGGAAAAGGTGGCTGAACTAGTATACCAGTTTGAACATACCCTTCAACAGCCGGGAGAAAGGTTATCCGAATATGTCCGGAGGTTAAATAAGATGCTGTGCCAAATTGTCCTTAAAAATGGGAATGCTACCACAAGTCATAGACGCAACTAGGATGAAGCAGATCCTGAGGGAAGCATTGCGTTCGGATCCAGTTTGGCTCCACTTGAAGACCTCTGAAGGAGTCATGTCCCTGAGCTACCCAGACCTTGTGCCTATCATAAGGGATGAAGAAGCTTTGTTGAAGGACCAACAGGCGGTCGAGAGAACCACGTTCCCCCCCTCAGTGGGAGTCAGATCAGCTATAGCCACTGAACGGGACTCAGAAGTGGAGATCTTAAAGTCTCAGATGACTCAAGTGCTGGATCTTTTGACCTCTTTAATGGCGAAGAACTCAGGAATCAGTGAAAAAGAAGAAAGCAGGAAAGAACTGCACCAGAGCGCCTCAGCACCAACCTTCCCGCGGAAAAGAGGAGAAACTGTCTGCTTCAACTGTGGAGGAGTCGGCCACTTTGGAAGAGTGTGCCCCAGTCCGAGGAAGAACAGAGGTGCCTATCGCCAGCTGGCAGAAAACTTCAGAGGGCCCCCGGTGAAGGAGTCAGCCGGGCGTCCACTATTTACAGAAAGCTCCACAAACATCCTAAAGCCAGAAGAGACAAGGGAGAAGGGAAACAATGCCCCTCCCAAGATACTCAATACCACTTGTCAGGAGTTAAAACCGCAAAGTCTGCGAGAAATCAATGCATACCAGGCCCAACAGGGATTAAGATCCAAAAAGAAATGGAAGAAGAAGAAAACCCAAAAAGGAAAGTCCATGAGTCCAAAGAAAGAAGCCTCCTCCCCGAGGAGGTTTCCAGCCAATTTGGTGGGACCCTCCTCTGTGGTTCCCATTCAAGTGGAGGGAGTCTACACGAGGGCCATCCTAGACACAGGGGCCCAAGTAACCCTCTTATACAGAGACTTCTATCAAAGACATTTGAGTCACTTGCCCCTACAGAAACTGGAAGATCTAGAAATATGGGGAATTGGCACCCAAAGTTTTCCCTACAACGGTTATGTTTCCATCAGACTGGCTTTTGACCCCTCTGTGGCAGGAAAATCTGAGGTCTTTGACACCCTGGCAGTGGTTTGCCCTCACCCTCCAGAAGCCAACAAGAGTTCCCTGATTATAGGGACCAATACTGACCTGGTCAGAAGATTACTGGCTCCCCTAGCACAGGAGCAGGGTACTTCAGCAGCCAGGATCCACCCCATGTTGCAGTTAGCCTACCAGAGATTGGTCCTGGAACAGAAGGCCCCGGAAGAGGGGGTAGGGAAAGTCTGGAGACTGTCCAAGAAGGAGAGGATGTTGCAGCCTGGTGAAATGACCTGTCTGAAGGCTACGGTGAAACTCTCGTGGGAGCAACCTGGCCCCTTTGAGGTTCTGGAACCAGACCCTTTAGATTCCCACCCAGGATTGGAAGTGATTCCCAAAGTGGTCCCGTTAAGGGCATTGAAAAAGGCGAACGGCCGGATCCCAGTGAGCTTTAGGAATATCACTGGCTCCCCTGTGAAGATTCCAGGCCGGATGTTGCTGGGCAGAGTAAACCCTGCTACCCCAGTGGCCCTGTCTGACCTGGAGAAGGCAGAAGGAGGGGAACCCCATTTGAACTGCATGTGGATGCCAGCCATGATGGTCTGGGAGGTGTGCTGTATCAGAAGTATGAAGAACAGTTAAGACCAGTCGCCTATGTGAGTAGGAGTTTAACACCAGCAGAAAAGAACTACCCCACCCATAAATTGGAATTCTTTGCCATAAAGTGGGCTGTTGTAGACAAACTCAAAGACTATTTGAATGGAGCTGACTTTGTAGTGAAGACAGACAATAACCCCCTCACTTACCTTTTCACCACAGCCAAGCTGGATGCCACCGGCCACCGTTGGTTGGCAGCCCTCTCTGGTTTGAAGTATAGACCTGGAACTGGAAACCGAGATGCCGATGCTTTGTCCAGAAGGTCTCATGCTCCCACTTTTCGTACAGAAGACTGGACCCAGGTGACCCCTGACGGAGTACGAGCCTTGTGTCAGGGAGCACGGCTTCAAGCTAGCGGCGGATCCAGGGCAGAAGAAATTGGAGTTTCGGTGGTGGCAGTGCCCAAATACTATTGTGATGTGACTCATATTGGTGAAGACGACTTGCCAAAACTGTCTAAGAAGGATATAAGACGGGATCAGTTGGACGACCCCTGGGAAAGATTAGCCCTGGAAACACTGGAGGATCAGGATCTGGACAGGCTCTTGCATGATCCCTCAAAGGAGGCCCGATTAATCCACAAAGAGTGGGACAAGTTACAGGTGCATCAAGGGGTGGTCTCCCGAAGGGGCCCTTTGATGACCTGGAGGATAAGTGGCAACTGTTCTTGCCGGAAAAACACTGAAAGACAGTCTTAGCTGCCCTACATGACAACCATGGCCACTTAGGGGCTGAACGAACCTTTCAGCTCATCAGGAGTAGATTCTACTGGCCTTGTATGCGGGCTGAAGTGGAGGAGTACTGTCACTCATGTGCTCGCTGCATACAGAGGAAGACATTGCCACATCAAGCTGCCCCAATGGGCCACCTGCAGAGTCAAGGACCCTTGGACTTGGTATGCATTGACTTTCTTTGTCTGGAACCTGACTTGAGTGGACATGGAAATGTTCTGGTGATAACCGACCATTTCACCCGTTATGCCCAGGCCTTTCCAACTAAAGACCAGAAGGCCTCCACTGTAGCCAAGATACTTATGGAGAAGTACTTTGTGCACTACGGGTTACCCCAACGCCTTCACTCGGATCAAGGGAGAGACTTTGAAAGCCGACTGATCCGGAAGCTACTGGACTCTTTGGGCATAAAGAAAACTCGCACTACTCCTTATCACCCCCAGGGTGATGCCCAACCAAAAATATTCAACAGGACTTTGCTAAACATGTTGGGGACTCTGAGCAGTGAGGAAAAGCAACATTGGGGCAAGCACATAGCTGCCATAGTGCACGCCTACAATAGTACCACCAGTGATGTCGCAGGGTATTCCCCTTATAGACTTATGTTTGGAAGGGAAGCAAGACTACCAGTAGACTTGGCCTTTGGCACCTCAGTGGACCACACATCAGCTGTCTCACACAAGGGATACGTGGACAGACTGCGATAGAGCTTAAGGCTGGCCTATGAGAAGGCCCAATTAACTTCTGACCAACGAGGAGCTCGGAATAAACGGAACTTTGACCTTAGGGTCCAGATCCAAGATTTTCAACCCAGGGACAGAGTGTTGCTGAGAAATCTAGGGGTTCCAGGAAAGCCCAAGCTGGCAGACAGGTAGAAGTCAGAGCCCTATGTGATTTGTAAAAAACTGCCTGGTCTACCAGTGTACCGGCTGAAGCTTGAAGGAAGAGCAGGGCCGCTGAAGACCTGGCACAGAAACCATCTGCTGCCCCTTTCTGAAGCAGTCAGGATGCCTCCTAATCCGGATCCCTCTGAGCTACCTTCAAGCTTAAATACTCCCAGACCCAACACTAGGTCTCGGACAACTCTGTCAGGGGAAACGGATATCACTAATCAGAGTGAAGATGAGGAACTGGAAGTTGAATGGTTGTGGCCGTCCCAGGCACCTGAACCTCTATCCATAGACCTTCCATCCTCTGAGGATACCCCTGATGATACCTTAAATCCGGAAGCCACTGAGTTTATTCCATCCCATGTTCAGACTGAGGAGTGGGAAGATGCCATAGAGTCATTCCCTGTTGACGATCCAAGGGACTCCATGTATCTTTCTGCATCTCATTCGGGTGCCTCAGAAACAGAAGAAACTCCTACACCTATCCCTGTGGAAGAACCTGTGGTATCTGAGACATTGACCCACAGAGAACAAAGAGCTAACAGAACCATACGTCCTCCCCAGAAGCTAACCTACACCCAGATGGGGGAGTGTTCTGAAGACACTGTGGTGACGGCGAGAAGGACTGTAGAGAATCCTGGCCCCTCCACTGTGCATTTGGTGAAGGGAAACCCCGACTGACTCTCTGGCACAGTTAGGCAGGCCACCCTCACTGACGTGACCTGTGGGCAGGACAATCTCCCTTCCCATGCTTGGTGGGAGATTCCCCTGCCAAGCTCCTTTGCAGCCCTTCATTACCTTGTTTGTACATATTGTTGATGCTGTCTTTGGGGACCAAAGATTCTAAGAGGGGTGAGTGTGTAGCGGGGGTTTCCTTTAAGGCCTCAGAGACTACTGTACCCATAACCCCACTGGGCACCCAGGGTGCATTGCCCCACGCAAAGACTGCTGGGGTGGACTTTATAAGAGGAAGGCGGAGCCGGTTCAGTCTCTTTGGACATCGCCCGCCCAGTAAGAGGAACTCCTTTCCGAGCCTGTGGTGATACAAGGCCTGAAGCCTGGGCCTTTCTCCAAAGAGCCTTCCGCTCTCACCGAGGAACCTGAGGGACGTCTCTCCATACTGTTGCTTCATCGTTACCCAGAGGACCGAAGACTTGGATGTCGTAAGACCTGTGTACCAAGACACAGCAGCAGAAGATACGGACACGGACTGGTCCGGTTGGGTGAGAGAGCACCTGCTCAGAGAAACTACTTCTGTTACTTAGGACATCTTCTCTCATTGCCTGACCTGTACTAAACTGGTGTAGTGTTTCAGCACCCTCTGACTCTCCAACTTCCAGAAGGGGCTGTGCTTAAAGCTGCTTTCACACTGATGCATTTTGCTGCGTTTTGTACCTTGCTAAAAACGCAATCCCTTTTAAATCCAATGGGGCCTCTTCACACCACTGCAGTGCAGGTGTGGTGTGTTTTGAAAAGTCCTGTATTCTGCATCTTTAGTGTGGTCTTAGAAACTGCACCAAAAATGCACGTTTTGGTATGTTAAAGTCACATAATCAAAAAAAGTCCATGATCAATAAATCCATTCTAATCCAGGTGTATCAGAAAAGTGCTCAGTGCTCTGTACTGAAATAAAGTGCTCCAGTGCAAAGTGTTCCTCCCAATATGGAAAAATTGGTCAGCGACAGCACTGGTATGTGAAGATGGTACAACTTGGCACTTTTTTCTTTATTTTTTTTAATGTAGTACCCTCTAGTGTGTGCTAGAAGTAATGTTAGTGTAGATTGTTAGGCTCCATGTACACTGGGCTTAAAAAAAAACCACGTCTGTTCTCTTGGCAATAAAAAACGCTCATATAGAGCATTCTTTGCACAAAGTTTGGAGGAGTTTATGAGAGTTTTATGTTTTTTTCTGCCTCCAAGCTCTAATCAGAAATGAAAACCAGAAGGTTTTTTTTTTTTCCTGCCTCTAAACGTTGAGCTCAAAATATGCCTGTAATTGTCCTTGTGTGTGTGTAGCGACCTCACCTCTCACTCCCTCCTTCTCGATCAATGGCTCTCGTCTAGGGGACCAGGGAGGAGAGTGTGGCGCACCACCAGCTCGTATCCTCTTATGTGCAGAGGTGTGAGCTATAACCTTTTACCTTCGGTCCTGTGTCCCCGTCCAGAGCCAAAACTTCCCTTGAGAATGACCCTTTAACTCCCAGAAAGTCAAGTTCCACACCACTGAAAGTCCAACACTTATTTATTCTTCAGATCAATAAATAGTCCTTTAGGAGCGACTGGTCAGACATAGAACAGAACACAGTGAAGAGGAGGTCCAGGCACAAACTCGAACTTGGGTTTTCTCCTGTTCCGTTATCACGGCTGCTGATAGGGGGGACCACCAGTCCTCCTGTAGGGGGCCCAGGCTTACTGGGGGGCCCAAACAACAGAGAGAATCAGTGCGGTCAAATGGAGGGGCAGTTACTGGATGCCCTATGTGACTCTCTGCAGCAGCTGAAAACGGGTTTCTCTTCCTCCCACAACTTTCAGCTGATGCAGGGGGGGGGACACAGACACTGCTACTGGCTTCCCTGTCCCATTAAAAAAATAACAAATTGTAACCCTGTATTGTTTAATCCCTTGTAAAAAAAAAAAATTGTAAAAAAAAAATGTTTCTAAATATTTCAATGTTTTTAAAAAAATATATAAAAGGTTTTTGTTCAAAAATGTAAAAAACTATTTAAAAAGGGGCTAATTCACACAGCTTCTCTGTTATCTTTGTGTCCGCTAAGAATGATTTTAGTATATTTTAAGTGAAAATCTTCTTTTGATATATTTGAGGGGGGGGGGGGCCTGCCAGGTAGGCTGTACGGGGCCCCGTGATTTCTAACAGCAGCCCTGTCCGTTATAGCGCGAACAGGCCTGGCTCACAGTCGCTGCCACCGACCGTGAGGGGGTCTCTGCCACAGACCAGATGAATAAGGCCTCTGCCACAGACCTGGTTGTTGGGTCTCTGCCACCGACCTGATTCACGATGGGTCCCTGCCACAGACCATGAGAACGTGGACTACCTTCTATAGGAAATGGCCCCGGTCAGAGAGAGGACAACCATCCGGACAGTTACCAGAGGCCCCGCCGTCACCAGCAAATGCTGCACTGGGTCTTAGGAAGGGTCACCTCCCTGGCCGCCTCGTCCCAGATTCAGGTGTCCAACATCGGAGGACACCCTAGGAGCCCTCGATCCCTTGCGAGACCCATTCGAAGGTACTGGGCCCCAGGCCTCCAGAGAGTACCTCACCCCAGACTAAAGGTGTCTGGGGTGGAACCGCAACTCCGTCCCCGGGCCTAGGGCACCTGGAGACTCCACGCACATGCACCCAGGCTGAAGGTGTCTGGGCGCGGACCTCGTGCAGAAGATGTCTGCCCCCCCCTTATACCCTCTCCCAGCATTCACAGCGGGTTCCCCGCCCCGCTGTACTACTACCGCGAGAGGACACAAAGGGCACAGCCCTCCAATGGTGGTTCAACCCCAGCCCATGGCAACAGTGCCACCCATAGGCCGCAGGGAACTAGACACCATTGATATCCTACGCTGACATACATTGGTCCAGGAATCCTAACAATTGTTGCATCTGAGCCTGATACCACTCAGATGCCTCCACTAAATATGACCACCCGCTACATGTGTATGGACACATAAGATAACGTTGAGCTGCTTCTACAGACAGAACACAAAACTCCTGTAGAAGCGATTTTTAAGCCAGTGTGCATGGAGCCCTATGCCTAGTACACACGTACGGGGTTCCCGGCGGTAAAAAGTCAGCCGGGAAAGCCGAGAACCTGCTCGGTAACTTTCCCAGTGTACACACCAGAGGTTTTCCCATCAGGAAAACTGCGGTGAGAGCTTTGGCCAGGAATCCCGGCCGTGTGTATGCTCCACCGCAGTGTTTCCCATAGGAAAACTGCTGGGTTAAAAACCGCCGCGAATCATGGGAAAATGTCGGGAAAACTGCGATGGAGCATATACACGGCCGGTTTTCCCGACCAAAAGCTCTCATGGCAGTTTTCCCAATGGGAAAACCGGTCGTGTGTACGAGGTATAAGGCCCATTTCACACTGGGGGTCGGGATGTGCGTCGGCGGTAAAGCGCCGCTATTTTTAGCGGCGCTTTACCACCAGATTTGCGGCGCTATTCGGCCGCTAGCGGTGCGGTTTTACAAAGGGTTAAAAACGGTTTTAAAAAGGGTTAAAAACCACCACAAAGCGCCTCTTCATAGGCGCTTTGCCGGCAGTATAGCCGCGGTGTCCCATTGATTTCAATGGGCAGGAGCGGTGGAGGAGCTGTAAACTCACCGCCCCTTCACCGATCCAAAGATGCGGCCAGCAGGACTTTTTTTACCGTCCTGCTAGCGTACCGCTCCAGTGTGAAAGCCCTCGGGCTTTCACACTGGAGAAACAGCAGCCGCTGTTTCAGGTCAGTTTGCAGGCGCTATTTTTAGCGCAATAGCGCCTGCAAACCGCCCCAGTGTGAAAGGGGTCTTCGTGTAGGAAATTTTTTAGCTTGGCTAAGGGCCAAGCTTGGTCTGTGAATCTGGGTCAGGGTTTGGTGACTAAGGGGGCTGGATGACTCATCCGCTCTCTCTGGCACTTCCCCCTGGTCTGGAAGTTGGTAGAAACTTCCAGAGCTGGAGGGTGGGAGTAAGGAGGGGCTGCCATACAGACCTGTGCAATTCATTTTTTTTCCGAATTTGTTTTTTAATGAATTTCGACAAATTCATTATTTTGGAAATATCCCAATTAGCGAAAACCCGTTTAACAAACTTTTCTAAATATTCGTAAATTTGAATATTCGTAAACTCCTAAAACTTTGTCAATTTGAAAAAATTCGTACAAATTTGCAAACTTGAAAAATTCGTAAATTTAAATATGATTTGAATATTTGAAAATTCGTAAAGAATATAAAAACTTTGCAAACTCGAAAGAATTCGTAAATTCGAAAAGATTTGTAGATTTTGAATTCGTAAAAAAAATTAAAAATATCGTAAATTCAAAAGAATAAATATTCAAAAACAAATTGTAAATTTGATTTTTTTTTTTTTTAATTGTAAATTCGATTTGAAGTTACGAATTTTACAAATTTTTTTGAATTTACAAATTGTGATCATAACAAATGACCTGAAAAATGGAAAAAAAAAAACTGAAATGAAAACGAAAGAATTTTTCGGCAGTGCACACGTCTACTGCCATGCATATTTATGAGGTCCTCAACCAATCCCCAGCAAAAATGCTGAAAGGGGGCAGGCTACCTTATAAATAGACATGAGTCATGCTAGCAGGGGCAGTCAGGTGGAAGATGGAGCGCTGAAGAGGCTGTTGGGTGTACCTCAGGGGTACCCCCTATTCTGTGGGGGGGGGGGTGACCTCGGGCCAGGGCTTGGGTGCTGGAAGGATCCTGCCAAAAACACATGGAGGAAGCCCTTCCTGGAGAAACGGGAGCAAGGAGAGAGGACAGCGGGAGCAGGTCAGCGCTACTGGGAGATTTCCTGAGATTCAACCGGGTGGTCTGGGGAAAAGTTAGCCTGGAGGCCTAGGAAAGGGGCAGCTGCAGCCAGGTGGATTGGCAGTGCCTGAAGAGATGGTTCTGGGATCAGTAGCCACAAGAGTGATGCAAGCTGGCCACGGAACGTCTGCCACCCAACCATGGGGCCTCGGGTTCCTGCCTGTAATGAGCTGTTGCTTCATCTGACTGTTGGATAAATTCTGAGTGTTCCAGCTGGGTTCTGTAAGCAAGTGTGTGCCGAAGGAAGAAGTGGAACTGTATATAGAAAGAGTTGTTCTTGAAGTTTGTTCTGAAGTCAAGTGGGCATCCCATAACCTCCCATCCCTATCCAAGTTATTAACCCTCAAAACAAAAACAAAAACAACAAAGTCACGGACTGTTCTCTGACTCAAGTGCCTGTGAAGGTACGGTGTGCCTGGCTGTGCAGGGTGGGGGATCCCAGTTTACTTGCGGCTCCTTAGGGGGTGCTCTACATTCATATAGAGTTTTGGGTGGTAATGGACCCATAGGAAGTAAAAAAAAAATGTTCAACAAAAGTTCTACTGTAAACGGGTTTGAATTCAGACTGGAAATAACCAATGAGACGTAAGACAACAAAAGATATATATTTTATTGATTGATTGATTCTTTCCATAGCAGAGGATTATATAACAATATAAATGACTGAACAACAAGCAAAATGACAAAACGGAACAAGTAAAATAATGGAAGATCACAAAAATAAGTGCATCGCATACGCAGCGTGAAGAATGTAAAGTTTGGCAGCTGTGTGTAGGTAGGTGGCTATACCTTCACATATCTTTATATAGC
The DNA here is from genome assembly GCA_029206835.1 of Rana muscosa. Classification (NCBI taxonomy): domain Eukaryota; kingdom Metazoa; phylum Chordata; class Amphibia; order Anura; family Ranidae; genus Rana; species Rana muscosa. The sequence continues at coordinate 29,370,562 of CM055120.1, forward strand.
CACAGTGAGCCTGTACAGTGTATATATACATTGTAGGCGTGCAGATAGCAATATAATGGTGTGAAGCACTGCGTCCGCATACATGGCGGGAAAATGCAATCTAGAAAGATTTCTGCAGTCCTGCTCTGTCACCATTGGAGGAAAGGGAGAAAGGGAAGTAACCGCTCCAGGTAGGGAAAGTCTTGGTAATGATCCACCTCACAGAAACCACAGGTGCATGCAATGCATTTAGCAAGGCAGAAAAAAGAAGTACCGTATATACTCGAGTATAAGCCGACCTGAATATAAGCCGAGGCACCTAATTTTACCCCCAAAAAATGGGAAAACTTATTGACTCGAGTATAAGCCTAGGGTGTCCATCTGCATGCCTCACTGTGTCCATGGCTAGACTGACGTTTAACATAGAAGTCTATGGGAGGGGTGCCCGGCTTTGAAAAATCGGTGCTCCCCGGCCATAGGTCCCCCAGACAAAAATTTTTTTGCACACCTATAGAGGAGAAATGGTGTTACATATGTGCCAAGTTTTGGGTCCAGGGGATCTACGACTGGCCGGCACAAGGTCCCCAAAGTCACCGGAGAAATGACCGTTTAACATAGGAGTCTATGGAAGGGGTGCCCGGCTTTGAAAAATCGGTGCTCCCCGGCCAAGAAACGTTGCACACTTGTAGAGGAGGAGTGGGGCTACATGTGTGGGATCCAGGGGAGCTACGGCCGGCCGGTATCATAGCTATGATTAAACACTAGGAATAGTGTGAAACGCGTCAGCTGTCCATGTGGCTTGTAGTGCTGTTTTATTTTACTAATAAAGGCAACGTTTGGAGTGTGGCATGACCAGAAAGATACTTCTTTTTTTCTGCCTTACCATTGGAAGAAACTCTGGAAGCATCTGATCTGCTTTCAGAAAAGTAAGAGCACATGTGATGTGGTTAGTAGCTCGGGGGTGATACTATAATCACTAGCAATTCATTTCTAAAAGTAGTGTGGTAGTTATTTGTGTACAGAGGCGCATTGCCGGCGGTATTAACCCTTTTTCGCCCGCTACCGGGGGTTAAAACCGCACCGCTAGCAGCCGAATACCGCCGCAATTCCGACGGTATAGCGCCGCTAAAAATAGCAGCACTATACCGCCAGCGCACCTCCCGCCCCAGTGTGAAAGGGGCCTAAGTGGTTAACCACACACTGATAGAAGTCACAAGACTGCTATATATTGCCAGGAAGAAGACCGGGCCCCCTGCAGAGAAGATTTCTATGTGAAGCAGCCGTCTGCATGATGTAAGAAATACTTCATTAGAGGTAAGGGATGTGCCTGCAGCTACAGGGAAAACATTACCGTATTCTGGACTAAACTAGTTTTAATTATGCCTTCTCCATTGCTAAAATGGCAAAGTTTTGACAATCTCCAAAATTTCAGCAAATAATGTTGGAAAAAAGGAAAGCACTCAATTTTGCTCATCCTTCGTATCCGTCAATCCATACAAGATTGCCCAATGCTACAAACGTTTGTGATTAATTGCTCCTGCATGCTGCTTGTGCCATTGGCTCCATCTGTGTAAAGATTGATCGCTCCTCTTATCGATTCATTGCTAGTGATTGTAGTACTGAGTGGTTGACCTGCTGTGCAATAATAATATGTACCTGGCTCAGCACACACAGGTGTTTTGGATTAAGGATGAGCTCCGGCGTGTTCGCATTGAACACGTGCAGAGCCCGCCAGGAAGAATGAACCGCGCTGCGCTAATCACAGGCAGGGAGACATTTTCCGATATCTGCAGCCAAGCATTGGGACAATGTCTCCCTGCCGGTGATTAGCGCAGCGCGGTGCTGACTTCCTGGCGGACTCTGCACGTGTTCAAAGGAACACGCCGGAGCTCATCCTTAATCTGGATATGCTTGATGCTGCAGTTTAGTAAATTTTGTTTCCCCATGAGAAGACCTTCTCTCAGACGAGGCAAAAGCCAAGGGCTGTGTGCACAGATCCCTAATGCTTTGGTCCCCCCGATACCCCACTTTATAAAGGCCCCGTTTTGCTAGTAAACAAACATAAGTATACCATTCATATCCTCAGCTGTTGATGAATTACGCAGGTGCATTAGTCTGTTGACTCGTTGGGTTTTCCTGTCCCCCGTGTGATTGATGATGCCCCCGACTAGAGCGCTAATCTTCTTTTAAATATTAAAATGAACTAATTAAAATGATGACAGCTCCTTGGAGAACAGGCTGCTCTCCATGTGCGAGTCTATTTCTGTCTTGGCTGGGAGGAGGAAGTGTTTTTAATTGAGCTAAAATCAGCTCAGGAACATTTGTGGATGGCAAGTAGAAGACTTGTCCGTATCAGCACAATGTCGTCTTTGTTCTGTCTATGGAAATAAAGGGTCAGGCTAAAATTCCATTTCCGAAGGAAACCTTTCTTAGGGGAAATATGGGGGGGGGGGGGGTAGCTGCCAATGGTGAACTAGCTGCCTGGCAACATGGCAGCCAGACAGCTAGCATTTGTGGAATGGGACTGTCTGCTAGCAATAGATGTAATTCCTTGTGGACAATCAATGTATTGCAATTGTCAACAAAGAGATGCATCTCTTAGGGCCGGCTACAAATGATGTTCTAGTATCTACAGATGGTGTATATATATATTTTTTTTTTTTTCTCACAGAAGTAAGTACACCCCTTACATTTTTGTAAATATTTTATTCTATCTTTTCATGTGACAACACTGAAGAAATGACACGTTGCTACAATGTAAAGTAGTGAGTGTACAGCTTGTATAACAGTGTAAATTTGCTGTCCCCTCAAAATAACTCAACACACAGCCATTAATGTCTAAACCGCTGGCAACAAAAGTGAGTACACCCCTAAGTGAAAATGTCCAAATTGGGCCCAAAGTGTCAAAGTGCCACCAATATTTTCCAGCGCTGCCTTAACCCTCTTGGGCATGGAGGTCACCAGAGCTTCACAGGTTGCCCCTGGAGTCCTCTTCCCCTCCTCCATGATGACATCACGGAGCTGGTGGATGTTGGAGACCTTGCGCTCCTCCACCTTCCGTTTGAGGAGCCCCACAGATGCTCAATAGGGTTTAGGTCTGGAGACATGCTTGATCAGTTCATCACCTTTACCCTCAGCTTCTTTAGCAAGGCAGTGGTCATCTTGGAGGTGTGTTTGGGGTGGTTATCATGTTGGAATACTACCCTGCATCCCAGTCTCTGAAGGGAGGGGATCATGCTCTGCTTCAGTATGTCACAGTACATGTTGGCATTCATGGTTCCCTCAATGATCTGTAGCTCCCCAGTGCCGGCAGCACTCATGCAGCCCCAGACCATGACACTCCCACCACCATGCTTGACTGTAGGCAAGACACACTTGTCTTTGTACTCCTCACCTGGTTGTCGCCACACACGCCTGACACCATCTGACACCAAATAAGTTTATCTTGGTCTCATCAGACTACAGGACATTGTCTTCAGCAAACTGTTTGTGGGCTTTCTTGTGCATCATCTTTAGAAGAGGCTTCCTTCTGGGACGACAGCCATGCAGACCAATTTGATGCAGTGTGCGGCGTATGGTCTGAGCACTGACAGGCTGACCCCCCACCCCTTTAACCTCTGCAGCAATGCTGGCAACACTCATACGTCTATTTCCCAAAGACAACCTCTGGATATGACGCTGAGCACATACACTCCACTTTTTTAGTCAACCATGGCGAGGCCTGTTCTGAGTGGAATCTGTTCTGTTAAACCGCTGTATGGTCTTGGACCCCATGCTGCAGCTCAGTTTTAGGGTCTTGGAAATCTTCTTATAGTACAGAAGCAATTCTTTTTTTCAGACCCTCAGAGAGTTCTTTGCCATGAGGTGCCATGTTGAACTTCCAGTGACCAGTATGAGAGAGTGAGAGCGATAACCCCAAATTTAACACACCTGCTCCCCATTCACACCTGATACCTTGTAACACTAGTGAGTTACATAACACCGGGGAGGGAAAATGGCTAATTGGGCCCAATTTGGACATTTTCACTTAGGGGTGTACTCACAAATTTACACTGTTATACAAGCTGTACACTCACTACTTTATATTGTAGCAAAGTGTCATTTCTTCAGTGTTGTCACATGAAAAGATATAATAAATATTTACAAAAATGAGAGTGGTGTACTAACTTTGTGAGATACTGTATATATACTGGAATTTGTATTCATTTGTTTTATACTAGTAATGGCGGTGATCAGCGTTTTATAGTGGGACTGTGATAGTGTGGCGAGCAATCTGACACTAAGTAACACTGGGTGAAAACTGACTGACACTGACATCTCAGTGACTTGTAAACATTGATCAGTGCTAATACTATACACTGTCACTGTACTAATGACACTGGCTGGAAAGGTGTTAACATCGAGGGGCAATCAACGGGTTAAGTGTGTGCCTAACCATGTGTAATGTGTGTATTATGTGCTGCTTTTACTAATCAATGAGGCTGATTTTTCTCCCTGCTTTGTAGGGAGAAAATAACAGCCTCATCGCTGCTCCATGAACAGAGCCCTGTCTTGCTAGTAAACACAGGGCTCTGTACTGTGATTCGCTAAGCTGATCAGCAAGTCCCGGCCATAAGTCATTGGCTGTGACCTGCTGACCAACTTGTGCATGCAGCTTTTCAAAAACGCAGCCACAGGGAAATCGCACGGTCTGTTTGATTTATGCAATTTCCCTGTGGTTCCCACTAATGCACTGCATGCTGAGATGTGTGAATGGCACCCCTGGGCATCTCCTAAGAGCAGAGCGACTTGGCTGCGGGTGGTTGCAGGTGCGGGAACACGCAGCGGTGTGAACCTAGCCTTACTGTAGTATAGCGCTTTAGGCAGGTAAATGGTAAATACGAGGTGTGTCTATTAAATAACAAAACTGTGATTCCCACCTAGTAAACAAAGCAGTTAGAACCGGTTATAACTGCATGCGTGGTGACCTTGAACTTGTTTGAACCTGCATGACAAGCAGCAACACTCTATGACGTTCAGTTGATTGTGAGTCGCCATTTAGTTTGGTTGTGTTTTCTGTAGTGTGCCGAAAAAATGCATGAGTTTAAAAGTTGAACAACGTGTCAATATAAAGATTTTTGTAAAGTTGTAAAAGACAACAACAGAATGTTTTCAAATGCTTACTACAGCTTATGGGAATGACGGCCTGTCTCGTGCACGTGTGTTTGAGTGGCACAAAAGATTCAGCGAGGGACCTGAGAATGAATTCCCAAAAGTAAAATCGGTGCTTAACCGGTTCCCGACCGGCTCACGCAGATATACTGCGGCAGAATGGCTCTCCTGGGCGAAATCCCGTATATATACGGCTTCGCCCAGGAGTGCCACCAGAGGGCGCGCACCCACTGCACAGTCGGGAACCCGATGCGCGTGGCCGCGATCGCCGCCGGCCACGCGCGATCCCGTGCACGAGCAGCAACACGGGGGTTTCTGTGTGTAAACACAAATTCCTGTACTGTCTGAGGAGAGATGACAGAGCGTATGTTTCTACAAAGTAGAAACCATGATCTGTCAAATCTCCTAGTCTCATCCCCCTCACAGTTAGAACACACAATAGGGAACACAGTTAACCCCTTGATCGCCCCCTAATGTTAACCCCTTTCCCTGCCAGTGACATTTACATAGTAATCAGTGCATATTTATAGCACTGATCGCTCTGTAAATGTCAATGGTCCCAAAAATTTGTCAAAAGTGTCCGACCTGTCTGCCGCAACGTCGCAGATCACCGCCATTACTAGTAAAAAAAATTAAAAAACGCCATATAAATGCCATAAATCTTTCCCATAGTTTGTAGACGCTATAATTTTTGCGCAAACCAATCAATATACACTTATTGCAAATTTTTTTTTTTTTTTTACCAAAAATCTGTAGAAGAATATATATCGGCCTAAACAGAGGAAAAAATATGTTTTAAAAAAAAAATAAAAAAAAAATTGGGATACTTACTATAGCAAAAAGTAAAAGATATTGTGTTTTTTTTTTTCAAAATTGTCGCTGTTTTTTTGTTTATAGCGCAAAAAAAAAAAACGCAGAGGTGATCAAATACCACCACAAGAAAGCTCTATTTGTGGGGAAAATAAGGACGTCAATTTTGTTTGGGTACAGCGTCGCACGACCGCACAATTGTCAGTTAAAGCGACGCAGTGCCGAATCACAAAAAGTGACCCGGTCATTGGGCAGCCAAATCTTCCGGGGCTGAAGCCGTTAAAGGGACGCGTTTTGAGTCAGGTGACGCTGTGAAGAAGAAAACGGCGGATGTGTTGAAACAGCTGAGAGAAATTGATTTTCTCCATGCCTTCGACCAATGGAAAACAAGACTACAGCAATGTATTGTTGCAAATGGGAAATATATTGAAACAAGCATTACATTTGTAATACATATAAATAAAGGTGAGTTATTTAATCAGTCTTGTTATTTATTAGACACACTTCGTATGTATAGAGGTCTACACCTCAGATGAACATGGGGGACAATTGAGGAGGAAAGAGGGGCAAGTTGGGGCAAATTGGTAGCTAATGCCCCCAACCCCCCCCCCCCCACCCCATGCAATTCACAACCAATCCTCTTATCACATGCTAGGACTTGTCACATTTGTGAGGCCGTGTATGTGTTCCCCCTAGAATCTGATCACTCCCAAACATCAGGAACTGTACTGTGCCCAGGGGGTGGGCAGGAGGGGCTGCCCTGGGCACAGTGGGTTGGGGGTGCCCTGACCCTAAGGGAAAAGGGGGGGTACAGTTTGGCATCTTTGCACTGGGTGACCTTGTCTTGGCACTGACTGTGCCCCATACACAGAAGACAGTAATTGTAAAGGACTTGTGCTTATACGAAAAACACCCCCCCCCCCCTGGCTTCTCCAATACGGTGTAAACAGCTTCCAGATTTCAGTTTATTTAAGTCAGATCGGAGAACAATGCATTTTGATTGGCTGCCATAAGGATCTAGACTTTACAGGTTGTTTCCTGCCAGTGAACTATGAATGAGGCTTAATTTGAGGATTTCCAACACTGATCTACAAAATCTACATCAGGCCGTGACAGGAGGGCAGGTCACTTCTTACCGGCCCGTGATTTACCCAACCAGTATACATCCGAAGGTAGAGAAGGTGTAAATGGAACATTGTTTTACATTCTCACTGAACAAGATTTACCTGTACAAGCAAATACAACAAGAATACATTACCCCTTCCTAATGGGTCATAGTAACACTGAAAAAAAGAGTATCATGTACATGAAGTTCATTCAGTATTTGTTCAGCTTTCTCAATCTTGCCAATTCTTACCATTGCACGTGATACAATCTTATGTACGGGGCAGGGAGATAAGGATGGGTATAGTATTTGTGCTTTAATATAGTCAACCGTAAAACAGTTCATAAAAGTTCTTATGATATCGCAGCACCCCAAATCTTGCATGGGTTTTTCCTTTAGAGCAGGGGTCTCCAAACTGCGGCCCTTTGCTTGCCTTAATGCGGCCCTTGGGGCACTATTCCATCCAACTCCAACGGGGCATAATTCTTGTTGCTGACACCAATGGGGCACTATTCCTCCAACTGACACCATCAATTCTTTCCATTGACACCAACGATGGGGCACTAGTCCTCCCAGTGGCACCAAAGATATGGTATTATTTATTCCCACTGGACACCTGGACATTTTCTACTCCCAATGGCCCTAGTCTGGCCCCCCTAAAGTCTGAAGGACCGTAAACTGGCCCTTTGTTTAGAAAGGTTGGAGACCCCTGCTTTAGAGGTTTACATGATATGTAAGGCTATAATTTGTATCCCTTAAACCCCAAAACAAAAATGTAATATATTGCAACTCACCAGTCATTAGATTTGTTGGCTGCATTAGTTTGCATTTTTTTTTCTCCTTTATTTTTGTCTGGTAATCCTGTGAATAACACACTTCCTATCTCTCCATGTCTACACTCATTACTCCATTCTATCTATGGGGCCAGCCATGTTTGTCGTGCAGGCTATACTTTAACCTTAACCCCCTTAAAGTGGTTGTAAACCTCAGACATGAGATATGAACAAAGCATATCCCGCTATAGTGTGTTCCAATCCAGGGCACTAAGTGTAATTTCTGACCGCTGCCTCCTTCCTCTGCTATCAGCATGAATCACTTCTGACACGTTTTCCTGACACCAAGAGAAAAATGGTGACAGGGGAGGGAACTCCCACACACAGCCTGTGATTGACAGCCTCAGCTCCTGTTCCTGTGTGATGTGTGAAGGGAGGTGTGTCCCTCCCCTCAAATCAGCTGTCGGAGCTCTCCTCACTGTGTGTAACTTCAGCTCCCCACCCCCTTTTTTTCTGACAGCTCGGACAAACGTTATATATTCCGGACTATGTATCGATGTAGAGAAGGGAAGACTTCAGATAAACATATGTAGCTTATCACACCGCCAACTACTCTTTTATCACTTCCATCAGCTCATCCCCCACAATTGCAACCTTTTGTACCACTTGCCCCACTTTATTATTATGAGCAGGGCCCTCTTGTATTTTATTGTATGGTAACTGTTTTTATATTACAAAGAACTGTTTAAACTGTTATATATAAATCCTTTATAATAATAATAATCTCTGTGTATCACATCAGGCCAGTCACTTTATTGGGCACATGTAAGGGTTTACAACCACTTTAATGATAAAGAAGTGGGCTGCTGGGAGGTGGAATGGCTTCCCCATCATGTGACTGCCATGATTGGCTCTCAGTAGTCACATGACTAGGAGGGTGAGCTCATCCTGCTGGCTCCTAATCAGTGTGCTGGAGTGAATGCACTCTGGGCAGACAATCTCAGGCCGCCATGGAGGCGTATGGCAAAGCCAACAAGCTGTGCAAACAAGTGACAACCGCTCCAATCCATAATTATCCTTTGCAGTAAGGTGCACATAGAAGGGCAACGCACATCACAACCCAAAACAAATTTGCCACCACACTTACCAGCCAGCCTGCAAAAAGACCCAAATTGACCTTGTCTAACAATCCACATATGGCAAAGCCCACTTTTCTTGCCACTCTATATATGTTTTAGGCGGTCAACAAGAGGTTATACATGTACGCCTTTGTTTATCTCCATTATATATGGTGGACTGATGGGACTAGTAGTTTTGACAAGGACATTGCATTTCTGTAAAGATCATCAGATATTCTCCGGAATTTGCCAAAAAAGTTCTTGACTTTAAAAATGAAAATTAATGCAGCCAACACACCTCAAGACTAAGCTTCAATATATACAGTGGGGAAAATAATTATTTCATTTCCTGCTGATTTTGCCCTCTTACAAAGAAATTAAGGGTCTATCATTTTTATAATAGGTGTATTTTAATGATAGAGACAGAATATCAACCAAAAATCCAGAAAACAAACACGATACAAATGCTATAAATTGAGTTGCAGTTCAGTGAGTAAAATAAGTATTTGATTCTCTACCAACCAACAATAATTCTGCTTCCCACAGACTGGCTACAGTAGGTGCTCATGTGGTACACCGATTAGTTCTGTCAATTTAAGAAGGTGCTCCTAACGACTCCTCGTTATGTGTATAAAAGACACCTGTCCACAGAATCTCTTTCTTCCATTCAATCCTCACCATCATGGGCAACACCAAAGAGCTGTCCAAGGACGTCAGGGACAAGATTGTAGACCTGCACAAGGCTGGAATGGGCTGCAAGACGCTTGGTGAGAAAGAGACAACTTTGCAAATGGAAGAAATACAAATAACCATCAATCGCCCTCGGTCTGGAGCTCCATGCAAGATTTCGCCTCATGGGGTGAGGATGATAATGAGAAAAGTGATGGATCAGCCCAGAACTACACGGGAGGAGCTTGTGAATGATCTCAAGGCAGTTGGGACCACAGTCACCAAACAAACCATTGATAACACAATACGCCGCCATGGATTGAAATCCTGAAGTGCCCGCAAGGTCCCCCTCCTCAAGAAGACACATGTACAGGCCCGTCTGAAGATTGCCAATAAACATCTAAAAGATTCAGAGAAGGATTGGGAGAAAGTGCTGTGCTCAGATGAGACCAAAATTGAACTCTTTGGTATTTAACTTTGCTCGCCATGTTTGGAGGAAGAAAAATGTTGACTATGACCCCAAGAACACCATCCCTACAGTCACGCACGGAGGTGGAAACATGATGCTTTTGGGTTGTTTCTTTGCTAAATGTACAGGCCGTCTTTGCCGCATTGAGGGGCCAATGGACGGGGCCATGTATTGTAAAATCTTGGAGGAGAACCTTCTTCCCTCAGCCAGAACACTGAAAAAGGGTCGTGGATGGGTCTTCCAGTATGACAATGACCCAAGGCAACAAAGGAGTGGCTCAACAAAAAGCACATGAAGGTCATGGAGTGGCCTAGCCAGTCTCCAGACCTTAATGCTATAAAAAATTCATGGATGGAGCTGAAACTTCGAGTTGCCAAGAGACAGCCAAGAAACCTTAAGGATTTAGAGAAGATCTGTAAAGAAGAGTGGACCAAAATCCCTCCTGAGATGTCTGCAAACCTGAAAACCAACTACAAGAAACGTCTGACCTCTGTGCTTGCCAGCAAGGGTTTCTCCACCAACTACTAAGTCATGTTTTGCTTGTCGATCAAATGCTTATGTAGCGGGTGTTTGATTTTTGGGAAAGCATCTGGGTGGTGGTGTAACCCAGATGCATTGATTGTCAGGGAATCTGAGGCCTTTTGTGGTTCTTGGAGGACTCTGGTGGTGTGAGGTTCCCTGTGGCCTGCAGGTGGCGTTGTCGCCATGGGCCGAGGTTGAACACTCACCGCAAGACTGCTTCCTTTTTGTCTTTTCCTGGCGCAGGTACAGCAGGGCGGGGAACCTGCTGTGACGCGAGGGGATAAAGGGGGCGGGCGCCCTGACCTTGGGGGCAGAGTCGGAGGACGCAGCCGCACCCAGGCACCTTCAGCTTGGGTGCTGGCGTTCCGGAGTTCCGGGCCCAGGTGCCCTTGACCTGGCCGGAGCTAGATATGGAGTCCATCTCAGGCACCTTTAGCCTGGAGTGAGGTACTGTGGCGGAGGCCTGGAGCTCAGTACTTTCGACTGAGTTCCGCAAGGGTGGAGGAATCCGAGGGGGCCCTAACTCCTTGGGTGCCCGTGTCTGAGGTCGAGAAGACTGGTGAGCGGAACTTCTCTGGAGAGTCCGGCTCAACATTGTTGGTGACAGAGAGGCCTCCGGTGACTCCCTTGGACGGATTGCCTTCCCCTGACGGGGGCTGTGCTAGCGAAAGTAATTCAGGTTCTACCTCATATAGTCAGTGGCAGTGACTATTCGCCACTGGTGATACTACAGTGGTTAGCTTTATCTAGAAGAATTGTGCCTTGGCCTACTCCCTACGAATACTGAAGTGTTACATGGGTCCCAACTTGTCTGTGCTGTTTGACTGTTTATTGAGAAGAATAAATACGAGTTGGACCCATTCAGTGTGTGAAACTCTGGTTACTAGGAGCACAGGGGAGTCAATCCGAGGAAAGGATTGGACTCTGGGACACATACACAAGCCCAATAGTTCTAGCCTTCACCTCTACACCTGGGAGGACATCGGCCGTGGTGTATCTCATTCCTCTCTCCCAGGTACCCCTAGACAACAGCCGTATAACCGATAAAGCTAGAGAGAGGGTGAGGTCGCTACACTTATTTTACTCACTGAACTACAACTCAATTTTTAACATTTGTATCGTGTGTTTTTTCTGGATTTTTGGTTGATATTCTGTCTCTATCATTTAAAATACACCTATGATAAAAATTAGACCCTTCATTTCTTTGTAGGTGGGCAAACTTACAACATCTGCCTGGGATCAAATAATTCCTTTCCCCACTGTATAATTTTAACTTTTGGGTTTCGGTATGCTTCAATGTAACCCGCTAATAGAAGCCACAGTCTTCTGTCTGGCTGAATTGTTAATGGAAATGGGAAGTTTAGATAAATATACCATTGGGGGTTCTTGCATATCTGCAGGTGGAATATACAATATAACTGAAGAATAACCAACACAAAAAAAAAAGCTTGATATTACTTTGTGCTTATTGACATATTATCTGTGCTTGATGTCATAATTGTTGACAAGATTAAAAAGAAAGGGCGCAGACAAAACTCCCAACCAAGGCTAATGGCTCTGCTGTTGCCCAACTTCTGAAGGCAATGCTAACTGTGGGACATCCACATCACTGTGTGTGTTCATTTTACCATCTAGATCAGTGGTCTCCAAACTGCCGCCCAGGGGCCCAGATGTGGACCTTTGCTTGATTTTATCTGGCCCTTGGGGCAAAATTCACCCCACTGATATGAGACACTATGCTGCCCACTGACACCAACAATGGGGAGCCATTTCGTCCACTGACACCAATAAGGGGTACTATTTCTCCCCCTAATACCAAAGATGGAGCACTGTTTACTCCCACTGATGCCAGAAAAAAAATGTATTCCTGCTGGCCACAGTCCAGCCCCCCCTAAAGTCTGAAGGACAGTAAACTGGCCCTTTGTTTTGAAAGTTTGGAGACCCCTGATCTAGAAGATGGACCACAGTAGCCTTCATACTGAATAGAAGCCCTGGCAGTGTAAAGCTGAACTCCAGGCAGATAAAAGACACAAATGAATGCTGCGCTGAATTAAAGTGATTCTAAAAGTTTTTGTTTGATGACAAATATATTATACTTGCCAGTTCTGTGCAATGGTTTAGCACAGAGCAGCACTGCACCTCCTCTTTTTTGGTTCCCACACCGGTGCTCCTGGCTCCTCCCCCTTCTAAGTGCCCCCATAGCAAGCTGTTTACTATGGGGCACTCATGTGCGCTCACTCCTGAACTATGCTCTGTGGGTCTATTGACAAACACAGCACAGCTCATCCCCCCCCCAATGGCTCCCGCTGCTGGCTCGATGTCCAGTGAGGAAAGAGTAATCTGAGAGAGCCACTGCTCTTGGGCACAGCACTGGATCATGATCTGGCTCAGGTATGTGTAAGGGGGTGGGGGGGGGGGCTGGGAAGCTGCATACAAAAGTTTTTTTTTTACCTTTTAATGCAGAGAATGCATTAAGGTAAGATAAAACCTTCTACCTTTTTAGATGCACTTTAATACATCATTAAATGTATTTGGTAAACGCAAGCACCGTAACTGCATGAATTTGACTTGGTATTAGCCTCCTGTAATTCCCTGTACAGCAGAGGTTTTTTTTGTGGATGGTTTTATTTGTTGGCACCTATATCTGGATTGTTTGTTGAGTGTGTTTGTGCTGTAATGTAGTTTTTCTGTGCATGTATATAAAATCAATAAAGAAGTTAGAGAATTAGCACAAGGAGTCATTCTGTTTTGCTACAGGACTCCTGTGACATTCTGATAGAAGTAAAAAGCAAGGTGACAGAGAAATTACTTAATTACTTAATTATTCTCATGCTTTTCATTCACCGTCCAGTCACAGGCTGGGGGAGGAACAAGACCTGTAAGTTTTATTTAAAGTAGATCTAAACTCCTGGAAATACCTCCACCTTCCAGTAGTTACAGCCCTTGCCAGCTGTCATCTTCTCCCTGTACTACTTCCAGGTGCTGGGTTTAAAGCCTCTTTATTGGCCAATGGGGGGTGACGTCACCCTACGCATGCGCCCGGGAGTCAGTAATTTTGGCACAGCCAGAGTGTTCTGGTTATGCACAGCTCAGTGTACATTCAATATATGACTGCAAAAAGGATGGTGTGTGTTATTGCATGGGTTGCTTTACTAAAACCGGAGAGTGCAAAATCTGGTACAGCTGTGCATGGTACCCACTGTGACCCACAACAAATTGCATGTGAGCCACTCAGGCTTTAGGAGGAGTGCAAGTCCTCAGTCCACTGCTGTGAGTGCTCGTCCTGTAGCCGAACATCGAAGCAATCCCACTAGTAGTTGGTATGTGGCTACCTCAGACTGGGCTCCAACCAGGCTACGCCCCAACCCATTTCGCTCCGCCCCTCGGAGCTTAATCATGGGAACATTGGCATGGTAGCCAATCGACTTCTAACATCATCAGCTTGTTCAATGAAGTTTTGACAAAAAAAAAACAACCTGGAAGCTGATTGGTTTCTATGTAGAGCTGCACCAGTTTTAGTAAATCGGCCCCATCATATGTCTCTTTTGCAATAAAGGTTTAGTCACAGTTAGGTTTAGTTCTGCTTACATGACATCAGAGACACATCAGGTCTCCTGCAACGGCAGATCAGGCTGTTCTGTGTGGCAGAGCCCAGAACTTGATTGACCAAATACTAACCCTTTGGCAGGCAAACCAGCAACCGTTTAGGTATTTCATCTGTGTATTTGTTTGCCTGGAGTTTAGCTCCCCCCCATGAAAATCAACTTCACTTATTTGAAATATAGTAGTTACCATACGGATACCAATTTTCTAGCAAACTTCTATATTTTTGCTGTGCTGTGACCGACTGACTACCTACCTGTTGGGTGCCAGCGGGTGATTCGGAAATTCATGGTGATTCTACCAACTGGCTCTAATACTTGACGCTGGTTACTATTGGGAGTGGAGTACGGCATCCGAGTCAACAGAGCCAGCTGTATTTTATCAAACAAATACTAGGAGAAAAGGCAGACGAGGTAGCTAATTAGGAAAAAAAAAATAAGAATGATGTCCGCTCAGTATTATTATTAAGAGACTAACATCTATATCGATTTGGCCAATGACGTATTTTTTGCCCTCAAGGCCTTTTGTACCAATATTCTGCAACAGCAGATGACTTTAGACGGGTCTTGGCAGAGTGAGAGATGCATTCTGTGCTAATTTCTAATAATTTTTGTGCTTTCTGTCAGGCTATAAAAATTCTGTACAAGAGAAAATCCCCGTTTATCTATTAAAAAGAAGCAAATTTTTGTTCCTGACCTATGAAGCAGAGGTCAGTCTTAGCCCTACATCACAGCGCTTTGTGCTCATCAACCAGACCTGCTATCAGGAAATATAAAAAAATAACATTCCTTTAAGATATTATATACACACAAGTGACAACAACGGTTTTCCCTACTCTAATATATAATACAAAAGAGGCTGTTAGGTTCAACTGAAATAAATCCTGTGTTGTTTATATTGTTTTAATTGGTAAGGAGGAGTGTGGACGTGACGTCACCCTTGCTCTGTGACGTCACCCTTGCTCTGTGACGTCACTCCTTCCTAAAGGTCACTTTCTAGACTGTTTCCAGGGTCACGCCTCTTAAAAATTGATATTTCAGTTTTAGGTAGATGCAGACCAGATAAATGACCTACTGGCTTCATATTATCAAGGTGATTATCAAAAGTTCCCAGCTCCACCCGGTGTTGAGAAATTCACGTTACTTGCTTGAATTTTTTTATTTTACAAATAAATGTAAAGGGTTGAAATTCTAAGATCTAGACCCAAAGTTTTCAAGAAGGAGCTGGTACAATTCTGTATCTACCCATACCTGAAATACTGTTTTTGGTAGACAGGCCCTCTTTATAAACACTCTACATGCAGTTCTTCAGCTATTATGGAACTAGAAGTCCTAGCATTACCTGTCATAGTCCCTCAAAAGGTATCAGGGAATGCTGATTAGTTAGGTTCTCATGCTGGGACTTATAAATTCCTTGACAGGTAGGAGGCTACTCTTTGCATTTAATACTGTTTGTGAATACGACCTTCCACTCAAGTCAATATACATCACCTGATAGAACAGACTTGCCTCATTCCAAAAAAACCCTGGCTTATGTATACACATATTTGGAATATTTTGTGTAATGAAGACAATGCAGAGATGGATGGTATCCGCTCTCTTGCAGTTCACTTGGAGAAGAATGAGTCTTTTGTCCTCCATCCTTGTTTACAATGGGCCTCCTTTTCCCGTGTCAGCGGCAGGGCAGGAACGCCGGTGCTCTGTGTAGGCTTGTAGAAGTTCGGCAATCTCACTGGGGGCGGATTCAGCAACAATGGACAATGCAGAATTGCCAGCCTGTTCCAAAAAGACAATACAGCAGTAGGTTCATTATGGGCAGAGTTTTATGGAGTAGCATTTTCATCACACTGGGGCGTCAAAAGAACAATTAATGGTGTCAAATTTTAAACAAAACATAGGTTTCATGTGTCTGTTCTAGTATTCTTAGTATAAGTATATAGAGTACAATAGAATTGTATTCTGATCATGTCCAGGGGTGGGTTAATGTTTGGGGTTGTAGTGTTCTATGTATAGAGTGTAATAGAATTGTATTCTGATCATGTTCAGTGGTGGGCCATGTTGGGGGTTGTAGTCTTCTTTGTATAGAGCAGTGATTCTCAACCAGGGTTCCGTGGAACCCCAGGGTTCCTCCAGAGGTTGCTAGGGGTTCCTTCAGCATTGGGCAATTTCTGCCTCTCAGATAAGTTCCCACTGACCCCATTGATCTTTTTAGCTATCTGTAAGGAGGTAATTCTTCCCAATTGCCACAAGTGTAAGGACCATTCTTCCAACTGACCGTCACACTAATGTATCATGAGTTGTAGATTTCTCAATTTTAGCTGGGTTCCCCGAGACCGGAGAACTATTTCAAGGGTTCCTCTGTGTTGAAAAGGTTGAGAAAGGCTGGTATAGAGTGTAATAGAATTGTATTATGATCATGTCCAGTGGTGGGCCATGTTGGGGGTTGTAGTCTTCTTTGTATAGAGTGTAATAGAATTGTATTATGATCATGTCCAGTGGTGGGGTCATGTTGGGGGTTGTAGTGTTCTATGTATAGAGTGTAATAGAATTGTATTATGATCATGTCCAGTGGTAGGCCATGTTGGGGTAGGGTTGCCACCTCATCCCTTTAAACCCGAACACATATGAATTACACAGGTTCTGAGGCAAATTTACTGCAGAAAAGGCACCAAATTAGTTTAATTACCACCTTAATCAGCCACAGAACCTGTGTGATTAATGTGTGTTCGGGTTTAAAGGGATGAGGTGGCAACCCTATGTTGGGGGTTGTAGTGTTCTATGTATAGAGTGTAATAGAATTATATTATGATCATGTCCAGTGGTGGGTCATGTTTGGGGTTGTAGTGTTCTATGTATAGAGTGTAATAGAATTGTATTATGATCATTCAAGTGGATGGTCATGTTGGGGGTTGTAGTCTCCTTTGTATAGAGTGTAGTAGAATTGTATTATGATCATGTCCAGTGGTGGGTCTTGTTGGGGGTTGTAGTGTTCTATGTATAGAGTGTAATAGAATTGTATTATGATCATGTCAAGAGGTGGGTCATGTTGGGGGTTGTAGTGTTCTATGTATAGAGTGTAATAGAATTGTATTATGATCATGTCCAGTGGTGGGCCATGTTGGGGGGTGTAGTGTTCTATGTATAGAGTGTAATAGAATTGTATTATGATCATGTCCAGTGGTGGGTCATGTTGGGGGGTGTAGTGTTCTGTATAGAGTGTAATAGAATTGTATTATGGTCATGTCCAGTGGTGGGTCATGTTGGGGGTTGTAGTGTTCTATGTATAGAGTGTAATAGAATTGTATTATGCTCATGTCCAGTGGTGGGTCTTGTTGGGGGTTGTAGTCTTCTTTGTATAGAGTGTGGTAGAATTGTATTATGATCATGTCCAGTGGTGGGTCTTGTTGGGGGTTGTAGTCTTCTTTGTATAGAGTGTGGTAGAATTGTAGTATGATCATGTCCAGTGGTGGGTCATGTTGGGGGTTGTAGTCTTCTTTGTATAGAGTGTAATAGAATTGTATTATGCTCATGTCCAGTGGTGGGTCATGTTGGGGGTTGTAGTGTTCTATGTATAGAATGTAATAGAATTGTATTATGATCATGTCCAGTAGTGGGTCTTGTTGGGGGTTGTAGTCTTCTTTGTATAGAGTGTAATAGAATTGTATTCTGATCATGTCCAGTGGTCCGCCATGTTGGGGGATGTAGTGTTTCTTGTATACCGTGTATATATAATATGCATATTTAATGGAATTGTATTATGATCATGTCATATTGGAGGTTTCGTATTCTTTATTTTGAATATAACAGAACTACTGTATTATAATCATTTCCAACAAATGTTTAAACCGCAAGCTCTGCAGGCAATCAATCCAGAGGATGTGTGCTGGGGTTTGCACAGGTCACCCTGGGTGATCTAATCAATGAACCTGCATTTCTTGCTATAATGCAGTTTATAGAAACTGTTTAGTCAACATGTTTTAGGAGCTTCATAAAACTCATAGTAATATCACCTCTAGAGAAATGTAGTCTATAAAAAAAAGCTGCATTCTTTCTGTAGCTCCCCCTACGCAGGGCCCAGTTTACAATGTAAGAGCTTGTCTAAATGAACGAAGCATTTCGAGGTAATGACAGAACTCGGCAGTGACATATTTACTTTGGCTCTGAATACTGAGGAATAACAGCTTGTGCCCTGTAACTGCCAGCTGCCACATTCCAGGCATAGCGGAGCTATTTCTAACAAGATTTATACACCAGGTAACAGATAAAGGGAGATGTTTTGCACCAGGGATACCTGAACATGAAAAGACCACGCTGTGAGATGGCCAATAAGGTAATATAAACAGGAGACGTAAAGGTTTACACCATGCTGGGGCCTACAGCTTTCTTTTCGGGGTGCCCGCGGCTTGCCCAATATCATAGACTAGCCTGCTGCTGTGGGAGTTGTGGTATTTAGCAATAATCTGGAATTTCATCTTCTGCAAAGCATGCTGCTCTTTGTGTCAAATTTGATGAAGTAGAAAAGTTCACAGGAAGGGAAATCTTAAACCCACAGAAGGGCCTACTGGGATAGAATGGCCTCCTTGGTTGCTTGGAATGCAATTTCCAGGTCCAGGTTGGGTGGTCGCATGTACATCACGGAGGCTTTGAGGCCCATGGAAACAGGGATGTCAATCAAAACCTTGTATAAACTAGCTAACCATTGAGGAACTACAAATCCTGCTACTGGGTTCTGTAGCTCCTCAAAAGCTAAAGGACCATGAGATGAAGAACTGACCGCTGTGGACTTTGAGAATGTTTCCAGCAGTTGTCTATCATTATAAAGGCCCAATCGTTATGCCGCGTACACACGACCGTTTTTAATGTCATTGAAAAAAAACAACGTTTTTCTCGACGTGATTCTTCTCAAGCCTTCCCTGCCTACACACTATCATGAAAAAAAATGCTCGAGCAAAGCGCGGTGACGTACGAAATGTACGACGGCACTATAAAGGGGAAGTTCCATTCGGATGGCGCCACCCTTTGAGCGGCTTTTGCTGATCCTCGTGTTAGTAAAAGTTTGGTGAGAGACGATTCGCACTTTTCAGCCTCGTGCTCTTCAGTCCGTTACAGCGTGACGAATGTGCTATCTCCATTACGAACGCTAGTTTTACCAGAACGAGCGCTCCCATCACTTGCTTCTGAGCATGCACGTTTTTTTCACGTCGTTAAGGCGTACACACGGCCGTTTTTCATGATGAGAATAACGACGAGAAAAATGAGAGCATGTTCCAAATTTTTAATGCCCATTTTTCACGTCGTGAAAAATGCTCTGGAGCCCACACACGATCGTTTTGAATGACCAAATAAAAAAATGGCATTTTTCTCGTCATGAAAAACGGTCGTGTGTACGCGGCATCAGCCTCAAAGATACCCCATATACAGTACAATTACCCAACCCCATTCATGGAATTTCTTACGCACTGGTGGAAGGTTTGTCTATTAAAATCCTGACAATACATTTGGCTCAATTCACAAAAGCTGAAAAAACACGGCAGGGATCCTTGTTTTCAAAATGCATTATATTGTCAAAAGTATTGGGACTTTACATTCTTTACACACACATGAACTTTAATGGCATCCCAGTCTTATGCCGCGTACACACGATCGGAATTTCCGACAACAAATGTTCGATGTGAGCTTTTGGTCGGATATTCCGACCGTGTGTAGGCTCCATCGGACATTTGTTGTCGGAATTTCAACAAATGATTCAGACTGGATAGAGGGCATTACTTCTAGTTATACAATACTCCACTAGGTAAAGACATTCCATCACACTGGCATTGTTTAATACTTATGGATTTGGGTTCTACGAAACCTTTCAGTCAGACCCTATACACATTCATACTTTATTTATTTCTAGAATCCCTATCATCACACATTACCAGTGTCGATCATCACCAGCAATAATTCATGGGGTTTCTTGTGCGCCTGGCAATCCCCTCTTTGGGCTCTTCCCTCAGCTCCCGGACCTGACTCTATTGATGGCCTGCAGCTACTGTCCACATGTGGTTCACAATTTATTGGCATGAGAGTATCCATTGGGGATGAGTAATTCTTTCTCTCCCCTTACACATATACTCTACACATATACTCTACCTTCTAATAATGCACTGTATATACAATGTACTCTACTGATCGATCTCCATTTATATAATTTTTTTAGATTTTGGTGCAAATTGCCCCTGAAGAGTGTTTGATACACGAAACGCGTCGGGCATACGACTAGCACCAAGAAAACCAATTATATTATTAAGGTCTTTTATATCAGTATGGTTTTATCCAGTAGTCTGGCTATCATGTGCATTCTAGTATGGCTTTTTTACTCAACAAGGACTTTTGCCCTGCATCATATGTGTGTTGTTACTTTGTTCACCATGTATCTGGTATTGTATACATCATGTGATTGAAGCGCCCACGCCACCCTCCTTCTCCACTCTCTTTGGCTCGTTCACTGGAGAGGAAGGAGTGTGTGGTCTCTTCAATGCCCGTACCCCCTGGGTTGCAGAGGTTAGGCACACTTAGTTTCCTTACGGGTCTTTGCAGCGATCCCCTCAGTGTTGGTTTCTGTCCCTAGAATGTAAGGACAAAAGTCTCTACGCCCCAAGTAACTCCAAGGTCCACACCAGTATATCACTCCAACGTAGAGCTTTATTTTCTTATGCATGAAAGGAGAAAGGTGTTAGGAAGATGGAATTCAGGCACTCCTGGCTTCGTTGCCACTTGATCCCAAGTGGGTACAGCTCACCCGGATAGTCACCTAATGGCACTAGCAGCCGGCGTGTAGCTCGAACAGTCAATTTAGTTCCTAATGGATGCGTTCAGGAGATGCCTCTGCCACAGGATCTTTGGTGCCCCAAACCTCCTACTGGTCCAGATGTTAGGCCCCTGGTTTCCGGATGGATGACATCCCTCCGGAGAGTTACTGGGCCCCTTCCTTCACTGTGATCTCTCACCAGTCCTTTGGAACGGTCCTCCCCCAGCCTCCTCTTCCAGAAACGGGTCCCCTCACAAGGCGGCACCCTGGGATTCCTCCTCCCGAAGTGGGCTCCAGCTAAAGGTGCTGGGCCCAGGGCTGAAGTTGCAGTCCCAGGACTGAAGGTGCCTGGGACTGAAGTGCACGTGGCCCCATGGCCTGGAGGGCCATACACTTGAAACTGGACTTTAGGTTCTCCCTCCGGGCATGGGCCCCGGGAATTGCTTCCCCTTGTATGGCGTCTGCCCCTTTTGTACCCCCTCCCGGCATGCACATCAGGTCCACCACACCCACTGTACGGCTGCCGAGAGGAGACACCAAATCGCTGCCCTATCACCTGTAGTTCAACCCCGAGTGTAGATGACAGCGCCACCCATACTTCTTAGGGGAACTGCACACCAGGTGAAATAGCAACAAGGCAGAGTTCAGCAATTGAAAAGATTTGAGTCTACTACCCCTCAAATCCCCCCTAAATTTGGAACCCCCGCTACATGATTATTGTTTGATAAATTGTTTGCCATCATGTTACCATTCATTCTTTTTATATTAATAAATTATGATCATTTTTCAACTATGACTGATCCTTTGCCCCAGTCGCCCGCCTCACTCAAAGTCCCAAACCCTTCCTTTTGTATGCATAACAGGGATGGAGACTAACGTCTCATTCAAAGTCCCAAAACCCCTTCTTTTTTTTTTTTATGATTGAGAGCTGGTTCTCAATTTTTCCGACAACAAAAGTTGTGGTCGAAAATTCCGAACGTGTGTATCCACTTCCGACGCACAAAAATCCTACGCATGCTCGGAATCCATTTGACGCATGCTCAGAATTACTGTACTTCATTTTTCTCGGCTCCTCGTAGTGTTGTACGTCCCCGCGTTCTTGACGTTCCGAATTACCGAGCAACACTTGTGTGACTGTGTGTATGCAAGACAAGTTTGAGCCAACATCCGTCGTAAAAATGATCAACGGTTTTGTTGTCGGAATGTCCTATCATGTGTATGCCGCGTTAGTCTGTTGAGGTCAGGACTCTGTGCAGGCCAGTCAAGATCCTCCACCCCAAACTCGCTCATCCATGTCTTTATGGACCTTGCTTTGTGCACTGGTCCAAATCATTATGGTGCGGGGTTGTTTTTCAGGGGTTGGGCTTGGCTCCTTATTTCCAGTGAAGGGAACTCCTAAGGCACGGGGTAGGCAACCTCAGCCCCCCCCCCAGCTGTGGTGAAACTACAAGTCCCATGAGACATTGCAAGACCCTGACCATCACAGGCATGACTACTAGAGGCAAAGGCATGATGGGATTTGTAGTTTCACCACAGCTGGAGTGCAGAGGTTGCCTAAGGCGTCAGCATACCAAGACATTTTGGACAATTTCATGCTCCCAACTTTGTGGGAACAGTTTGGGGACGGCCCCTTCCTGTTCCAACATGACTGCGTACCAGTGCACAAAGCAAGGTCCATAAAGACATGGATGAGTGAGTTTGGGGTGGAGGAACTTGACTGGCCTGCACAGAGTCCTGACCTCAACCCAATAGAATACCTTTGGGATAAATTAGAGCGGAGACTGTGAGCCAGGCCTTCTCATCCAACATCAGCGCCTGACCTCACAAATGCGCTTCTGGAAGAATGATCAATCATTCCCAGACACCCTCCTAAACCTTGTGGACGGCCTTCCCAGAAGAGTTGAAGCTGTTATAGCTGCAAAGGGCGGGGCCAACTCAATATTGAACCCTACGGACTAAGACAGGGATGCCATTAACGTGCATGTGTGTGTGATGGAAAGCGTCTAAATATTTTTCATAATATAGTGTATGTAACAATGTGTGTAATTATCAAAAAAAAAAAAAAGTTTACGCAATTCGATTTTTAATCTACAATCACATGTTTGATAACAAAGTTCCCCCATCTTAGCTTTGTGAATTGAGCCGGTTCCATCCTCATGTACTATCCAGGCCAGTTGTTTTCCAAACCATTCATCGGTGGAAACTAAGCTGACCTTGAGCCCCGTACACACGGTCTGACTTCTTGCCAACAAACTTCAAAATGAGCAAGTTTGACAAAAAATCCGACCGTGTGTACGCTCCATCGGACAAACTTTTTTGGTTTTCATCGGACAAGAGTTGGGTCTGCAAACGGACAAACTTTTCGCCAACAAAAGTCCGATGGTGCAAAGTCCGACCGTGTGTACAGAAAACCATCGGACTTTTGTCCGATGGATAAATAAGCATGCCCAGAACCAATGTTAAAATCAACCAACAATAGCAGAAGTTGACCAAAGGGTGGCGGTAAAGAGCAGAAAAAACACGTGATGTTGGAAAAGTTTGCAGAAAAGTCCTGCCGTGTGTATGCTATGGGTGTGCCCGGCCAACTCCCTTCGGACAAAAATCCACAGAAAAGTTTGAAGTCCGACCGTGTGTACGAGGCTTTACACAGTTTGTAAGGGAAGCAACGCATTCCAAATATTTGGGCTGTTTTTAAGATATAATTTTCAAGATCATCTGAAGCTCATAAATGCTTGTTACAGTCCATTGATTTTCTGACCAGTTGTTATGGTGGAATGTTCTCTGTGATTGTTGGGGGTTGTTTGCTTTTTTTCTGTAATAAAAGAAATATAATACCTTGTCTGCATGATGACCACATGAAAGTTTGGACCAGCTCAGGATAATAGACTGCAGGAAGTCCCTGCAGCATAGGATTCATAATAATACAATCACATAATTCATAATTGTACCCCCCCCCCTCTCTCTTATGTGTGTGCCCCCATAACACATATGGGCATGCTCCTGAGCCCTGCTGTGTGTCCATAGACACACACAGTGCAAGTGCAGCTCAACCCCGCCCCCCTCCTCACAGGATTTGACTTGACTTAGCAGCAGAGCCAATGGCTCTGCCTGCTGCCTCTGTGTCCTGTGAGGAGAGAGAGAGCAGCGCTGCAGATAAACACAGCGCTGGATCGAGATGGGACTCAATTGGGTATATTGAGGGGGCAGAAATACAATTACTAGGACTTTTTTTTTACCTTAATAGTTTTTTTTTTTTGTGCTATAAACAAAAAAAGACTGACAACATTGAAAAAAATAATAATTTTTTACTTTCTGCTATAAAACACATCCAATGAAAAAAATTTGAAAAACAAATTTCTTCATCAATTTAGGCTAAAATGTATTCTACGTATTTCTGGTAAAAAAAAAAAAAAAAAAAATCCCAATTGGTATATATTGATTTGCAAAAAAGTTATAGCGTCTACAAACTACGGGATATTTTTTTATATACTAGTAATGGTGGCGATCAGCGACTTATAGCGGGACTGCGACAGTGCAGCGGACAAATTGGACGCTGACACTTTTGACACATTTTGTGAACCAGTGACACTAATACAGTGATCAGTGCTAAAAAATATGCACTGTCACTGTACTAATGACACTGGCAAGGAAGGGGTTACACATCTAGGGGCGATCAAAGGGTTAAATGTGTGCCTAGTCAGGGTTTTTCTAAACTGTGGGAGGTACTTTTACTAATGGAAGACATGGATCTATGCGCCCCCCCCCCCCCCAGAATAGCAATCTGCCTTGTTTACATTGCAGTTCTGTCTCTGTGGCTGATGATTGTCGAGTGTCGGCGGACATTGAGTCTGTGGTACCCGCTGGTCGGCTCCCGCTGTGTGTGATCACAGTGAGAGCGAGCCCCCGGCGATGCGCATTCTTGAACCCCCCCACGACACCCGGAAGTGTCAGATCACAGGATCCGCCAGCCCCGGCTTCTTACCATAGAGATTTCTGGCGGACCAGATGGTCGCCGGAGTCTCTCTGATCGTTCGGAGGCCGGGCGCGATGTTATGACATCACGCCCGGTCTCTGCATTCAAAAAAACGGCGCCGCCTCCACTAGGAAGCGGTGATCGATTTGTTTTTTTTTTCTTTTTTATTTCAGGCTTCCCAGCCTAGAGGTGAGATGTGGGGTCTTATTGACCCCCCCATATCTCACTGTAAAGAGGACCTGTCATGCTTATTCCTATTACAACGGATGTTTACATTCCTTGTAATAGGAATAAAAGTGATCAAATTATTATTAAAATTAACAATAAAAAAATAAAATAATTTTTTTAAAGTGCCCCTGTCCCTGGTAGTATGGTACGCAGAAGAGAACGCATACGTAAGTCCCGCCCACATATGAAACGGTGTTCAGAACACACATGTGAGATATCGCAGCGAACGTTAGAGCGAGAGCAATAATTCTAGCCCTAGACCTCCTCTGTAACTCAAAACATGTAACCAGTAAAAAAAAATAAAGCGTCGCCCATGAGGATTTTTAAGTACCGAAGTTTGGCGCCATTCCAAGAGCGTGTGAATTTTTGAAGGGTGACATGTTGGGTATCTATTTACTCTGCGTAACTTCATCTTTCACATTATGCTAAAAAATTGGGCTAACGTTAATGTTTTAATATTTTTTAATTCATAAAAAACGTTTTTTTTCCCCAAAAAATGCAGTTGAAAAATTATTGCGCAAATATCGTGCGAGATAAAAAAGTTGCAATGACCGCCATTTTATTCCCTAGGGTGTCTGTTAAAAAAAAAAACATATATAGTGTTTGGGGGTTCTGAGTAATTTTCTAGCAAAAAAATTAGGATTTTTACATGTAGGAGAGAAGTGTCAGAATTGGCCCGGATGGGAAGTGGTTAAAGCGGAGTTCCACCCAAATTTGGAACTTCCGCTAAATCCACTCCTCGCCCCCTTACATGCCACATTTGGCATGCAATTTTTTTTGGGGGGGGGGCGTGGGGGCTTCAGTAGGAGTGGGACTTCCTGTCCCACTTCCTCCTTCCGCCCTGGGGTCGCCTAGGCGATACGTCATGTCGCCTTGTGGCGGCCCCTCCCTGTAGGTGATCACCTGGGACATGACAGGTCCCAGGCGATCGCCTGCCCACTCAGAGAGCGCTGCACCGTTCGCGCATGCGCAGTGAGTGCCCGGCCGTAAAGCCGAAAGCTGTCACGGCCGAGTGCCCACACTATGAATGGAGGCGCCGGCGGAGAAGGGGGGAGAGGAGAGGAGCGGAGCTCCAGGCGGCACGTCGCTGGACAGTGGAACAGGTAAGTGTATGTTTATTAAAAGCCATAAGCTACACTTTTTGTTGCTGCTTACTTTTAATAAACATTAAAAAAAGGCTGTAACTCCCCTTTAAGCTGCTTTTGCATTGTAATTGAATTGTGTGGAGAGAACATATTTTCTGACCAATACTGGTATCAGCACTGAGCATTTTGTACTCGTGCTCCGATACCTGAAACCGACACCTTTGCGGTGCAGTTTGAGCCCATACAAAATGAAAAGGCTCAAATCGCACAGCAGAGAATTGCATACGATTTAAATTGGAATGCGGTGCGATTCCTGTCCAAATCGCATGTGGTCCCCCCTTTCGGTTTCAGGTATCGGAGAGTACTTGACTGAAACTCGTACTCATCGGTAAAAAAAACAGTATCGATGCAACCCTAATTCTGACCAGAGAAAAAGCTTGTGTACAAACGAATGGTGAGGATGGGGGGTACACAGGAAATGTGAACTTCGCCGGACTAATACAAAAAGCAGAGATGGGCAGGAGAAATGCAGCATACTGCAGATTATCAGTAAAGCTCGTAAACAAAAAAAATCAGCAATAAAAAGTCTGATGTGCCCCGTTATACACCGCCTACCGCAACAGCCGAGTCGCAAAATTAAAAACGCCCTGTGACCGCATTCACGGCCGCATCCTGTGGCTTTGTTTAATTAAAAGTGACTTCAGCTTAATCGGCAGTAAGACTGCAATTACTAGCAAGGCGGTTTTATTTATACAACGAAAGACAAAAAGGAATGGCTTTACTGGGATAAACAGAGAAGAGGGTCAAGGAGACAAGAGGCTCAATTCACACAGCGAACGCAATAAAGGATCCATGTTTTTAAAGAAAGTGGCTGTTATTTTCAGTCCAATGAAATGTGAATTTTTCTTTTTTTTGGGGGTGGGGCGGCAAACAAAACCCCCCCGCTTGGTTGGTTCACCCCTACTCCCCCCCCCACCGGGGGTCAGTCATCCAACCCATCACTTACCCCATCTAGGTTCCGGGCGGGCAGCCAACCGGCAGGCGTCTCCTCCTCCTTCTGCATTACGGTGGCTTCCACCGTGCGTTTCCTCCCTCCTCCTCGGCGTGCAATAGGATCGCCTGTCCTTTCAGCAAATTGGGTGACAGGTCTCAGGACCTGCTTCCGGATTGGCCGGGAGGAGGATCAGTGTGAGAATAGCGAATATTAATTTGCTATGGTCACACAACTGGGTGGCTCTGCGCCCCCGAGCTCACCCTTTTTTTTAAGCCTGTTCTCTGGCTCTAATCATGTACTTCACCACCATTGTAATCCATGCATCCGGCGCCCAGCATGTAGATTAGGGGGCCGGACGCATGGATGGGGGGGGGGGGGTCACGCAGCTAAAAAGAGAGATTCTCATCCATGAGTACTCAACCTGTGGCCCTCCATTTGTAACAGAACTACAAGTCCCTTGATGTATTAAAAGGCTGGCAGGTAGAAGCATGACTGCCAAAGGCAGAGCAGAGTAGGGTGACCACGTGTCCCGGATTGCCCGGGACAGTCCCGCATTTTGCAGGTCTGTCCCGGGCACCTTCATTCCAGGACAATACAGTGTCCCGGAATGAAACTGACACAGCCACCCCCCGGGCAAATCTGATGCCCCCAAAAAAGGCCGCCACATCACTGCTTTACTCACTGACAGTACTTGTCCTGGCCGGGAATGCCTGAAGGAGCACAATCCCCACCCCCTGCTTGTGATTGGACACAAGAGGGGGGATTTATAATTTCTCCAATCACTGTGCTGTGATTCGTTACAGCACAAGCTGATTTTTGGGAAGGGAGGATGTCCCTGAATGGTAGTTTGGAAATGTGGTCACCCTAAGGCAGAGGCATGATGGGACTTGCAGTTCCGCAACAGCTGGAGGGTCACAGGTTGAGCACCCATGTGCTAAACCTTTTGTGGATTGAGCCTAATGACTGATATCTAGAGGTACATGCAGGCTGCTGAGGATCAGTTAAAGTAGAACTATAGGCAAAACTTTTTTTTTTTCATTTTGGATAGAGCAAGGAAGGGTTATAACCTCTGGCAGATTTTTTTTTTTCCATCTGTGTTCCATTGCAGAGATTTCCCTTCACTTCCTGTTCCATAGCCAAACAGGAAGTCCCTGCAAATTAGGACAATTCCTTTGGGACCCCCCAGTTCCCCTCTATTACTACTACTATTACTACTACTCCTCGGGCCATCTCCTCCGTCTCCTCCATCCCCGCCTCTAGGGTTGCCACCTTTTCTTCAAGTCAAACCCAAACACTTTAGCGGGGTACAGCAATTTTTTTTATAGTATAACTATACATATATTTTGCAATTAAATAACATTTCTAATCATATGAAGTAAATAACAAGAGTCCCCCTTTACATCAAAGTCCACAGAGTTCCCCTTTTACATCTGAACTCGCAGAGTTCCCTTACACTGTAAGAGGGAGGGGGGACGGACTCTGCAGACTCTGATGTAAGGGGGAACTCTGGGGACTCTGACATAAGGGATGCTCTGGGAACCCTGATATAAGGGGGAACACTGAGAACTCTGAGGTACGGAGAGGACCCTGATGTAAGGAGGAACACTGTGGCCTCTGGTGTAAAGGGGAACTCTGATGTAAGGGGTGCTCTGAGAACCCTGATTTACCTTAGTGTACTCACTCAGAGGCAGGAGAGAGAAGGGGGGAGACTTCAGTCACAGACAGGGATGGATGGTGAGCTCACTCACCCCTTGGCAATCAGCACCTCTCATCCAGATGTAGCTGAGGCTGCTGGACTTCATATTTCCAGCCCCCACTATCCTTTTCTGAGGCACAGCGCCGGGGATTGGAGTGTGGGCAGACACAGAGGGGTAGGGGTGGGAGGAAGAGGATGAGATTGAGCCCTCTCTCCTCTCCCCTGTGTGTGTAGGGGGTGGAGGTGGGGGATTTTTAGGGCTGGCTTTGGGGAGTGTGAAAGAGAGTGTAACAGACACTCTTGGCTCAGACAGCTGCAACCAGCAACTCTGTTGGGAAGCCATATCAGGTCTGATATGTGTCCGGGTTTCAGTCAATCTGAAACCCGGACGCATGATTCCGAACCCGAATTGTCCGTGTGAATCCCGGACAGGTGGCAACCCTACCCACCTCATCCTCCCAGTGGCATCACTAGGGGGGTGCGTACCATACCCGGGTGACACCCCGGTAAAAGCCCACTCCAGTGGCAGAACTCCCAGCTCGTCCCGCCTGTGAAAATGATAGGCGGGCCCAGCAACCAAACATCCCAGCAATCAGGTGCACGGAGGCACTGGCATTCAGAGGAGGAAGATGTAACTTTCTGAGCTGCTCTGCCTCCACCTACTTCCGACTGACAACGGAATGATCTGGAGTCTAAGGAGACTTTCTATCTGGACCAGGACACTGCTGCTGAGCTGGATGGCTGGGAGTCTGAGGAGACCTGAGTGCAATCCAGACCGGGACACTGCTAATGTAAGTGAACAGAGCTCCAGCTATGGCTGCACACTGAGGAGGGGGGAGGGGGCAGGGATCAAATAGGTGTATTCTAGAGGGAGGGAGGACAGGCTTCCCCAGAGCGGTGTACACTGATTGCAACTTCACAACACCACTTGTATCATGTCTGCAGTCTCTGACCATCTCCTGTAACAGATCTGCAGTCTCTGACCATCTCCTGTACCATGTCTGCAGTCTCTGACCATCTCTTGTAATATGTCTGCAGTCTCTGACCACCTCTTGTATCATGTCTGCAGTCTCTGACCACCTCTTGTATCATGTCTGCAGTCTCTGACCATTTCCTGTACCAGATCTGCAGTCTCTGACCATCTCCCGTACCGTGGCCGCAGTCTCTGACCATCTCCCGTACCGTGGCCGCAGTCTCTGACCATCTCTTGTATCATGTCTGCAGTCTCTGACCATTTCCTGTACCAGATCTGCAGTCTCTGGCCATCTCCCATACCGTGGCCACAGTCTCTGGCCATCTCTTGTGCCATGTCTGCAGTTACTGCTGTCACTTTTGCCTGTTGCCTCCTCCTTCCCTCCACCAGCTGTCGCCTCTGCCCCCATGTCTCACAATGACCCTCCCATCCTCTTCAGCGCCCCCCCCCCCCCCAGCGATCACAGCCTTTTCCATCCCAACTCTCCCACCCCACAATCCCTATTTTACCTTGCCCTCATTTACCCCTCTACTCCCCCCCCTCCTGCCCTGACCCCAGCCTCACCCAACTCCCTAACCCAATTTCTGAGGGGTCTGACCGTTGGCGTTCACCTAAACTGCATTCCAGTTCTTTCTCCCTGAGAAAACCAGACTTTGTTCAGAAACTGAACTAAACTAATTTTCCACTTCATCACATATATTTTCTGATGAGATGTTTTGCAGTGTGTATTAAATCTAATAAATATTATTTGGTTCTATGTGTTAGGGCAGCGTTGCATGTAATTGAATTTGTTTCCAGTGTCTTATTGCCTGCAGAGCTCCGTGGCATCGACTTAGAAAGCTTTGAGGCAATTCTCAGGGAGATTGTCTTACATTTTAGTTCTGATCATGTGCTGGTTATGGGTTTACTTTGCAACACATTATTTATAGGGTCAGTCTAGGGAAAACGGAGATCTCGGTTATGGCTGGATGCCGGTTGGATGGATCACTTACTGGCTTTGTGGACCTCAGCAGCAAGACCCCCCCCCCCCCCCACCATGTATGTATTCCCCATAATAGAACATTCCAAATGCAAACAGATGTAGCGGCCTCCACTCTCTCTCTGAAACTGAATGAAATGAAAACAAAATTATTTTTCGGCAGTGCACACGTCTACTGCCATGCATATTTATGAGGTCCTCAACCAATCCCCAGCAAAAAGAGGCTGGAAGGGGGCAGGCTACCTTATAAATAGATGTAGCGGCCTCCACTCTCTAACTCCGCTGCTGGCTGGTTTCTGCTTGTCTAGGGGTACCTTGGAGGAGAGAGTGCAGGGGCACCACGCCAAGCCTTCACCGCAGATGTTTGTGTGGTGTAAGCAAAGTTCCTTTACCTTCGGGTCGGTGTTCTGAGTTTGGAGCCTCCGCTTCTTCCGTGGAACAGTGTCTGCCAGTAAATGAGCCCCACAATAATAAAAGTCCAACACTCCTTTATTCTTCAATGTCAGGATGAAACACAATCAGTTGGACTCCCTCAACGAACAGACAGGGGGTGTGGATACGAGTAGGCCCCTCGGCACAATGAACTCTCCTATTCCTCTATCAGCGAATAGGTTTGGCACATGATCTATGCCACCTGTCGAATCTTGGTCGCTGCCACCGACCGGGTGAACGGTGAACCTTCCTCCTGACTGCACTTGGCCCCTGTTTGGGAAGATACCCCTCCGGGCGGTCTCCTGAGGCTCACCCGGCACCGGCAATCTGCTGCACCAGGTCTTCGGGTGAGTAGCTCCTCCGGTCCCTTACGCCTCTGGATTCGGGTACCCCACTCCCGGGGTCCCCTAGGAAATCATTCCCTCGCGGAGCCCAGCGAGGGACACTGGGCCCCAGGCCTCCAACTGAGTACCTCACCCCAGGCTGAAGGTGCCTGGGGTGGAACACGAGCTCCGGGTGTCCAGGCCTAGGCCGCCTGGACACCGACCACGAACCACAGCCCTCAGGCTGAAGGTGCCTGGGACTCGACGACCCCGTGACCAAAATGGCCGACCCCTTTATACCCTCCCCCAGCAAGCCCAGCGGAGCCCCCGCCCCGCTGTACTCATGCTGCGAGAGGCCAAAAAGGGTATACCACTGCAATGATGGCTCAACCCCAGGCCCAAAGTGACAGTGCCACCCGCTGGGCCCCAGGGAACCACACATCACAGATCCCCCACCAAATTCAAACATGCTAGAAAAGCATATACCTGCTACACAGAAAATAAATATCTGGCAGCATGTTACAATCTGATTGTACAATCTTCTTTGGATTTACCAACAACTATGTAGTGTGAAAGGCCAACTCCAGGCAGATAAAACATTATTCCTTTGCAGTGGGGCTGTGCCCGGACTGCAATGGTTAATATAGAATTTTGTCATGGGGAGAGGAGAAACCTTTTTACTTTCATTAGTGCCAAACAAGACTAATTTGCCGTTATTGCTAGGGGGTCATGTGGGTTATTAATCCTCTACTAACTGGAAGACCTGCGCTGTTAAGGGAGGACCTTGGTGGTAAATGGGAGGTAGCAAGGGAGTGCAGCTGGGTGAGTATATGTACAGTGCCTAGAAGTACGTAAATGTATGTTGTTGGAATTTTATGTGATCAACCAACACAAAGTTGGTCAAAGTGAAAGGAAAATTATAAATATTTTTCAATTTTTTTTACAAATAAATATGTGAAAAGTGTGGTGTGCATTTGTATTCAGTACCCCTAACTAAAATCTAATGAAACAATTTCCTTCAGAAGTCACCTAATTAGTAAATAGAATCCACCTGTGTGTAATTTAATCTCATTATAAATACAGCTGTCCTGTGAAGCCCTCAGAGGTTTGTTAGAGAACCTTAATGAACAAACAGCATCATGAAGGCCAAGGAACACACCAGACAGGTCAGGGATAAAGTTGTGGAGAAGATTAAAGCAGGGTTAGGTTATGAAAAAAAAATTTCTTTTTCGTACATCACGGGACACAGAGCGACATAGTCATTACTAATGGGTTATATAGATACCGTCAGGTGCTGGCACTGGCAACTTCCAAAACCGGAAGTACCCTCCCCTATATAAGCCCCTCCCATCCGGGAGCACCTCAGTTTTTTTGCCAGTGTCTAAGGTGTTGGCCAAGAAGAAACATGTGTTTTTCACTGAGCTTGCGTACAGGTTCTTTTGGGCCTCAGTAAGCTATTCCGGATCCGACCAAAAAAGCTTCATAGCTAAACGGTCGGTACCCGGGCCTTGCAGAGAAGAGCAAGGTTTTGCCTGTAATGCTTCTCTTAGGAGAGCTGGACCCTGGGATCCAGAGCTCTGGTCATACCCACGACCAAGATGTTTTCTGTGCAGGGTGCTATACAGGTCCAGGGGAGTGGAATCCTTGGGAACCCGGTCCCTGAAGGTTTGATTACAATGCCTGCCGTGATAGGTGAAGTTTGGGCTTTTGTGGACCAAACAAAGTCCTGCGGCGGGGAACAGGTAAGTGGGGGCCCCCAGGAACTTGGTTCTATTGGGGGACCCCCAAGCCTAATTTGTCTTTCTGTCTGTTACCTAATGGTATTCCCGCAAAATTCTGTGCATGCCTGTAACTACTAAAAAAATGTAATAATTTTTAATGGTGGTCAAGAAAAAAAAAAAAAATGTTTTTATATATATTTAATATATTAGACTGCGGTACCTGTGTTTGTCCACTAGAGGCCGCTGTGGAATGTTTTCTTGTCATGTGGACTAGCTTCTTCTCAGCAGAGCAAAGTCCAGGCAGATGGTGAGTTCTCTTATAGGAAACTGCTTCCTCTGCCATGTTGCAGTGTTTGTCCATCCCCCGGCCTGCGGCAAAGAGGGGCCCTGGCTCCTGTCCCTTGTTACCATATTTGAAATTAGCGCCGAAGGCGCACATGCCCGCGCGTGCACGCGCCTCTATATATAGAGGTGAGCCGGGAAAGGGGGCGGAGCCTGGGGGATGACGCTCTGTGCGCGCCGCAGCGCTTCTGCGCATGTGCGGGCGTCCCAGCAGTTTTAAAAAAACCACAATATTGTAGTGAGCTGGCTATGAAGTACAGAGACAGAGCTGGCAACATGTAAAGGCATACAGCAAGCGGTTGATACAGGCATCCCCTAGAAAGGCACATTAGTAGACACCAACTGTGATATAGCAGCAATTGTGCTAGACTATTCTCAGTAAAAGTGGTGTATTACGGCTGGAATACCTCAGCTTTAGGCTTAGGAATATGCCGTCCAGAAGCTCCGGAACTGAATCTTCCAGGAAGCGAAGGGGGTCTCATCGGGCTCTGAGGATCTTGGGCATACTTCTGCTGCACCAGTCTCCCCTGAAGTTCAGAGGTAAGTGACCGTAGAGACCCCGCAGGGGTACTTGGTACTGCGGCTGTCCTCAGTCACCTGCTCCTGTGTATGTAACAGAGGAGGTTTTTTTCCTCAGCTCTGGGAGGATTAGAGAGAGATTGTCAACATTTATCGCTGCCTCCCTGTCAGGGAAAGCACGCCCGATCTCCGTCTCCTCCTTCAGAGTGCCTGTTAGCAGAGCAACAGTCCCATACAGGGATCGACCTGCCTGAAGGGGATCAGGATGAGGTTGATTCTGTTATAGAGGAATCAACAGTGGGGGAACCTTTTCTCAGCATCTCAAGCTGAAAGATTATGGGTTCAGTCTCTGACTAACATGGTCCGATCAGCATTTAAAAATGCACCTTGCGGAACCATCAACCACTACTGTATCCTCGTTGGGGTCGCTAGAAGCCCCCAGACTGTCTGTTCTTTTCCACTTCACCCTTTACTGAAAGGGCTCATTTACCAGGATTGGGAATGTCCTGAGAAAATATTTATTCCCCCAAGAGATTTCCGGTGGTCTATCCCATGGAGGATAAGTTCATAAAAAAAAATAAAAAAAAAAAAAAAATGGAAGGTCCCTACAGTGGACGCAGCCATCTCTTGTATGTATAAATCACTGACATGTCCAGTGGATAATGTCCAAATGTTCAAGAACCCAATAAATAAAAGATTGGAGTCCTTATGAAAATCTGCATGGTGATACAACCAGCAGTAGCAGCTATTGGGGTCTGCTAAGCAGTGAAGGATCAGTTGAAACAGGTCTTGAGGGACTTGACAGATCAGCAGGCTTTGCCCTAGCTGATCTACCTAGAGCCTTAGGCTTTGCGGTTGACGCCATAGAGGATTCAGTCCATCAGGCCTCCCGCCTTACGCTGTCTATAGTACATACGCGTAGGCTCCTATGGCTCAAAAACTGGTCTGCTGAAGCTCCCTGTAAAGAATGGCTGGTTAGCGTCCCATTTCATGGTGAACGCTTATTCAGGGAAAACCTGGACAAATATATCCAGAAAATTTCCAGCGGTAAAAATACGCTCTTGCCGGTTAAAAACAGAGTTAGAGGTCCCTCTTTAAGAGGCCTGCTTCTCCAGTCCCTGGGGCATCGGCTGTGTAACAGTTCCGACGGCCTCCTCGGTCAATTCCCGGGGGTAAAAAACAGGGACAATAGCAGGGTAATGAGAAACCCTGGGTCAGGGGAGGTACAAAACCTCCCCCAAAGTTAAATTCATTGAAGCCCCCACTCAGTCGGGTGGGGGGAGGACTCCAGTTGTTCGCAAGAGACCTGGCGGGACACGATCAAGACAGATAGGTGCTCTCCGCAGTATGTTTGGGATACAGTTTGGAGTTAAAAGACTCTCCTCCTTCCCATTTTTGAGGTCAAACGTGCCAAGGGATCCCCGGAAGAGAGAGTCCCTCCTGTTGGCACTAGAACAACTATTGCTCCAAGGAGTAATTATGGAGGTTCCCCTGGAAGAATGAGGGTTCGGGTTTTACTCAAACCTCTTTACAGTCCCGAAGCAAACGCGGACGGGAGGCCCATATTAATTCTAAAAGGGCCATACAAATTCCTGTATATCAGGTCTTTCCGATGGAGTCGATCCGATCGGTGGCCACTGCCCTACAAGGGGAGGATTGGTTAGCCACGATCGACATCAAAGATGCTTATTTGCACATTCCCATCTTTCCAGTCCACCAAAAATTTCTACGCTTTGCAGTAGAAGGGCGCCATTTTCAGTTCAGAGCCTTACCCTTCGGTTTGGCCACAGCACCACGAGTGTTTACAAAAATTCTGGCCCTTTATTGGCCAATCTAAGAACACAAGGTGTAATGATAATGGCATATCTGGATGACTTGTTGCTGATAGACCACTCAGTGAAAAAACTAGACGTGGTCGTTCACAAGACAATCAAGTATCTGGAATCTCACGGTTGGATTATCAACCGAGACAAGTCAGCCCTAAAAATTCAAAAGTCTGGAATACTTGGGGCTAAGGTTGGATTCAGGCCAGAGAAAAATATTCTTGCCTCGAGGAAAGGTGTTGTCTTTGAAAGATTTGATCCCCATCACTACATACACAAAGAAGAAATCATTCGGAAATCCTGGGAAGCGGACAATCCAGAATTCGATGGAGTAGCACTTAAAATCCTTCCGGACCTTTCCCGCGCCACACTACAGAGACGGGCGATGCTGAAGCCTCTCCTGGATCTAGCCCGCCGCAGAGGAGCAACATACCGCTGGGGATATCCGCTGTCCATCACGTTCCGGAAGGACCAACGAGCGTTCACGATGCGCAAGCCGGAGGCACTTCCTAACCTCTTTGCTTTTCTCGGCACAGAGCCCATTGAGGTGCCGAACTGGCTCGCCCTCCTGCCTCGAGCCCAGGACCAGGGAGGTTCACAGAGGTACCGCGGAGACCCACCACCCAGACAGCAACGGAACCGCAGGAGACCTAGAGCGCCTTCACAGGAGGATGTCCGCGAACCGTGATGGAGCTAAAGGACATGGGTAATTATGCCTGCCCGACCTACTGATGACTCTGTTTGCTCCCTTGTTCCCCCCGTTGACACTGCCTTGACCCCCCCCCCCGCCCCCCTTACCCAGCGCATGTTCTGCCGCGGGGCGACCCGGGCTCCCCCCTCCCCTGCACGGACGGCCTTAGATCTGACCAGAGGAGACGGACTGCCGCTTGCTTCGGTTGCGGAGCCAGCTCGGGGCGGACCCTTTGCAGCTGGCTGGCAGCGGCGGCCGGGGGGGTAGCCCGGGAATCCAAATCCCCAGACTCAGAAGTCTAGCGCATGTATATTCGGGCGGACGGGGTTGCCGTGGTTACGCTGAGGAGACACAGCACCTACAGAGACTCCTGCCTATAGAGTTAAGGGACAGAGGCTGGCTTCTCTGAGGAGCACTGGAAACTCAGCAACCTGCATCTGCCATGATCTCCCGGCGGTTAATGACTACCAGAGAAATGAGAGACAGACACACAGCGTTGGCAACCCCACAACCAGCACCATAGTCTAGGCCAATTATAGAAAACCAGGTGCACAGATCACCGGGGTGAGGATGGGGGGGCCGGGGAGGGGGGCGGAGGGAACTTTTGATGTATGGCGCGAGGCTGCGCTGGTAAACATACTGTAATCTTATAGACTGTTAATGCATATACTACCTGTTGTCTTAGCAATGATAGCCCCTGACTTTAAGTACAGATTGTCTCCCAAATACCAGCCGTTCATGATCAACGATTGTAGTAGAACTGGAAGCTAGGTACATGATAAGCATACGATAGAAGCAGCTGACTAAGAATACAAAGCTACTCAAAACAGAAAAGGTCATAGGGGGACAACTAACTTGAGGTCAAGCACAAGAGCTTCCAGGGATACGGGTTTGGGGGACCCTATAGTCTTAACCATGGGAGATACTTTGCGCCAAGAGCCCCATGGTTGCCGGACGTCATGCAGGGGCCGGGGGGTGGTGTCTGCCCCCGGGGGGCGAGGGGATAGGGCCGGGGAGTAAGAATTAGAGTTGTGATCTAAAGGGACAGGCGGGCACAGGAGGTAAAAGATAGACTCTGGTTGTATGTCAACGATATGAGAGATACTCATTTTTTCCTCCTAGG
This sequence comes from Rana muscosa, assembly GCA_029206835.1. Lineage (NCBI taxonomy): Eukaryota > Metazoa > Chordata > Amphibia > Anura > Ranidae > Rana > Rana muscosa. The sequence continues at coordinate 29,408,455 of CM055120.1, forward strand.
TATTTTGCCGGGTTATCTGCGGTTTTCCATTGTTGATTTCACTATCGTTCCTTATGTTATAAGGGTTTACAATTGCTGAATGCAAGTTACACCAGCAATTCACCGGGGTGGGTGACAAGGGACGGGAGCTCGGTTTTGCCCGAACCTTGTCCTACTCACGCCCCAAATAGGTTGGTATATTTTGCTGGGGAGCACAGTGTAGCCCCCCAAGCACTATATGCACATAGCAAGTTACTAGGAGGTCCAAGGGCACTAGGCCCATACCTCCACATTCGCTTCTTCACTCTATAATCATATTCCTTCCTTCCCCTTTTTTTTTTTTTTTCTCTTCTCTTACTTCTACTATCCCCTCTTCCTTCATCAACCTTTGCATTATCCCCATTCCTAACCCTCCCCCCTCCCCCTCCCCTCTCCGTCCCGCCCCTCACCCTCCTCTCTCTCCCTAGGCCCCCCCCCCACCCAAACATGACATCACACCATCTTAAAATACAATCGCTCAATGCGAAAGGCCTAAACACACCCGAAAAAAGACGTATACTGCTAGATGACTTGAAAAGATCCCACACGGATGTAGCCCTTATCCAAGAGACACACTTTAAGCACAATAGACTACCATATTTACGCAATAGGCATTACCCCGTGACGTATCACTCTGTTAACCCAATAGCAAAATCAAAAGGAGTCTCCATATTAATTTCTAGCACAGTCCCATGGCAATGCCAGGACTCACTAATAGATCCATCTGGCAGGTACATTTTCCTCAAGGGACTCATAGGCAACATACAAGTCACGCTAGCAACAATATATGCCCCCAACGAGCTGCAAGCTACATTCTTGGAGCATACTTTGGAAAAACTCCAGGACTTCAAGGCAGGTCAACTACTGATCGGTGGAGACTTTAATACCCCATTGATTCCCTCAGTAGACACCTCATCAGGCAAATCATCCATGCCAGTGAGTCAGCTCAAGCGAATAGCAAGGGCATTACACAAATCACAACTCATTGATATCTGGCGACTACAGCACACGGGGGAACGTGACTACACGTTTCACTCGTCCATGCACCAGGTATATAGCAGAATAGACTACTTCCTAATTCCCCACGCGCAACTTCATGCGGTAGAAACCACATTTATAGGTAACAGGACGTGGTCAGACCACGCACCAATCTTCCTGACCTATAAACTTTCTGACATATCCTCACCCAGACATAAATTCTGGCGACTTAACGAAAGCTTACTGCAAAACCCAGAGGTGCTTTCGGAGATAACTGTAGCTTTGAACCACTACTTCCAAGAAAATGACCAACCGGAGTGCGACCCGGGGATCTTGTGGGAAGCCCACAAATCGGTTATGAGAGGGATTCTCATAAAACACGGCGCCCGCATTAAACGGGAACGCACTAAACTACTTACCCAATTATTAGAAAAATTAAACACTGCTGAATCCAGACACAAGCACGCCCCCACACAGACCTCTGAGGAGGACTTGGCAATTATCAGGAAACAGATCACTGACATCCTACACTACAGAGCCAAGGCTGCCATACAGAAATGTCGGAAAATTACGTATGTGTCAGGAGATAAATGCGGGAAACTGCTAGCAAAAACAGTCAGGGAACATAAACTGGCCACATACATACCCCACATCACCAAAGCGGGAGGACAGAAAGCAACTTTGCCCACACAGATAACACAGGAATTCAAAGACTTTTACTCCAAGCTCTATAATCTCCCAGCAACTGCTCCATCCCAAGCAGAAATGACAAACTACATCACTTCTTCTGACCTACCCTCACTTACACCAGAAACCCGGGAGGAACTAGAATCCCCGATAACTCTCTTAGAACTTCAACAGACTATCAAGAAGATGAAGCCGGGTAAAGCTCCGGGCCCCGACGGGTATACCCTACAATACTATAGAAAACTCCTAGCGATACTAGGGTCACGCATGCTTGGGTTATTTAACGCCATAGGAACCGGCAAAGTATTCGCCAAGGAAAGCTTAAGTGCCCATATCTCAGTAATACATAAGGAAGGGAAGGACCCAACAGCTTGTGGAAGCTATAGGCCGATATCCCTTCTAAATGTTGACTTAAAAATGTATACTAAGATCATTGCTACCAGACTTGCAAGACACCTCCACCATTTAATTCACCTAGACCAAGTAGGCTTTATCCCATCAAGGGAGGCAAGGGACAGCACCACTAAGGTGCTGAACCTACTACATGTTGTGAAAGCCACAAATACCCCGTGTGTACTGCTGAATACCGACGCCGAAAAGGCCTTTGATCGGGTAAACTGGTCATTTATGTTTTCAGTACTCACACACGTGGGCTTGGGAGAGGTAATGTTAAATAGGATATCTGGAATATATGCCAACCCGACAGCACAGGTGAAAGCAAACGGGGTACTATCGGACCCCTTCCCAATAACAAATGGGACAAGACAGGGATGCCCTTTATCCCCTCTCTTGTTTGCCCTCTCCCTGGAACCCTTCTTGGCCACAGTCAGACGAAACCCCGACATACAGGGAGTGACTATCGGGCAATCGCAGCACAAAATATCAGCATATGCGGATGACTTGCTATTTTCACTAACCAAACCGGGAGTGTCCCTACCAAACCTTCTTAGGGAATTTGAAACATACGGGAAGTTAGCGAACTTAAAAATAAACTTCTCTAAGTCAGAAGCAATGGCAATATCAATACCATCACATATGATCCCTACTGTACGATCAAATTTTCAGTTTAAGTGGACGTCCTCCTCCTTGACCTACCTAGGGACAAACATCCCGCCCGACCTTTCCAGCATATATGACCAGAACTTCCCCCCTCTAATAACAAAAGTAAAACTCCTCTTAGACTCATGGCACAAGGGAACTCACTCATGGTTTGGAAGGTGTAACTTGCTGAAAATGTGCATACTTCCAAAATTTTTATACCTCTTCCAAGCTTTACCTATTAAAATACCACCCTCATACTTTAAACAGGTGCAAGCCTTATTCACCCGCTTCATCTGGGCACACAAAAAACCACGGACCCCACGCAATCAACTCTCAATGCCAAAACACAGGGGAGGGATAGCGCTACCGGACATAAAAAGATACTACCAGGCAATACATTTAAGCAGAGTTATAGATTGGAGCCGCCACCAAGAATCTAAATTGTGGGCACAAATAGAACAGCAGCAGGTGGCTGCCCCACTGAAAACAGCGATGTGGTGTAGCGAAGCACTAGCGTCAGAGACAAAATCACACCCTTTAATAGGCAATACCCTCCGCCAAGGCCTACAAGCAGCACTACAATACTCCCTGACAACTAAAATGTCACCGTTAACCCCAATCCTGGGGAATCCCAAATTTTCCCCAGGGACAGCAACCACACAATTTAGGACGCTACGGGACTCCGGCCATACAACAGCTTTTCAATATGTGAGAGGAGATAGATGGCCCTCCATCCCAGAACTCATGGAACCAACAGGCCCATTCCAACTTTCCTTCTGGAATGCGGCACAACTGCATCACTTTCTTCAGACAACCCTAAACCCACGTAATCACTCCAGACCCATGACTACATTCGAAGAATACTGCTCAGAGACAGAACCATTACCCCGGGTCCTATCAAAAGTGTACTCACTCCTAAATACACCAACTCAGCAACCCCACCTCCCGGGAATCGCAAAATGGGAAGCAGATCTAAACCGCACCTTCACGGCGCCCCAAATCCAAAACATAATACAATTCTCCCTCAAGTCTTCCCTATGCACGAAAATACAGGAGACAAATTACAAAATTCTCACGAGATGGTACTTAACACCCAGCCGCCTACATGTGATCTTCCCAGACACTTCCGAGCTATGCTGGAGGTGCCGGGAAGAAAGGGGAACAATGCTTCATATATTTTGGTCCTGCCCCAGGCTGGTGACATTCTGGGCAGCGGTCCGAACTATATCCCAAAAATTCACAGAATACCAGATCCCGAATGACCCAGCTTTCTTCCTACTACATGTATCGACTCTCTCCCCAGGAACATACAAAAAGTCCCTACTGTGCCACCTGACAAACGCTGCCAAGTCTTGCATCCCCATACTCTGGAAACAACAAAATCCACCGACCGCAGCAATGTGGCTGCGGAAAGTGGAGGATATAAATAAAATGGAGGATCTGATACTGACATCCCAAGACAGACAAGAAGCTTACAAAAAGACTTGGACTATGTGGAACATGTTTATCTACTCGGAAGAAGGTGAAGCCCTTCTCGGAACCTGAGATCCTCCTTGAATAGAGCAACAGATTTAGATACCAGAAACGCCACCCCCCTCACTCCCACCTGCCCCCCCCACCCATCCCCCTCTCCCCCCTCCCTTCCCCACAACACCTCTCTCTTATCCGCATCTTGCTTTTGCTACTGTCCTTCTCTCTATCTTGGCCGCAGACTCTAACGTGTCCAACAGGAGCTCTACATAGGGTGCTTCCTCTAGATCTCAGGAGGCAAGACACTCACTGGGGTGAACTGGATGTCCCGTTGGACCATAGCAATATTAGGATGACTAAACGAACACCTGAAATGCAATGTTGTATAACACTACTCAATATAATGTATACCCAGGAGGCTGCGACCTTCCTTGTTTTGAGTTACTTTTGTATTTTCTGGGGCTCTACCCCAAGTATAAAAATTTAATAAAGCTTATATTTGCAAAAAAAAGAAAGATTTGATCCACTTAGTGGGTACAAAAAAGACAGCCGTCCATACGCCTGTGCATGAGGCTGCTGGGAAAAATGGTGGCATCATTCGAAGCAGTACCCTACGGTCAATTCCATTCAAGGAATTTGCAAGGGGCCATACTGTCAGCCTGGAACAAAAAAAATTCAGGCCTAGACTTACAATGTCCTTGTCCCCTTCCGTTCGCAAGAGCCTCCGTTGGTGGTTGGTTTCCCAGAATCTGGAAAAAAGGAAATCCTTCAGTCCGATTTCTTGGGAGGTGGTCACTACAGATGCCAGCCTTATAGGCTGGGGAGCAGTACTGGAGCAATAGTCTCTCCAGGGCAGATGGTCGGATGCAGAAAAGGCCCTGCCCATCAATCTCTTAGAGATACGAGCAGCCCGGTATGCCCTAGTAGCATGGACATCCAAACTCCAAGGGTCCCCTGTCAGAATTCAATCAGACAATGCCACAGCAGTGGCATATATCAATCATCAGGGGGGCACCAGGAGTCGTGCAGCCCAGAGGGAAGTAAATTACATCCTGAAATGGGCAGAAAAAATATGTCCCAGCCATATCTGCGGTATTCATTCCAGGAGTGGAGAAGTGGAAGGCGGATTTTCTAAGTCGCCAGCAATTAGGCCCAGAGGAAGGGTCCCTTCACCCCGAGGTTTTCTGGACAATATGTCAGCGGTGGGGAACATCGGATGTAGATCTTCTAGCATCCAGATTCAACGCAAAGGGGGATAGGTTTGTCTCTCGGACAAGGGATCCCCTAGCTTGCGGCTCGGATGCCCTAGTGTTCCCTTGGGATCAGTTCAAGCTGATATATGCATTCACACCGCCACAATGGTTACCTCGATTACTCCGCAGAATCAGGGTAGAAAAGAAACCAATGATTCTGGTGGCTCCAGCGTGGCCCCGAAGAGCGTGGTACGTGGAGATTGTAAAATGTCAGTGGGGAGTCCTTGGACTCTCCCACATCGTCCGGACCTGCTTTCGCAAGGACCGATATACCACCCTTCCTTACCAGCCCTAGGTTTGACGGCCTGGCTATTGAAGCCCACATTCTAAAAAAGAGAGGGCTCTCTAATTCTGTGGTATCTACCATGATCAATGCCAGGAAGCCGGTATCCAGGCAGATCTACTATAGAATCTGGAAGGCGTACATCGCCTGGTGTGAAGCCAAGAAATGGCATCCACGTAAGTACGTAATAGGTAGGAGTCTGGACTCCCTACAATGGGCTGTAGATAGGAAGCTTGCCTTGAGTACTATCAAGGGTCAGATTTCGGCCTTGTCAATATTTTTTCAAAGGCCCTTGGCTTCGCATTCACTAGTCAAAGCCTTTATACAAGGAGTGATGCGTATTAGTCCTCCGGTTAATATTCCCATATGTCCATGGGATCTAAACTTGGTTCTGTCGGTTCTACAGAAACAACCATTTGAACCATTACAGCATATTTCCTTGGTGCTTCTCACCAGGAAATTGATTTTTCTAGTAGCCATTTGTTCGGCTAAAAGAGTATCGGAATTAGCAGCTATGTCCTGTAAGGAGCCATATCTGGTTATCCATAAGGACAGAGTAGTGTTACGTCCTCATCCAGCCTTTCTTCCTAAGGTGGTATCGAGGTTTCATTTGAACCAAGATGTGGTTCTTCCTTCTTTTTTCCCCAAACCTACTTCGGTAGAGGAAAAGTTATTGCATTCTTTGGATGTAGTAAGAGCAGTTAAAGCTTATCTAAAAGCCACTGCTCAGATTCGCAGAACGGATACTTTGTTTATTCTGCCGGAAGGCCCCAGAAGGGGTCAGGCAGCGTCAAAATCTACTTTAGCCAAGTGGATTCGACAGGTCATAATACAAGCCTATGGCTTGAGAAATAGACCGCCTCCGTTCAAAGTTAGGGCGCACTCCACGAGAGCAGTTGGAACTTCATGGGCAGTGCATCACCAGGCCTCCCTGGCTCAAATCTGTAAGGCCGCAACATGGTCTTCAGTACACACGTTTACTAGGTTCTACCAGGTGGACGTTAGAAGTCAGGAGGATGTCGCCTTTGGGCGCAGTGTGTTGCAGGCCGCAAAAGATCCTCATGTCTGATAGCGCTCAGCTTATATATGGTGTATCCCCCCCCTCATTTGGCATTGCTTTAGGACATCCCATTAGTAATGACTATGTCGCTCTGTGTCCCGTGATGTACGAAAAAGAAAATAGGATTTTTATAACAGCTTACCTGTAAAATCCTTTTCTTGGAGTACATCACGGGACACAGAGCTCCCACCCCTCTTTGGGGACACTTATTGCTTTGCTACAAAACTGAGGTGCTCCCGGATGGGAGGGGCTTATATAGGGGAGGGTACTTCCGGTTTTGGAAGTTGCCAGTGCCAGCACCTGACGGTATCTATATAACCCATTAGTAATGACTATGTCGCTCTGTGTCCCGTGATGTACTCCAAGAAAAGGATTTTACAGGTAAGCTGTTATAAAAATCCTATTATCCCAAGCTTTGAACATCTCACGGAGCTCTGTTCACTCCTTCATCCAAAAATGGAAAGAGTATGGCACAACTGCAAACCTACCAAGACATGGCCGTCCACCTAAACTGACCGGCCGGGCAAGGAGAACATTAATCAGAGAAGCAGCCAAGAGGCCCATGGTAACTCTGGAGGAGCTGCAGAGATCCACAGCTCAGGTGAGAGAATAGCCTCGTACACACGGCCGGTTTTCTCGGCAAGAAACAACAAGAAAACTGCCGGGAGAGCTTTCTTGCCGAGAAAACCGGCCGTGTGTACGAGGCTTTCAGGTTTCTCGTCAAGAAAACTGCCCAGAATCTCGACGAGAAAAATAGAGAACCTGCTCTCTATTTTCTCGTTGAGAATCTCATCGGCCTGTTTCCCGACGAGAAACCCGAAAGTGTGTACGCTTACCTGTCGCCGTGGAAACCCGCGCATGCTCGAAATTACTTTGACGCATGTGCGGTAGCTTCCTAGGCATAGGTAGGGTGTAGCAAGATGTCGGCGGCGGCATCAAATGTGACGAGCGCACGCTCGTCGTAGTCGATGACATCACCACGTTCGTTCCATTCAAAAGAACGGCGCTTCTTTTGAATGGAGTGTGTGTACACTCGGCCGGGACAAGATTCTTCTCAAGAATCTCGTCAGGAAAAACAACGTGTTTTTTCCTGACGAGATTCTCGGCGGTGTGTACGAGGCTAATCTGTCCACAGGACAACTATTAGTCGTGTTCTCCATGAATCTGCCCTTTATGGAGAAGAGTGACAAGAAGAAAGACATTGTTGAAAGAAAGACATAAAAAGTCTAATTTGCAGTTTGTGAGAAGCCATGTGGGAGGACACAGCAAACATGTGGAAGAAGGTGCTCTGGTCAGATGAGACCAAAATTGAGCTCTTTGTCCTAAAAGCAAAACGCTATGTGTGGCACATCACCCTGAACACACCATCCCCACTGTGAAACATGGTGGTGTCAACATTATGATAAATGTACCCCACACTTTTCACATATTAATTTGTAAAAAAAAGTTTGAAAACCATTTATCATTTTCCTTCCACTTCACAATTATGAGCCACTTTGTGTTGGTCTATCACATAAAATACATTTATGTTTTTGGTTGTAACATGGCAAAATGTGGTAAATTTCAAGGGGTATGAATACTTTTTCAAGGTACTGTATGTATGTATGTATGCACATCCCATTGAAATGTTTTTTGAATAAGTTGAAAAGTTATATAATTAGTATATTTGGGCCCCCCCCCCCTTTAGCAGAGAAATGACCATAAAGATCGACTGTGAAAGAATTATTTTCAGACCATTGTGATCTTACCTTATCCATCAATTCCACATTGCAGTCTGGTTGAGACAAAATAAGCTTGACGATTTCCACATTTCCCAAATGACAGGCCATCATCAGAGCGGACTCTCCATCCACATCCTGCAGGTTCACATCTGCCCCGCACTCCAGCAGAACTTTTACCATGTCGGACCTGCCATGGCTAATACCAAGCATCAGCGCAGTCTGCCCACCCTGGAAGAGAGATCCCAAGATCAGGTCTCACATCATTTTACTCTCAACAGCGCTTCCACAACTATTATGGGTTTTATTGCATTAAGCCTGAGAAAGGGACATAAGGAAGGTCCTGAAATCTTCCATCTTTGGCAAGCCAACTGTCTTCTTTCAGATGAAAGCGATCCGGCAACTGTACAGCTTTTTACTTTGCGTGAGACAAACGGTGGATGTGCATGACGCAAGTCACTCATTCATTCATTCATGACGCTATATAGTTCATACCGTTTGGGTCTCTTTTAAAGTGTAAGAAAAGCCTAATGCCGCGTACACACGATCATTATTCACGGCGGTTAAAAAACCGCCGTGAATAATGACATTAAAAACGAGGGAATGGCTTGTTCCCCACACACGGTCATTTTTCACGTCATTTTTTCTCTTGACGAGAAAAACGACCGTCTGTGGGCTCCGCGGCAGTGTTTCCCTATGGGAAAACTGCCACGGAAAACATGCCGAAAAAAACGATGAGAAAAATTAGAACGTGTTCTAATTTTTCTCGACGTTTTTAATGCCATTTTTCTCGTCGAAAAAAACGGCAAAAAGCCCACAGACGATCGTTTTTCTCGTCGAAAGGAAAAAATTTTGTTTTTCTCGACGAGAAAAACGGCCGTGTGTATATTCCCTCCCACCAATCCTGTCTAACCTGTAAAAAAGATGCGTGTACTTACCTTATTTTAATCTGCTCCGGTCACATGCTCCAGCTCAGGGAATGCTCGATAACGCCTGGAAATACCGGGAGCCATGACATCACCCATAGGCTCCCATGGCCCAGTCATTGTAGGGGGAGCTGGAGCTGTGGGAATCTCGTGACCAAACCAGAGCTGATAAAAAATAGGTAAGAACACACATTTCTATCATACAGGTTAGGTAGGTGGGGTTTTCTTTTTTTTGGGCATAACAATCCAGAATACATTTTATGGGGTTACTCTACTACGTGCCAACATCTCTTTATCACTGAAAAAAAAATTTGGATTTTAACAGGCCCTTTTTATTAATATTTTTGGAATCTCAGCAAGTTTTTATTTTAAGTGCCCAATGAAGTGCAGTGTTGTGTATGCAATTCGATCTAAAAGTGGCAAAATCCATGGACTGTACATAGTCTTTAAATGCTGTGATTTTCTCCTCTAGGACATCTGTGCCGACTTTATCTTCCACGACACACTGGATTTGCAGCTTCTTGATGCTGTACCCAACAGTGGCGGCTGGTGCTCAAAAAAACCCCATCAATTGCAGCCTCACTGTGCCCATCAAACGCAGCCTCTGTGCCCATCAAACGCAGCCTCTGTGCCCATCAAACGCAGCCTCTGTGCTATAAAATTGTCGCCACTGTGCCATAAAATTGTCGCCACTGTGCCATGCCATCAAACGCAGCCAATGTGCCATGCCATCAAACGCAGCCACTGTGCCATCAATTGTCGCCACTGTGCCATGCCATCAATTGTCGCCACTGTGCCATGCCATTGTCGCCACTGTGCCCATCAATTGTCGCCACTGTGCCATGCCAAACGCAGCCACTGTGCCCATCAATTGTCGCCACTGTGCCCATCAATTGTCGCCACTGTGCCATGCCAAATGCAGCCACTGTGCCATTGTCGCCACTGTGCCCATCAATTGTCACCACTGTGCCACGCCAAACTGTGCCATGCCATTGTCGCCACTGTGCCCATCAATTGCCGCCAGTTTGCCCCTAAAATGCCGCCACATTTCCCCCCCCCGCCTGGCAAGTACCTTTCTCGGTCAGCCATCCTCGGATCCTCCTCCACGATCCCTCGATGTAGTCCTGCCCTCGATGTCGCTTCCGCCAATCAGGTTACCGGTAACCAGATCCGGTGAACCTGATTGGCTGAGATGCGTGTCAGTGTTAACCAAGGAACGCACCCCCCGTGTGTTCCCTGGTTAACTATTTGGAAGCTGATTACAGCCCTCAGGCTGTAATCGGAAAGCCTATCAGAGCCGCTGGCTCTGATAGACACTTCCAAAACCAACCAGCTGCCGTTATTCAGATGGCCGGCGCTCGCCAAGGGGGCCTGCCATCTGAATAGTGGGCGGCAGCGGCGACAATACATAGGTTCATGCAATGCATGAATCTATGTATTGTTTTTCAGTGGCGGTGCAGGAGCGAGAGGGGGCGGTGCTCCGGCGCCCTCTATGGACGCACCGCCACTGGTACCCAACAGGAACAAGCTTGGATGACCCCCAAAGCAAGCCATCCATCTGAATATACAGAGAAAACAAATCAGCGCAATGGAAAAGCAAAGTGACCCTAAAGAGAGCAGCTGAACATCAGGGTCAATAATCAAAAAACCCCTATGGTAAATGTATAAAAGATGATGCAGCGCTAGTATAGTCCATAAAGATATAAAACACTATCCGTGAGGTAATTTTCAGTGTTCAAATAATAAGGACATGCAAGTGACTCCACGGGTGCGATGGACCTCCACCAAAACTAAACAATGGCTGCTCACCTCACAAAGTGGACCCTTTATTATGGAGGGTCAAATGCACATATAACCAACGGATATAAATGGAGATCCTCATAGGCTCAGGTACCAGGAACCAGAGGAACGGATGTAACAATGGAAATGCCAATCGATCATGCCAGATAACCATGGAAAGATAAAGGCAGATGCATAGTGCTCTCTGTATAAACAATGCTGGTTTATTAAAAATAGTAAAATCACTTACAAACAAAGCACCTAATCCGGTGCTGGATGTTCGAGCGTGTATACATGTGAAAACAGCGTGATGGCCGCGGGTGACGTCACGACGCTCCTTCCTTTCCTTGTTTACTTTTGGTGGAGGTCCATCGCACCCGTGGAGTCACTTGCATGTCATTATTTGAACACTGAAAATTACCTCACAGCTGGTGTTTTATATCTTTATGGACTATACTAGCACTGCATCATCTTTTATACATCCATCTGAATACTTAGACATGGGAAAATTAGAAGAATATGTTCGGTTTCATCATCTCATGGTTTCACATCAAGCAGGATGGAAGATTTGGCGATTAGTGCAGGCCTTTTTAATTTCTTTGATGCATATTGTGCCAGACGTTCGTCTCTGATTCTCTTTGCTTCTTCACTTTCCTCTTCATCATCTGAGCCAAACAAGTCAATGTCATCGTCATCTTCTTTAGCATCCTTAGGTGCACTATCTGTTGTGTCTTCAATATTCACTGGACCATATTTGCCCAAGGGTTTCTTCACTCCAGGCAAACTGGCTTTTTGCTTCTTGTATGACTTGATGTGGTTATACCAACGTAAAGCATGGAAAAGCTCAGCAGGGGGAGCTCCTGAGAGAGCCTCAAATACTGCAATATCAGCTTGGGAGGGAGCATACCACTCGATGTAGCTCTTATCAGCCAGGAGCTTATTCAGCACCTTGAGGCCGGTGGTTGCTTTAAGATCTCCGAAACCCATGTCTGCACCTCTCACTTGATAGCCGCGTGGAAGAAAGAGCTAACGGGCACTTTTTATCATCACAACAAGAGGAACAGTGAAGATAGTCCTCAACCCCCTCTTCCTCTTGTTTTTGGGGGTTGAGGACTATCTTCCCTCTTCCTCTTGTTTTTGGGGGTTGAGGACTATCTTCCCTCTTCCTCTTGTTTTTGGGGGTTGAGGACTATCTTCCCTCTTCCTCTTGTTTTTGGGGGTTGAGGACTATATTCCCTCTTCCTCTTGTTTTTGGGGGTTGATGACTATTTTATTTTTGGTGGATATTGGGTAAAAATAAGACCCCCACATGTTGTTTTTATTTCCAGTACGACGTTATTATGCTCACAATTGTCCATCTTTGTAGATGTGATACGCCAAACATCCTTGATGAAGGAGATTTGATTTCTCTTCAAACACGTCGGATGCAATTCGTTTTAACCCTTAGGTGGTTGACACAACCTGAGGATGATGCAGCAGTAACATTGGAAGCCGCAGTCTAAAGGCCTGTACACACAATCGGATTTTACGAAAATAATTGTCTGATTTGGACGTGTTGTGTCGGATAATCCGACCGTGTGTATGCTCCATCAGACATTTGTTGGCGGAATTAACAACAACAAATGTTGGCTGTTCATGCTCACCAACTGTCTGACAATAAATGTGTTAGGCCGGATTACCTGATCGTGTGTACACAAGTCCGTCGGACTAAAATCCGAAGTACAAACACACATGCTCCGAACCAATGCTAACCATCAGACAACATTAGCAGAAGTTGCCCAAAGGGTGGCGCTAAAGAGCAGAAAAATCACGTAGTTTCGTGAATGTTGGCTGAAAAAGTTGTGCCGTCTGTATGCAGAAGTTCGCGGCCAATGCCCTTCGGACAAAGATCCACGGATTTGTCCAACAGATATCCGATCTTGTGTACAAGGCTTTAGGATCTTATGAGGCATTGTCTCATTTAGTGTTCCGTGGGTGCAGGGCCCCTTATCCCCTTACTGGATCTATGTGATCTGTTGTCAGAGCGTGGGGTTGACCAGGAGAGCTGAACTTCAGGAGATCCCAGAGTCCCCACATATGCCATCATAGCATAATCCTCAGAAGGAGAGAGTTACCGCTCAGATGTGACTGGTGACTCATTCACAAGATCCAGAGCCGTGGGTGCAGGCAATGCATATGACAATGCAAAAAATCTGAGGAAAACGCTTGGACAGCCGCACTCCAAAAAAGGTTCTTTTATTTAAAACAAAAGCAGAAACAACATGCCACAGCAAAAAAACAGCAAGTATGAGCTGACGTTTCGCACTGCGATTCAGTGCTTAATCATAGCTATGATTAAGCACTGAATCGCAGTGCGAAACGTCAGCTCATACTTGCTGTTTTTTTGCTGTGGCATGTTGTTTGTGCTTTTGTTTTAAATAAAAGAACCTTTTTTGGAGTGCGGCTGTCCAAGCGTTTTCCTCAGATTTATAGCATAATCCTCAGCTGATCCAGTTCCTTTCCTACCCTGATCCAATCACATGGGATGAGGTATGGGATCAAGATTGTCACATCCAGTTCCAGCTGCCTGATTCGCACCTCCTTTGTTATCTCCAGTTTAGGAACGCCTTTCATGCCCAATTTGGATCCACCGGTATCTGTGTGCAGGTTAGTGATTTGGAATCCTTGCTTAGAGAAAAAAGATCTTGCTAAAAGCCTTATCCACTTTTTACAAACAATTGTTCATAGACACTACTAAGATTTTGACCCCTTGTCACAATGCCTGGTTGGCGGACTTCCCGCAGCTTGACAGGGATGCCTGGGCTGACTTATGGAGCTCTACCTTCTCCAGACTGGTGTCAACATGGGATCACCTGATGCAATTTAAATTACTCCATAGAATTTATTACACTCCAGCTAAACTTGTGAGAAATGTTCCTGCATACTCTTTGAACTGTTGGAGGTGTGCTGCCCCTGGACCAGATTTTCTGCACATTTTTTGGAATTGCGTACACATTCAACTGTTCTGGATGGTGTTAAGTCGGTCATGATGATTACCATTAGACCCTCTATAGAAATATGCTTATTGGGCCTGGTAGATTTGTTGGCACCAAAAAAGGTAATCCTGGACGCTACTTACCCTGCTCCTGTTTTATGCACGTAAAATAATAATTCTGTCATGGAAGAAACCAGTGGCCCCCACCATCATGGCCTGGAAGTCGTTCGTAAATAATACCTTAGGGCTCTTTCACATGGGCGGATCCTGTGATGATCCGCCCTGTGAACATCCGCTTGTTCAGTGGGGATCGCTCCGTTGATCCCCGCTGAGCCGGCGGATGACTTGTCCGTCTCTGCACACTGTACAGAAACGGACCGGTCAGATCGCCGCTTTCCTCTATGGAGGGATCGGATGAAAACGGACCGCCTTTCCGTTTTCATCCGATCCGATGACGGATGGAAAAATAGGATTTTCCTCCGTCATGCTAAACGGACCATAGCAGAGACTGATGTCAGCGGATGTTCATCCGCTATCCCATAGGGATACATGTATGTCCGTTTTTCATCCAAAAACAGATGGATGAAAAACTGACATACGGTCCGCCCGTGTGAAAGGAGCCTTACCGTTCTAAAAAGTTACATCTCAGTAGAGGTGTGCCGTCTAAATTTGTGGGGTGGTTGGATTAATGACAATTCTACAGCTTCAGATTGATTGTAGGTAATAAGTACATGTTGTGGGCAGGACCTTGGTGACCACCTGGTATAATCACTATTTCTATTCTTGGGGGTGTTAAGTTTTGATACAGTACGTGCTTGAATGTGTGATTTATGTTTATGTCCTTGGATGAAACTGTTGGCATATTATTGTATGGGAGCTGCATTGTTCACTGCTGATGATTCATTTGTAGTGCTGTATGTTGAATGTTTACATGTTTGTAACTTTACAATGGAAATTCAAAATAAAAAAATAATAAAAAACAAAACAAAAAACACGTCAGATGAGGAAAAACACATAAATTCATTTGTAACATCTAGGACATTTCTAGAGTATTGTTGTACGCCGTGCTTACATGTTTTAAATTTTTGTATGATTTTGTATCGATAAAAAGTATTGCATCATTTTAAATATTTGTGTTGTGATGATAAAAAAAAAAAAGTGCCAGTTAAAATCCCACTAAGGGAAATTTACATTTTTCCTTACAATCCAGAATAAAAACTTTGCTGAATTACAGAAAAATTAATTCAACAGTGGAAAATTCATACAACTGAATTTGATGAAGCAACTCACAATGGCCTACAAAGAGTACATCCATTAAGACTGACAAAAATTAGGTCATTTTTTAAAATAGTTGGACTTTTGCCCGGCCAAACTCACATCGGAATTCCGACGGAATTCCATCGGAGTAAAATAGAATTTGTTCTCTATCTAAACTCCGATGGAATTCCTCGGAATAAAGTCCGATGGGGGCAAACACACGGTCGAAATATCCGATGAAAAAATTCCGTCTGACTTTTTTCATTGGAAATTCCGACCGTGTGTACAAGGCATTATGCTTTTTCTTTCACTTTACCAGTAGGGCAAATGAGAACAGGTTATTTTTATTTTTTTGATTCTTAAACGCAAAGGATGACAAACTCAGGCACAGCTGAGACACCACTTAGAACCAACTATTGCAGAGATCAATCTTTTGGAGGCAAAATACATCGTAGAAGAATACTTGTAAGACTAGAGCTATCAGCAAATCTCCATGGTTCGTTATCAACTGTATGTTGTTCTCCAAAACCTTTACCAATTTTCATCAAAAAAAGATCAATAATAAAGGAGGAGAACCAACAAGACGAGAAAAGAAAAAAAGTGGGGAAGGGGACAGAAAGAAGGGGTGCAAGGAGGGGAGAGGAGACCAAGCGCCAGGGCAGAAGAATTGGAAAAGCATAATTTCTAACAAGCAAATGTTTATAGCTGTAATAGTGAAAGTGGTTGTAAACCCATAAAACTTTTTTTTTAGCCCACCTGCAAGACAAAGCTATAATGAGCTAGTTTGGCTAGCATACTAGCTCATTATGTACCACTTACCTTAGATCGGGGCCCCCGAAGCCGTCCGTGTCCCTCTCTCCAGCCGCAATGTTACTTCCGGGTATCGCCGCTCCAGCCAATCACAGTGCCGCTCCGCATTGCACGCGGGAGCCGTCAAATTCGGCTAAGCCCAAGCATTGCTGGGACTTAGCCGAATTTGTGAATGGGATCAACCCCATGAATGCGCCGTTGTCTACGGCGCCTGTGATTTTAGTAAATATCTCCTAAACCGTGTAGGTTTAGGAGATAGTTCTTGCACCTACAGGTAAGCCTTAATCTAGGCTTACCTGTAGGTGCAAGTTACATAAGTGGGTTTACAACCACTTTAACTATTATAACTATTGAATGTATGAACCATTATAACTACAGAGTATATTAATACATTCTGTAGCTGTAATAGTTCATACATTTTTCGGGATTGTGCCGGCCTATGGCACACGTTGCCTATAATGTCAAAAGACTTTCCCATGCTCCAGTGGAAGGAACAATAGGAAACTTCAGTTCTCTGGCGCTCTTGAACACATTTTTCTGTGACGCCATTCTGAATATATTCATATAAATGAGACGAAAAATACAAGAACTCTGTGTCTGGAGAAGGAATTCATTCTGTACAATTACAATCACTATCTGTACTACAGCTGGGATGAAATGTAAAATTGAAGATCTGTGAATTATTCAAGTCTCAAAATATTTAAATCCGCTTCTGCAATGTCGTAGTTCTGCAGAAAGTTGATGGAAATGGTAAAATAAAAGAACAGTAATAAAAGCATACAAATGATTAAATATGTTATTTAATGTACATACAAAAACTGTTCCTTTGCCATATATATGCACATGTCCATTTTAATTAAAGTGGTTGTAAGCCTCACACATGAAATATGAACAAAGCAGAAGAATTGTGCTACTTCAATTGTAGGTACTGGTTGCCACCATCCCTACTAATAACTGTTAGCAAAGAAGCACCTTTTATGGGACTTTGTTGGCAAGTTGGCAACCAAAAAAGTACACACGGATGAATCATTTTTATTTATAAAGGTACAAAACCAAACATATTTATTTATACAGTGGTACATTGGATTACGAGCATAATTTGTTCCAGAAGAATGCTTGTAATCCAAAGCACTCGTATATCAAAGTGAGTTTCCCCGTAGAAGTCAATGGAAACTCAGATAATTTGTTCCACAGTGACTTCTTTTGCATGCAGTACCGCATGTGGCCAGAGGTGGGGGGCACCAGAGACGCTCTGAAACACTCAGGGATGGAGTGTTTTGAGTGGCTCCAAGTGCATCCGAGCATCTCCGAGTGTTACCGGCTCCCCCGCACCTCTGGCCAAATGCGGTACTGCACTCCGCAGAGGCTTGAATCCTGCTCATCTTGCGAGACAGCGCTCGCAAACCAAGTCAGGATTAAAATAATAGCTTGTATTGCGAAACGCTCACTAACTGCTTTACTCACAATCCGAGGTATTACTGTACATAGTAAATAATTGTGTCTTAACCGCTTGCCGACCAGCGCACGACGATATACGTCGACACAATGGTACGGAAAGGCAGAAGGGTGTATATATACGTCCCCTTTAAGACGTGTGGACGCGCGCAAGCTCCGTGAGTCCGACCACGGGTCCCGCGGACTCGATGTCCGCGGGGATACCCGCGATTGTCTCACGGAGAGGAAGAACGGGGAAATGCTGATGTAAACAAGCATTTCCCCATTCTTCCTAGTGACAAGGACATTGATCACAGCTTCCTGTAATCGGGAGCGGTGATCAGTGTCGTGTCATACACAACCCATTCCCCCTACAGTTAGAAGCACTCCCTAGGGCACACTTAACCCCTTCAGCGCCCCCTACTGGTTAACCCCTTCACTGCCAGTGTAATTTTTACAGTAATCAGTGCATATTTATAGCACTGATCGCTGTAAAAATGACAATGGTGTCCGATGTGTCAGCCATAATGTCGCAGTCATGATAAAAATCAATAAACGCTTATTGCGATTTTTTTTACCAAAAATATGTAGAAGAATACATATCGGCCTAAACTGAGGAAAAAAATTGTTTTTGTATATATTTTTGGAGGATATTTATTATACTATTTTTGTTTATAGCGCAAAAAATAAAAACCGCCATGGTGATCAAATACTACCAAAAGAAAGCTCTATTTGTGGGAAAAAAAGGACGTCAAATTTGTTTGGGAGCCACGTCGCACAATTGTCAGTTAAATTGACACAGTCCCGAATCGCAAAAAGTGGCCTGGTCTTTGGCCAGCAAAATGGTCCGGGGCTTAAGCGGTTAACATAAGAACAAAGCATAACCCTCTATAGCACTGATGGTGAACCTTGGCACCCCAGATGTTTTGGAACTACATTTCCCATGATGCTCACCTACACTGCAGAGTGCATGAGCACCATGGGAAATGTAGTTCCAAAACATCTGGGGTGCCAAGGTTCACCATCACTGTTCTATAGTGTGTACTTGTCTCAATTAAGAGCACTAAGTGTCATTTATATCTGCTGCCTCCTTCTTTTGCTATCAGAGTCACTTCTGACAATTTTTAGTGATACCAAGAGGAAAAAAGGTGACGGCAGGGAGTTTTCAGCACACAGCCTGTGATTGACAGCCTCAGCTCTGGACCTGTGTAAAGGGGGGTTGTGTCCCTTCCCTCCAATCAGCTCTCAGAGCTCTCCTCGCTCAACTCTGCAGTGTGTAATTTTAGCTCTCTGCCCCATTTTCTAACAGCTCAGACAAGCTGTATACAGTATGAAGAGAGCAGACTTCAGGTAAAACGTATGTAGGAGTCTTTGCTTCATCTCTGTGTATCACCTGAGGCCAGTCACTTCACTGGGTAAATGTAAGGGTTTACAACCACTTTAAAAAGCTGCACTAACTGCCATATATTCTTATATAGGACTAAACATGCCTCAACACACAATGCCAGCTCTAATACTTAATTCCATATCTTTTTTTTTCCCACCTAATATATATTCTCACTTTAGGGTTAAAGTGTATCTAAAGCCTAAACTTTTTATTATAGTTTTTCATGGAGTATTGAAGGGTTGGGATCCTTTGGCAGGTATTTATTGCTATTTGTGTCCCAGTTGGGGAGATTCAGCGTTTCCATTTCTCCTAATGATTATTGCCACTGGTGAGGGAAAATCTAAAATTGTGGGCTGTCGCCAGAATGGGCATAGAGTGGAACTCTTCCAACGGGGACTTATTCCAGTGACAAGAGTCCTTTCCTTTCACTTCATGTGGCCAAAACTTTTTTGTAGTTCTGTATAGATTAAACCCCCTTGGTGCGAGCCGCCGCATATTTGCGTGCAATAGTGCAAATAGCGCTGTGCCAAGAGCACGTGCCCTGCGCGCTCCTGACATAGTTACCGGCGGCCAACTGAAAGCTCCTGATCATATGGTCGCTGTGACAGCCAATCACTGTGGTTACATGACCATAAGCTCCGACCCCCAGCATTCTAGACCCCTTAAGGCAGGGAAGTCTCAAACTGGCGGCACTTCGGCTGTTGCAAAACTACAAGTCCCATGAGGCATTGCAAGGCTGACCGTTACAAGCATGACTCCCACAGGCAGAGGCATGATGGGACTTGTAGTTTAGCAACAGCTAGAGGGCCACCAGTTTGAGATCCCTGCCTTAAGGCCTTTTTTTTTGTCTTCAGGATTTTAATGGGAAAATTTCACTTTGCTTTCTGTCCTGTAGACACAATAAAAAGTGAGAGGTCAAATCTCCAAAGTAAAAGGGATTCCGTTTGTTAAGAATATAAACAAAAAAGTCAGTGCTACTATCCATACATCACATAGAAAGCAGAGCTGCCAGGTGCTCGATCCACAGTCGCTGGCCGAGTAGAAGTGAATGAAGAAAAGATGATCCGCACTCCGGTCAATGCTCTTAAAAAATTTACGTATTTATTGACAAGCCGCAGTAGACAAACGCAAATAGGAAAGGTTGACGCGTTTCAGCCTATATGGCCTTAGTCATAACCAACATTGGTTATGACTAAGGCCTTATAGGCTTATAGGCTGAAACGCGTCAACCTTTCCTATTTGCGTTTGTCTACTGTGGCTTGTCAATAAATACTTCAATTTTTTAAGAGCAACGACCGGAGTGCGGATCATCTTTTCTTCATTCCTTTTGTTAAGCCAGCCATACATGGATTGAAATTTGGCCAGCTCAGCAGGGACCAGTCACGTTTCAATCCATGTATGGGCAAGGCTGGTTGTACCCAAGTCCATCAGCGGAAGGCTCCCCCGCTGGCAGAACACAATAGTCCTGCGAGAGGGGTTCCCCATAAACATTGATTGTGTTGATGGGGGAATCAAGAAATTTTCTTTCCTTCCACCCGTGGTGGAAAGAAAGAAAACTGCAGGATGTATGGCCTGCTTTAGAAGGTCATCACCACAAGTGTCCCCACTGAAAGATTTCCCTTCACTTCCTGTTTGGTGACAAATGAAAAGTTTGGATTCTCCATCACTCTGTTCTAGTACTGATCCAGTGGTCACCAGGAGAATTAGAGCGGACGAATATTTCCTGTAGGGAACTCGATAGCAATAAACATCTGAAAGGAGTTCAAATCCTTTCCCGCTCTATTGAACCACCCAACCAAAAATGGCTTTAGATACACTTTTTGAAAATGACTACAATGCAGTTTAACAATGTATACATAGATCTCTCTCTTTATGTGCAATCATATACATAATGTATGTTGTTGACGTACCTGGGTGGCAGTCAGATTGACGTTGCCAAGACTGAGAAGAGCTTTTACAACTTGCATATCTTCATCCGTTTCTGCCGATGCTAAAGGGGTAAGCATCACGGGAGTGTACCCCGCTTTATTCTGATGGTCAACGTCACACACTCCTAGTACAAAGAGTGAAAGATTTTCTTATGGTCAATGTTGCTATACAGAAACCTACTCATTACCCTGCTCATGTTATATTACTGGTTAATAAATTCCTCATTTTAACCACTTGCTTACTGGGCACTTAAACCCCCTTCCTACCCAGACCAATTTTCAGCTTTCAGCGCTGATGCATTTTGAATGACAATTGCGCAGTCATACAACGCTGTACCCAAATTATATTTTTATAATTTTTTTTCCCACAAATAGAGCTTTCTTTGGGGGGTATTTGCTCATCTCTGCGGTTTTTATTTTTTGCGTTATAAACAAAAAAAGACAGAATTTAAAAAAAAAAACCACAATATTTCTTTACTTTTTTGTTATAATAATATCCCAATTTTTTTTTTTTTTTTTTTAATTTTTCTCAGTTTAGGCCGATATGTAGTCTTCTATATATTTTTGGTAAAAAAAAAATGCAATAAGCGTATATTGATTGGTTTACGCAAAAGTTATAGCGCCTACAAAATAGGGGATAGAATTATGACATTTTTATTATATATATATATATATATATTTTTTTACTAGTAATGGCGGCGATCTGCGATTTTTGTCAGGCCTGCGATATTGTGGCGGACATATCGGACACTTGACACTATTTTGGGACCATTCACATTTATACAGCGAACAGTGCTATAAATATGCATTGATTGCTGTATAAATGTGACTGTCAGGGAAGGGGTTAACACTAGGGGGCGATCAAGGGGTTAAATATGTTCCCCATTAGTGATTCTTACTGTGTGGGGGAGGGGACTGACTGGAGGAGGTGACCGATCTGTGTTTCGTATGTCTAAGGGACACAGCATCGGTCTCCTCGCTCCCTGACAGGACGTGGATCTCTGTGCTTACACGTCCCTGGCTCTGTAACAGCCGATCGCGTGTACCTGGCGGACATCGCGGCCACCAGGCACGCGCATCGGCATCACATGATGCGGCGAGCACAGCTGTTCCCCGCCGCGCGTCTATGGACGTCCACCCGGCACTTGAGAGCCGGGCTGCAGACGTCTTTCGTCTATAGCGCGGGTCTCAAGTGGTTAAATGAAGATGCCCAAATTTAGCACATTCTATCCCATGTAGGCTTCAGTTTCTATTATTTTGTCATGAGGACAGATTTAGATGGGGAGTATGGCAGTGGCGGCTGGTGCTCAATAATTTGAGGGGTGTGGCAAACAAACCTGGCCCCCCCCTCACTCGCATTACCGGACGGGAAGGCAGCGATCCATGGCCTTTCCTTAGGAGGTGGTGCTGGATCCGGGGTAGGGTTCCTGAAAGCTGCCCCTTCACCTGCTGTGGCTTGACAAGGGAAGAGTCGGGGCGTTGCTTCTCCTCCCGGCCAAACAGAAAGCAGGTCCCGAAACCCGATTGACTGGAAGTCCAAAGACACCCTGGCCAATCAAGTCTCAGGACCCGATTCCTGATTGGCGGGGAGGAGAAGCAGGAAGACATTAGTAAATATTAATTCGCTAATGTCACACAACAGTGCTCGGAGCCCCAAGCCCACCCTTTTTTGAAGCCAGTTAGAGCCTCATGCTCTAATCACATGCTACAAAAAAAACACCCAGTTGAAATCCATGCATCTGGCGCTTTGAAATGTAGATTAGGGGGCGGGTGCATGGATCAGGGGGGGTGGCGCCCCTGTGCCCCTAATTGAGCGGCCACCACTGGAGTATGGTGTATCTGTTTTAAATCAGAACAAGGTAGCTGTTTCTGCCATGAAGAGATTATGCTATAATTTAGCATATATTGAGACCTAGAAAAGCAGAATAGTACATTAAATGTGGTCTTGTTTGTACTCTTCAATGCAAAGGGCCATCAGGATGTTTAGACCCTAATGGTATGCACAGTTGGGTGACAAGACATCTGCCCATTCTCAAACCCTCCTCAGTGCACATTGCAACTGGTGCATAAATGCAGCACATACAATAAGAAAGGGAAGGGTGAATGCCATATTGTTAATAGATCAAACGTAATATGTCCTTCCAATGGGCCAGGAAACTCTTTTTGCTCCTGAGGACATCATACATGACCCAATTTTTGTAGGCCATGATTGAATTGGTCTAGGGTCAGGTTGTGTTTCCATTGCTTATTAAGAAATGAAAACAGAATAGAAAGAAATTGGAAAAGCAAATTAAACCCAGGAGTTCACCTTGCCTTCTAAGAAGGTCCAGGTATCTGCTCACATACCGTTCAGAGATCCTCAGGTGTTCTGTTCTGCAAGTATCGACCATAACTACCATGTCTACGCTCTGGAAATATCCTCCTACTCTATGCACTTATTCTTTTAGGGAATGATGCTACGTAGATCTAGTGATCAAAAGGAGGATACAGGGGTTAGGAGGAGGCAGACCAGAGCTGACCACAAAATTTGTGGTTGATATTTGCATAATAGACCACCTGGGTTTGGTGCTCTGAAGAGATATATATATATATATATATATATATATATATATACACATATATACACACACACACACACTCTATATATATGTGTACACACACACACACACTCTATATATCAGGGGTCTCAAACCTGCGGCCCTCCAGCTGTTGCGGAACTACAAATCCCATCATGCCTCTGCCTATGGGAGTCATGCTTGTAACTGTTTAGCCTTGCAATGCCTCATGGGAATTGTAGTTCTGCAACAGCTGGAGGGCCACCAGTTTGAGACCCCTGCTATATATATATATATATGTGTACACACACACACTGTGTGTGTGTGTGTGTGTGTGTGTGTGTGTGTGTGTGTGTGTATGTATGTATGTATGTATGTATGTATGTATGTATATATATATGCCTTCCAGTGCGCAAAGAGCTAAAACAAATATGGTGCTGAGCCGGGAAGTACAAAAAAGGAATGCACTATATACAAAAAGGTACATGATTTTATTACCCCATGGTGACGACTTATCACGCGAGGGTAGGTACAGCGTGCGGGAAGTAATTACACACAGTCCGGTTGCGGGAGTAAGAGGCTCAACTCAACAGACAACCCAGTGGGAGAGCACCACTCCAGTACTGCTCTGGTCAAGCGCCACCTACAGTGGAGGAAGCAGACTGCACCTGCCTACACACTGGCACCATCTCTTTCTTTCCAAATAATCCTCACACCCAGTAGTATCTGTACAAAAAGTTTTGACATTCTGATTCCAAAGGTATTTTTTTTTTTTTTTTACAGTAAATAATATAGAGATGGAAACACTTGGCACAAAAGACTTAACAGCGTGTTATTTGGTGATAGCGGTTCTTTAACTCCTTGCTGACAACTGCTTCCTTTGCAATATATTGATTTTCAAGGCAGGTGGTTGCACACAGCTGAGCACTTTAGCGACTAAGCAGAACAAGTTTCTAAACCTAGCCTCTCTGATCAATACCTGAAATATTGACTTCCTGCTAAAACACTTCTTATTACGTTTCACGTCTTTCCCCGCTGACTTTACCACGGTCCTACTTCAGTTAAAAGCCTAAAAACTTTTAAAATGAACAAATACCAGGCTAGGAGATGTGCCCAATTTATGATACAAAGTTTTCAATCATATGTATTTAAAGTGAGTCTAAAGTCGTAAGAGTAAAAAAATCTAGTGGGCGTGGCTGTGTCTGCGTGCTAAAGCCTCATAAACTTTACTAGGATGAATCCATACTGTGGGAACAACGCCTCAATCAAATCTATAGGATGCTCATGCACAGGCGCAGCTAGCCCAGCACATAGACACCTGGAGGGGGTTGGTACATCATCTTAACCTAGGCAAACTGAACCTATGCCCAGATTATGCACACTAATGTATCAGCATACTGAGCAAGCAGAAAACACGCTTTAAAACAACCCTCAATAACCTCTGAAGCTGTAGGCATTGTGGGGAAATTCATCCTTACATTTCACAACATAGACACTGAAGTCACGGCCTCTTTCCCCACCTGACCTTAGAGTTTTTGTTGTGATCTTTGACAATCTTAGAGAATGAATAACTTCACATCACAAGTGGCTATAAATTTCCGCGATGGCTTGTTTGAAAGCTTTTACTGTTTAGGAATACGTAAATGCTTTAAAGTAGAATTCCAGGCTTAAAGGGGTTGTAAAGGCAGAAGTTATTTTTACCTTAATGTATTAGGAGAAAAAAGCCTTCTATGTGCAGCAGCCCCCCCTAACATTTACCTGAGGTCCCTCTCTGTCCAGCAATGTCCATGAGTGTCTCAGCTGCTCGAGAGTCTCCTTCCTGATTGGCTAAGCCATTGGCTCCTGCTGCTGTCAATCAAATTCATCTAGCCAATCAGGAGAGAGAGGGGGTGGGGCCAGGGCGAGGGCTCAGTTAATGGACACAGGGAGCTGTGACTCGGCTCGGGTGCCCCCATAGCAAGCTGCTTGCTGTGGGGGCACTGAACAGGAGGGAGGGGCCAGGAGCACAGAAGAGGGACCCCACAAGAGGAGGATCTGGGCTGCTCTGTGCAAATCCACTGCAACAGAGGAGGTATCGTATATATTTGAGTATAAGCCGAGTTTTTCAGCACATTTTTTTGTGCTGAAAATGCCCCCCTTGGCTTATACTCGAGTCTGTGTCCATCTTCACATTTGTGCGCCTGATCCTGGACCCCAAACTGGCACACATATAGCCCCACTCTTCCTCTACAAGTGTGCAATGTTTGTTTTCTGGGGGACCTACGGCCGGGGAGCACCGATTTTTCAAAGCCGGGCTCCCCTTCCATAGACTCCCATGTTAAACGGTCATTTCTCCAGTGATTTTGTGGACCCGGTACTGGCCGGCCCTAGGTCCCCTGGACCCCAAACTTGGCACACATGTAGCCCCACTCTTCATCTACAAGTGTACAAAGTTTTTTGTCCAGGGGACCTACGACCGGGGAGCACCAATCTTTCAAATCTGGGCACCCC
Organism: Rana muscosa; assembly: GCA_029206835.1. Classification (NCBI taxonomy): domain Eukaryota; kingdom Metazoa; phylum Chordata; class Amphibia; order Anura; family Ranidae; genus Rana; species Rana muscosa. The sequence continues at coordinate 29,434,503 of CM055120.1, forward strand.
TTCCATAGACTCCCATGTTAAACGTCTGTCTAATCACACAGCGCCAGAGATCAGGTAGGGAGATTGGGCACAGTGAGGCATGCAGATGGACACCCTAGGATTATACTCGAGTCAATACGTTTTCACAGTTTTTTGTGGTAAAATTAGGTGGGTCGGCTTATACTCGAGTATATACGGTAAGTATAACATGTTTATTATTTTTATAGGAAAAAAACTACGAGAATTTACAATCACTTTAAGCTAACTAGGCTTAAAAGTGCTCCCAACACCTATGCTGACTAACCTGTGTAAAAAAGATGAACTTACCTATTTTCAGTCTGGTTCGGTCACAGGATCCGACTCCCGTCAGAAGGTGGCTGCGGCAGGGGAGAGGAGGGAGTGCTGTCAAAGGATGGGTCATGAGAAGCCTATAGGTGACATCACCACTCCCAGGAATTCTAGCTGTTGTCAAGCGCTCTCTCCTCTCCCCTGCAGGTGCCGCTGGCTGACTCATGGGATCATATGACTGGACTGGAGCGGGCTGAAAATTGGTACCGGTAAGCATATAATCTTTCTTACACAGGTTAGTCAGCATAGGGGTTAGGAGAGGGAAGGGAGCATCTTTAAAGAGTAAGGCCCCTTTCACACTAATGGACCGATCGGGTCCGCCTGTCTGTTTGTAGAAGGATCGCAGTTTCACAGTTTTAATGTAAAAAAAAAAGAGGAATTACACTCCCAATGTGTATATCCTGCGATAAGGAGTCTGGCGCTCATCCATGTAAAACCGCTGGTGTATACAGTACTGTATGTGGCCAGAGCTCCGGGGGAACTGGTGGTTCCCAGCGCTTCCTGTAGAACTGGGAGACACTCCCAGCTGGGTGGGGTGGATGCAACGTGCGTTTAGAGCACCCGGAAGTGTCAACAGTTCCCGAGTGTCTCCGGGTTCTCCAGGAAGCGCTGGGAGCCACCAGTTCCCCCGAACCTCTGGCCACATACAGTATTGTATACACCAGCGGCTTTACATGGATGAGCACCAGACTCCTTAACATTGTGAGTGTAATTCCACTTTTTTTTTTTTACATTAAAACTGCGAGCCTTCTACTGCTCATATTGGCCCCGGACCTCTGGCCACGTACTGTATACACTTTATATTGTACTGTATTTTGTATTGGCGTAATCATTTTTATATGAATATATGGTTGTGGAACGAATTATGAATTTCCATTATTTCTTATGGGGAAATTTGATATACGAATGCTTTGGCTTACAAGCATGTTTCCGGGAAAAAATAACCCAAGGTTTTACTGTAAAATAAATCCTAAAATATTTTTTTTTTTTTGTCTTTGGATATACATAATAGACAGAGACACAGGCACTCTTTACTCTTGAAAAGCACACCTCCCAACTTTTTGAGATGGGAATGAGGGACACCTATCAGCAAAAGTATGCAGGCATAGGACACACCCCTTGCCACGCCCCCTTAAAGGAGAATTGTACAAAAAAAAAAAAACAAGATTGGTTAAACCCACAAGTGCTTTTTTTTTTTTTACCACCACTATTCCGTTATATTGGCTTTTGGAATTTACAAATGCAGCAATTTAGATAATTGGATGAAAGGTTTAGCTCTGGAAAACACTTTTCGACAGATAAAAAGGGCCTTTTATATATAGCTATATAGATCAGACCAAAAAGAGGGACAAATGAGGAGCAATGAGGGACAAATGAGGAGCAATGAGGGACAAATGAGGAGCAATGAGGGACAAATGAGGAGCAATGAGGGACTTTGTTCCAAATCAGGGACAGTTGGGAGCTATGTTGAAGGGTCCAATATATAATGGAAAGATTATTGGAATAAATGTAAAATAGTTGTAGGCTTTTTGAGGCCTTAGGCAAAACCTAGACATGAGGCCCCACTCACGTCCATGAGGGAGAAAGAAAGAAAGAATAAAAGAAAGATGAAGGGGGAAAAAAAAGAAGAAAGAAGGATGAAGGGAGAAAGAGAGTCCCCTGTGTGTGCGAGGCCTAAGGCGACCGCCTAATTTGCCTAGATAGAGAGCCGCCTCTGACGTCACAAGTAAATCCATAAGATAAGCAGTATAAGGATGCATATAAAAAAAAAAAAAAAAAAAAGAGGATTGGATTTAGTTTAAAAGATGGAGTGGGAGATGTAGGAGGAATGGAAACATGGAGGATATAAAAGAAGAAGCGGTCGGAATTATTTCTCGGGTCATAAAAAGAACTGGAACGAGTTAGAAGGTCATACTATAGTTTATAAAGTCTATAATTCCTTACATCATTTTGCAGTTGAATATTTCACAATATGCTTTCTCCTCTTGGAATAAAATATTGAAGATTGCTCTTATTGTTATGGTAATCACTAAAGTGCTGCAATACAATTTGGAATTAGCCCTCAGCAGACACCTAATCCTTGTTCTGTTCCATTTAACTATGACATGCCTGACCTAGAGCATTGGCCATGGGAACAGAGGATGACCGGTACGCCTCCGCAGCTCTCCACCTATCTGGGGGTGAGCGGACTAATGGCTTTTCCAGGCCTCCTCCTGTATATCTGAGGGACATGTCATGGTTAATAATGACATGTTAAAAAATGGAGAAGGAAGCCCGTTATCTCTTAGAGAACAAAGTCTGCTGGCAGAGAACATTGTGACTTCCCAGTTGCGGTTCTCGGTCTTGTTACCTGATCCAGCACAGATGTCAGTCTGAGGGGTTCCTTCCCTCTGGTAGACACTCCGTCACTGCGAAATTACAGCGAATCATGCTAAATGCTTCAATTAAGGCTGTTTATAGATGCTGAGAGGCAATGACGGGAGATAAACGCTGGATGTGATCAGATGCAAAATATCAAATTGCTTCCCTGCAAAGACCTCTTCTTTTCTAGGAAGCTCATTTTAAGCTCTCAAGGTTTTTTTTTTGCTCTCAAAGTCTCCTTGAAACACAAAGTATCTACATGTCATTAATTCCATCAGTCTGGAAAAAAACATGGAATTTATCCTTCTGTTAGGCTACTTTCACACTGAGACACTGGATGCGCCGGCGGTATAGCGGCGCTATTTTTAGCGCCGCTATACCGTATTTTTTCCCGCGGTTTGCGGGCGCTAGCGGGGGGATTTTAACCCCCGCTAGCGGCCAAAAATGGGTTAAAAGGGCCCGCAATAACGCCTCTTTGCAGCGTTTTGCGGGCATTTTGGAGGCGCTACCCCATTGATTTCAATGGGCAGGGGCGATACAGGAGCGGTATTTTTACCACTCCTATTGCGCCTCAAAGATGCGGCTTGCAGGAGTTTTTTGAACCCTCCTGCAAGCGCAACGCTCCAGTGTGAAAGCCCTCTGGCTTTCACATTGGATACTATTGAGCGGCTTTTTTGGGGCGCATTGCAGGCGCTATTTTTAGCGCAATAGCGCCTCAGTGTGAAAGGGGCCTAAAAGTAGATTTCAAACACTAAAATCGCATGTCATTTCAGAAGCTGTGTTCATTTTTCTTTTCTTTTTCAATCTGCAGCTTTGATTAAAGAGGAACTGCAGTCTGTCTGCTCACATAATTTGTAATAAAAACATCTTTGCCATTCTGAAGCTTCCCTTCAACCACTTTGCATATTATTTAATATAGACTGTGATTCCGCACTTGCCAAATATGCTGCAGAAATCTCCTTCCACTGAGTCTGGCTGCAGCCATTTTAAATGTGGGCAGCTGAAGCTGACTGTTCACTTCCTGAATTTACACAGACACATCTCCAGCTCTCATTGGCCCTCTTATGACTCACCCCCCCTTCCTGGCAAACGAGAGAGAGATGTGCATGATGTCATAAGCCTAGGCTAATGACCAGACAAGAAACAGGAAGTGGGCTGTATAAGGGATTTACTGGCAGAAAAAAAAAAATGTTTTACTATCCGAAGTTAAAACAAGGGCAGAAGATTTAATAGATGGAAAGATGAAAAAATGACTGAAGTTCCACTTTATAGTGTATCTAAACCCAAGAAGAAAATGTTATTTATTGCAGCTTCCCTAGTCCTCAGATGTGGTGGCTGAATTAGTATTTTGTAGGCTTTGCTTTCCTTTATTTTCCCCTGGTGATCCTGCCAGAAACACTTCCTGTCCTAGACTGACAATATTCACCAATTGTGCCCTATCAAAATACAATAATAAACGTATTGGACTGGTGATTTGTCTACGCACTATACTCCAATCAAACTATAGCTGTGCTGGTAGTTACATTCCCAGACACCTGCCACCTAGATAAAGAAAAATGCAGCATGCTTTGGATGCTGCACACTTGTGAGAGTGGCCAAATAAAACAAATATGGTCAAAAAAAGTAGAGGTTTCTTCACAGAGTATGGCTTTTAGGTGTGTCACCTTTCCCCCTTTGCTTTGCTATGGTTTGGACAAAATAGAGCCTGGGGGGACACTGATGAGATTATGGGAGTAAAATAAGCCCAATTGTTGGTGTCAGTGGCCGCAAAAATAACCCTCAGGATGCATGTCCCTGCCAGGAATAACCACCAGCAAGAGACATGGCCAACCGTAACCTTCATTATGTATAAAAGGTATGCAAAGCTATCCCCCAGAAATACACCCCGCGTATGTTAGGACCAGAAGTGATAACACACAGCATGTGTCAGGGCCAATAATGTCAATCCCCTGGAAGTGTCATGGTCGTCAATGACAATCCCCAGCAAGTATCAGGATCATGATCCACAACAAGTATTTGGGACCAGCAATGATAACTCCCAGCAGGTGTAAGGGCCACCAAAGATTACGCTCAGCATGTGTTAGGGTCAGTAATGGTTGTCAGAGCTGGGCTCCTGCTACTTAACAAGCAGCTATTTTCTTTAAGTGCTCAGAAGCTGCTCAGCTGTCAGTTAACTACCAACCACTCATTGTTACCCCAGTGACTCACCTGGTTAGCATTAACCTGCCTCTTTGGTCCAGCCTACAGCTAGCCCCTTTTTGCTTTTTAAGCAGCTTAGCTCATTTCCTCCTTGCCCTTGCGTGGTCTATGATCTTCAAGTGCTTCCTTACTGTGCTCCTGTATATGACTTGGCCTGGCTGACTTCCCTTCTGATTTCTGTTTCTGACTTTTGCTCCCGACTATGCTGATTTCGGGTTTCCGGACACCGGCTTGTCTGATTACCCGCTCTGGCATCCAAATTCTGGCTTCTGTTTTTTTACTACGTTCCTGAACTGTGTTATTTTTGCCATTTTATTGAAGGTGTGATTTTAACTGGACTCCCTCCGGTTTATGGTTTCTGACAATGGTAAATCCAGAAATCATTTGCAATGATCACCCCCAGCAAGTGTCAGGGCCAGCAATAAACCCCATCAAGTGTCATGGCCAGCAATAACCCCCAGCAAGTGTCAGGGCCAACAACAACATTCAGCCCTGCACAAAAAAAACACCAGAACTTCAGAATAAGAACTTGCAGCATTGGTGTTATTAGTTTTACTTACCTCAATAACCACTCCTGCACAGCTCCCTCTCACTCCCCACAATGTACCTTTTCCTTTCACTTCCATCATGTGTGCCAGAAGTAATCCTTATTGACTCTAGGGGTGGTAAATCAATCCATGGAGGAAAGCAACAAGCTCTACTCTAGCAGCTTGCACTGGCCTGGCAAGCGCCAGAACTATTTACACCACTGCTGACACCAACAAGGACTATTTCTCCCACTGATATCAATGATGGCTGCCCTACCACCCACTGAGACCAATGAAGGGGCACTATTCCTCCCACAGACACCAATGATAGGGCACTATTCCTCCCACAGACACCAATGATGGGGCACTATTCCTCCCAATGGCACCAGTGATGGGGCACTATTCCTCCCAATGGCACCAGTGATGGGGCACTATTCCTCCCACTGACACCAATGATGGGTAACTTATTTCCACTGACACCAATGGTAGGGCACTATTCCTCCCACTGACGCCAATGATGGGTAACTATTATTTCCAGTGACACCAATGGTGGGGCACTATTCCTCCCACTGACGCCAGTGATGGGGCACTATTCCTCCCACAGACACCAACAATGAGGAATTATTTCTGCCACTAAAGACTTGGCACTCTTTACTCCCACTGACACCAGGACATTTTCTACTTCAACTGGCCACAGTCTGGCCCCTCTAAAGTCTGAACGACCGTAAACTGGCCTTGTTTAGAAAGTTTGGAGACCCCTGGTCTACTATGTGAGAGCTCATAGAGAACAGAGTAATTACTCTTGGATTGGTTACTATGCACAGATGCACCAAATTCTGTGTGCACCAGTTTTAGTAAATCTCCCCCAGTGTGTCAGGCAATAGGCTTGTGGTAACCTCATTGTGAAGAAGGTAAGGGCACTTGGTTTTAAGAGTTATGTCCACTTTCCATCAGTATAATAGTGATATAAATAATATAAAATAACTGGCATAACTTTTTAGTTGTGCCACTGAAAATTACAGGTCCACTTTAATTACATGGAGGAAAAGGAGTCTCACCTGTGTCCAGTAGGAGCCTGACGATGGCGAAGTTGGAATGCGATACGCTGTAATGCATAGAGGTGTTGCCGTTCTCGTCTGCGATGTTGACCACCGTCTGCAGCAGCTGGGGGCTGATCGATCTGAACGTGTCTAGATAAACCGACACCAGATCCGGGGATGACGACTTCTGGCTGGAGACCTGGAACCATTCTTGGCAGACTGTGTACAGCGTTTGCCTCTACAACATTGCAAAGGTTATTATTAGTTACCGATTTCGGCCAAACCATGATGTCTATCACCAAACAATGCTAAGATAACCACAGCACAGCGTTCTAAGAGATTCACCATCCATCAAATATTTATAGCATCTGTGAAGCATATCTCTCTGGGGCTCATTCAGATGTTTATACTGAAATTCTTTACAGAGCGCAGAGGGAAGAGGTGTGAGCTGAGGTCGCTGCAAAGATGTGGAGCATATGAGGGCCTTGGCTCTAAAAGGCTATTAATCTTGATTTATACACTAAGCACTATGTAAATAAATGCTCGGAGAGTATCACTGCTAATTCTTTGCCTCTTGGGCAGTCAAGTTAAGGCTGAATCACAGCATTCCCTCCAGTCTTGCACAGTTGTACCGGTGATCTGCCAACAAACGTCCCCCCGGCGGATTCTGCCCCAACTGTACTGCGCAGGCGCGGCGCTTGCGCAGTACGAACGTCAATGAGCTTCCGAAAATAGCCGAACGTGTAGAGCTGAGAGTCGGCTCTACACGGCGCCTGCGTGGACCTAGATGTAAGTGGCCAGTCGGCCTCACGTCCTCGCTTTGCTCGGACGGCTCGCTACGCTCGCTCGGCCTCCTGGCTCTTTTTTTAACATCCTCCATGTCCACAGGGATGGTAAAGAAAGAGCCTGGATGTCAGCAGTATAGCACAATTTGGTGTGCGCAGGCGCCATGTAGAGCTGACTCTCAGCTCTACATGTTCGGCTATTTTCGGAAAAAGCGCTGCGCCTGCGCAGTACAGAGCGGGCAGAATCCGCTGGGGGGCAATGCTTGGCAGTACACCGGCTCCTCTCCTGGACTGAGATTGCTTTATCTGATTTCACTGCACACTGTGAGCTTCTCACAAGGTGCATTAGCAAGCCAGATAGAGCCCCACCCCATTTCCTGGATGGAGGACATCCAACATCAACTAGCCCAGTGCTTCTCAACCTTAACACAGGAGAAGCCTTGAAATATTTTTTTATGTTTCACTAAACCTGATAAGTTATTACAAATAAAAATAATAATAATAATGACAAAAAACAACACACACCCAGGGAAAATTGTAGTACCCCCTTACATTGGTGTTTAGTGGATAAATGTCCTCTTATGTTGGTGGCAAGGGGAAAAGTCCCATTGTACACTGGTGGTAAGTGGGAGAAGGACCTTCTTATATTAGTCGTCGACGGGAAAATAACCCCTAGTGGTCAGTGAGAGAAGGACAAATGATCTTAGATGTCAGTGGGAGACGGACTTTCCTTTAATTAATGGTCAGTGGAATGGGGTCCCCCCTTATATTAGTGGTCAGTGGAAGAAAGATCTCCTTATATAAGTGGTAACTGAGAGAAGGACCAAGGATATTAGTGGTCAGTGAGAGAAGGAACAATTATATTAGATGTCAGTGGGAGACGGACCTCCTATAATTAATGGTCAGTGGAATGGGGTCCCCCTTATATTAGTGACCAGTGGGAGAAAGATCTCCTTATATTAGTGGTAGCTGAGAGAAGGACCAAGGATATTAGTGGTCAGTGAGAGAAGGAACAATTATATTAGATGTCAGTGGGAGACGGACCTTCTTACATTGGTGGTTAGAGGGAAAATGACCCCTTATATTAGTGGTCAGTAGGAGAAGGACCTCTTATAGGGGTGTTCTTTCCCTCTGACCACTAATATAAAAGAGGTCCTTCTCCCCCTAACCACTGTTATAAGGGGGTCCTTTTCCCTCTGACATCTAATATAAGGTAGGCCCTTTCCCACGGACCACCAGTATAGGGCCCCCCCCCACTGTCTTTTTCACACTGACCGCTAATATAAGGGGGTCCTTTTCCCACTGACTACTAATATAAGGGTCTTTCTCCCCCTTCCCCATGACTAAGCTCCAGGGGATGGAGCAAAATGCGTTGGAGGCGTGGCCTGGCAGGAGCCCAGACTGAGGTTGTCTCTCATCACCATACAACCCCTGTGGATGTGCAGTACCAGGGATTCTCTGCTCCTTTCCTTCAGTCACTAATATAAGAGGGTCTTTCTCCCACTGACCACTAATATAAGGGGGCCTGTCTCCCACTGACCATTAATATAAGGGGGTCCTTTTCTCTCTGACCACTAATATAAGGGGTTCCCTTTTCCTCTGACCACTAATATTAGAAAGTCCGTCTCCCACTGACCTTTAATATAATTTGTCATTCTCTCATTCACCACTAATATCTCTGGTCATTCTCTCACTGACCACTAATTAAAGGGGGTCCTTTTCCTACTGACCACCTCTATATAAGGTTTTTTACCCCACACTGCTAAGTAATATAAGGAAGTCTCTCTCCCACTGACCACTAATATAAGGTTGTTTTTTTTTTCCCACTGACCACTAATATGAGTGGTCCTTCTTTCACTGACCATTATTATAAGGAGGTCATTCTCCCTCTGCCCACTAATATATTGGGTTCCTTACCCACTGACCACTGATATAAGTGGGTCCTTCTCCCCCTGATTACCAATACTGTATACAGGGGTTCTTTTCACACTGACCACTAATATAAAGGGGTCCTTATTCCACTGACCACTAAAATAAGGGTGTTCTTTCCCTCTGACCACTAATATATTAGTGGTCAGTGGAATAAGGACTCCTTTATATTAGTGGTCGGTGGGAAAAGAACCCCCTTAAAAGTATTGGTGATCAGGGGGAGAAGGACCCACTTATATTAGTGGGCAGGGGGAGAACGACCTCCTTATAATAATGGTCACACTGCGCGCTCCTTCTCCCTTACCATTCTGGGTGCCGCTGGCCGGTCCCGGGACAAGGCCGCACAGCACAAGCAGCACCAGCAGCACCAGCAGGAGGGCGGCAGGCAGAGGGTGAAGGTTGCAGCAGTCCATGTGCGCACTGAAAGAGGTAGATACAGCCAGGCGGGTGTCCAATCTCTTGGGCCCGGGATCCGGTATCCTTGTGTTCAGCAGGCTTCCTTGTGCTCAGTGGAGAACAGGGCGGGGTCGCCAATCCCTGCAGCCAATAGCCTTCAGTGTACAATAGAATTTTATATTTGTACACTGAAGAGAGAAGCCCATTGGCTGCCCCAGTTTCCCAGTCTCCTCTGCACTGAACACAAGGGGAAACAACACTCGTGGCGGCGGCCATTTTTGTGTAGCCGCTGCCGTTTATAGCCCGAAACATCCCCGATTTTCTCGGGACAAAAGCAAAATCCCAGGTAAAAAATCGGGACACGCATAATTCGGGACAAGGGTCCAAAATTCGAGATTGGCCCGGGAAAATCGGAACTGTTGGCAACTATGTCAGTGAAAGAAGGCCCCCTTATGTTAGTAGTCAAGGGGGAGAAGGAACTCCTTACATTAGTGCTGACAGGGAAAAGGACCCCCTAATTACTGTTATGGAGGAGAAGAACCCCCTTAAATTAGCAGTCAGGAGGAGAAGGACCTCTTTATATTAGTGGTCGGGGAAGAAGGACTTCCCTATATTACTGGTCAATGGGAGAAAGCCTCCTTTATATTAATGGTCAGGTGGAAAAGGGCCTTCATATAAAAAAGTGGTCAGTGGGAGAAGGACCCCCTGTACTTTAGTAGTCAGTGCGAGAAACACCCCCTTTTATTAGTGGCCAGGAGTAGAATGACCTTTTTATATTAGTGATCAGTGGAAAAACAACCCCTTTATATTAGTGGTCAGTCAGAAAAGGGCCCCTTTGTATTAATGGTCAATGGGAGGACTGCCAAGACAGCTAAAAAGACCATATCAGTGGCCACTGAAAGACATCTGAAAAAGGTAAGTATAAAAAAAATTAAATAGCAAAAAAAAACACACACAGAGGGGACACAACAATGCCCACAGTTGGGCTTGCAGTGGCAAGATGCATAGCATTAGGTAATAATATGGGGGAAGGGAATTGAGCTGGAGGCTACCATTTTAAACTTGGGGGGGGGGGGTTTGCTTTAGGCTATGTGTTGGAACAGCAGAAAGTGTTAGAAACTCCGGAGGGTACAGAGATTCTCAGTGTGACTTACAAGATTACTCCTCAGATGACTGCATCTCTATCTCCATTATAAATATAATGAGTATTACCAGCATGAAAGTGCTATTAATAGGAACTCTCCCTGCTAATCACATGAACTGCCGAACCAGTCACATCATTTCTTCTGAAAAGGGCAAATAAGTGAAAGAGATCAGGAGAGGCTTTTAATTTACAGACCTGAGTTGACGGGAGGATTAAAATGTTGTCGATCTGATCATACATCCACGTGAAAAGCACCATTACCAGCTCCCGACACCAACCGTAACCTACCTTCCTCGTGCTTAGACAATATGGTCTCTTTCATGGTCTTATTAATTAGAAGAAAATTGTGCCGTGCCTTGAAGTTTTCATACCCCTTGAAATTTCCCACATTTTGTCATGTTACAACCAAAAACGTAAATGTATTTTATTGGGATTTTATGTGATAGACCAACAAGTGGAAGTGGAAGGAAAATAATAAATGGTTTTCACATTTCTTTTTTTTTTTTTTACAAATAAATATGTAAATATGCAATTACAGCTGCAAGTCTTTTTGGGGATGTCTCTACCAGCTTTACTCATCTAGAGAGGGACATTTTTGCCCATTCTTCTTTGGAAAGTAGCTCAAGTTCTGTCAGATTGGATGGAGAGCATCTGTGAACAGCAATTTTCAAGTCTTGCTACAGATTCTCAATGTGATTTAGGTCTGGACTTGGACACTGACGGCCATTCTAACACATGAATATGCTTCGATCTAAACCATTCCATTGTAGCTCTGGCTGTATGTTTAGGGTCGTTGTCCTGCTAGAAGGTGAACCTTCTCCCCAGTCTCAAGTCTTTTGCAGACTCTAAAAGGTTTTCTTCTAAGATTGCCCTGTATTTGGCTCCATCCATCTTCCCATCAACTCTGACCAGCTTCCCTGTTCCTGCTGAAGAAAAGCATCCCCACAACATGATGCTGCCACCACCATGTTTCACGGTGGGGATGGTGTGTTCAGGGTGATGTGCAGTGTTAGTTTTCCCCCGCACATAGCGTTTTGCTTTTAGGCCAAAAAGTAACATTTTGGTCTCATCTGACCAGAGCACCTTCTTCCACGTGTTTTCTGTGTCCCCCACATGTTTCCTGTGTCCCCCACAGGGCTTCTCACAAACTGCAAACAGGACTTCTTATGACTCTCTTTCTACAATGTCTTTCTTCTTGCCACTCTTCCATAAAGGGCAGATTTGTGGAGAAGCATGACTAATATTTGTCCTGTGGACAGATTCTCCCACCTGAGCTGTGGATCTCTGCAGCCCCCCCCACAGTTACCATGGGCCTCTTGGCTGCTTCTCTGATGAATGCTCTCCTTGCCCGGCCTGTCAGTTTAGGTGGACGGCCATGTCTTGGTAGGTTTGCAGTTGTACCATACTCTTTCCATTTTCGGATGATGGATTAAACAGATCTCCGTGAGATGTTCAAAGCTTGGGATATTGTTTTTATAACCTAACCCTGCTTCTCCACAACTTTATCCCCGACCTGTCTGGTGTGTTCCTTGGCCTTCATGATGCTGTTTGTTCACTGTGGTTCTCTAACAAACCTCTGAGGGCTTTACAGAACAGCTGTATTTATACTGAGATTAAATTACACACTGGTGGACTCTATTTACTAATTATGTGACTTCTGAAGGCAATTGGTTCCAATAGATTTTAGTTAGGGGGTATCAGAGTAAAGGGGGCCAAATACAAATGCACGCCATAATTTTCATATATTTATTTGTAAAAAAAAATTGAAAACCATTTATTAGTTTCCTTTCACTTCACAATTATGTGCCACTTTGTGTTGGTCTATCACATAAAATCCCAATAAAATACATTTATGTTTTTTGGTTGTAACATGACAAAATGTGGAACATTTCAAGGGGTATGAATACTTTTTCAAGGCACTGTATACGTCACTGGAGTTCAGCTTTAACAGAAGCCAGTTTTCCACTGGCGTGCACTCGGCAAAGCCAGCATTAAAATAACCTAAAAACATTTTTTCTTTACTCTCTCAATCTTCTTTACAACACTGTGATCATGTGGAAAATACAATTAAGCAAAGCAACCCAATTTCTCTGCCCCGCAGCAATCAGAGGTGACCTGCAAACAGTGTTTTCTACACAGCCCTGTTATATTAGCCCTTCGGTATTTCTGTCCTTCTGCAAGAGCAGGAAGTTTGTGGCCTTATGAGATTAATTATACTACAAATTCTATTAACAAGTCTTTGTCTTTAGTCTGCAACACAAGCAGCGAACACAGCGCTTTTTAATTAAAAATCCAATCGTTACACAGTGCTGTGATCTCTAGCCTGGGGGCGAGAGAAACCAACGCTAAGAGACTTCATTGAGGGGAATGAGGAGGGGGACGCGTACCAGTTTGTTATCTGTGGTGGTCCTCAGTTCTGAAAGATGACTGTTCAAGATCTGACATTCATTGCGGAATGCATCACCCACCGAAAACCTATGAGAAGAGAAGAAACATACAAACTGACTTCAGTATTTGGCTTGAAAATGCCCATGAAACATATCTAATAAGAGGAGTCAGCAAACTACGGCACGTGTGCCCATGTGGACACTAAGAAGCACTACGTCATAGGCTGTAATTGACAGTTTACTATGCTTCCAATTATAAAGCCTAGCCGCAGGCCATCGTCTTTCCTGGTGACACTGAGGTTCAAGTGACTGTCCTCTTACCAGCACCAGCAAAGGCCCGCAAGGTGGCCACCTTGCGGACGTTCTTGGACAACATAAAGTAGCCTGCCTGCCTACCTCCTTCCTCCTCTAAGTGAAACTGCCAGCTGCAGCAGGTATGCATTCAAGACTTCTGCAATTATTGATGGTGCTAAGCAGAGCAGAGGTCTTTTATGGTGCGTGAATTGGGGCTGATCTTCAGATGAAGGAATTGGGGCTGATCAGAGGTCTGATGGTGCAGGAACTGGGGCTGATCTGAAGGGGCTGGAATTAGGGCTGATTTGAGGTCCGATTGTGCAGGAACTGGGGCTGATATGAAGGTGCAGTAATTAGGGCTGATTTGAGTTCTGAGGGTATAGAAACTGGGGCTGATCTTATGGTGCAGGAATTGGGGCTGATTTGAGGTCTGACGGTGCAGGAACTGGGGCTGATATTAAGGTGCAGGAATTGGGGCTGATTTGAAGTCTGACGGTGCATGAACTGGGGCTGATCTGAAGGTGCAGGAATTGGGGCTGATTTGAAGTCTGACGGTGCAGGAACTGGGGCTGATCTTATGGTGCAGGAATTGGGGCTGATTTGAGGTCTGATGGGGCAGGAACTGGGCTGATCTTAAGGTGCAGGAATTGGGGCTGATTTGAGGTCTGAGGGTATAGAAACTGGGGCTGATCTTATGGTGCAGGAATTGGGACTGATTTGAGGTCTGACGGTGCAGGAACTGGGGCTGATCTTAAGGTGCAGGAATTGGGGCTGATTTGAAGTCTGACGGTGCAGGAACTGGGGCTGATCTGAAGGTGCAGGAATTGGGGCTGATTTGAGGTCTGAGGGTATAGAAACTGGGACTGATCTTATGGTGCAGGAATTGGGGCTGATTTGAGGTCTGATGGTGCAGGAACTGGGCTGATCTTAAGGTGCAGGAATTGGGGCTGATTTGAGGTCTGAGGGTATAGAAACTGGGGCTGATCTTATGGTGCAGGAATTGGGACTGATTTGAGGTCTGACGGTGCAGGAACTGGGGCTGATCTTAAGGTGCAGGAATTGGGGCTGATTTGAAGTCTGACGGTGCAGGAACTGGGGCTGTTCTGAAGGTGCAGGAATTGGGGCTGATTTGAGGTCTGAGGGTATAGAAACTGGGACTGATCTTATGGTGCAGGAATTGGGGCTGATTTGAGGTCTGATGGTGCAGGAACTGGGCTGATCTTAAGGTGCAGGAATTGGGGCTGATTTGAGGTCTGAGGGTATAGAAACTGGGGCTGATCTTATGGTGCAGGAATTGGGACTGATTTGAGGTCTGACGGTGCAGGAACTGGGGCTGATCTTAAGGTGCAGGAATTGGGGCTGATTTGAGGTCTGACGGTGCAGGAACTGGGGCTGATCTGAAGGTGCAGGAATTGGGGCTGATTTGAGGTCTGATGGTGCAGGAACTGGGCTGATCTTAAGGTGCAGGAATTGGGGCTGATTTGAGGTCTGAGGGTATAGAAACTGGGGCTGATCTTATGGTGCAGGAATTGGGACTGATTTGAGGTCTGACGGTGCAGGAACTGGGGCTGATCTTAAGGTGCAGGAATTGGGGCTGATTTGAGGTCTGACGGTGCAGGAACTGGGGCTGACCTGAAGGTGCAGGAATTGGGGCTGATCTGAGGTATAATGGTACATGAACTGGGACTGACCTGAAGGAACAAAAGCAAGGAGCACAGTAGCAGGTGAAATTTGAATGCCGATGTTTCAGTGGAGCACAATACCTTGAAAAAGTCCTTTGAATGCTGAGAATCTTTGCTATATAGCTACAGTTGTGCTCATAAGTTTATATACCCTGGCAGAATTTATGATTTATTGGCCATTTTTCAGAGAATATGAATGATAACACAAAAAACATTTCTTTCACTCATGGTTAGTGTGTGGCTGAAGCCATTTATTATCAATCAACTGTGTTTACTCTTTTTAAACCATAATCACAACAGAAACGCCCCAAATGACCCTGATCAAAACTTTACATACCCTGGTGATTTTGGCCTGATAACATGCACACAAGTTGACACTAAGGGGTTTGGATGGCTATTAAAGGTAACCATCCTCACCGGTGATCTGTTTGCTTGTAATTAGTGTGTGTGTATAAAAGATCAATGAGTTTCTGGACTCCTGACAAACCCTTGCATCTTTCATCCAGTGCTGCACTGACGTTTCTGGATTCTGAGTCATCGGGGAAAGCAAAAGAATTATCAAAGGATCTGCGGGAAAAGGTAGTTGAACTGTATAAAACAGGAAAGGGATATAAAAAGACATCCAAGGAGTTGAGAATGCCAATCAGCAGTGTTCAAACTCTAATCAAGAAGTGGGAAATAAGGGGTTCTAGTGAAACCAAACCACGGTCATGTAAACCAACTAATATTTCAGCCACAACTGCCAGGAAAATTGTTCGGGATGCAAAGAAAACCCCACAAATAACTTCAGATGAAATACAGGACTCTCTGAAAACATGCGGTGTGGCTGTTTCAAGATACACAATAAGGTGGCACTTGAAGAAATATGGGCTGCATGGTCGAGTCGCCAGAAAAAATCCATTACTACACAAATGCCACAAAGTATTCCACTTACAATATGCCAAACAGCACAGAGACAAGCCTCAAACCTTCTGGCACAAAGTCATTTGGAGTGATGAGACCAAAATTGAGCCTTTTGGCCACAACCATAAACGCTACATTTGTGGAGGAGTCAACAAGGCCTATGATGAAAGGTCCACCATTCCTACTGTGAAACACGGAGGTGGATCACTGATGTTTTGGGGATGTGTGAACTACAAAGGCACAGGAAATATGGTCAAAATTGTTGGCAAGATGAATGCAGTATGTTATCAAAAAATACTGGAGGAACATTTGCATTCATCAGCCAGGAAGCTGCGCATGGGACGTACTTGATCTGTCATTGGCTACAGCAGAATAAAGTGAAGGTTCTGGAGTGGATATCTCAGTCTCTTGACCTCAATACCATTGAGCCCCTCTGGGGAGATCTCAAACGTGCCGTTCATGCGAGACAGCCCAATAATTTACAAGAAACTGGAGGCTTTTTGCCAAGAGGAATGGGCAGCTTTACCATCTGAGAAAATAAAGAGCCTCATCCACAAATAGCACAAAAGACTTCAAGCTGTCATTGATGTTACAATACAACAAGTGAAGACGCAACAACTTCAAAAACCATATTAGACCCAGTAAAGAATCTACAGTTATGGATGTTATAACTGAATAAAATAATACATAATCTAAAAATGGGTCTAAGATCAATCCGTTTAGTATGCACAGTCTATCAAAGTCTGTATGCAAATGGTGCAGAGGGTTAAAAGTCCAGAGCAAGCAGGGCTGCCATCATATGTGAACAGAAACCATGTTCAGGGAGCTGCAAAGAAACAATGAGAGAGGCGCCCCTGGGTGCAGTAGTTTTTTAACAGGCTTTAATATTAAACATAGTAAGTAAAACTCACATTTTGCAGAAAGTGACAGGCATAACAGTATGGATATAAGTATGTCAAGCGTGACGATCCTCAGTCCTAGGCCACCTGTATCCTCTAACGCAGTGGTCTTGATCCAAGGGGTGTCCACCAATAGATGTATAGAGCCGGCTCCAGAGGACAGGAAATCAAAGGAACTCTAAGCGAGGTGTGAGGCGCACAAGATGGCGGGGCTGCAGGGGATGACGTCACTGCTAATGGACGCGTTTCGTGAGCATGCGCACTGCGGTGTACTGGCAAGCCGCGCTCCTTTCTCAACTCCTTTCCAAGACAATATCCTCAACAAATTGTAAAAATCCTTTCTTCTCAAAGACTTCTACCAGATCCCTTATTTTGACCACCTCCCTAAGGTACATAAGAGTTTAGAAAATCCCCCAGGCAGGCCGATAGGGGGCGCTATGGATAGCGTCACTACAGGGCTTAACCTGTACATTGACCAACTCTTACAGCCCATCGTACACCAATTGGAATCATATATTAGAGACGGGATCCATCTGTTAGAACTCCTTTCTGTCTACAAGTGGGAGCCAACATATGTTTGGCTCTCACTTGATGTCAATTCTTTATATACATCAATCCCTCATGCTTTTGGCCTTCTGGCCTTGGAATACTTCCTATCCCAAGATCCCCTAATTAACCCCAGCCAGGCCTCCTTTATTTTAGATGCCACATCATTTTGTCTGACCCATAATTATTTTAAATTTGATGGTGACGTTCACTTACAGCAACAGGGAACAGCCATGGGGGCCAATTTTGCGCCCTCCTATGCAAATTTGGCTATGGGTTTTTGGGAGAACCAATACATCCTCAACCACAACCCCTTTTCGGGCCATATTGTATTTTTCGGTCGCTATATCGACAATATAATCATAATTTGGAATGGCTCCGTTGATACCATCAACCCATTTGTGGACCACTGCAATAATAACCAATATGGTTTATCTTTTACCTTTGTCACCGACCCCAACTCACTAGCCTTCTTAGACCTTGAGCTAGGTCATGATGAAGTAACTTCTACCATTATTTCTAAAGAACTATGTCAAACCAACTGCAGGTAATTCTTACCTGCACCATAAAAGCTGTAATTTTCCTAAATGGATTGACAATATCCCTAAAAGCCGGTTCTGCCGTTTACGGCAGAACTGTACGAGAGATGTTGATTATGTCGACCAAAGCTTACTACTTAACCACTTCTCCACCAGGCCTATTCTGACACTTCTCTCCTTCAAGTAAAAATCATAATTTTTTTGCTAGAAAATTAATCAGAACCCCCAAATATTATATTATTTTTTTTACCAGACACCCTAGGGAATAAAATGGCGGTCATTGCAACTTTTTATCTTGCGCGGTATTTGCACAATCATTTTTTAAACGCCTTTCTTGGGGAAAAAAACGGTTTCACGAATTAAAAAATAACAAAACAGTAAAGTTAGCCCAATTTTTTTGTATAATGTGAAAGATGCTGTTACGCCGAGTAAATAGATACCTAACATGTCACGCTTAAAAATTGCGCACACTCATAGAATGGCGCCAAACTTCGGTACTTAAAAATCTCCATAGGCGACGCTTTAATTTTTTTTACAGGTTACCATTTTCGAGTTAGAGGAGGTCTAGTGCTAGAATTGTGGCTCGCACTCTACCGCACACGGCAATACCTCACATACGGGGTTTGAACGGCGTTTACATATGTGGGCGTAACTTACATGCGTGTTCGCTTCTGAGCGCGAGCTACCGGGGACAGGGGCGTTTTACTTTTTTTAATTTTTTTTTCATTTTACAGAATTTTTTTTATTTTGACACTTTTTTTTTAGATTTTTTGGGTCACTTTTATTCCTATTACAAGGAATGTAAACATCCCTTGTAATAGGAATCATTGTGACAGGTCCTCTTTATGGAGAGATGTGGGGTCAATAAGACCCCACATCTCTCCTCCAGGCTGGAAACCATGAGATCGGTGAAAAAAAATTCACCGATCTCATGCTGACAGCTGCAATTGCGGCTTTGTTTACTTCCGGGTACCGGGCGTGACGTCAAAACTTCGCGCCGGGACTCTGACGCTCATAGAGACTGGAAATCTCTATCGTCGTGAGCCGGCGCTGGCCGATTCGTTCTCCGGGCCCCCGATGGCACAGGAGAGCCCGGAGAAGCACCGGATGGCGGCGGGAGGGGGGGGATGTCCCCTCTCGCCGCCTATAAGAACGATCAAGCGGCGGAACTGCTGCTTTGATCATTCTTATGGTGCGCAGAATCGCCGGCATGACAGAATGATATCTGAATGATGCCTGTAGCGGCAGGCATCATTCAGATATCCCCCCTCAAACTCAAGGACGTCATATGACGTCCTTGGTGGAGAAGTGGTTAAGAAGAAGTTCAGTGACAAAGAATATCCGGACACCCTCATTGACCAAGCTTTCCAACATTATCTTAAGGGTAAATCTCCGAAAGTGGCCCGAGAACCAGAAAATCATTCTGTTCGGTTCACTACCACATTTCATTTCCAATTTAAAAAAAGGAAAAAATATTGGCCAACCTTTGGAATATCCTTTTGCAGGATCCACTTCTGAAGTCCATCGTCCCGGAACGCCCCAAAGTTACATATCGCAGAGCGCCTAATTTGAAAAGCAAAATAGCTCTGAGCAAAATCCGATCCAGTGATATTCCCCAGCAAAACCTGTCCTTATACCACTGGTTGGGATGTATCGGTGTTGCAAACCCCTATGTTAAACTTGTAAATATGTTAAACATGGTCAGAAAGCTTTTACCACTAAAGGAAAAACATACCAATTGAAAGATTTTTATAATTGTTCCTCAGAATTTGTCGTATACGGGCTTAGTTGTCCGTGCGGCCTACTGTATGTGGGCCGCACCATACGAGCCCTGAGAACTAGATTAAGGGAACACAGGAGATTGATCGAAGGGGGGAATCGATCCACAGTGTCCCTAGACATTTTTCTGTAGCCCATCAAAAATCCACTAATGGCTTGCAAGTCTGGGTGATTGAACAGATATCCAGTTTTTCTCCCAGTGGCAGAACGTTCCAAAAAACTTTGCACCAGAGAAACCTTCTGGATTTACAATCTCGATGTTCTCTCGCCTGGCGGTATTAATGAAGGAATTGAAATCTCTACCATCTTATATCTTTTATTCTTTTGATACTGGTACTGCTTTTATTATTTTATTGTTTTTATCCACAGTCACCATTTTATGTCATTAAGTGTTATTATATGCTAGCATGTGCCACTCTTCACTTCTTTTTATACAGAAAGATTGTTTTAACTTAATAATTTTTTTAGATTTGTCTACATATATTTTTTATTTATATATTTATATATATATATATATATTTTTTTTTACATATTGTACACCTATCCTCCTTATACTATTCACATACTGCATGTGCATAAGTATAAGTACCGGATTTTTCCCTGTATAAGACGCTACTTTTTGCTAAAATAATTAGACTGAAAATCAAGCAGCGTCTTGTACACGGTCAGTCAGCCTTGGAGAGAGACACGCGGGTGCGTAGCTGGTCATAGGTCGTCGAACGGCTTCCTCCAATCACGAGCGTTGTGTTAGTGATGAGTTAGAGGAGGAGGTGGAGAGTGTGCAGATGCGATTCCATTGGACGTGGAGAGTGTGCAGATGCGATCCCATTGAATTGGGTCCTAAACTCATGGCATGGCATCAAACAAGAGGTGATTGTGAAGTCCTTCAAGAAATGTGGAATCAGCAATGCCATGGACGGAACTGAGGATGATCTCACATATACAGGTCCTTCTCAAAAAATTAGCATATTGTGATAAAGTTCATTATTTTCTGTAATGTACTGATAAACATTAGACTTTCATATATTTTAGATTCATTACACACAACTGAAGTAGTTAAAGCCTTTTCTTGTTTTAATATTGATGATTTTGGCATACAGCTCATGACAACCCAAAATTCCTATCTCAAAAAATTAGCATATCATGAAAAGGTTCTCTAAACGAGCTATTAACCTAATCATCTGAATCAACTAATTAACTCTAAACACCTGCAAAAGATTCCTGAGGCTTTTAAAAACTCCCAGCCTGGTTCATTACTCAAAACCGCAATCATGGGTAAGACTGCCGACCTGACTGCTGTCCAGAAGGCCATCATTGACACCCTCAAGCAAGAGGATAAGACACAGAAAGAAATTTCTGAACGAATAGGCTGTTCCCAGAGTTCTGTATCAAGGCACCTCAGTGGGAAGTCTGTGGGAAGGAAAAAGTGTGGCAGAAAACGCTGCACAACGAGAAGAGGTGACCGGACCCTGAAGAAGATTGTGGAGAAGGACCGATTCCAGACCTTGGAGGACCTGCGGAAGCAGTGGACTGAGTCTGGAGTAGAAACATCCAGAGCCACCGTGAACAGGCGTGTGCAGGAAATGGGCTACAGGTGCCGCATTCCCCAGGTCAAGCCACTTTTGAACCAGAAACAGCGGCAGAAGCGCCTGACCTGGGCTACAGAGAAGCAGCACTGGACTGTTGCTCAGTGGTCCAAAGTACTTTTTTCGGATGAAAGCAAATTTTGCATGTCATTCGGAAATCAAGGTGCCAGAGTCTGGAGGAAGACTGGGGAGAGGGAAATGCCAAAATGCCTGAAGTCCAGTGTCAAGTACCCACAGTCAGTGATGGTCTGGGGTGCCATGTCAGCTGCTGGTGTTGGTCCACTGTGTTTTATCAAGGGCAGGGTCAATGCAGCTAGCTATCAGGAGATTTTGGAGCACTTCATGCTTCCATCTGCTGAAAAGCTTTATGGAGATGAAGATTTCATTTTTCAGCACGACCTGGCACCTGCTCACAGTGCCAAAACCACTGGTAAATGGTTTACTGACCATGGTATTACTGTGCTCAATTGGCCTGCCAACTCTCCTGACCTGAACCCCATAGAGAATCTGTGGGATATTGGGAAGAGAAAGTTGAGAGACGCAAGACCCAACACTCTGGATGAGCTTAAGGCCGCTATCGAAGCATCCTGGGCCTCCATAACACCTCAGCAGTGCCACAGGCTGGTTGCCTCCATGCCACGCCGCATTGAAGCAGTCATTTCTGCAAAAGGATTCCCGACCAAGTATTGAGTGCATAACTGAACATAATTATTTAAAGGTTGACTTTTTTTGTATTAAAAACACTTTTCTTTTATTGGTCGGATGAAATATGCTAATTTTTTGAGATAGGATTTTTGGGTTTTCATGAGCTGTATGCCAAAATCATCAATATTAAAACAAGAAAAGGCTTGAACTACTTCAGTTGTGTGTAATGAATCTAAAATATATAAAAGTCTAATGTTTATCAGTACATTACAGAAAATAATGAACTTTATCACAATATGCTAATTTTTTGAGAAGGACCTGTATAAACAGTGACTCAGAAGACAGCAGTGATGCAAACGAAGTTGAAGAAATTCTGTCTGGAACTAGTGATGAAGAAGAGAACATTGATGCAACAGAGGCTGAATAAAGTGATATGCTGCATAATACATAATACTGGTATGTAAACTTTACTGAATAAAAATGTGTTCTGTTTTACCTATGTTTAAAACATTGATTTCTTGATTTTGGGTTGAAAAGTGGGGGGCGTCTTATACACGGAAAAATACGGTATGCCACCCCTTTTAAATAGATAGCTGAATTCATATGTACATAGCTTAAACATAAATACTATCAGAATAATGTATATAAAAATCACCTATTTTCATTTATATGTTATTTTTATTCATTTAATAACTTATCATCACCCATTATATCCCAGCCTTATTCCTATTATTATATAGTTCAGTCTCCAGCACCCTGCACATTTCCCCTCTTTATTTACATCATGTATTTATTGTTTCATTTGGTGCCCAGTTTTTTCCAGCCCCTTGTTTATTTTTAGTACATTATGTGTTTTAATATATCCAGAGCCGTTTTCCGTCCATCTTTTAGTTTCACCTTGGTCCAGCCCACTTGTTCCTTTCACTTCCCTTATATACGGCGTTGTTTGGTAATGTCACTATGTCAGTTGAGAAAGGAGCGCAGCTCATGAAACGCGTCCATTAGCAGTGACGTCATCTCCTGCAGCCCCACCGTCTTGTGCGCCTCACTTGGAGTTCCTGTCCCCTGGAACCGGCTCTATACATCTATTGGTGGACACCCCCTGGATCAAGACCACCGCGTTAGAGGATACAGATGGCCTAGGACTGAGGATCGTCACGCTTGATATACTTAAATCCATACTGTTACGCCTTTCACTTTCTGCAACATGTGAGTTTTACTTACTATGTTTAAAATGAAAGCCTGTTAAAAAACTACTTCACCCAGAGGCGCCTCTCTCCTTGTTTCTCTGTCATTGATGTTAAAGGGAGCAATACACGGTATTAAAAGGGGTTGTAAAGGTAAATGTTTTTTCACCTTAATGCATCCTATGCATTAAGGTGAAAAAACATCCGACAGTACTGCCCCCCCCCCGAGCCCCCGTTTTACTTACCTTACCCCTCGAAAGTCCCGCGCTCGTCCCCGTCATCCTCCTCGGTTCTCAGCCTGGCCGTCGTTTGGCTACACTGGATGGATTGAAATCAGCGCAGCCATTGGCTGGCGCTGCTGTCAATCACATCCAATGACGCGGCGTGCCCGGGGGCGGGGCCGAGTGATACAGTCGGCGGCTATGGCCGCCGCTGTATCACGGGAGCGCGCCCGCAATAACTCCACATTATGCGAGCTCGCTCGCATGAAGGTGTGGAGTCCTTGTGGGGAGGAGCCGAGACAGCCGCCGAGGGACCCCAGAAGACCAGGACCGGGGCCACTCTGTGCAAAACGAGTTGCACAGTGGAGGTAAGTATAACATGTTTGTTATTTTTTTATTTTTTACATTTTTCCTTTACTGATCCTTTAAGAACTGGGGTATGTAAACTTTTGATCAGGGTCATTTGGGTAGTTTCTGTTGTAATTATGATTTAAAAAGAGTAAACACAGTTGATTGATAATAAATGGCTTCAGCCAAAAACACTAACCATGAGTGAAAGAAAAGTTTTTGTGTTATCATTCATATTCTCTGAAAAATGGCCAAGAAATCATAAATTCTGCCAGGGTATGTAAACTTATGAGCACAACCGTATATAACAATTTATATATACACCAATATATCATTATATCCGCCCACCTAATATTGAGTATTGCCTCCAAAAGCAGCCCTGAGGCATGGACTGCAATAGACAAAGCGTTACATTGTCTCCACCGCCTTGCCTTCTTCCCATACTGCATCCTGGTGCCATCTCTTCCCCAGGTGTGTGACACACCCGGCCATTCACATGATGTAAAAAAAAAAAAAAACTTGATTCATCAGACCAGGCCACCTTCTTCCATTGGTCTGTGGTTCAGTTCTGATGCTCAAGTGTCTATTATTGGCACTTTTGGCTGTGGACACGGGTCAGAATGGGCACCCTGACCGGTCTGCAGATACAAAGCCCCATACACAACAAACTGTGATGCACTGTGCATAGCACCCAGCTGTCCCTGATTTTGAGGGACTGTCCCTGATTTGGAACAAAGTCCCTCTGTCCCTCTTTCCTCCTCATTTGTCCCCCATGTTGGTCTGATCTATATAGTTGTATATAAAATGCACTTTTAATCTTTCAAATAGTGTTTCCCAGTGCTAAACCTTTCATCCAATTTTTTTATTTCTGCATTGCTAAATTTCAAAAGCCGATATAAAGAAATAGTAAAGGTTAAAAAAAAAAAAAGCACTTGTGGGTTTAACTAATACCTTTTTTGGTATAATTCTCCTTTAAGGGGGCATGGCAGGGTGTGTGTTCTATGTCTACCTACTTTTGCAAATAGGTGTCCCTCGTTCCTATCGCAAAAAGTTGGGAGGCATGACTGTGTTCTAACACCTTTCTATCGGAACCAGCAGTAACTTTTTTGCAGCAATTTGAGCTCCAGTAGCTCTTCTATTGGATCGGACTACACAGGCCAGCCTTCACTCCCCAAGTGTATCAATGAGCCTTGGCCGCCAATGACCCTGTAGCAGGTTCACTGGTTTTCCTTCCATGGATAAGAACTTTTGGTAGTGTCTGGCCACTGCAGACCGGGAACATCCCACAGGAACTGCAGTTTTGGAGTTCCTCTGACCCAGTCGTCCATCCATTACAATTTGGCCCTTGTCAAAGTCACTCAAATCCTTAGGCTTGCCCATTTTTCTCTCCTTTTGATTCATCAATTTCAGGGACAACGTGAACATTTGCTTGCTAATATATGCCACCCACAGTAAGCGGCCATTGTAACAAGATAATCAATGTTATTCACTTTAGGCTCCATTCACACTTGTACGACTCCAAAGTTGCGCCGACTTTGAAGTGCAACTTTGGTGCAACTTTGACTCATCTTTGGATGGCTGCAACTTGGATATGACTTTGGCTTTGACCAGTGATAATGGACAACTGTTGCATTATTTAATATTTAGGTACGACTTTCATGCAACTTTTGAGGGTCAACATTGAAGTCTATGGCCCTCAAGTTGCGACTTTAAAGCCTCGTACACACGACCGAGTTTCTCGGCAAGAACCAGCAAGAAACTTGCTGGCAGAGATTTCTTGCAGAGAAATTTGTTCGTGTGTATGGTTTCTCGTCAAGAAAAGCGACAAGAATCTCGACGAGAAAATAGAGAACCTGCTCTCTATTTTCTCGTCGAGATTCTCGTTAGCCTGTTTCTCGACGAGAAAATTGAGTGTGTGTACACTTACCTGTTCGCCGGGAAGCCCGCGCATGCTCGAAATGACTTAGACGCATGCGCGGTAGCTTCCTAGGCATAGGTAGGGTGAACCAAGATGGCGGCGACGGCATCGAATGTGACGAGCGCATGCTCGTCGTATTCGATGACGTCACCGCGTACGCTCCATTCAAAGAACCGCGGGTTCTTTGAAATGAGCGTGTGTACACTCGGCCGGGACAAGTTTCTTGTCCAAGGATCTCGTCGTAAAAAACGACATGTTTTTAACGACGAGATTCTCGGCCGTGTGTACGAGGCTTTAGTCTCACATATATGAATTGTTATCATTGGAAAACATGTGGAAAGACTTGCCATGGGACATTGATGTCAAAAGTTGCACAAGTGTAAATGGAGCCTAACCTGTCAGTGGTCATAATGTTATGGCTGAATTTCTATATATATATATATTGTGAGGGGGTTAGCTCGGCAGCGGGTGTGTGTGACCCCCGGGATGGGCTCCCCACACAAAAACAGGCCCAGCAAACGGAGGTTGTGGTTTTCAAAATCAAAAAGGTGCGGTTTATTTTCTATTTACAGTGACAAAACACAGCAAAGCAAAAGAAACATAAACAAAATAAATCCTGGTCAACTTGACCTCTGACTAAACATACAGGGTTCCTAACTAACCACTGGGATCAGCCTAGTGCTGTCCTAGTCCCTAAGTCCCTGGTTTTAAATGTCCAAGCAAATAGCCACACAGGCTTTGTCTCACCGCACAGGGGTTCACTCTCCCTAGACAGTCCACACAGGTCTGGTTCCAGGCATGAGCAAACACCTAATGAATCTGGGAGTTCTTATAGAGGCCTAAATGAGCTGACAAGCTTCAGCTGGTCTCATCAACTCCCTGTCTGCACGACGCCCCACACTCTCCCTAGAGGTATGAGTCATCCATGAGCCCACTAGCCTCAGCTGGGCTTATACAACTCTCCACCTAGTTGTATAAGTCGGCGTAAAGCCTGAATCTGGGCGAAATATATCTACCCCCCTGGATGCAACCAGGTGACTTTACCTTCCTGCTGTCACATACCCCCCCCTCTTGTTTTAACCTCGGGGTTGGAACACCAGCAATCAGGCATTCATGTACTCGAGACAAAGCATCCACATTCCCCATTTGAACGCCAGGGCGATGCTTTACTGTGAAGTTGAATTCCTGGAGGGCCAGGAACCACCTATTCACTCTTCTATTTGTTTCCTTGTTTTGAGCCATCCACTTTAACGGAGCGTGATCCGTAACCATGTCAAAGTGCCTACCTAGCAGGTAGTACCGAAGGGAATCTAGAGCCCACTTCACCGCTAAACACTCCTTTTCAACGGTGGCGTAATTTACCTCATGGGACTTCAACTTCCTGCTGAGGTAAATGACTGGGTGCTCTTCCCCGTTCCAGACCTGGGACAATACTGCTCCTAACCCCACATCTGATGCATCACTTTGTACGACAAAGTCTTTAGAGAAGT
Organism: Rana muscosa; assembly: GCA_029206835.1. NCBI lineage: Eukaryota > Metazoa > Chordata > Amphibia > Anura > Ranidae > Rana > Rana muscosa. The sequence goes on from CM055120.1 coordinate 29,461,635, forward strand.
CGGGTGAGTACAATACTGGCTGGCTACATAAGGCTTGTTTCAAGAATTGGAATGCTGCCTCAGCCTCGGGGGTCCATTTAATCATGACCGACCCTTTCCCCTTCGTCAGGTTGGTTAGGGGCACAGCCTTAGAAGCAAAGTGGGGAATGAATCGCCGATAATACCCAGCGATTCCCAGAAAGGCTCGTACCTGCTTCTTGCTGTTGGGACGTGGCCAACTCTGGATGGCCTCGATTTTGTTGAGTTGGGGTTTTATTACTCCCCTCCCAATGGTGTACCCAAGATATTTGGCCTCCTCCTGCCCAATGGTACACTTCTTGGGGTTAGCCGTAAACCCCGCTTCCCGAACAGAGTCCAGGACTGCTTGCACTTTTGGCAGATGTGAGGCCCAATCTGTGCTATGGACAATTACGTCATCCAGGTAAGCCGCAGCATACTTCCGATGGGGCCTCAGCATCTGGTCCATTTTCCGCTGGAATGTGGCCGGCGCATTCTGTAACCCGAACGGCATTCTTTTATATTGGAACGCCCCGTCTGGGGTTACAAATGCGGTTTTCTCTTTGGCCGACTTGGCCAGGGGGATTTGCCAATACCCTTTTGTGAGGTCAAGAGTCGTCATGTATCGGGCTGTTCCCAGCCGGTCGATCAACTCATCAATACGTGGCATGGGGTAGGTGTCAAATTTTGTAACTTTGTTCAACTGACGAAAATCGTTACAAAATCGCCAGCTCCCATCCGGTTTAGGCACCAACACAATGGGACTAGACCAATCACTTTGGGACTCCTCTATCACCCCTAAGTTCAGCATTTTCTGTACTTCCTCCCGTATTGCCTCCCGTCGGGCCTCTGGGATCCGATAGGGTTTTAACTTCACCCTTTCACCGGGTGGGGTAATGATGTCATGCTCTACCCCAGATGTTTGTCCCGGCAGCTCAGAGAATACCTCCTTGTTGCGAAGCACAAACTCCTTAACCTCCTGTTGTTGGGGTTGTGACAAGGTGGCTGCTATTCCAACCTCAGGAATCACGCAACCAGTTTGAGCTGGTGACCAAGTGTCTGCGACTAGGGACTCTCTATCCCTCCAGGCTTTCAACAGATTAACGTGATAGATCTGTTCGGGCTTTCGCCTTCCTGGTTGTCTGACCTTGTAATTCACTTCGCTCACTTTTTCCATTATCTCATAGGGGCCTTGCCATTTGGCAAGGAATTTACTTTCAACCGTAGGGACAAGTACCAGTATCCTATCCCCCGGGGAAAAGGTACGGGTCTTGGCTCCACGGTTGTACACTCTCTGCTGTGCTAACTGCGCTTGGGCCAAATGTTCCTTCACGATGGGCATTACCTGTGCAATTCGGTCTTGCATCAGGGAGACATGCTCAATCACACTCCTGTGGGGAGAACTCTCACTTTCCCAAGTTTCCTTGGCAATATCCAACAGCCCTCTTGGGTGTCTCCCATACAGTAACTCAAAGGGTGAGAATCCCGTAGAGGATTGGGGCACCTCCCTAATAGCAAACATCAGATAAGGAAGTAGACAGTCCCAATCCTTTCCATCTCTATCCACCACTTTCTTCAACATTTGTTTTAGGGTTTTGTTGAATCTTTCAACCAGCCCATCGGTTTGGGGGTGATACACAGATGTACGTAATTGCGTCACTTTGAACAATTTACACAGCTCCTTCATAACCCGGGACATAAAGGGTGTACCTTGGTCCGTAAGCAGTTCTTTACAAATACCCACCCGGCTAAACACAAGAGAAAGCTCTTTGGCTATGGTTTTGGCCGAGGTATTTCGGAGAGGGATCGCTTCTGGATAACGGGTGGCATAGTCCATTATAACTAATATGTACTGGTGCCCCCTAGCGGACTTGATTATAGGACCTACCAAATCCATGGCGATCCTCTCAAACGGGACCTCAATGATGGGTAGAGGGACCAGCGGGCTACGGAAATGTGGCATCGGGGCCAACCTCTGACACACAGGGCAGGAGGAACAATAATTTTCTATGTCCTTCATCACCCCCGGCCAATAGAATCTCTGTAATACCCTCTCTCGGGTTTTCTCTGTCCCCAGATGACCTCCAAGAATGTGCCCATGGGCCAACTCCAACACCAACTTCCTGTAAGGTTTGGGCACCACAAGCTGCTCAACGGTTTCTTCTGCCCTTTTTGCCACCCGATACAGTAGGTCCTTCTCTACGCTGAAGTATGGGTAAGTGCAGGTATTATCTGGGTTCACTAACTCGCCATCTATTTTCACTACGTTTTCCCGTGCCTTTATTAGGGCGGGGTCTCTCAACTGTTCTGTGGCAAAGTTTTCCCTGTGAACCTCAAGATCAGAAAACTCCACAGACGGTAGGTTTTCATCTGAGGAGGTGGGCTCCTCTCCAGTTTCTTGAGTCTCCCCTGCCAATACTGATAAGGGAAATTCCGGAGAGTCCTCACCACTCTCAGGGGAGTTCTGGCTATCACATTCCTGGTACATAGGGGCACCAGTGGGGGGCTCAGGATCATCCCACAGTTCCCAGAACTTCGGAAAATCCCTTCCCACAATGGCGTCATGCGGTAACTGAGATACTAAGCCCACTGGATGAGAGAGGGTACCTTTGGGGGTCTCGAAACACACTGTAGTCACTGGATACTCTCGGGTGTCCCCATGCACACAAATAACAGCTACCTTGCTATTCCCAGAGACCTCTGTTTTAACTAACTCAGCCTTTATCAGGGTCACAAGGCTACCTGAATCCAGCAATACCACAACATTTCTACCATTAACACACATTTTGCATAAATGTTTCTCAGTTCCTCGAATGGCAGTGCATGCGACTGTCGCACACAGCGACTGACGTCTGCCCGTCAGAAAGTCACACTGCATGGGTTCCTCCACAACCGGGCAATTGGCTGCAATATGTCCCGCTTGCCGGCAGCGGTAGCAAACGATCCTTCTTGCCGCCTCTTGAGCCGCTGATTTCCCAGGCTGTTCTCGCCAAACTTGGGGTAGAGCTCCCACCCTCTCACTCTCTCCACCCTCACCCCTTGGAATCCTCTTATCCGCCCCTGGGGATGGTCTGGTCTTAGGGTGGAAAGTCCGAGAGTCTCTGGAAGAGGCCGTCAGGTTCTCTGTAGCCAAGTATTTCTCCACACGATCCACAAGACCATCGGCCGTCTCTGGGTCTCCATGGCTTACCCACTTTTGGATGGCAGTAGGAAGAGCTCTCAAAAATCGATCCATTACAACACGTTCCACAATCTTTGGTGCGGACAAAGTCTCTGGCTGTAGCCACTTTCTGCTCAGGTGAATGAGATCATACATTTGAGACCTGGGGGGTTTTCCAAGCTGGAAAGTCCAGTTATGCACACGCTGAGCCCGGACAGCCTGGGTGACACCCAGCCTTGCCAATATTTCAGCTTTTAGCATCACATAGTCTTTTGCTTGGTTAGGCTCTAGGTCATAGTAAGCTTTCTGCGATTCACCAGTTAACAGAGGAGCCACCAGTCCAGCCCACTGCTCCTCAGGCCACTTTTCTCTTTCAGCGGTCCTTTCAAATGTGGTCAAAAATACCTCTGGATCATCCTCTCCAGTCATTTTTGTCAATAAACGACTCACCCCAAAGGACGCGGTATTAGTGGGACGGCTTTCCTCACTGGTCTGCGGACGTTGCTGCATTACTGCTTCCATCTGTTGTTGTAGTCTCTGCTCTTGCTTCTGCAACAGGTCTATGAAGCGGGCCTCAGATTGCTGCTGGGCTTGTTGCTGAGCCTCCAGACTCTGTTGCAAAGTTGCGTTTGTCTGCTGCTGGGCTGCAAGGCTCTGTTGATGAGCTTGCTGCTGGGCTGCGAAGTTCTGTTGTTGAGCTGCAAGGCTCTGTTGATGAGCTTGCTGCTGGGCTGCGAAGCTCTGTTGATGAGCTGCAAGGCTCTTTTGTAAACCTGCATTTGTCTGCTGTTGATTGGCATTTGCTAGAGCCAGCTGCTTCAGTATCTCCTCCATGCTGGCTTAAAAAAAAACTGCCACTGGTTCTCCACCAACTGTGAGGGGGTTAGCTCGGCAGCGGGTGTGTGTGACCCCCGGGATGGGCTCCCCACACAAAAACAGGCCCAGCAAACGGAGGTTGTGGTTTTCAAAATCAAAAAGGTGCGGTTTATTTTCTATATACAGTGACAAAACACAGCAAAGCAAAAGAAACATAAACAAAATAAATCCTGGTCAACTTGACCTCTGAGTAAACATACAGGTTTCCTAACTAACAACTGGGATCAGCCTAGTGCTGTCCTAGTCCCTAAGTCCCTGGTTTTAAATGTCCAAGCAAATAGCCACACAGGCTTTGTCTCACCGCACAGGGGTTCACTCTCCCTAGACAGTCCACACAGGTCTGGTTCCAGGCATGAGCAAACACCTAATGAATCTGGGAGTTCTTATAGAGGCCTAAATGAGCTGACAAGCTTCAGCTGGTCTCATCAACTCCCTGTCTGCACGACGCCCCACACTCTCCCTAGAGGTATGAGTCATCCATGAGCCCACTAGCCTCAGCTGGGCTTATACAACTCTCCACCTAGTTGTATAAGTCGGCGTAAAGCCTGAATCTGGGCGAAATATATCTACCCCCCTGGATGCAACCAGGTGACTTTACCTTCCTGCTGTCACAATATATATATATATATATATTCCGATATATACACACACACACACACACACACACACACACACATATATATATATATATATATATATATATATATATATATATATATATATACCGTATATACTCGAGTATAAGCCGAGATTTTCAGCCCTTTTTTTGGGCTGAAAGTCCGCCCCCTCGGCTTATACTCGAGTCAATGTACCTTAGCCGTCCATTTTTTAAATTTCGCGCTCCCTCCTTGTCCCGTGCGGTTCCGTGATATGCGATTGACACTGTGTTTAGTGACCTGCCAATCACGGACCTTCTCCTCTTGTTCGAGGATGAAAGAACGTCCGTGATTGGCAGATCACTAAACACAGTGTCTGCTGGGAAAGTCCGAGGATGAGAAGATGGCCGTGATAGGCGGAACACTGAACACAGTGTCAATCGCCTATCACGGAACCGCACGGGACAAGGGGGAAGCCGAGAATTTTAATAAATGGACGCCCGCAGCGCGATGGACATGGGAGGTGAAGCCTGATAGCTGTAGCAAGCAGAAGGTGAGTGTTGAGGGTAATGGGCACACAGTGAGGTAATGGGCACAGTGAGGTAATGGGCACAGTGAAGCTGCAAATGGGCATTGTTGACGCTCTTTTCCGCTTACAGTAGCTGCTGCATTTTTACCCTCGGCTTATACTCGAGTCAATAAGTTTTCCCAGTTTTTTTGTGGTAAAATTAGGGCCTCGGCTTATACTCGAGTATATACGATATATATATATATATATATATATATATATATATATATATCTCACAAAAGTGAGTACACCCCTCACATTTTTGTAAATATTTTATTATATCTTTTCATGTGACAACACTGAAGCAATGACACAATGTAAAGTAGTGAGTGTACAGCTTGTATAACAGTGTAAATTTGTCCCCTCAAAATAACTCAACACACAGCAATTAATGTCTAAACCGCTGGCAACAAAAATGAGTACACCCCTAAGTGAAAATGTCCAAATTGGGCCCAAAGTGTCAATATTTAGTGTGGCCACCATTATTTTCCAGCGCTGTCTTAACCCTCTTGGGCATGGAGATCACCAGAGCTTCACAGGTTGGCACTGGAGTCCTCTTCCCCTCCTCCATGACGACATCACGGAGCTGGTGGATTTTGGAGACCTTGCGCTCCTCCACCTTCCATTTGAGGATGTCCCACAGATGCTCAATATGGTTTAGGTCTGGAGACATGCTTGGCCAGTCCATCACCTTTACCCTCAGCTTCTTTAGCAAGGCAGTGGTCATCTTGGAGGTGTGTTAGCAAAAGTAGAAGTAGCAAAAGTAGAAGCAATGCGGCGTGGCATGGAAGCCAGCAGCCTGTGGCACTGCTGATGTGTTATGGAAGACCAGGAGGCTTCAATAACGGCCTTCTGCTCTTCTGCATTGTTCGGTCTCATGTCTCTCATCTTTCTCTTGGCAATGCCCCATAGATTTTCTATGGGGTTCAGGTCAGGCGAGTTTGCTGGCCAATCAAGCACAGTAATCCCATGGTCATTGAACCAGGTTTTGGTGCTTTTAGCAGTGTGGGAAGATGCCAAGTCCTGCTGGAAAATGAAGTCAGCATCCCCATAAAGCTCGTCTGCGGAAGGAAGCAAGTGCTCCAAAATCTCCTGGTAGACGGCTGCGGTGACCCCGGACTTAATGAAGCACAGTGGACACACCAGCAGATGACACGGCTCCCCAAATCAACACAGACTGTGGAAACTTCACACTGGACGTCATGCATCTCGCAGTGTGTGCCTCTTCATTCTTCCTCCATACTCCAAATGAGATGCAAAATTTGCTCTCATCAGAAAAGAAGACTTTGGACCACCGAGCAACAGACCAGGTGTGTTTTTCTTTAGCCCAGGTAAGACGCTTCTGACGTTGTTTGTTGTTCAGGAGTGGCTTGACAAGAGGAATACGACATTTGAAGCCCATGTCCAGGATCCGTCTGTGTTTGGTGGTTCTTGATGCTCTGACTCCAGCCTCAGTCCCCTCCTTGTGAAAGTCCCCAACATTTTTGAATGGCCTTTTCCTGACAATCCTCTCCAGGCTGCGGTCATCCCTGCTGCTTGTGCACCTTTTTCTTCCACACTTTTCCCTTCCACATAACTTTCTATTAATGTGCTTTGATACAGCACTTTGGGAACATCCAACTTCTTTTGCAATTTCCTTTTGAGGCTTTCCCTCCTTATGGAGGGTGTCAATGATGTTTTCTGCACAACTGTCAGGTCAGCAGTCTTTCCCATGATAGTGATTCCTACTGAACCAGACTGAGAGACCATTTAAAGGCTCATGAACCCTTAGCGGGTGTTATGGCTTAATTCACTGATTGGAGTGGGACACTGAGCCTAGAATATTGCACCTTTTCACGATATTCTAATTTTCTGAGATTGTGGATTTGGGGTTTTCACAATTATGACAAATCATGGCTTGAACTATCTTGCTTTGAATGTAATGAGTCTATCTCATATATTAGTTTCACTTTTTAAGTTGCATTAGTGAAATAAATGAACTTTTGCACGATATTAAAATTTTTCGAGTATCACCTGTATATATATATATACACACACACACATTTGTACACATTTACAATTATATATTTTATATACATACTGTATAAAGGTTTTTTTTTTCAATGTTCAATAGATTCTGCCTTATAGATTTGATCTATGTGCAGTTTTGTTTTCTTAGCACTGCATCCAAGCTGCATTAAAGGAAAATTCCCTTCGGTAAAAGAGCATTGGTATTTGAATTGTATCACTGACAGATTCCAAAACATAACTTAGTGGACCGTAGCTGGCAGTCTTCCTCATTTCAAGGGAAAAAAGACAGAAAGTCCAGCTGGACTGGGCATTTGGTGCAAAGATTATTCTCGTTTGGTACATACATCTACAGTAAGCAATCTGAGAAGACTGGCCATATTTACAGTAACACACGATTGGATCATAATAGAGTAAGGCGTATCGTGTTTTCATTATTGAGTGCCATTTGTCATCAAAAACGACCTTTCCCTTTTCACGATAGTTTTTATTGCATGGGTCAGCTGCAATTACCATTTGGCGCATTATGCTATTAAATCCTGCGTACCTAAAATTACATTTTTAAAGATTATTATGCAGGTTTTTGTACTTCCTAAAATGCTGCTATTTGCTGTGGGTAACATTCAGGACCGCTTGTGATTGATGCATTTTTGGTAAAAGAAATAAAATAAAAAAATTATTAATTAAAAAAGTACCAATTCATCAGAAATAAATTTTTTATGAAAGGCCCAGAAAATAAACAAAGATTTCATATCTCCATGAGACATTTTTTATGGTAAATAAACACATTGATGTGAAAATGTTGCAAGACAACCGATGCAATTAAAATGATGCATGCATCTTAACTTATTAACCATAATGCAATGCCTTCCTTGTAGACATAGAATGATGTAATTGATTCCCAAATTAAGTAATGTTTTTTTTCCTTATTCCAAAAATAAAAAGAATACGTTGAGTACAGGGTTGAGTGACGTGACCTCCAGCTGTGAAGTCTCTCCAAATCTCCTGTCTTAGGGGCATCACGTTGAGCAATCACAAAGCATTTGTCAAGCATCAGTCAGCTTTCAGTTTTGTAACTGCGTGCAGCCAGCCTGATTTACAAACCTCTGTCCAGGCAGGCAGGTGGCACACTTGTTTTTTGGTTTAGCAACTCAAATTCTTATGCCATTTCTCTGCTTCTTGGACAACAAATCAGCATCATTAACCATCAGCAGAGAGGTGACCCCAGAAACGGGAAGTTGTAAAGTGAGCTTCCTGGCTGTGCTGTTTGGCAAAGGTGGGCAAATCAAAAGAGCGGCTGAAAAAAAAAAGTATAAATCTCTCGGCAGGTAAAATAGTAAACATATATGTAGCACCCTCTAGTGTGCTGCTAGTGTCAGAATAGGTAAAATATATTCTGACTCATGTTTAAACCCTGTGTGTCTTTGAACTCAGGGCTGCATGACTCAGAGACAGCTCTCTGGTGCCTCCTCCTGGTTCTGGAAAGTTGGAGAGCATTCTGGAAACTAGAGGGCAGAGGCTAGGAGGGATGTTCTGTATATCTAGGGGTGCTTAGCCAATCCCCAGGAGGTGGGCCTGGCAGGGGACTAAGTGAGCCCTTAATAGGTGTGAGTCATGCTGTCAGGGGAGTCGGGTAGAAGATGGAGATGCAGTGCTGAGGAGACTGTCGGTGGCCCTTTAGGCAAACCCCCTAGTCTAGGGGGGGGGGGGTTCTGCCTTGGGCCAAGGCTCAGGTGGCTGGCCTGGACCTTTAATGGCATCCCAGTCTTAGTCCGTAGGGTTCAATATGGAGTTAGCCCACCCTTTGCAGCTATAACAGCTTCAACTCTTCTGGGAGTGTTCTATCAGGTTGAGGTCAGGCCAGTCAATTTCCTCCACCTCAAACTTGCTCATCCATGTCTTTATGGACCTTGCTTTGTGCACTGGTCCAAATCATTTAGTGGAGGGGGAATTATGGTGTGGGGGTTGTCTTTCAGGGGTTGGGTTGGCCCCTTAGTTCCAGTGAAGGGAACTCTTAAGGCGTCAGCATACAAAGACATTTTGGACAATTTTATTCTCCCAACTTTGTGGGAACAGTTTGGTGATGGCCCCTTCCTGTTCCAACATGACTGGAACTCCTAAGGCACGGGGTAGGCAACCTCAGCCCCCCCAGCTGTGGTGAAACTACAAGTCCCATGAGACATTGCAAGACCCTGACAATCACAGGCATGACTACTAGAGGCAAAGGCATGATGGGATTTGTAGTTTCACCACAGCTGGAGTGCAGAGGTTGCCTAAGGCGTCAGCATACCCAGACATTCTGGACAATTTCATGCTCCCAACGTTGTGGGAACAGTTTGGAGATGGCCCCTTCCTGTTCCAACATGACTGTGCACCAATGCACAACGCAAGGTCTATAAAGACATGGATGAGCGAGTTTGGGGTGGAGGAACTTGACTGGCCTGCACATAATCCTGACCTCAACCCGATAGAAAACCTTTGGGATGAATTAGAGCGGAGAATGCAAGTCAGGCCTTCTCATCCAACAACAGTGCCTGACCTCACAAATGTGCTCCTGGAAGAATGGTCAAATATTCCCATAGACACACTCCTAAACCTTGTGGACGGCCTTCCCAGAAGAGTTGAAGCTGTTAGACCCCTTTCACACTGGGGCGGGCAGGTGCGGTGGCGGTATAGCAGCGCGATTTTCAGCGCTGCTATACTGTCGTTCTTACCGCGGTATGCGGTCGCTAGGGGGGTTAATTTAACCCCCGCTAGCGGCCGAAAAAGGGTTAATACCGCCCGCAAACCGCGGCTATTGCCGCGGTTTGCGGGCGGTATTACCGCGCTGTCCCATTGATTTCAATGGGAGACCGCGGTAAAGGAGCGGTGAACACACCGCTCCTTTACCGCTGTAAAGAAGCGGCTAGCAGGACTTTTGGAGCGGTCCTGCTAGCGCACCGCTTCAGTGTGAAAGCCTTCGGGCTTTCACATTGAAGGCACAGGGCAGGATTTTTTCATGCGGTATAACAGCGCTATTATTAGCGCTAAACCGCATGAAAAACGCCCCAGTGTGAAAGGGGCCTTATAGTTGCAAAGGGCGGGGCCAACTCAATATTGAACCCTACGGACTAAGACTGCGATGCCATTAAAGTTCATGTGTGTGTAAAGGCAGGCGTCCCAATACTTTTGGTAATATAGTGTATATTTAAATGAAAGCAGGCTTTGGCCGAATCTGAATCCTTACTCTTATATTGTTACAATAATGCAGTTTGAATCTCAGTGTGTGTTGTTAATCACTTGTATTCTCTCCGTGTAAAGAGCAGAGTCCCGTGTCAAGAATGGAGATGCGGATTATGCCCACTGGTGACGGTTTTCTTTAAACTGTGTATTTATCTGCTTGCCTGGAGTTTCTCTTGAAGATTTGAGATTCACAGCAGCACAGAAGGAAGGCCGTCTACCTGCTCTGCATTCCTAGTAAGGTTTGTATTTAGCACTCTCAGAGTAAAGCAGAAGGGAGCTCCACCGGCTTCAACAAAGCTGTTTAAAGCTTGATAAAATGCTAAATAAATATGATGCCTTTTATAGAAGCAATTACTTGCTCAAGCAATGTTCTAATGCTTAAAGCCCAACTTCAGGCTATTTTTTTTTTCTCGACCTGCTATCCAACATAAACAGCTCAAATATCCAGACAAAAAATGGTACATATATGTACACATAAAAATATATTGTATAGAAATGTACTCCCTTAGCACTTAGTCACGTGAAACGCGTTAGCTGGTGATGCTGTTCCCCTTTATTTGTGTTTTTTTTTTATATGGTTTTATGGACTTGCTGAAATAAAGTTGATTTTACTGGATGTGCGGCCAACCAGAACGTTTTTTTGTTGATTGGAATCCTGGATGCACCTGGTCTGTGTGTTAGTGGAGGTGAAGATGGGAGACTGGCCTACAGTAGCGTTCACACACACATCTAAAAAAAAATATTGTTCATTGTAAATTAAAAAAAATATATATAGTTTAAGCCCAATTTCGAGTTGTTTATTTTTTACACCCCCCCCCCCCCCCCCCAGAAACGCACATCTGTGGCCAAAAGACTGATATTAAATCTGGAGCTGTAGCCCGCAGTACTTCTTCTGCACCACAAGATGTCCTCAGTCAACCACGCTGAATAACACCCAGCATCACTCAACCCAGAAGAATGAGGGCATACAGTGAGTGCAGGGTATCGTGGACCTGGGCATCACCCCAGCGCCCTTCATTCACAGTGTAATGATCATCACATCAACACCGCTCTCTGCATCAATGACGAAAAAAAAAAAAAAAAGGAGAAGATGACCTTGTACGAAATGTGACTGGCCTGATGTCTTCAGAGAAAGGCAAGTATAAAACAAAATAGAACATAAGATACAGACGGGGGCCTACAGGGGGTGTTGAGGAGACTGGGAGGGAATGCCAGGCCCTGCAGTTGGACTTTAAAGTGGTTGTAAACCTCAAACATGAAATATGAACAAAGGATATCCCTCTATAGCAGGGATATGCAATTAGCTGACCTCCAGATGTTGCAAAACTACAAGTCCCATCATGCTTCTGCCTCTGGGTGTCATGCTTGTGGCTGTCAGATGCTTGCTATGCCTCATGGGACTTGTAGTTCTGCAACAGCTGGAGGGCGGCTAATTGCATATCTCTATAGTTCTATAGTGTGTACTTGTCTCAATTGAGAGAACTAAGTGTCTGCTGCTTCATTCCTCTGCTATCAGCATGAGTCACTTCTGACAAGTTTTCCCTGACACCAAGAGAAAAATGGTGACAGGGGAGGGACCTCCAGCTGACTGACAGCCTCACCTGTGTTCTTGTGTGGAGGGGGGGGGGTGTCTCTTTCCTCCAATCAGCTGTCAGTGTTCTCCTCACTGAGCTCTGCAGAGTGTAACTTCAGCTCTCCCATTTTTATCAGGGCCCCAGCCGTGCTACGGTCATCTCCGCCACTTACTGGAGCCCCCGGTAGCGGCGGAGCCGATCACGTCCTCTCCCCTGACAGACCTGGAGCCGAGTGAGGGGAAAGATGGCCCCCATTTGGCTCCATAACATTGGATGACGGAAGCGACGTCAAACGTCACTTCCACCCAATGGTCTTAAAAGGGGAAAGAAAAAAAAAATGTGAAAAAAAGAGGACTTTAAAGGAACACTAAAGGAAAAAAAAAGTTTTTTTGTAAAATAACAAACATGTTATACTTACCTCCGCTGTGCAGCTCGTTTTGCACAGAGTGGCCCCGATCCTGGTCTTCTGGGGTCCCTTGGCGGCTGTCTCGGCTCCTCCCTGCAAGAACTTTCCATGTTTATGAGAGCTCTCTCACATGGTGGAAAGTTTTTGCGGGGCGCGCTCCCGTGATACAGCCGGCGGCCATAGCCGCTCACTGTATCACTCGGCCCCGCCCCCCGCATCATTGGATGTGATTCACAGCAGCGTGAGCCAATGGCTGCGCTGCTTTTAATCAACCAATGAATGAGCCAGAAGCCCGGCCAAGAAGCCAGCGCGTTCACGGCGTGGGACTTTCGAGGGGTCAGGTAAGTAAACGGGGGCTCGGGGGGCCGCTAATGCACAGGTGTTTTTTCACCTTCATGCATAGCCCCTTTAAATGTCTTAAGTGTAAATATGAGATCCGAGGTCTTTTTGCCCCCAGATCTCACATTTAAGAGGACCTGTCATGCTTTTTTTCTATTACAAGGGATGTTTACATTCCTTGTAATAGGAATAAAAGTGACCCAAAAATGTTTTTTTTTTTAAAAGGACAGTTTAAAAATAAAAAATAAAATAAATAATAAAAAATTTAAAGCGCCCCGTCCCGTCGAGCTCGCGCACAGAAGCGAACACATATTCAAGTCGTGCCCGCATATGTAAACGGTGTTCAAACCACACATGTGAGGTATCGCCGCGATCGTTAGAGTGAGAGCAATAATTTTAGCAATATACCTCCTCTGCAACTCTAAATTGGTAACCTGTAGAGATTTTTAACGGTCAATGTTTGTCACCATTCCACATGCAGGCGCAATTTTGAAGCATGACATGTTGAGTATGAACTTACTTGGTGTAAAAAAAAAATCACAAAATAAAAAAAATTGAGCTAACTTTACAGTTTTCTTATTTTTTTTTATTCAACAAAGTGTATTTTTTCCCCCAAAAATGCGCTTGTAAGACCGCTGTGCAAGTACGGTGTGACAAAGTATTGCAACGACCGCCATTTTATTCTCTAGGGTGTCTGAAAAAAATATATATATATATATATATAATGTTTGGGGGTTCTAAGTAATTTTCTAGCAAAAAAAATAAGATTTTAACTTGTAAACACCAAGTTTTAAAAACAGGCCCGGTCCTTAAGTAGTTAAAAGGCTTTAGATATACAGTACAGTATTTCAAAGAGAACAAAACTCAATACACACACAATGCTGTCTGACTGATAAATGATGTTGAGCATGTCTAACATGATTTTGGAAACATTTGACGATGATGTAGTCAAATAAATTATTTTCAAGGGCGTCCATCCCCGCTTTGGTTAATGAAAAAGATTACATCTGGAAAGCATTATGCAAAGCAGAAAATTTGAAATAAATACTGAAAATGTCAGTTAATTGCTTTACAAGAACAACAAGACGTCTTCTGAAACATGAAGACAAAAGAAAATTCCATTCAGAAGAGATTCTGGAATCCAACCCAATTCTGAAACTCTAAAATATCTGCTGAACAGTCAAGTCTTCAGCAGCAGAAGGTACGAGTCATGTGACCTGCAATCACTCCTGAGCCCCGGTGAATTTTTTGGGTGAATGCTGATTGGAGGGCTGTGCGATGAGAACATTTATACCAACATCTCAATGCTAGATTGTCAGCCTTCAGGGTTTAAGAGAATTACTGTTGAGCAACTTTTGGAGCATCACAGATGTTCCTGAAGTCCTGATCACAATTTCCTCTACAGCTCCAGAGACATTGCTAGTGCATTTATATGGGCCGGATTTTCCATTAGGTCAGTGCCTATAGGTAAAAAATGCAATGGGGCAGACTTTCCATGTACAGATATTGACTACACATTTTTTTTTCTTCACTACCTAAGCAGAAATGTATTGTGCATGATCCATGTCTACATACAATGGGATACGACTATGTTTTAATGAAGGTAATAAGCATTAGTGTGTTTGTAGGCAGGTGCAGTCTACTTTCTTAACTGCAGGTGGCGCTCAGCCACAGCGGCCCCATAGCTCAAGAGGAAGTCAAGAGGAACACGGTTCCTCTATGGTTCCCTATAGGGTTGCACCGATACCGATACTAGTATCGTTGCCGATACCGAGCATTTGCCCGAGAACTTGTACTCGGGCAAATGCTCTGATGCTTGACCCGATACCTGGGCAGTCAGGGGTGATCGGTGGGGGGAGTTACAAGCACTGATCTCCCTGTATAGATTTTCAAAGGGCAGCTGACAGCCACTTCTCCTCCTCCCGCGGCTGTCAGCTGCTTTATTGAAATCTATACAGGGAGATCGGGGCTTGTAACTCCCCCCACTGCCGCACCAATCACCCCTGACTGTCCCTGTATCCTCCTCCAGTCCCCCTCTGTGTCCCCCTTTGTGCTCCTCCAGTCCCCCTCCGTGCTCCCGTCCCCCTCTGTGTGCACCGCTCCGGTCCCCCTCCGTGTGCTCCGCCTCCTGTCCCCCTCCGTGTGCTCCGCCTCCTGTCCCCCTCCGTGGGATCCCCCTCTGTGTGATCCCCTCCTGTCTCCCTCCGTGTGCTCCGCACCAGTCCCCCACCGTGTGCTCCGCCTCCTGTCCCCCTCCGTGGGATCCCCCTCTGTGTGATCCCCTCCTGTCTCCCTCCGTGTGCTCCGCACCAGTCCCCCACCGTGTGCTCCGCCTCCTGTCCCCCTCCGTGTGCTCCGCCTCCTGTCCCCCTCCGTGTGCTCCGACTCCTGTCCCCCTCCGTGTGCTCCGCCTCCTGTCCCCCTCCGTGTGATCCCCCCCGGTCCCCCTCCGTGTGATACCCTCCTGTCCCCCTCTGTGCTCTGCTCCGGTCCCCCTGTGTGTTCCGCTCTGGTCCCCCTCCATGTGCTCCGCCTCCTGTCTCCCTCCGTGTGATCCACCCAGTCCCCCTCCGGGTGCTCCGCTCCGGTCCCCCTTCGTGTGCTCTGCATCCTGTCCCCCTCCGTGTGATCCCCTCCTGTCCCCCTCCGTGTGATCCCCTCCTGATCCCCTCCGTGGGATCCCCTCCTGTCCCCCTCCGTGTGATCCGCTCCGGTCCCCCTCCGTGTGATCCGCTCCGGTCCCCCTCCGTGTGATCCGCTCCGGTCCCCCTCCGTGTGCTCCGCTCCGGTCCCCCTCCATGCTGTGATCCGATCCCCCTCCGTGCTCCTCCGCCCCCTTTGTCCTCGATCTGTCAGGATGGAGACCAGGGGAAGGAGCCGTCAAATCTGTCATTTACCGGCTCCTTCCTTTTCTCAATGAACAGAGTCAGTGATCACTCACTGTCCATTGATAACTGAGCATTGTAAACTGCGTTTACAATGCTTCAGTTTATGAATGGAGAGGAGCCACTGTCTCCTGTCCATTCATCTTCAGTGCAGCTGAGCCTGCAGAGAAAGACACTGGGGAATCTGTGTCCTCAGTCCCTTTCTCTGTCTCAAAAGGGAGATGTCAGGGGTTCCCTGAGACCTCTGATATCACACCAAAGCCCCCACCAGGGCTGATAAAAAATAAAAATAATTGTAATAAATAAATATTTAAACGGTTAAATTGTAAAAATAATAAAAAAATGAAATAAAAAAACAACACACTGACACCGTCCACCATCCCCTGTGATCAGCTGTGTCTTGCAGGACAACTGCTGGGAGAAGGTATCAGGAGGGAAGGTCCAACTCCCCTATAGTTGTCCCTCAAGACCTTATAGCTCGTTCCCTACTTATAGGGAATGATTTATCAAAGGCAAATAGACCCTGCACTTTTGCAAGTGCACTTGCACTCTGCATGTACAATTGCCCCAGAGCTTAGTAAATGAGGGTGAGCTCTGCTGGCTTCTATCATCCAATCATTTTCAAGCAAAAGATCTTTTTTTTTTTTTACTTGCGTTTGATTAGGTTTCCTTTGTAAAGTGAAGATTTGTCTCATTTACTAAGCTCTGAAGCAACTACAAATGAAGAGTGCACCTGCAAAGTCTTTTTGCCTTTAGTAAATCCACGCTGTAGTGTCTGGAAAGGCTCTTGGGAGTCATCTCACTCAGTAATGACAACACTGCTTGCGATTTTGTGCAGCTAAGCCAGCCTTGCCGGCCAACACCAGGAATTCAGAGGCTTGCTAAGTTTCTGGCAGGATCAACAGGCATTTGCAACATTTTTAACACGATAACCATGAGGAAATGAGCATGTATTCAAGCGATCTACTGCACTTTTTTCTTATTTTGCTGAAACATTATTATTATACACGATTTATATAGCGCCAACAGTTTGCGCAGCGCTTTACAATGTAGAGGGGGGACAGCACAAGTACAGTACAGTTCAATACAGAAGGGACAGGAGGGCCTTGCTCGTGGAGCTTACATTCTAACGGGAGGGGCTAGTGGTACAACAGGTAATAGCTGCGGGGGATGATTTGATGGTGGTGGCTCGGGTACAGTTCTTAGGTGGGTGTGGGATATTCTTCCCTGAATAAATGAGTTTTCAGGGATCTCCTAAAGGTGGACAGGGTAGGGGCTGATCGAACATACCGGGGCAGGGAGTTCCAGAGGATGGGAGAGGCTCTAGTGAAGTCCTGAAGGCGAGCATGGGAGGAGGTAACAAGGGAGCTAGAGAGCAGGAGGTCCTGGGAGGAGCGGAGAGGTCGATTTGGGCAATATCTGCATATGAGGTTGGTGATGTAGATGGGGAGCGATGTTGTGGATGGCCGTGTAAGTTGTGGTTAGTATTTTTTATTTTATATGGTGGGGTAGTGGAAGCCAGTGAAGGGATTGGCAGAGAGGAGCATCAGTTACAAATCTGTTAGTGAGGTGTATGAGTCTAGCAGCAGAATTCATAATAGACTGAAAGGGGGGTAGCCAGTGTAAGGGTAGGCCATTAACCTTCCTAGCGGTATTCCCGAGTCTGGCTCGGGGTTAAATTTCAGCACCAAAAGCGGTAACCCCGAGCCAGACTCGAGCTGCATCGCAGTGATCCAGGCAGAGTTACCGTATTTTTCGCTCCATAAGACGCACCTGACCATAAGACGCACCTAGATTTTAGAGGAGGAAAATATAAAAAAAAAAAAACTTGGACCAAATGGTGTACTAAAATATTTAATAAAGTATAACAGAATAATATTTCTACACTAACAACTAATGTAAGGGGGCACCCTACACTGATCCCCAATTTAACTGGGACATTTACATGACCTCAATACAACAGGAGTATTTGCATATTTAGACATTTACACTGACCAGTAATGTAAATGGTGTATTTACAGTAACCCCCTCCCCCATCTCTCTACTAATCTCTGCATTCTTATCTCCCTCTCAGTACCACTCTGCCCCTCTAACTCATCTGCTAACCTCTGTCCCCCAAACCCCTCATCTTCTTTCATCTGCACTCCAACCCTTCCTTCCCATTCAACTCTGCAGCCTCTGCACCTCAAACCCCCCTCTTTGATCCCCTCTACATGCCCCCTATATTCACCTGTATGCTGTTCACACCTTCTAGGTGGGCGGCATGCAGAGGGGCAGGCGTAATTAGCATATGAATCGCGGCGGCCGACCTCATTAACATAACAATGCCCGCGCGATTTACATATCAATGCCGATCCTGTGGGGGTTAAATACAGAACACTACCCTTTTGTTTCTCTCCCAGTAGCAGCTGAAAGCATTAGAGAAACAGGATTTAGCTGGGGCAGAGTGATGCATAGGGCATCGTTCTGCCGTCGAAACGATCCCCCTATCAGCGGCTCTCCTGATTAGTATTCGCTCCATAAGACGCACACACATTTCCCCCTGTTTTTTGGGGGATAAAAAGTGCGTCTTATGGAGCGAAAAATACGGTACTTACCTTGTCCCCTGGATCCTGCGATGTCTCCCCGCTGTGTGATCGAGCTGTCTCCTCGCTCGATTCACACACTTCCGAGTGCCGCCGAGCTCCGTTCCCTGCGACGTTACGACGCACGGGGACGGAGATCAGCGCCAAATTCAAAAAAGTTAAAACACAGTATACATACAGTACACTGTAATCTTACAGATTACAGTACTGTATGTAATAATTACACCCCCCCCCCCATTGTCCCTAGTGGTCTGCCCAGTGTCCTGCATGCACTTTTATATAATAAAAACTGGTCTTTCTGCCTAGAAACTGGAGATTGTCCATAGCAACCAAAAAGTGTCCCTTTATGTCAAAAGTAGTTTTAGACCAGCTAAAAAACAGCGACAATAAATTACTCGCAGAATTAAGCGATAGCGATTTGTGGGGAAATTCGTCATCAAACACTGAAAAACACTTTTATTATTATTATTATTATTATATTATTTGTTATAATTTTATAGTTATTTATTTTATTATAATGTATAATTTTGTTTTTTGAACTTTATCATACCCGGGATGTCTACTAGACTCTGGTTTGGACAGATTTAAGTGAGTTATTCCTAAGAATTACAGGAGTACAATATAAAACGCCAAATTTCCATGGAGAATAATGGTACCGCTTTCAGCACCTAAAATCTGACAGAATCATACCACCAGGGAGGTTAAGGAGAGAGAGAGAGAGTCAAGGCGGGAAATAACCAAGGAGTGGAGGAAGGGGTGAATTCTGGAGATGTTATAGAGAAATTCTGGAGATGTTACAGAGAAATTCTGGAGATGTTATAGAGAAATTCTGGAGATGTTATAGAGAAATTCTGGAGATGTTACAGAGAAATTCTGGAGATATTACAGAGAAATTCTGGAGATGTTACAGAGAAATTCTGGAGATGTTACAGAAAAATTTTGAAGATGTTACAGGGAAATACTGGAGATGTTACAGAGAAATTTTGGAGATGTTACAGAAAAATTCTGAAGATGTTACGGGGGAATTCTGGAGATAATAATCCAAAGTGCAGCACTTCAGTGAAAATTTGTAATAATAATGTGACAGTCCATATAAGAAAGTCAATATGAAGTGAATTGGATATGAAACCTCCACCAAGCTTCAATGTGCAAAGAGAAAGCACACCACACCAACGTGCTATCGATCTGCTTACCAGAAAGATATAACAACAGGCAATGGAATCATACAATGCAGAGGATCAGTGGTAGATGCAACCCTCCAAACTTGATAGATCAATCGTGGGGATATCCAGAATCATCAACATCAGAAAGACCTCCAGGACTCACAAGACCAAATGGGTATAATATGCGACCATCAACAGGAAATGACCCAATGTGAAGAGAGAGGCAATAATAGTGAAGCCCGTAAGGGTAAAACATACAGTATTTATTGTAGTTTACTTACAGGAACAGAAGGAACATCATGATATATAAAATCTTCGCCACTCTTAGCGTGCTTGCATCGGCCAGCCTGACATGTTTCATCCTATGTGGATATCATCAGAGGCTGAAACATGTCAGGCTGGCCGATGCAAGCATGCTAAGAGTGGCGGAGATTTTATATGTCATGATGTTCCTTCCGTTCCTGTAAGAAAACTACAAATTTTCACTGAAGTGCTGCACTTTGAATTATTATTTTTGTGTTTGCCATATCAACAAACTGTGCTAGCTGCTTTTCCTTTGCTATTTCTGAGTTAGCGCAGATATTCGTTCACCCTTCTTTTACCATTTGAATTCTGGAGATGTTACGGGGGTATTCTGGAAATGTTACGGAGGAATTCTGGAGATGTTACGGAGGAATTCTGAAAATGTTACGAAGGAATTCTGGAAATGTTACAGAGGAATTCTGGAGATTTTACGGAGGAATTCTGGAGATTTTACGGAGGAATTCTGGAAATGTTACGAAGGAATTCTGGAAATGTTACAGAGGAATTCTGGAGATTTTACGGAGGAATTCTGGAAATGTTATGGAGGAATTCTGGAGATTTTACGGAGGAATTCTGGAGATGTTACGGAGGAATTCTGGAAATGTTACGAAGGAATTCTGGAAATGTTACAGAGGAATTCTGGAGATTTTACGGAGGAATTCTGGAAATGTTACGGAGGAATTCTGGAGATGTTACGGAGGAATTCTGGAAATGTTACGAAGGAATTCTGGAAATGTTACAGAGGAATTCTGGAGATGTTACGGAGGAATTCTGGAGATGTTACGGAGGAATTCTGGAAATGTTACGAAGGAATTCTAGAAAAGTTACAGAGGAATTCTGGAGATTTTACGGAGGAATTCTGGAGATGTTACGGAGGAATTCTGGAAATGTTACGGAGGAATTCTGGAGATTTTACGGAGGAATTCTGGAAATGTTATGGAGGTATTCTGGAGATGTTATGAAAGAATTCTGGAAATGTTACAGAGGAATTCTGGAGATTTTACGGAGGAATTCTGGAGATGTTACGGAGAAATTCTGGAAATGTTACAGAGGAATTCTGGAGATTTTACGGAGGAATGCTGGAGATTTTATGGAGGAATTCTGGAGATGTTACGGAGGAATTCTGGAGATGTTACGGAGGAATTCTGGAGATGTTACGAAGGAATTCTGGAGATGTTACGAAGGAATTCTGGAGATGTTACGAAGGAATTCTGGAGATGTTACACATTAAGAAGAGTTTATGGAACCATGTCACAGGTTAGGAGGTCTAAAGAACATATAAATATACATCTTTCTTGTACATTTTTCCTTTAGATTTACCAAAAGCATATAATATGAGGTCACACCTTAACACTTTCAATTTGTATGCAGTCAGGCACGCCCTCGCACTACATAGTTGAAGGTAAACCTAAAGGAAACTGAATAAGAAAATTGTATAATGTATGGCCAGCTTAACTTGGTAAAAGCACACAATAGCAAAGCCTCAAGAGGAGGACAGGCTGAGGTCTGAATGAGGAAGCATCTCCTCTTGGGGCCACGGGCCCAACATATTATATACGTATCAGCCGGGGAGTTGGAGGAAGCACCCCGGGCCTCAAACCCATTGTTCCCTGAAGGCTTCACACACAACAACCCTAATATAGATTGTACCTTCTCTGCTGTTGGGCCTCTAATCCTGCTGGCTCTGGGGGTTCCTGTAATTCTTCCTCTTTGTCTCCCGTTTCTGCAATAACTAGATTGTCTATCTTGTTATTTTCAGCATCTTGTGTTGATATTTCAGCCTTCTCAACATTGCCATCTCCGTATTCCTCTGAGGAGCTGGAGTCCTCGCTCGACGTTGTTTCATAGCTAAAGGCAACATAGCAGATTAAAAGTCAAAGTACAAACTAGAAAAAAAAAATAGGACAGAAAACACACAATTCCTGTCTTCATACGAGTGATGTCTGCATCTGCTGTATATTTCCATTTTCAAATTGTGCCACATTTGCACCAGTTTTTCTGTAAAACTGGTGAAAATGAAAAATGTAAAATAAAATAAAGAATTCAATGAAATAAAACGTACAACAAATTTGAAAACTCTATTTATACATGTAAGTATTCCGGAATAACAGTTTTCTTTTTATATCATGGCATAATAAACAATATGTATCAAATTATCAAAAAAACTAGTGTTTTATCCCACACTCCCTAATCTACTTAATACAAAAAAATAAAAAATAGGCTGCTAACACAAATACTGAAAAATATATTTTTTTAAATTAAGAAAAGTGTAAATACAACCTTAGACACCCTCACCAAGAATCCTCACAAGTTGTTCATTCTTATTGTTTCATTCTATTTTATCTTACTGTTTTGTTTCCTATTTCATATGCAATATTCTCTGCTAAAAGATTACAATTTATAATACTTAATATTGTCCAATATGCTTTTGATATAAGGCTAATAGTTTGGTCCATTGTGGACCTTCAGTATTTGCAACTGTGATCTATATTTTGTACAATATTGCATCTGTGATCTTTTGATTATGTTATTTTCTTTCTCTTTAATAAATAAAAAGTTTATTGCAAAAAAAAAAAGTGTAAATACAGTAAATCAAACAGTGTAAAAAAAAGTGTAGAAATGGCTGCTCCATGTCTAATATTTATCAAATAAAATCTTTGTGCATGTCTTTTAGAGGCAATGCGTCCCCTTTAAAATCCATTTTTGGCCATGATGTAGATCAGTAATTACATAATGTAAAAGTCTGCCAGTGTCCAGATTAATGTTACATTGTCTGACTAAATGGGTGCGGACATCCTGAATAATTATCTCCAGTGTCCCAAAATGGGTCAGTGTCCAGAGCTTCCTCCTTCCTTCAGCTTTCTGATGTTAAAGTGATTGTAAAGGTTAAATTTATTTTTAAAAATACAAACATGTTATACTTACTTGCTCTGTGCAATGGTTTTGCACAGAGTAGCCCTGAACCTCCTCTTATGGGGTTCCCTGCCCATGCCCCTCACTCCTCCTCTTCTCCGTCTGTCGCCATAGCAATGCGCTTGCTATGGGGGCAAATGCACAGGTTCGATCCCGAGCCGATTTGTATGCATCTATAGACACACATAGCGTAGCTTGCTGTCACGTCTTGCAGGCTTTGACTGACAGCAGCAGGGGGAGAAGAGAGGGTGGAGCGAGAAGAGAGGTGGGAGCTAAAAGAGAGGGCGGAGAGAGAAGAGAGGGCGGAGAGAGAAGAGAGGGCGGAGAGAGAAGAGAGGGCGGAGGGAGAAGAGAGGGCGGAGGGAGAAGAGAGGGCGGAGGGAGAAGAGAGGGCGGCGGGAGAAGAGAGGGCGGCGGGAGAAGAGAGGGCGGCGGGAAAAGAGAGGGCGGCGGGAGAAGAGAGGGCGGCGGGAGAAGAGAGGGCGGCGGGAGAAGAGAGGGTGGCGGGCGGAGGGAGAAGAGAGGGCGGCGAGAGAAGAGAGAGCGGAGGGAGAAGAGAGGGCGGAGGGAGAAGAGAGGGCGGAGGGAAAAGAGAGGGCGGAGGGAGAAGAGAGGGCGGAGGGAGAAGAGAGGGTGGCGGGCGGAGGGAGAAGAGAGGGCAGCGAGAGAAGAGAGGACGGAGGGAGAAGAGAGGGCGGAGGGAGAAGAGAGGGCAGAGGGAGAAGAGAGGGCAGAGGGAGAAGAGAGGGCAGAGGGAGAAGAGAGGGCAGAGGGAGAAGAGAGGGCGGAGGGAGAAGAGAGGGCGGAGGGAGAAGAGAGGGCGGAGGGAGAAGAGAGGGTGGCGGACGGAGGGAGAAGAGAGGGCGGCGAGAGAAGAGAGGGCGGAGGGAGAAGAGAGGGCAGAGGGAGAAGAGAGGGCAGAGGGAGAAGAGAGGGCGGAGGGAGAAGAGAGGGCGGAGGGAGAAGAGAGGGCGGAGGGAGAAGAGAGGGCGGAGGGAGAAGAGAGGGCGGAGGGAGAAGAGAGGGCAGAGGGAGAAGAGAGGGCAGAGGGAGAAGAGAGGGCGGAGGGAGAAGAGAGGGCGGAGGGAGAAGAGAGGGCGGAGGGAGAAGAGAGGGTGGCGGACGGAGGGAGAAGAGAGGGCGGCGAGAGAAGAGAGGGCGGAGGGAGAAGAGAGGGCAGAGGGAGAAGAGAGGGCGGAGGGAGAAGAGAGGGCGGAGGGAGAAGAGAGGGCGGAGGGAGAAGAGAGGGCGGAGGGAGAAGAGAGGGCGGAGGGAGAAGAGAGGGTGGCGGGCGGAGGGAGAAGAGAGGGCGGCGAGAGAAGAGAGGGCGGAGGGAGAAGAGAGGGCAGAGGGAGAAGAGAGGGCGGAGGGAGAAGAGAGGGCGGAGGGAGAAGAGAGGCTGGCGGGCGGAGGGAGAAGAGAGGGCAGCGAGAGAAGAGAGGACGGAGGGAGAAGAGAGGGCAGAGGGAGAAGAGAGGGCGGAGGGAGAAGAGAGGGCGGAGGGAGAAGAGAGGGCGGAGGGAGAAGAGAGGGTGGAGGGAGAAGAGAGGGCGGAGGGAGAAGAGAGGGCGGAGGGAGAAGAGAGGGTGGCGGGCGGAGGGAGAAGAGAGGGCGGCGAGAGAAGAGAGGGCGGAGGGAGAAGAGAGGGCAGAGGGAGAAGAGAGGGCAGAGGGAGAAGAGAGGGCGGAGGGAGAAGAGAGGGCGGAGGGAGAAGAGAGGGCGGAGGGAGAAGAGAGGGTGGCGGGCGGAGGGAGAAGAGAGGGTGGCGGGCGGAGGGAGAAGAGAGGGCAGCGAGAGAAGAGAGGACGGAGGGAGAAGAGAGGGCAGAGGGAGAAGAGAGGGCAGAGGGAGAAGAGAGGGCAGAGGGAGAAGAGAGGGCGGAGGGAGAAGAGAGGGCGGAGGGAGAAGAGAGGGCGGAGGGAGAAGAGAGGGCGGAGGGAGAAGAGAGGGTGGCGGGCGGAGGGAGAAGAGAGGGCAGCGAGAGAAGAGAGGACGGAGGGAGAAGAGAGGGCGCAGGGAGAAGAGAGGGCGGAGGGAGAAGAGAGGGCGGAGGGAGAAGAGAGGGCGGCGGGAGAAGAGAGGGTGGCGGGCGGAGGGAGAAGAGAGGGCGGCGAGAGAAGAGAGGGCGGAGGGAGAAGAGAGGGCGGAGGGAGAAGAGAGGGCGGCGGGCGGAGGGAGAAGAGAGGGCGGCGAGAGAAGAGAGGGCGGAGGGAGAAGAGAGGGCAGAGGGAGAAGAGAGGGCAGAGGGAGAAGAGAGGGCGGAGGGAGAAGAGAGGGCGGAGGGAGAAGAGAGGGCGGAGGGAGAAGAGAGGGTGGCGGGCGGAGGGAGAAGAGAGGGTGGCGGGGCGGAGGGAGAAGAGAGGGCAGCGAGAGAAGAGAGGACGGAGGGAGAAGAGAGGGCAGAGGGAGAAGAGAGGGCAGAGGGAGAAGAGAGGGCAGAGGGAGAAGAGAGGGCGGAGGGAGAAGAGAGGGCGGAGGGAGAAGAGAGGGCGGAGGGAGAAGAGAGGGCGGAGGGAGAAGAGAGGGCGGAGGGAAAAGAGAGGGTGGCGGGCGGAGGGAGAAGAGAGGGCAGCGAGAGAAGAGAGGACGGAGGGAGAAGAGAGGGCGCAGGGAGAAGAGAGGGCGGAGGGAGAAGAGAGGGCGGAGGGAGAAGAGAGGGCGGCGGGAGAAGAGAGGGTGGCGGGCGGAGGGAGAAGAGAGGGCGGCGAGAGAAGAGAGGGCGGAGGGATTCTATGCATTAAGGTGAAAAACCTCCTGCGATGCAGCAGCACCCCAGAGCCCCCCTTTTACTTACCTGAACTCGATCTTTCCAGCGACGGGGATGAGCCCAGCGGCTCCAGCCGGTGTCTCAGGTCCTGATTGGATAGATTTATAGCAGCCATTTGCTCCCACTGCTGTCAATCAAATCCAATGTCGCTGGAGACGGGGGGCGGGCCGGGTTCTGCTGTCTGTGTCAATGGTCGCAGCAGCAAGACACGGAAGTGCGCCTGCACGAGTGCCCCGAGGGAGAGCGACTCTACCAACGGGGCACTCGAGAAGAGGAGGAGCCAGGAGCGCCATTGAGGGACTCCAGAAGAGGAGGATCGGGGCCACTCTGTGCAAAACTAACTGCACAGAGGAGGTAAGTATGACATGTTTTTTTTTTTAAACAAACCTTTACATATCCTATAAGGGGGCTGGGGGGAGAGTATATCTAAAGCCAATTTGTATTTTATCTTAGATGGAAGCGAGATCAAATCCAATTTTTTTTTACAGTTTCCACCAGAACAGGAATAGAAGGTAAATCTTCCAATGAGGACTGGTGACAACTGTCTAATGCCGCGTACACACGACCGTTTTTAATGTCATTGAAAAAAACAAAATTTTTCTCGACGTGATTCTTCTCAAGCCGGCCTTGCCTACACACTATCATGAAAAAAAATGCTCGAGCAAAGCGCGGGTGACGTACAACACGTACGATGGCACTATAAAGGGGAAGTTCCATTCGGATGGCGCCACCCTTTGGGCTGCTTTTGCTGATCCTCGTGTTAGTAAAGTTTGGTGAGAGACAATTCGCCCTTTTCAGCCTCGTGCTTTTCTGTCCGTTACAGCGTGATGAATGTGCTATCTCCATTACGAACGCTAGTTTTACCAGAACGAGCGCTCCCGTCTCATCACTCGCTTCTGAGCATGCGCGTTTTTTTCACGTCGTTAAAGCCTACACACGGCCGTTTTTCATGACGAGAAAAACGACGACGTGAAAAACGATGAGAAAAATTAGAGCATGTTCCAAATTTTTCATGGCCATTTTTCACGTCGTGAAAAATGCTCTGAAGCCCACACATGATCATTTTTAATTACCATTTTAAAAAATTGCATTTTTCTCGTCATGAAAAACGGTCGTGTGTACGCGGCATGAGACAGCCTTTCTCAACCTTTTCAACACAGAGGATCCCTTTAAATAACTTTCTGGTCTCAGGGAGTCCCTTATTAAAAATGACGATATCCACAACTCATGATCCATAAGTGTGATGGTCAATAGGAAGAATGCTCCTAATACTTGTGCTCTTGGGAAGAATTATCCCCTTACAGAGAGCGGTTTGTGTTGGGAGGGGGAATTTGGGGGGCGGCAATGGATAAGAATTGTTCTAGGAGGGGAAATTTGAAGAGGTGTGCTAGGAGTGGTGATTTGAGGGGATTTGTGTTGGGAGGGGGAACGGGGGAAGAATATTTGTGCTAGGAGTGGAAATTTTTGGGGGGGTTTCTGCTAGAAAAGGTAAGATGGTGAGTGAGAGGGGATTTATGCTAGAAGGGTAATTCGTTTTTTTCCCTCCTTTTTTTGGGAGGGGGGGGGATTTATGCTAGAAGGGTAATTCGTTTTTTTTCCTCCTTTTTTTGGAAGGGGGGGGGATTTGTGCTAGCAGGGATGACTGGGGGGTATTTATGCTAGGAGGGGAAATTTGGGAGGGTTGTTTCCTAGGATGGGGGATTGGGGAAAATTTGTGCTGGGAGGGGCATTTGGAGTGGGTAGAGAGGATTTATGCTCACAGGGGTAATTTTGGGGGTAGAGGATTTGTACTGGGAGGGGGGGGGAAATTCAGGGGGCGGGGTGGATTTGTGCTGGGGGCATATGGGGAAGGGGAAATATTTGAACTGAGGGGGGGGGGGCAGCAAAGATTCATGCTGGGAAGGGGATTTCAGCAGGGGGTGGATTTGTATGGGAGGGGCATTTATGTTTAGAGGGTAAGCATTCAGATTGGTGCTCAATTTCTTTTTTGGGGGGAAAGGGACTTTTGATGACACATAATGCTCATACATCTGGTGGGGGGGGGGGGGGGGAGCGCAATTTGACCATGTCCTGGGCACTGGGTGGGAGAGCTGGGCGCATTAGCACGGGAGTGACGTCATCGCGGCTCCGGCCGATAAACGGAAGACACTGCGGGACAACATGTCGGCGGCCGGAGGGGGAGACGTGGACGGCTGCGGGGGCTTCGATCGGAGGTAAGTACTACATAATGAGCTAGTATGCTATGCATACTAGCTCATTATGCCTTTGTCTTGCAGGGTCTTTTTTTTTTTTTTTTGAGGAGGGTTTACTTCCTCTTTAAATACTATAGATCATCTTGCTGCAGATGCATTCACAAAATGCGTTCAAATGTTTCAGATAGAATACCACCTAGAGTCCCAGAATCCATAATGCCAACCATTTATCATGATTAGTTAAATGTACAGAACACAGCAAGACTTCAGGATTTAATTAGATCAGGAGGGCCAGCTCATTAGTAGAAGACTCTGGACAATATCTCCAAGTCCTTCAAGATGGAAGTTATAAATCACATCAACAGAAAAGCTGGCCGAAGTAAAAAACAAAAAATAAAAACAAATCTTTGTAGAATTATAAACCAACCAAAAACGATATGGAACATAAAAATCGTGCGTATGCGTGGCGTGGGTACATTTTGTGAAGAACTCTCCAGCTTTAACTACTTCTCCCTGAAGACTAGATTTCTTTTCCTCCCTAAGGCTACTTTCACACTGAGGCGCTGGATGCGCTGGCGGTATAGCGGCGCTATTTTTAGCGCCGCTATACCGTATTTTTCCCCGCGATTTGCGGGCGCTAGCGGGGGGATTTTAACCCCCGCTAGCGGCCGAAAATGGGTTAAAAAACGCCCGCAATAACGCCTCTTTGCGGCGTTTTGGAGGCACTACCCCATTGATTTCAATGGGCAGGGGCGCTATAGGAGCGGTACTTTTACCGCTCCTATTGCGACTCAAAGATGCGGCTTGCAGGAGTTTTTTGACCCTCCTGCAAGCGCAACGCTCCAGTGTGAAAGCTTTCACATTGGATACAATTGAGCGGCTTTTTTGGGGTGCATTGCAGGCGCTATTTTTAGCGCAATATCGCCTGCAAAGCGCCTCAGTGTGAAAGGGGCCTTAGAGATGTAGGTAAATACTAACTTGTGCGGTCCCTGGGTTAAAATGTTGTACGTCGGAGGAAAGTTTCCATGCTGGTGCTGGATTATGTTCTCTACGCTAAAAGGTTTATGTTTTCAAGTTTAAAGAATTCTGAAAAGTGAACCCCCTCCCCCAGCCTTTTTTAACCACTTCAGCCCCGGAATAATTGGCTGCTGAATGACTAGGCCATTTTTTGCGAATTCGGCACTGCGTCGCGTTAACTGGCAATTGCGCGGTCGTGCGACGCTGCACACAAACAAAATTGACGTCCTTTTTTTCCCCACAAATAGAGCTTTCTTTTGGTGGTATTTGATCACCTCTACGATTTCTATTTTCTGCGCTATAAACAAAAAAAAGAGCGACAGTTTTGAAAAAAAACACAATATTTTGTACTTTTTGCTATAATAAATATCCCCAATTTGTTTTTTTTAAAAAGCCGATTTTTTTCTCAGGCCGATATGTATTATTCTACATATTTTTGGTAATAAAAATCGCAATAAGCGTATATTGATTGGTTTTCGCAAAATAGGGTATAGATTTATATAATTTTTTTAATTTATTTTTGTTTTTACTAGTAATGGCGGCGATCTGCGATTTTTATCGTGACACCGACATTATGGCGGACACATCAGACACTTTTGACGCCATTTTGGGACCATTGTCATTTATACAGCGATCAGAGCTATAAAAATGCACTGATTACTGTGTAAATGACACTGGCAGGGAAGGGGTTAAACACTAGGGGGCAATGAAGGGGTTAAGTGTGTCCTAGGGAGCGATTCTAACTGTAGGGGGGATGGGCTACAAGTGACATGACAGTGATCACTGCTCCCAATGACAGGGAGCAGTAGATCACTGTCCTGTCGCTAGGCAGAACAGGGAAATGCCTTGTTTACATAGGCATCTCCCCCATCTGCCTCTCCGTGACACGATCGCGGGCCGCCGGGCAAAAATAGAGTTCACGGGGCCCACGGGTATGGTCACGGAGATCGCGGCGGGCGCGCAGCTTCATAAAGGGGATGTACAGGTACGTCCATTTGCCCACTGCTGCCGACGTATATCGGCGTGCAGCGGTCGGCAAGTGGTTAACTGCTTGCGGACGGCCCCACGTACTTTTACTGCGGCAGGCCAGCCGCTCTGCTCTGGATTATGTACCTAGTACGTGATCCAGGACTTCCAGATAGGGGACTCGCACACCGCCACGGCTCTGCTGTGATTAGACAGCAGATGGATGTTCGCCGGCACTGGCTGATTGTCTAGGTTTAGGGGTCTCCAAATTGCGGGACGAGGGCCAGATGTGGCCCTTTGCTAGCCTTTGCTAGCTAGCCTTTATCCGGCCCTTGGGGCACTATTCCTCCCACTGGATTTTTGGTTGCTACTCTATCTCTATCATTTAAATAACACCTACGATAAAAATTATAGACCCTTCATTTCTTTGTAAGAGGGCAAACTTACAAAATCTGCAGAGGATCAAATCATTATTTTCCCCACTGTAAATGTTTTTGAAGTTCTATCCCTTCCTGTGAAAGGTGAAACATGTGAAAGGGGGTGCATTGTTCCTTTCCTGTATATTTTGTCTAAACTTAAAGCGGAGTTCCACCCAAAAGAAGTGGAACTTCCGCATTAAGCACTCCCTTACATACCACATTTGGCATGTCCTTTTTTTTGGGGGGGGGGGGGGTGGGTACCTAGTTTTGACAGGTACTTCCTGTCCCACTTCCTGCTTCCGTCGCCCCGCTGCCTAGGCGACTCCTCCTCTCCCCCTTCCTCTCTGCAATCTTCTGGGACACGTCACAGGTCCCAGTAGATTGCCTGGCCACTAAGAGAGCGCAGCACGACTCCCGCATGCGCAGTGCGCACCCGGATGTGAAGCTGTCACAGCTGGGTGCCCACACTTGCAATGACGGCGCTAGCGGAGAGGAGCGGTGAGTGTCTGTTTATTAAAAGTCAGCAGCTACACTTTTTGTAGCTGCTGACTTTGAGGCTCAGGCTGTAAGCTGAGGCTTACAGCAGAAAAACGCCTAGGTGTGAACAGAGCCTTAATAAACGAGTGGAACTCCGCTTTAATAAACAAAGATTGAAAAAAAAGTAACCCAAAACTATTATACCCTGTACACACGATCGGATTTCCGATGGAATTTTCCGTCGGAATTCCGATGAAGCTGACTTCCATCAGTCTTGCATACACACTGTCAGACTAAATTCCGACCGTCCAAAACGCGGTGATGTAAAACACTACGACGAGCCGAGAAAAATGAAGTTCAATGCTTCCGAGCATGCGTCGACTTGATTCTGAGCATGCGTGGATTTTTCTCCGATGGAATTCCACACAGACGATCTGAATTTTCCATCGGTTTTTTTTTTTTCCTTGGGAAAATTTAAAACATGTTCTATTTTTTTACACCGATGGAAAAAAGTCTGATGGGGCCCACATACGATCGTTTTTTCCGAATGAAAAAAGTCAGACTTTTTATATCGGAAAAAACGATCAAGTGTACAGGGCATTATAGTTTTTCTACACTCATTTTCACTGCAATTACTATGTAGGCAACGATTAACCCCCCCCCCCCCCCCCCTCAAAAAAAACTGATTATTTTTATTCATCATCAACACTCCAGTTCAGTTTGTTTTTGTGTTTGATTACCCACTTGCCGACCAGCCGCCATCATTATACTGCGACAAGATGGCACGATCCCACGAATCGCCGCAGCTGTACGTTGGCTCGGGAGCTCGGTTTTCTGGGCAAACGCACACTCCCATTGGTCAGCGGGAGAACCAATCAGCGGGTCCGGCAGGCTCGATGTCCGCCGGCCACCTCCGATCGTTCCCCGCAGTGACAGAATGGGGATCTGCCTGTGTAAACAAGGCAGATCTTTGTTCTGACAGGGGAGATCACACAGATCCGGTCTTTCTGCTAAGCAGGGAGATGGATCTGTGTGTTTCCCCAGGCAGCCCCTCCCCCCATACAGTTAGAACACACAAACAGGGAACACATTTAACCCTATGATCGCCCCTGATGTTAACCCCTTCCCTGCCAGTGTCATTAGTACAATAACAGTGCATATTTTCAGCACTGATTACTGTAATTATGTCACTGGTTCCCAAAAAAGGGTAAAAAATGTCAGTTAGGTGTCTGATCTGTCCGCCGCAATGTCAGAGTCCCACTAAAAATCACTGATCTCTGCCTAGCTAGTAAAAAAAAAAAAAAATGATAATAAAAATGCTATAAATCAATCCCCTATTTTGTAGACGCGATAACTTTTGCGCAAACCAATCAATATCCGCTTATTGTTACAAAAAAATATGTAGCGGAATACATATCGGCCTAAACTGAGGAATAAATTAGTTTTTTTTTTAAAAAAAATTAGGAAATGTTTTATAGCAGAAAGTAAAAAATGTATATATTTTTTCAAAATTGACGTTTTTTTTTTGTTTATAGCGATCAAATACCACCACAAAAAAGGTCTATTTGTGGGGTACAGCGTCACACGATGGCGCAATTGTCAGTTAAAGCGACACAGTGCTGTATCACAAAAAATTGCCCGGTCAGGAGGTGGGTAAATCCTTCCGGGGCTGACGTGGTTAATGTCCCTGTAAAAAAAAAAAAAAAGTGTGCAGAATTAAGTAGCATAGATTTGTAAATAGCGCCCGCCTGGTCTAGCCATTGTCTCAGGAAACTTTCAATTTCTCTACCTGGCTTAGCCCTAGTATGCAATCAATGGAAACATAAAGTGAGAGTCTCCGATCTGATGCTTACCCACCATTGACCCCAACAAACTGGAGATTCTTCTTAGCTCGAGCTTCCGCGCTTGAACTCGAGCGTCCGCTATTAGTCTTCTTCTTCATGATTGACTTCAGGCTGTTTATGGGGGACGATTCTGTACAAAAAGTCATAGAAAATTCATTAGGACATAATTAAACTTAATGACTTAGTGATGGATATCTTAAAACGGGCAAACTCGTGAAGGCCATTTACAAATTTGTCATTGGGCTTTTCTTAAATTCATTCTGGTTAAGCAGGAAAAAAAAAAAAAGCAGTTGATTTCGCTGCATCTATTGTGACTTTCTTCCCTAAAAGGAAGTTGCTGGCAAGCTGCGTCTCCGCACAGCTGGGGATGACATTTGTCAGAATACACATAACACAAGAGGACGCAGGATGCCGCAGGCAAATTTCCCATCTTCTAGGTGGGTGTATGATGTTCTGTCATTTTCATAACAAGTGGAGATAATCTAATTGTTGGGTACAATACAAGTAGGGCAACTGCAATAAAAAAAAAGAAAAAAAAAAAGAATTTAACAAGACAGTAGCTCCAATATTGGGTCAAAGTACCCACAGCATAAGGGGCCCAGGTAACCATTGTATATGATGGGCTCTTAAAAAGAATGAGCTGGGAAGGTCTTAGCAGGTTTGGGCAGTTGTAGAGACCATAGACTTTGGGTTTGAAGACTTGTGCTGCTTTAATGCTAAACAGGCTAAATACTAAACAAGAGTGAACAGCTTTACTAAGGGTGTGCATCCTCTGTGTATCCGCAGCAAAAGACTGACGCAAGAAGGGGGAATGAAGGGATCAAAATTCTGCCCATGAATTCAGACATTGTGGCAAAAAAAAAATTCTCCCTAAATTAACAGGAGGAAGGGTAGTGCAGCCGAAGGACCAGCAGAGTGCTCAGAGGAAGGTAGGGATTTAGATTGGGGGAAACTGTCCGAACAGAGTACTAGGGTCCTCTGGGAGAGACTATCAGTCCACCCATCCCCCCCCCCCAGAGCCATGTGCCGAGTCTGAGCTAGTGGGGCCATCTGACCTCTTGCTCCTAATCATTTGCAAAGTGCGTTGCAAAAAGAATCCTCAGAGGGGATACCCAGAGGCCAGCCCTGCATTTTCATTCTGGCAGGGTCTAGGAATGGTCCTCCAAGGGTCAGCCGAGGAGTCAACTGTCCAGAAGCTGCAGAAGTTGTGATAGACTCACCCGGGACAGAGGCTTTTGGAGGGGACTGAATGCTGGCTTCTTGCCAACTGACTATGGACCCTGGTTTGTTCTCCGACAGTTAGCTGGAGCGGATAATGTGAGTGCTGCACACAACAATCTACTCCGCAGGAGTTCCAGGGAGGGAATGCAATCGGCATCTCACAACTGCAGCTTGATCTGGTGTCGGTGGATGGGCCTGCGGCCTCTACTAACAGAGACCCAGCAGAAGTGCCGGAAACAGGGCAGAGTGCTACCAACCTCTGCCCAGCACCGGCAACAACTGCGGAGTTCCAGGGAGCCGGGGCAGTCGGCCTCTCTCCCCAGCGACAGGCTGATGTAGTGAAGCTTCTTCTCCCAGCTGAATCGCTGGCAACATGGCAGAGCGCTGCTGGCCTTTGCCCAGCACCTACAGTGTCTCCACAGCTTCAGGAAGCTGTGGCAATTGGCCCCTCTGCCCAGCAGAGCCCCAGAATCTTAAAAACCACCCAGCTGAAGCGCTGGCTGCCGGACAAAGTCAATGACCTCTGCCCCACACCTACTGATGACAACTATTCCTTGCAGTCAAGAATAGAGATCATGCGGATTGACTATGTGAGTTCACTCTGCCCGACTAATGCATATCCAGACCAGGTTGAGGGGGAAGAAATGTGATAGACTCACCCGGGACAGATGCTTTTGGAGGGGACTGAATTCTAGCCTCTTGCCAACAGAAAATGGGCCCTGGTTTGTTAACCTTTGTTTCAGCTCTCCATGCCCTCTTATGTCTAAGTTACCCTGTGCCTATTAGGGGCACAGGGTGACCGAGCAAATGGAACAGTAATATTTATCAACAATATCTCCCAGGAAATATACAAAGACTATTCCTGGTTTATTTGATTCTGAACTATACATGTTAATTGAAAGAGCTGATCACATTGGCCTCTGTATTATGTATGAGACGGATAGTCTGCTACTGGTGGACTCCTGCTATTGTGAGAAGGTGTCCTGTGTTTATACTTATAATAATGTGGATTGTGTCTTCTGAGTAGAAGACGGCAAGGCTGACCTGAAAGATCAAACCTCTGAGTCACCTAGTCTGGTTAAATGATTAGTTCATTAGCTCATGTTAATTTATGTTTCTGGTTACAGTTGTATTGTTAGGGTAATATGATCAGGGGGAACCTCCTCCTCAAGTGTATATAAGAGAGTATTCTTGTTCTAATAAACAGTTCTATTTCTGGTGTACTCCAAAACTGGTGTTGCGTGGTTCTTGGGGTTACAGATTCATTGGTCTCGTGTTCCAAGACTTGGGAAGCAGCTTCTTGGCGGAAATACCCAACAGGGTGTCCAAAGTCCGTTACAGAAGTATCCACAGTGGCTATGGAGCAGCCAGGAATCTTGATAGAAAAATCATTTAAATAAAGAACCTCCACATTAAAGATCTTCTTCCTCTAAAATAACTGTACTGGAGGACAATCATACTGAGCAGGAGGGTTGCAATTGTGCTAGAGAGAGCTGCATTGAAAGGAAATCTGTACTTGAAGACCTGTATTTTGGCTTGGAGAGGGAGGTCATTTTTTGGTGTACCCTGTCTAATGACCTGTGCATTTTGCTCTCCCGACCCCTGCACTCTGTGTGTTCATGTTTTCCAACTCCTGTGTATTATGCACTCCTGAGCCCTGCACTATATACAGGTCCTTCTCAAAAAATTAGCATATTGTGATAAAGTTCATTATTTTCTGTAATGTACTGATAAACATTAGACTTTCATATATTTTAGATTCATTACACACAACTGAAGTAGTTCAAGCCTTTTCTTGTTTTAATATTGATGATTTTGGCATACAGCTCATGAAAACCCCAAAATCCTATCTCAAAAAATTAGCATATTTCATCCGACCAATAAAAGAAAAGTGTTTTTAATACAAAAAAAGTCAACCTTCAAATAATTATGTTCAGTTATGCACTCAATACTTGGTCGGGAATCCTTTTGCAGAAATGACTGCTTCAATGCGGCGTGGCATGGAGGCAACCAGCCTGTGGCACTGCTGAGGTGTTATGGAGGCCCAGGATGCTTCGATAGCGGCCTTAAGCTCATCCAGAGTGTTGGGTCTTGCGTCTCTCAACTTTCTCTTCCCAATATCCCACAGATTCTCTATGGGGTTCAGGTCAGGAGAGTTGGCAGGCCAATTGAGCACAGTAATACCGTGGTCAGTAAACCATTTACCAGTGGTTTTGGCACTGTGAGCAGGTGCCAGGTCGTGCTGAAAAATGAAATCTTCATCTCCATAAAGCTTTTCAGCAGATGGAAGCCTGAAGTGCTCCAAAATCTCCTGATAGCTAGCTGCATTGACCCTGCCCTTGATAAAACACAGTGGACCAACACCAGCAGCTGACATGGCACCCCAGACCATCACTGACTGTGGGTACTTGACACTGGACTTCAGGCATTTTGGCATTTCCCTCTCCCCAGTCTTCCTCCAGACTCTGGCACCTTGATTTCCGAATGACATGCAAAATTTGCTTTCATCCGAAAAAAGTACTTTGGACCACTGAGCAACAGTCCAGTGCTGCTTCTCTGTAGCCCAGGTCAGGCGCTTCTGCCGCTGTTTCTGGTTCAAAAGTGGCTTGACCTGGGGAATGCGGCACCTGTAGCCCATTTCCTGCACACGCCTGTTCACGGTGGCTCTGGATGTTTCTACTCCAGACTCAGTCCACTGCTTCCGCAGGTCCTCCAAGGTCTGGAATCGGTCCTTCTCCACAATCTTCTTCAGGGTCCGGTCACCTCTTCTCGTTGTGCAGCGTTTTCTGCCACACTTTTTCCTTCCCACAGACTTCCCACTGAGGTGCCTTGATACAGCACTCTGGGAACAGCCTATTCGTTCAGAAATTTCTTTCTGTGTCTTACCCTCTTGCTTGAGGGTGTCAATGATGGCCTTCTGGACAGAAGTCAGGTCGGCAGTCTTACCCATGATTGTGGTTTTGAGTAATGAACCAGGCTGGGAGTTTTTAAAAGCCTCAGGAATCTTTTGCAGGTGTTTAGAGTTAATTAGTTGATTCAGATGATTAGGTTAATAGCTCGTTTAGAGAACCTTTTCATGATATGCTAATTTTTTGAGATAGGAATTTTGGGTTGTCATGAGCTGTATGCCAAAATCATCAATATTAAAACAAGAAAAGGCTTGAACTACTTCAGTTGTGTGTAATGAATCTAAAATATATGAAAGTCTAATGTTTATCAGTACATTACAGAAAATAATGAACTTTATCACAATATGCTAATTTTTTGAGAAGGACCTGTACACTACGCTGGGTATTTCATACTTCTGACAACTGTACTCTGTAAGTTGGGCTGTAAATGACGTACTCCTGACCACTGAACTCGAACTAGATTATATACTCTTGACTGCTTAACTACTTATAAGTTGTACAACAATTGCTGGTTGCTAAGTAGTCACCGACTGTTTCATAGTTGGTAAAGTTGAATAAAGAGTGTTCATGTTGATAATCATTTCCCATATCCCTGTATGTTGTGTTCAGAAAGATGTACATCCAAGAGTCTTTTAAAACTATCAATACTTCCCGCTGACACCACCGATTGTGGAAGAGAGATGTCAATGAAATTCAATGCAGGCTGTGTGCAGAAAAGAATAGGATAATAAGCTTCATTTTCTACAAATGATTGTGCCGCTGTGTGTACGTGTCTTTTAGACTCTCGTGTGTGGCATAGTAATTAAAGCATATGTTTTTTAACCACGTAAGGACCACCCACCGCATATATACTGTGACAGGGTGGCCCTATTGAGCGATAGACGCACCTGTACGTCGCTTCATGCACAAGACACTGTGGCAGCGTGCGTGTCGCCGGAGGCGCGCACCCGCTGCACAGTGGAGGAGCCCATGCGCGGGTCTAGTGGGGCATGTCTGTCGGCCACCCGCGATCGCTCCTCAGAGAGGCAGGACGGGGATCTGCCAATGTAAACAAAGCAGACCCCCGTTCTGACAGGAGAGTTCAATGAGATTGTCTCTTCCTAGTGATCGGGAACAGCGATCTCTCTGTTCTCCCAGTCAGTCCCCCCCCCATAGTTATAAACACCTCCCTAGGGAACACTTAACCCCTTGATTGCCCCCTAGTGTTAACCCCTTCCCTGCCAGTGTCATTTATACAGTGATCAGTGAATATTTTTAGCTCTGATCACTGTAATATTGCCACTGGTTCCATAAAAGTTTCAAAAGTGTCTGCTCTGTCCGCCGCAATGTCGCAGCCCCGTTAAAAAGCTGATCCCCGCCATTACTATTAAAAAAAATAATAATAAAAATCCCATAAATATATCCCCTATTTGGTAGACGCTATAATGCTTATTGTGATTTTTTTTTACCAAAAATATGTAGCAGAATACATATTGGCCTAAACTGAAGAATAAATTATTTTTATTTTTTATTTTTTTTGCATATGTATTATAGCAGAAAGTAAAAATTGTTTTGTTTTTTTTCAAAATTGTTGGTCTTTTTTTGTTTATAGCGCAAAAAATAAAAACTGCAGAGGTGATCAAATGCCCCCCAAAGAAAGCTCTATTTTTGGGAAAAAATGGACATCAATTTTATTTGGATACAACGTTGCACGTCCGTGCAATTGTTGGTTAAATTAACGCAGTGCCGTATTACAAAAAAATGGCCTGGTCATGAAGGCGGTAAAACCTTCCGGTCCTTAAGTGGTTAATACAAGGACTGTGGCATATGACACGGTGTAAACAGTGAATAGGGTAAAATTGTAAGCCCGTCCCACCGTTAGCACAATTGCGCCACATCTGCAAATTCACTATGATGCGCTGTATTTTGTCTTTTGACTAAAATGTCATTTTAGTTTTAGTCCTATGTTAGTCATCTGAATTGTTTTTTAGTTTTAGTCCACTAATATCTAATGTGTTTACTTAAATTTTATTGCATTATTTAAAGGAGACGTATGGGATGCGTTAAATAACTAGTACATATTACATTAGTCACATATCAGCTAATCTTTTTTTCCTATCTCTTTTTTACAGCATGTGCACATGAACTTTCCTTCAGCTGACAAAAACGGTCCATTTTCAGTTTGCCTCTGTCCCCCCTCCCCTAAGAGAGGTGGCTGTGCTGATAGATAGAAATATATAGTGTAGATTCTCATACACAGCACTTTCAGTGACTTCTCTCACATTACACTCACTGAAGTGCTGAAATC
The DNA here is from genome assembly GCA_029206835.1 of Rana muscosa. Classification (NCBI taxonomy): domain Eukaryota; kingdom Metazoa; phylum Chordata; class Amphibia; order Anura; family Ranidae; genus Rana; species Rana muscosa. The sequence continues at coordinate 29,500,328 of CM055120.1, forward strand.
TCTGCCGACTCTTCTGACCATTGAAACAGACTGCAGAGGAGGAGGGAGGGGGAGGAGAGAGGAGTGAGAAGGGAGCAGCTATGCCCTGTGAAGTTTCAGGAACGAGCAAAGGGAGGAGAGCCAACATCAATCAAGCAAAATGACAGGAAAGGGGGTGGATCCAGACTTCATACCCAGGCCATTGTCGGGATGATGCGGTATGAAAGACTGTAGAACCTCCCACAGGTATTTATCTCGATTTTAACAGAATGGGGGCACGTCTGAGAGGGCTGGAAAGGTTTATAGATATCAGCAGCTCACATAGAATAGATGTAAGCAAAAAAAAGGAAACCCATACTTCTCTTTTAAGCATTTCTTTAGAATTGCCAAACTCATTATATACTCCTGGAGTAAAAATCGAATAACATATTATTTCTGGTATTAAGGTTTGAATACGCTCTAAATGTCTGCAATCTCTCCTACCTAGCCAGGGCAGGATAGAACCTTTAGCCACGACATTCCATTGAAATCTCACCATACTTTAGAGTAGGGTTTCTCTACCAGGGTTCCATGGAACCCTAGGGTTCTTCCAGAGGTTGCTAGGGGTTCCTTAACAAAGGGAGAGCGATACTGGCTGTGGGTTATAGGTGCTGCACACCCCTGATAACGACTTAGTAGAAGGAAAAGGTACCCCAAGGGGCTTTGAATTGCAGCAAAAAATAGTAATCATGTTTAAAAGTTTGGAAAAATGTTTTATTAAAAAAGATACATAATGGTGAGAACGTCTGGTGGGATCAAGACATGAGTTCCATAATACAACTAAAAACATATGCAAGTGAATGGATACAACCATATGGGTTCATGTGACAATAAGGTAGGTTAACTTATGCTAAAAGTTAAAAGTTTAGCACAAGTTAACCTACCTTATTGTGGTAATAGGTGTGGGGTATATGGCGCTACCTTTATGCTCTGGGAACTTATTCGGATTGGTGTTGGGTTTCCTCTACGGGTACAACTGATAAGCCCCTATGGGATAAGTGCAGGACTGTGTATATTTTGTGCTAGTAATCCTGGATTCTATATATGTGATCCTCCACTCCTATGTATGTGAAATAATCCTAACCCTCCAAAGGTTGTGACAATAGTGCTAAATTAATAAATGTTGCCCTTATTGATGTGTATGATATCTATCTGGGTGTGATATCACTTCATATTGTATGCAAGTTCCATAATCCAAACATTAATCTCAAAAATCCAACAAACTTCTAATGAACTCAGTATTTCAAAAAATCAAAAAATCAAAAAGACAAAAATCAAAATTCCAAAATTGACTTCCTTGCCGTATAAATCCCTGTATCTTATTCCATACAGATCACACCTTAAAGTGTTGTGTGTGTGTACAATATATCCTGTGCCTAAACACTGGTATTGCCCAATTTCCGTTGTAGTCCCTGGTCACTGCCCCAGGTGGGAGCTGCTAGACGTCTAGTTAATTCCCTTGTAGGTTAACCCATTAACTGCACCAATGAAATATATTCACAATGGTCATGTAATGGTCAGCCACTTTAGTGGTGAGGATTAGTATCCAAGTAATTCTCAGTACAAAAGGTTAATCAGAATAAAGAAAAAAGGAAAAAATAATGACAAATATGTGCATATATGCTATAGCCAGGATAAGTTCATGCGGCTACAACAAATCCATATGTAAACATAATAAAAGTTCAAGTATTCTTCATGCGTTTTTTCAGTGACTTTGGTGATTATATATTGCCAATGGAGATCCTCCAGCTTGCAGGTAAAGAGGTGACTTTTGGTGCTCCCCCCTCGTATGGGTCCCCACTCACCAGATAGACGCACCCCTGCAGGGGTCACAAGCTCATCGGGTATCCCCAGCAATTTATCCTCCACTCCTGTAGGCTGTTCCACTCTCTGCTCTCTCCTCCTCCACCAATCAGATCCTCAGAAATGAACCACAGAACAGAACTTCCATAGCGTAAATCGCTTATTTATTCATAAAAATAGTAAAAATTCCAAACATAAATAAAAAATAATTAAAAAAATTAAGGCCTGCAGACCTTACTAGATTCACTCCCTTTTGGTTTGTATTTACCGCCAGGTGCCTAGTGAATCCACACCGCAAACCATATACCAATGTCAGGCAGGTCCCATGGAAGTCACGCCAGCCTGCTATGTCAGCCTCAGCTTCGGCGTGCGTTCCACCGCTCGAGCCTCACTAACCGGACGTGACATGGACGTGTCTGGATGGTTACCTGACGCGTTTCGACAAATGGTCGTTATCAAAGGTGCTGTCATCCCTTCATGTCCGACGTCTATAAGCAAGCACTGGCACTATAGCTCCGCCCCTTCAGGGCGTACCTTCCTTTTCCAATTCACTATATGTGGAGTGTGTAATCGCTCCCATCTATCCTATTTGGCTCCATCTAGTGGTGGTTACGTAATTGGTTTTTACTACGCCAGTGATTGCTTATATTAATTCATAGAGACTTTTGTTTGTCTTCTAAGGGGAATGTTATTGAATTCAGTAAATGATACCCCCAATACATTTGTTCTGTGTTTAGTTGAACATGTGCCATATTAATTTAAGCAAACATTGGGGATATGATATTACATCTATTTATCCTCTAATGGGAATAACATGAAATAAATAAGTATTACCCTTAATATACTTACATTGTATTGATTATATGCCTTATTATTTAAACAAACATTGAGGGCATCCCCTGATACACTAACCCCACTTTCCCCTCCTCAAAAAAAGCATTTTGAGTTGAATAAAGATTTAGGAAAAGTTGAACCAACAACCTACAAACACACTACATTGAAAAACAACTCATTGTTTAACCCACCGACCCCGGGGAATCAATGCCTGACAGCATTCAAAAAGATGGTAGAGGAGGATATAAGGAAAATGGAGAGAAAATCGCATAGGAACAATAAGAACATTTGGAAAATAATCAAACAAATAGGGGAAAAAAAGGAAGTGATAATAAGACCAGCGGACAAGGGGGGAGGGCTAGTCATACTTAACAAACTGGACTATGAAGAAGAGATGAACAACTTACTGCAAGTAGAGAACACCTACAAAAAACTGAAAGGGAACCCTAAGGGAGCCCTGGAAGGCAAGTTACAAACATTTGTCTCCAAGGGCAGGGACATTGGTATTCTGAACCAAAAAGAAGCAGAGTACCTAGTTTCTCAATCAACCAAAACCCTAGTCATATATCACGTACCTAAAGTGCACAAACGTATATTGAAACCGCCAGGGAGACCAATCATAAGCGGAATCAATTCCATCTTTTCAAGACTAAGTGAATATATTGACAAATTTTTGAACCCAATGGTTAGCCAAGGGAAATCCCATTTGAGGGACAGCTCGCATCTGTTAGGTGAGCTTCAAAAACAAACAGAAGTCAGAGAATGTTTAATCGCCACGATAGATGTGGAATCCCTATATACAAGTATAGTGCAGGAGGACGGACTGAAAGGAGTAGAAAAAGCCTTATATGAACGTACAGATTTAACACAACAACAGATGGACTACATTCTTGAAGGATTGAAACTGGCCATGAGCAATAATTATTTCTGGTATAATAAACAATACTACGTCCAAACCAGGGGAGTTGCCATGGGGGCACGTTATGCCCCCAGTGTGGCAAACCTGTTTATGGACATGTGGGAGGAGGAGTACATTTATAATAAGAACATACCAGAAATCAAATTTTTTAAGAGGTATATTGATGATTTGATCATTTTATGGGCAGGTACAGAAACCACGTTCGAGCATTTCTTATCTAATCTAAACAACAACAGATATGGCATAAAGTTCACAGGGAAATGTCATAAAGAAAAAATGGAATACCTGGACTTGGAGATAATGAAGGAAGGAGATATGCTATATACACAAACCTATTTCAAAAAAACGGATAGAAATGGGTACATACCCAATAACAACTGCCACCATCCTAAATGGAAGGCTAATATTCCTAAAGGACAACTACTAAGAATCAGACGAAATTGCCATAAAGAAGAAGATTTTGATAGGCAAGCTGAGATCATAGTGAACAGATTCAAAGAAAAAGGGTACCATGACCACCATCTGCAGAAACTTAAAGAAAAGGTTAAAAGGGTGGATAGAAAAACGCTATTAACAAGGAAAACCAAAACACCAACCACTCATGAGAAAATAGCATTTATCACTGGATACAGCAATCAATATTCCCAAGTTGAACATATTGTTAAAAAATACTGGCCCATTCTGATGGAAGACAGAATACTTTCAAAAGTAATTCCAAGAAAACCCACCTTCATTTATAGGAAAGCTCCTACGTTGAGGAATAAGCTTGTACATAACGTCATAGATGCCCCTTCCCAAATTCAGCTATGCCCAGAACTCAAGGGGTTCTATAAATGCCAACGGTGCTTAGCTTGCAGAAAAAGTAGACCACAGCCCAGGAGGAAAATTACGTTCAAATCACAGGCATACAATAAAGAATATAAAATAAGAGAACTGATCACATGTAACAGCACGCATGTCACTTATGTGATAGAATGTCCTTGCCACCTGCAATACGTGGGACGAACCACCAGACCATTAAAAGTAAGGATCCGAGAACATATTGCCAACATTAAGAAGGGATTCCCGAAGCATAGTCTTTCGAGACACTTCGATGAAGTACATCAAAGAGACCCGTCTGGAATGATCTTCTATGCAATAGACATCATAAAGGATCATTGGAGGGGTGGCAATAAGTTGATTCAAGTATCCCAAAATGAAACGAGGTGGATACATAGGTTGGGGTCCCTTGCTCCCAGGGGCCTCAACCTAGATATCGACCTCAATTGTTTTCTCTCTAATTTCTAAACCAAGTTTTCAAGCCTCAGTTGTTTTCTCTCTAATTTCTAAACCTAGTTTTCAAGCCATACTCCAGATATGGGGTATGGGACACAAATAAATATAGGTTGTCCCTATAGCTTATGCAAATTATAGGCAAATAGGGAAGATATCAATACATTAGATGAACCCCCTTGGAATCATAAAATAGATGGGGGGGAAATAGACAATAAACAATATACATTGAAAATTATACCACAAAGAGATGAGATTCATATAACACACCTTTGGTAATCCCCAAGTGATAGGAAGGACAAACTGATGTAAAATGTGTGGAAAATGTAGTAAGGTATTCTAAATGGTTATATATAGTAGATATGACCACTTAGTAAAAGAACTTATGGGGACAAGTATATAGAAAATTATATCAATATACACTTAATGATAACAATAGGGGGGCCTTGCATTTGAATATTGTAAGATATAATAACCCCACTAGGTCAGTAATGGTACAAATATCCAGGAGGGGAAAGTGGGGTTAGTGTATCAGGGGATGCCCCCAATGTTTGTTTAAATAATAAGGCATATAATCAATACAATGTAAGTATATTAAGGGTAATACTTATTTATTTCATGTTATTCCCATTAGAGGATAAATAGATGTAATATCATATCCCCAATGTTTGCTTAAATTAATATGGCACATGTTCAACTAAACACAGAACAAATGTATTGGGGGTATCATTTACTGAATTCAATAACATTCCCCTTAGAAGACAAACAAAAGTCTCTATGAATTAATATAAGCAATCACTGGCGTAGTAAAAACCAATTACGTAACCACCACTAGATGGAGCCAAATAGGATAGATGGGAGCGATTACACACTCCACATATAGTGAATTGGAAAAGGAAGGTACGCCCTGAAGGGGCGGAGCTATAGTGCCAGTGCTTGCTTATAGACGTCGGACATGAAGGGATGACAGCACCTTTGATAACGACCATTCGTCGAAACGCGTCAGGTAACCATCCAGACACGTCCACGTCACGTCCGGTTAGTGAGGCTCGAGCGGTGGAACGCACGCTGAGGCTGACATAGCAGGCTGGCGTGACTTCCATGGGACCTGTCTGACATTGGTATATGGTTTGCGGTGTGGATTCACTAGGCACCTGGCGGTAAATACAAACCAAAAGGGAGTGAATCTAGTAAGGTCTGCAGGCCTTAATTTTTTTAATTATTTTTTATTTATGTTTGGAATTTTTACTATTTTTATGAATAAATAAGCGATTTACGCTATGGAAGTTCTGTTCTGTGGTTCATTTCTGAGGATCTGATTGGTGGAGGAGGAGAGAGCAGAGAGTGGAACAGCCTACAGGAGTGGAGGATAAATTGCTGGGGATACCCGATGAGCTTGTGACCCCTGCAGGGGTGCGTCTATCTGGTGAGTGGGGACCCATACGAGGGGGGAGCACCAAAAGTCACCTCTTTACCTGCAAGCTGGAGGATCTCCATTGGCAATATATAATCACCAAAGTCACTGAAAAAACGCATGAAGAATACTTGAACTTTTATTATGTTTACATATGGATTTGTTGTAGCCGCATGAACTTATCCTGGCTATAGCATATATGCACATATTTGTCATTATTTTTTCCTTTTTTCTTTATTCTGATTAACCTTTTGTACTGAGAATTACTTGGATACTAATCCTCACCACTAAAGTGGCTGACCATTACATGACCATTGTGAATATATTTCATTGGTGCAGTTAATGGGTTAACCTACAAGGGAATTAACTAGACGTCTAGCAGCTCCCACCTGGGGCAGTGACCAGGGACTACAACGGAAATTGGGCAATACCAGTGTTTAGGCACAGGATATATTGTACACACACACAACACTTTAAGGTGTGATCTGTATGGAATAAGATACAGGGATTTATACGGCAAGGAAGTCAATTTTGGAATTTTGATTTTTGTCTTTTTGATTTTTTGATTTTTTGATTTTTTGATTTTTTGAAATACTGAGTTCATTAGAAGTTTGTTGGATTTTTGAGATTAATGTTTGGATTATGGAACTTGCATACAATATGAAGTGATATCACACCCAGATAGATATCATACACATCAATAAGGGCAACATTTATTAATTTAGCACTATTGTCACAACCTTTGGAGGGTTAGGATTATTTCACATACATAGGAGTGGAGGATCACATATATAGAATCCAGGATTACTAGCACAAAATATACACAGTCCTGCACTTATCCCATAGGGGCTTATCAGTTGTACCCGTAGAGGAAACCCAACACCAATCCGAATAAGTTCCCAGAGCATAAAGGTAGCGCCATATACCCCACACCTATTACCACAATAAGGTAGGTTAACTTGTGCTAAACTTTTAGCATAAGTTAACCTACCTTATTGTCACATGAACCCATATGGTTGTATCCATTCACTTGCATATGTTTTTAGTTGTATTATGGAACTCATGTCTTGATCCCACCAGACGTTCTCTCCATTATGTATCTTTTTTAATAAAACATTTTTCCAAACTTTTAAACATGATTACTATTTTTTGCTGCAATTCAAAGCCCCTCGGGGTACCTTTTCCTTCTACTAAGTCGTTATCAGGGGTGTGCAGCACCTATAACCCACAGCCAGTATCGCTCTCCCTTTGTTAAGGAACCCCTAGCAACCTCTGGAAGAACCCTAGGGTTCCATGGAACCCTGGTAGAGAAACCCTACTCTAAAGTATGGTGAGATTTCAATGGAATGTCGTGGCTAAAGGTTCTATCCTGCCCTGGCTAGGTAGGAGAGATTGCAGACATTGTGGATCAAAACGCTGGTGGATCTCCAATGGTACTAGGCAGGATATTCTGAAACTGCCAAGCCTAATGAAAATCTCAAAGAGAGTTGGACCAAGCTCAATATGCCAAAGATATAAAACAGGTCGTGTTTTACATTTTTCATTTACTATACACAGCTAAGTAGGCAAAGATTGTTGTGTTCAATTTTTTCATATAGAAGGTCTTGTTAATAATGGATGTGTGTGTATAGGAAGCATGCAACTTCTATACCTAATTGTTCTTTGTATGAGTTTATTTGTTATATGGTGCAATAGCTCATTTGGGGCCAGTCAGGTTGTGCAGTCATACAATAAGGCCAGCTTCAGTTCAAGCCCTTCGGTCACAGTGTAATCTATGGCCCAAATTCTTACACTAATGTTGGTTTTATGCACACAGACATGCCTGGCTTATCTGCTCACATCCCTAACAAAACTCTCCAAAATGTGGGGCTGCCAGGAAGGAAATATTTAACAAACAACTCTGGCCGCTGGCCTGTCAGGTAGGATTTATGGGGTAAGATTAGCTGAAACTCCGTCTGGGACAAGTTCATAAAAATTTATAGTTTTGTATGTAATGATGATAGAAACAGGATAACCATGGAAAAAGAGTCACCATTCTCCTTCGTAAATTCAATGAACACATGGCCATAGGATTGGTTTGTTAAAAAGGGATTTCGGACATTAAAAGGAAAAATGTGTTTAAAAATTCACTTCTGTCAAATGGCAAAATTTACCATGGAAATACACACAATGGACAGGAGATGCGGTTTTTGTTTTCATTCTATGACTGAATGAGTACACTATACAGGCCATCTTTTAACATCCTCTGGTAACCTGGTTTCCTGCGAACATCTAATCCTAAATCCAGAACTCTGTAGGCCAGGGATTCCCATCCTCCCCAAAGGGATGTCTCTGAACAGCCAAAATTACTATACACATTCTCAATCTCCCATCCATATTAATTATGCCGGCATCGGATCAGTCCTGAATTAACACTCAGATGTACTTCCCAGACTTGCCTTTTTCAACCAGAATTTTGTAGAAGCTTAGAGTTCCTCTAGATATTGCTAGGAGTCATTGTTGCCAACCGTCAGTATTTTTACTGGCGGACAGTAAAAAAAGGGGCACTTCTTCCCCGCCAGTAAATACCAGTGACAGGAAAAGGTTGCCAGTAAAAAATATATGGCTGTGACGCTCGTCTCTGGAGCTGGCCGAGACCATCCGGATGCCTGCTACGGTGTGTTTGTGTGGCACCGGCGGAGGGTGGTGGAGGCGGTGCCTGAGTGTGTCGAATGATGTCATGGTGCAAGGGAGCCAAGTGGAGCGACCGGAGCCTTGTGTCCGGGTCTGAGGGACGGAAGCAAGGCAAGCCAGAAGGGGGAGGGACCATCAGTGCTGTTTGGACTGGAGTGGACTGAAGGGACCACCTGGTGTGGAGAGAGACTGAAACAGTGAACGAGGACACACCGGACTCCTGTGGTGAGCCGGTGCGTGCTCATATGTGAACCCAGCCTAAAGGGGCCACAGACAGTGATACCTGACAAGTGTTATAATCTCTCTACATTCTATTCAAAACTAAAAAAAAAAAATGCCTTTAGCTACACTTTTAAGGATAAAAAACATGGGTACAATACTTTAGTCTAATTTTACAACCAGGATAAAGGGCATTATGACAATTGGGGATGTGTTACCTAGAAGGAATGGTTGAAAGAAAAGGATACATTTTAACACAAAATAGAAATAGTGTATTGCTGTTTAAAGATACTTTTAAAATTTTGTGGACTCTTGCTTACCCCCTAGTTGGCTTTCGGCCTTCTCAGTCTCTCTTGCTGGTCCTGGTTGAGCAGAATACACAGATGACAAAAGATTAAGAGAATTGACCAGCTGATTCTGGATGGAACTGAGTTTGGAAGCCGGCTGTTTAATGGCGCTAGCCAGGTCTGGGTATCCATGTTCCAGACACGTCCATTGCTCCTGCAGAAGATCCTGTATCCGTTTTACATACTGTCCAATAGAAGCATCTGTCGGAGGTGGACGGTCAGCCGAGCAATGTTTATTATCAACCAGAACTTCATAACCACAGGCTTTGCTGTCACAAATTTGAAGCAAATGGGTTTGGGAGTCCACTATCTCATGCACTGTTTCACTTTCCATGGCACCAGTCTTTGTAACTTTCTCTGTTTCCATTTCACATCCGGCAACCTGCTGGACCATCGCTACATTTAGATCAGTCAATGAACCTAATCTTTCACCAGCATGATCATGCACTTCATTGCCATCGTTTCTTTCATCTGGAGGTTGATCCAGATCTGCTGGCAGTACACCACATCCCACTGACTGAGTTGCAACTGAGATATTGGCAAATGTGTTTTTGTCTAAACTTTCCTTCTTGGCCTTAGTTTTCATTTCCTCCGTGTTCACTGCTGCATCTTTGCACTGTCTGTCTATGTATTGTCTTCTGGCTTCTTCCATTGTTTCCATCGTTCTTGTCAGGTCTGCAATATACACATCCTTTGCCTTCAATTCATTGCTCTGTTTCTCCACCAGCACCCTGAGATTCTGTACCTCTCTGGTACGGTCATCCAGTTGTTCAGTCAATTCTGCAATTTGTTGATTAACACCTGAATACAGAGAGTTATTTAAATCGTTGCTGCTTGACAGATCATGGGCTTCATGTACTCCATTTTCAATGTCCTCAACTTTGGCCTTGCTTTCACAAATGGTCAGTTGAGCCTCCTGCTCTTTTCTGCTATTAACAATTTGGGAAAGAGATTCAACTTGAGAATTTAATTTATTGTTTTCTTCCTCAAGTGCAGATATAGTTTGTTTTAGTTCGGGAATGTTTTTTAACTGTTCTTCAAGGTCTTTTATTCTTTTGAATGCAGCCACAATCTGCTCACCAGAATGTTGGGAACGTGTGGGATCTTTCATAAACTCCAGCCTGCTTTCGCTGAAGCGGTTTGTAGATTCTGGCAGTTTTAAGTACTGGCTTTGGTCTGAAGAAGTTGTGCTTTGTGGTAGGCTGGCTGGAAGGCTAGAAGCTCTTGCAAATTGGGGCCTATCTCTGCAGCTGCTAAAATCTTCAGGGTCCAACTCTCCCGAGGGTTTGTGAGCATCGTATATATTATCCTTCCTTCTATAATTCAGTTCATGCACATATCTCAGACGTAAAGCAGACTCACTTCCCGAAAACATTTCGTTGTCCTTGGCTCCAGCTCTAAAGCTACTGGGGCTCCAGGTATTACTGGAGGCTGCAGAGTAACTCTGAGAGCCATTGTCCGGAACACTAAAGTTTCGAGGAAGAGTGCTAAATTTAGACTGTTTGGCTCTTCTGTGGATGTGTATTCTTTTGATGGTATTACCCCTTTCAATATCATGAACATACTTTAGGAAGTCAAGGTCCAGGTGAAAGCCATAAGGGGTCTCCACAGAATAGGACATGCGATTTTCTTTCTGCTCTGTCTTTGATGAACCATTTTCTCCTAATGTGGAAAAGGACAGAAAGAAAAAAAAAGAACATGAATCAACAAAATATTAAAATGGATTAAACCTTATTAACCTACCAGTATAGGGTTAGAGACTACAGCACCACGAGAAGGCTGATAGGAACTCAAGAAGAATATACAACTACATGCAGATAAAGCAAGAGTGCTAATTCTATTACCATTTTACAATGTTGTAGTTTGTAGACTTGCAATTTACTTTTTTAAATAGATCCTACAGTATGTATAGTTAAAAAAAATATTGCAACATCCTGTTCTCTAACACCGTTATCAGCCCAGAGCAGCTGCTTACAGCACAAGTGAGACTCGGTACTGGGCATAACAGGTAGTGCGAGCCCAGCAGGCAAGTTCTACCTGCCATCTTCTACAGAACTGTAGGTTAGGGAAAAACTATACAGGCAAATTTACTTGGTCACTATTCGCTCTAGCTTTGTCACTCTCCTTCTCTTTAACCAGTTCTTGGGGCATATTTCCTCCTTCTGACATAAACAATGGGCCACAGTTTCTCCCACTGATACCAATGATGGGGCACTCACTATTCTTCTCAATAACACTAATGATGATTGGACATTATTCCTTCCACGAATACCATTGATGAGGCACTATTCCACCCGCTGCTGTCAATCAAATCCAATGACGTGGGTCCCGGGGGGCGGGGCAGAGTCCGGCATTCGTGTCTGTGGACGCAAATGCTGGACTCAGGAGCACGCCCGCAAGATAACCCCCTCGGGAGAGTGCTTCTCCCCCTGCTGTCTTCTGGGACACACACAGGTCCCAGAAGACAGCAGGGACCAGTGGGATCGCGCATTGCGACTCGTGCATGCACAAGGCTTCACTTTCTGATTCCCTAACTGAAGATGGAGGCGCCTCCACCCGAGAGACAGATCGGCTTCAGGTGCCGACATCGCGGGCGCCCAGGACAAGTAAGTGTCCATATATTAAAAGTCAGCAGCTGCAGTATTTATATCTGCCGACTTTTAAAAAAAAAATTGGGGCGGAACTCCGCTTTAAGGTGAAAAAACATGAGGGTTTACAACCCCTTTAAGCCTTCTTAAAACGGAGTTCCAACCAAAAATGGAACTTCCGCTTTTCGGAACCCTCCCCCCCCTCCGGTGACACATTTGGCACCTTTCAAGGGGGAGGGGGGTGCAGATACCTGTCTAAGACAGGTATTTGCACCCACTTCCGGGCATAGACTCCCGTGGGAGTCTACACCACTTCCCGTCCCCGTCCCCCATACTATCTCCTGGGAAACACACTGTTCCCAGGAGAGAGCGGGGACCAGTGACGGCACGCCGCGCTACTCGCGCATGCGCAGTAAGGAACCCGGGCAGTGAAGCCGCAACGCTTCACTTCCTGATTCCCTCACTGAGTATGGCGGCGACAGCATCCGAGGACCCAGCGATTGCTCAGCCTCGTCTGCCGACATCGCGCTGGACAGGTAAGTGTCCATTTTTTAAAAGTCAGCAGCTGCAGTATTTGTAGCTGCTGGCTTTTAAAAAAAAAATTGGGTGGACCTCCTCTTGCTGTGGAGTGACTTTAGTTCCGCTTTCACTTTTTTCCAAATCAACTACATTCAAGGCATGACGTGAACGATAACTGTCACAGTTGCTTATGCTCTCAACCAAATTGCCAAGCCATCAAATGGCTGGTGTCATAACTGATCACATGTGAAGCACTTTGACAACTTCAGCAAAGGCTAAGATGCCAGCTTCCTTGGCTGCAATGAATAGAAGGGTTTAGCTTTACTTTTTACTCCCAGAGTACATCCTCCACCTCCAACAGCTATACAAGCAATCGTAAAGAGAGAATTTAAGGCCCCTGAAATTTTTTATTCAGACTTTATTGATCAAATAAATATCTTTTAGACTCAGGGACAGTGGTGTGTGGGGTTTCACTTTCTCTGCACTAAAATATATGTCTTCTTTAAGGCTTCAATCACATGGGCGGCCTGGGGCACATTACCTGCTGCGCGTAGAGGCTGCTAAACACTGCCTGTGGATGCAGCACCACTATGGCCACATACAAACTGGGCGAATAGCTGCAGCCACTTTGTGTGTCAGCAGAAATGTTTTTCCCTGGATGCACACTGTCTGCATTAAGGGTCAGTCAGAGGCTTTATTTTTATGTAACTTGAGAAGGAGAATGCCCCAGAATCGCTCAAGGTGCAAGCAGGATGAAAAGCAGCCCCAGCTAAGACACACACACTGACACGTTTCGCCCTGCCCCTGAGGCTTAGACATAAACTATGACTAAGCCCTGGCAGGGAGTCATAACACATCAGGGACGTGACTTATCGGGGAGGAGCCAGGGCTGATGCCGCCTTTCATCCTTCTTGCACCTTCAGTGGTTCAGGGGTGTGCAGCGTTCCCCTTGCACATTCCTACTGCATCGGATTAAGCATCCTGCACCCTGTTTTAAAGTGGGTCCACCAAAGCCATATCGTTGGTGCTTGGAGCGGTGCCCCACTAAATATTTACGAGCTCTCAGATACACCATTTTACCAAAAGTATTGGGACACCTGCCTTTACATGCACATCTACTTTCATAGCATCCCAATCTTAGTCCGTAGGGTTCAATATTGAGTTGGCCCACCCTTTGCAGCTATAACAGCTTCAACTCTTCTGGGAAGGCTGTCCACAAGGTTTAGGAGTGTGTCTATGGGGATGTTTGACCATTCTTCCAGAACTGCATTTGTGAGGTCAGGCACTGATGTTGGACGAGAAGGCCTGGCTCGCAGTCTCTGCTCTAATTCATCCCAAAGGTCTTCCAATGGGTGCAGGCCAGCCCATTTCCTCCACCCATAAACTCTCTCATTCATGTCTTTATGGAACTTGCTTTGTGCACTGGTCCAATCATTTGGTGGAGGGAGGATTATGGTGTGGGGTTGTTTTTCAGGGGTTGGGCTTGGCCCCTTAGTGCCAGTGAACGGAATTCTTAAGGCGTCAGCATACCAAGACATTTTGGACAATTTCATGCTCCCAACTTTGTAGGAACAGTTTGGGGACGGCCCCTTCCTGTTCCAATATGACTGGGCACCAGTGCACAAAGCAAGGTCCATAAAGACATGGATGAGCGAGTTTGGGATGGAGGAACTTGACTGGCCTGCACAGAGTCCTGACCTCAACCCCAGCGAACACCTTTGGGATGAATTAGAGCGGAGACTGCGAGCCATGCCTTCTCGTCCATCATCAGTGCCTGACCTCACAAATTTCACCAAAACTTTGGGTAATTTAGTGTATGCGGCTTCATGTAAACAGCGACTGCGCCAGCCATTGATTTGTACAGAGTACAAATCTGACAGCTGCCACTGACAACGTCTGATGTTTGCACACAGTGTGTGCAGGCTCCGTTCAGAACCAGCTGCAAGAATATACTGATTCTCAGTGACGGCCACCCCTGGAAGCACCTGTGCCACCTTGTGAATGTAGCCTAACCCTAGGTTCACACATATGCGTTTTTTTAGTGTGTTTTTCAGTTTGCAGAAACGCACTACAGTCGATTTAACATGATTTCCTATGGTACACATTCACATCTATGCGTTTTGGGGCCTGTGTGTTCTTTAAAAGGGTCAGGGACTTTTTTCTGCGTTTTGGGTGTAATAGACTTTAATGGAATTTCACCAGAAATGCAAGTTTTGTGTTTGTGATGTGATTTTTGATGTGTTTTGCGTTTTTAATTTTTCTGTTTAAAACACTTTTTATAGCTGGTTGCTAAGGAGGGGGCCGAGAAGCCAGCCGCCGCCTCCTTAACTGATGAGTCATCTGCTGTCCCCCGCTGACAGCTGAAGGTAAAAAAAATTAATAAAATTGTCGGCAAATAAATAAATGAGAACAATGGCGTGGGTGTCTCCCCCCCGGTCCATAACAGTCCAGTATAGTTCAGGAGGGGGGGGGGCGCTCGCTCATCCCCTCCCTTTTCTGACCTGCCGGGCTGCATGCTCGGATAAGGGTCTGGTATGTATTTTGGAGGGGATCCCACGCCATTATTAAAAAATATTTTAGTGTGGGGGGGGGGGGATTTGGGTCCCCTCCAAATCCATACTAGACCCGAAGGGCCTGGTATGGACCTGGGGGGACCCCACACCATTTTTATTGCATTTTTTTTTTACGGCAATTTTTTATTTATTTTTTACATTCAGCTGACAGCTGATGAGTCATCGGTTGTTAAGGATGTGGCGGCCGGCTAACCGGCCCCCTCCTTAGCAACCAGCTATATACAGTGCTTTAAACATTCTATGCATAGAAGTTACAAGTAATTTCTATTTCTGCAAGTTATAAGTTAATAAAGAAAACATTTTAGCAATAAGTGTTGGCTCATTTGCAGACTCTTTTGAGAGCAGTTAAGTAGGATAGTACATTACATAAGCAATTTCTTTAACAAACTTTTAGAAATCAAAGCAGTGTGGGCCAGTAAATGCTTTACTGCAGAGGAATTGGATAAATAGATTTAATAAGCGGCTGAAGAACAGAATGCACATAATTCAGCTCTTTCACATTATTGCCGTAACGATTGACTAGCTGATTGTCTGACACTAATTTCACTTCGTTAGCATCCCTTGAGAGCCGGTTCTTAAAGGAAATTTCTTTCTAAGAAAAAAAAAAAAAAAGTGTTTCAACACTTTTCTAATTAAAGTAATACGTTTCCGCTGAGCCTTTCACAGCTCGGACTGCAGTTAAAACATCCAGTCCATTGTATTAAAATAATTTTATCCAGAGCTGTGATCGAAGTTCCTGAATCTGTACAGCTTTTTTTTTTGCTATAGAAGTAGAAAACTGCTGATTACTCAGGAAGCAAAAAGTGATTTATTCACTGACTGCTGGTCCGAGGCGGGTTTTGGAGATACAGTATATGCTCTGAGATACCAACTCTGTCTGGCTATTTGTGATTCTCTGAAAGTTTTTGATTTAGATAGAAAACATTTTTGCTTGTGAGTACCCATTTTTTCTAGTATAATGGCACCTACTCTCCTTGTCCTGACAGTGGTCATTATATGACAGTACCATGCCAGCTAGTTGCTGGCGCCCCTGCATTAATCTGTGTCTATACAGGGCCGGTGCTACCACTGGGGAAACTGTGGTGGAGATTTTTCAAATCCATATTTATAACAAGAAGCTTCAAGGGAACTCTCTAATTAAAAGGATTCTACGTGTATATATGGTTGTATATGTTTTTACAATACTTTATTATTAAGGTGACTTAAAATTATCTTTCAATGACTCTATAGTGGTAGAACATGTTTAGAATATTTAGCATACACAGCTGTGGAATTTCATCTGACAAAAGGCTTATCTGACCATTTGTTGGCATGCTGAGGTGAATTCAAAGAAGGTGGGAGGTGACAAAGGAACAGGTTGGGTCCTGGCTTAACTGAGTCCCTCACCCAATCTAGCAACCCCCTACCCCTCAAGGGAATGCAAGGTCTTAGCATATGGAAAGGGGGGTGAGGAGGGGTGGGGTTTTACAAGGGTGTGTATATATCTGGATGCAGACCCAAAGCTCAGCTTCTTAGAATGAAGATCTGATGCAGACGACATGGTGACGTAATAAGCTCTCTCCCTCTCTCTCTCTCTCTCTCCCTCTCTCTCCCTCTCTCTCCCTCTCCCTCTCCCTCTCTCTCCCTCTCCCTCTCTCTCCCTCTCCCTCTCTCTCCCTCTCCCTCTCTCTCTCTCTCTCTCTCTCTCCCTCTCCCTGCCTCTCCCTCTCTCTGCCTCTCCCTCTCTCTGCCTCTCCCTCTCTCTGCCTCTCTCCCTCTCTGCCTCTCTCCCTCTCTGCCTCTCTCCCTCTCTGCCTCTCTCCCTCTCTGCCTCTCTCCCTCTCTGCCTCTCTGCCTCTCTGCCTCTCTGCCTCTCTGCCTCTCTGCCTCTCTGCCTCTCTCCCTCTCTGCCTCTCTCCCTCTCTCTCCCTCCCATAAGGGTGCCGCTGCTTCTCTTTTGCTCTCTTGTTACTATTGGTATTATCATGTAACATTGGTATCATCTTCATCATAGGTATTATCATGTTTGTCATAGCAATATTCCTATTATGGAAATAAGGTGTGTTCAATAAAGGCCTTCTAGAGCACACACTCAGCGCCAATTCAATCCCACAAAATTTAGTAGTAGTAAAACAGAAGCGAAGAAAAAAATATAAAAATATACTGATCAACTCAGAATATTTTAACTAGCTGAGCAGCCGTTGTAAAAATATCAAAATGTAGAAAACGAGGTGAATTAATAGGACAAATAAAACTTGCAACATTAGTTCACACCAAACAGCGCTAAAAAATTAATTACATCTAAAATAATAAGTAAACTCGTGGGCAAGCCACTGATAAAAGTCTTAGACGTGGTGTTGTAACAGAGTCAGTCCAGAGAATAAAGAGGTGAGTATCTACAATTGTCCATAAGTGTGCACCTTCCGCCAATACAGAATTCAATTGCACTCCACCGCGTGATGAAATAATCCCCTCTGGGGTTCAAACTCACCGGAACCACAAAACAAATGTGCCTTCAGTAATATTGGTAACATCAGCTACTCTGTCCTGGCTTGTCACTCCTTAAACAGATCCACCAATGTGCTGGGCTCCACAGCAGCTCATAAATAACAGAAAATGACAGCAAACATAGCGTAATCCTGTTTATTAAATAAACTGCTTCCCATACATCAGAAGACCCCTTAAAAAGCCTACGTACGATAAATCAGCAGTAAAAAAGCATATAGTGGCCTCAGAGGGCGCTATCACCGTTCTCAGTCGTCCCGCAGAGCGTCCGCAAGTCCTGCAGACACTTCCTGATGGAGATGGAAGGCGGTGGAACGCAGCCTTGGAGCGCACTCGTCACTTCCGGGTTGTGTGTAGTCGTCGTTACGCCCTGACGCGTTTCGTCATGTGACTTCAACAGAGGGCGTACCTCTGTTGAAGTCACATGACGAAACGCGTCAGGGCGTAACGACGAGTTACACACAACCTGGAAGTGACGAGTGCGCTCCAAGGCTGCGTTCCACCGCCTTCCATCTCCATCAGGAAGTGTCTGCAGGACTTGCGGACGCTCTGCGGGACGACTGAGAACGGTGATAGCGCCCTCTGAGGCCACTATATGCTTTTTTACTGCTGATTTATCGTACGTAGGCTTTTTAAGGGGTCTTCTGATGTATGGGAAGCAGTTTATTTAATAAACAGGATTACGCTATGTTTGCTGTCATTTTCTGTTATTTTCTGTTATTTATGAGCTGCTGTGGAGCCCAGCACATTGGTGGATCTGTTTAAGGAGTGACAAGCCAGGACAGAGTAGCTGATGTTACCAATATTACTGAAGGCACATTTGTTTTGTGGTTCCGGTGAGTTTGAACCCCAGAGGGGATTATTTCATCACGCGGTGGAGTGCAATTGAATTCTGTATTGGTGGAAGGTGCACACTTATGGACAATTGTAGATACTCACCTCTTTATTCTCTGGACTGACTCTGTTACAACACCACGTCTAAGACTTTTATCAGTGGCTTGCCCACGAGTTTACTTATTATTTTAGATGTAATTAATTTTTTAGCGCTGTTTGGTGTGAACTAATGTTGCAAGTTTTATTTGTCCTATTAATTCACCTCGTTTTCTAAATATTCCTATTATGTATCGTGTAACATTGGTATCACCTTGCTATTAGGTGGTATCGTTTCTGTATAAATAAATGTCATTGTTTTCTCTTTTCCCACCACTATCGTTTGAATTCATTTTATATAGACAAAAGGTTTTTAATCACTTATAGTAAGAATATAAGCGAGACTTATATTTCCGTAACAAAACTAGGCAGCCGCCTAGGGCGCACTGCTGCCTAGGGCGCCTGGCCACTGGTGTTCCTACTCTGTAATCTCTCTGCAGCAAGCAACTAAGTCTCAGCATCAGCAGGCAGCGGCTGCACCGTTCGCTCATAGTGTCAGAGGTGCAGCAGCGGAGGACTGTGTCCTGACTCCCGAACGAATGGAAGCAAGCAAACATTCATTGATGGGTGCTGGTAGGCTGCATTCGATGTACGCTGGTAGATTCCATTTAATGGGCGCTGGTGAGGCTGCATTGATGGGCACTGATGAGGCTGCATTAATGGGCGCTGGTGAGGCTGCATTGATGGGCGCTGGTGAGGCTGCATTGATGGGCGCTGGTGAGGCTGCATTGATGGGCGCTGGTGAGGCTGCATTGATGGGCGCTGGTGAGGCTGCATTGATGGGCGCTGGTGAGGCTGCATTGATGGGCGCTGGTGGGGCTGCATTTGATGGGCGCTGGTGGGGCTGCATTTGATGGGCGCTGGTGGGGCTGCATTTGATGGGCGCTGGTGGGGCTGCATTTGATGGGCGCTGGTGGGGCTGCATTTGATGGGCGCTGGTGGGGCTGCATTTGATGGGCGCTGGTGGGGCTGCATTTGATGGGCGCTGGTGGGGCTGCATTTGATGGGCGCTGGTGGGGCTGCATTTAATGGGCGCTGGTGGGGCTGCATTTGATGGGCGCTGGTGGGGCTGCATTTGATGGGCGCTGGTGGGGCTGCATTTGATGGGCGCTGGTGGGGCTGTATTTGATGGGCGCTGGTGGGGCTGCATTTGATGAGGGCTGGTGGGGCTGCATTTGATGAGTGCTGGTGGGGCTGCATTTGATGGGCGCTTCATTAAAAAGGTGGGGCATACATGGGCAAGGCAAAAGGGGTGAAGTCAGGGGTGGAGCCAAAGGGGGCGGCAAAATGAGGTTTAGCCTAGGGTGTCAAAAATCCATGCACTAGCCCTGTGTCTATATCAGAGTCTTGTAAATATAGTGGAGGCTATGTTTGCCCATAAATCGGACATATGTTGTCTATGTCCAGCACTTTATGTAAATTTGGAAGTAATTTTGCTTATTATATTCCCATAGCCTGGTCCCCATATATCCCCTGTGATCGCACAAGAGCCTCCCCTCCATATTTTTGTGGACTTGCCTGTTGACTTTCTAGATGTCTCTCTGGGTGAGTTTGATGGGGGAAAGGACAGAGTGAACCATGATATGTATACATTATATGCGTTGTAAATGGATGAATAAATTATTGATTATATATATATGATCTTATCCTTAATAGAGCTTTAAGAGAATTGGTGGTCCTTAGAAATCCCCTGAAGAAGCCAATGTTGGCGAAACATGTTGGGATACAACATCAAGTATTAATCACCTTCTATATGTGGATACCATGTGACTCAATGTGATTTGTATCTCAGATTTTTTATTGAACCCAATATATGTTGTTATGTTATTTTGTGAATAAACTTTCTACTTTTATATTAAATGTATTCTTCTCAGTTTTGGGCACCATTATAATCCCAATCATCCTGTTGCTGCTCCTATCTATTCACAAGGGATGAGGTGCCGGATATCTTAGTGTCACCCAATCTATCACTTGAGATGTATCCATTGTTTCAATCTGCTCTATGATGCTGATTTTGCTTTACATTAGACAGGTTCTCTTTATAGAGGAGGTAGGCCCTTAGCATAAGCCATGAGACTGGTAGAGGTAGAGAAGTGCTGACTTGGAGATAATTATCAACGCAGACAACACACATCATGTCCTCATTTGGTCAAATCACGCCCAGGCTCAAAATTCCACCACAGTCGGCCTTTATCACGCCCTTCCCCTAGGGATTTAAAAAGTGGACTTATTAAAATGTTATATGAATCAGTAGGGCACGTGTCCGCATTAGCAAATCTCTAGTTGTTGGTAAGACCAGGGCTCACTTGTTTCTCTCGTTTTTTTCAGTGGCTCATAAATTTCAAAGTAAAGTCCATAGAATGACTTTCATGTCCAAGCCACACCCCACGGCACCCTAAAAATTACTTCTCCAGCAGTAATTCACAGGTTAAAAACAAAAATGTTTAACCCTTCCCCAAAGCAAATTAATCCTCCTGTAAAATACATTACCTTTGTGTTGTATTCATTCTCTGGATCATATACTTCAAACCAGTTTTCCTGACTCTATAACTGGTCTGCATATGTTGGGAATTCACCCTCCCGCGGAAGATCCCGCCTCTCCACCCCTCCTGCCTTCCTCTGGCGGAATAGGGCAATTTATTTTTTATTTTGTTTACATGTTTTTTTTTTCCTCTTGAAAGTCCACCCTGCCTCCCCATGCACATCACTAGCCTTAGAGCCGGTTCACACTGGGGCAACACGACTTCCAGCGCGACTTTACAAGGCAACTTCAAGTTGCCTCCAGGCAGGGCCGGGACAAGGGGTGGGCAGGAGTGACGGCTGCCCTGGGCGCTGTGGTCTCATGTGAGGTGGGGGGGCACCACAAGGAGGTTGGGGAGGGGGATTTGTGTTGGGAGGGGGAATGTGGGGGGCGGCAGGAGATAAGAAAGGGAAATTTTGAGCAGTTGTGCTAGGAGTAGTGATTTGGGTGGATTTGTGTTGGGAGGGGGGGATGGGGGAAGAAGATTTGTGCTAGGAGGGGGAATTTTATGGGGTTTATGCCAGATGGAGAATTTTTTCTTTGGGGGGGAGAAGGTATTTGTGCTAGCAGGGATGATTGGGGGGGGGGGGTTGTGCTAGAATGGGGATTGGGGAGAATGTATGTTGGGGGGGGATTTGGAGTGGGGGGGGTTTGTGATCAGAGGGGAAATTTGAGGGATAGAGGATTTGTACTAAGATGGGGGAATTTCTTTGTGGGGTGGGGATTTATGCTGGGGGCATATGGGGAATGAGAGGATTTGAGCTGGGGGGGGGCAAAGATTTGTGCTGGGAGGGGGATTTCAGCAGGGGGTGGATTTTTATTGGGAGGAGGTGGAATTTATGCTTAAGGGCGGGGGGGGGGGTATTTTTGCTGACACATAATGCTAATACATCTTGGGGGGGGGGGGGGGCGCAATTTGGCATGTTCGCCCTGGGCCATCTGGTCACCGGAAATCTCTATCGTCGTGAGTCGGCGCCGGCCGATTCATTCTCCAGGCCCCCGATGGCACGGGAGAGCCCGGAGAAGCACTGGATGGCGGCGAGAGGGGGGTTGTCCCCTCCCGCCGCCTATAGGAGCGGACAAGCAGCGGAACTGCCACTATGATCTTTCTTATGGTGCGCAGAATCGCCGGCATGACAGAATGATATCTGAATGATGCCTCTAGCTGCACCCATCATTCAGATATCCCCCCACAAAGTCAAGGACGTCACATGACGTCCTTGGTGGAGAAGTGGTTAAGGGGGCGTGACAAGGGGTGTGTCCTATGCCAGGCATACTTTTGCTGATAGGTGTCCCTCATTCCCATCTCAAAAATTTGGGAAGTGTGTGTACGTCACATATCCCAGGAGGCATAGGCTTTCATTAAAAAAGAGGCAGCGGGGGCGGGTCATCGAGAAGCTGGTGCTGGGCACTCGATGCCCGCCAGCACCCGGGGATTGTCATGCAGAGACTCAGAACGGAGATCTGCCTATGTAAACAAGACAGTTCCAATTTGACAGGTCAGAAGGGATGGATTCTGTGTTCCTGCAAAACAGGGAATAAAATCCATCACTTTCCCTAGTAAAAGCAGCACACATAGTAAACGTAAAAACTGGCTAGGCAAACAGTGAACCCTTTTGATCACCCCTGATGTTTAACCCCTTCCCGGCCAGTGTCATTAGCACAGTGACAGTGCATATAATTAGCACTGATCACTGTATTAGTGTCACTGGTTCCCGCAAAGTGTCAAAAGTGTCAGTTAATGTCCGATTGTCCGCCGCAATATCACAGTTCCGCTATAAGTCTGATTGCCGTCGATACTAGTATAAAAAGAAAAAAAAATCCAGTATATATTGCATAGTTTGTAGACGCCATAACGTTTGCGTAAACCAATCAATATATGCTTTTTGGGATTTTTTTTACAAAAAATATGTAGCAGAATACACATTGGCCTTGATGAAGAAAGTCGATTTTTTACATTTTTTTATTGGATGTGTTTTATAGCAGAATGTAAAAATATATATACCGGTATATATAAAAAAATTTTTAAATTGCCCGTCTTTTTTTGTTTATAGCACAAAAAATAAACCCAGTGGTAATCAAATACCACCAAAAGAAAACTATTTGTGGGAAAAAAAAAAATGACAACATTTTATTTTGGGTACATCAGTTAACCACTTCACCCCGGGAAGAATTTACCCCCTTCCTGACAAGAGCATTTTTTTGCGATTCGGCACTGCGTCACTTTAGCTGTCAATTGCGCGGTCGTGCGAAATTGTACGTAAACAAAATTTACGTCCTTTTTTTCCCCACAAATAGAGCTTTCTTCTGGTGGTATTTGATCACCTCTGCGGTTTTTACTTTTTACGCCATAAACTACTGTATAAAAGAACAACAATTTTGAAAAAAAAGCAATATTTTTTACTTTTTGCTATAATAAATATCCCCAAAAATATATATTAAAAAAATGTTATTCCTCAGTTTAGGCCGATACATATTCGTCTACATATTTTTGTTTTAAAAAAAAAAAAATCGCAATAAGCGTATATCGATTGGTTTGCCCAAAAGTTATAGCGTCTACAAAATAGGGGATAGATTTATGTCATTTTTATTATTATTATTTTTTACTAGTAATGGTGGCGATCTGCGATTTTTACGGGGACTGCGACATTATGGCGGACACATCGTACACTTTTGACACTATTTTGAGACCATTGTCATTTATACAGCGATCAGTGCTATAAATAGCCACTGATTACTGTATAAATTACACTGGCAAGGAAGGTGTTCAACACTAGGGGGCGATCAAGGGGTTAATTGTTGTCCTAGGCAGTGATTCTAACTGTGGGGGGATGGGCTACCACTGACATGACATCGATCACTGCTCCCGATGACAGGGAGCAGTAGAGCTCTGTCGTGTCACTAGGCAGAACAGGGAAATGCCTTGTTTACATAGGCATCTCCCCGTTCTGCTTTTTCATCTCATGATCGCGTGCGAACATCGAGTTTGCGGGACCCGCGGGCACGCTCCCGCGGCGTTGGCGCACACACAACGGCAAATTCAAAGGGACGTACAGGTACGCCCATTTGCCTGTACGAGCCCTTCTGCCAATGTATATGTGTGTGCGGCGGTCGGCAAGCGGTTAAAGTAACGCAAAAAGTGGACTGGTCATGAAATGTTCCCGGAGGTCAAGTGGTTAAAAAAGTAGTCTTTTAGTTTTACTGCCTCTTTGGGACACACCCATGATTTATTATGCTGGCCAGAAAGACCACAAATAAAACTGCTGTGCATCTGATAAATAATATTTTGGAAATGTCAATGTTCCCCATGGGAGATTTAAAGGAGGACTGAAGAAATGGTCTTATATCTCATTGCCTGAAATATTTATGATAATGCATTTGAATATTGCTATTTAGAAGTCAATGTACAAGTTATGCATAAACGGTTTTATTATATAGGATATTGTTGTGGATCTGCCCAACGACCTTCATGTTTTATTGATGTCACAAATCAAAATCATTAAAAGTAGGCCTAAACCAAATCACCAAAAATCTCATATAAAAGTTTTCTCATGTTAATGTCAATTTACAACTTTTTTGTAAAATCTAGCCATACACACCTCTAATTTCCTCCGATTCTTCTGGAGTCAGGTGAAATTTAAATCAACAAGTCGATTTAAAAAAACAATCACCTGAACCAGGTGGAAAAGTCTCGGCCAAAACAGTGACTGCGTCCGATCAGGCTCGGTTCACACCTATGCGTTTTTTTTTTTTTGGTGCTTTTTGCAGAAACGTACTACAGTCCATTTAACACAGTTTGCTATGGGACGCGTTCATATCTATGCTATTTTCTCAGCCGCTGCGTTTTTTGAAAGGGTCAGGGGCTTTTTTAAATGCAAAACTGTGCTTTCTTGGTTCAATAGACTTCAATGTAGAAGTCGCAGCAAAACACGTAGTGCTTTTTGGCGAGATTTGTTGCGTTTTTTAATCTGGCCGACAACAAACTGGCCAAAAAAAAAAGCATAAAAAATGCAAAACGCATCAAAAAACATGTGTGCAAAAATGCGAAACGTGCTGCAAAAAGCTCTGCATAAACGGATCAAAAGCAAACCACATAGGTACCCAAGCCTAAATGCTATCCAGTAATGCCCCGTACACACGATCGGACCTTTGTCCGACCAAACTCACAACGGGATTCAGACGGAATTCCATCGGAGAAAAATAGAACATGTTCTATATTTAAACTCCTATGGAATTCATCGGAATTTCTCCGATAGGGCACACACACGGTAGGAAGGCGTTAAGGATTAAATCTACTTTAACTACTGTTATTTCCTACCGGGCACTTTCACCCTCTTCCTGCCCAGGCCAATTTTCAGCTTTCAGCGCTGTCGCACTTTGAATCACAATTGCGCGGTCATGCAACACTTTACTCATAGTCCCGTACTTTTTTTTTTTGAGACAGATAGAGCTTTCTTTTGGTGGTATTTAATCACCACTGGTTTTTTTTTTCTTTCCTAAAAAAACAAACAAAATATTTAAAAAAAAGTTTTAGTTTCTGTTATAAAATTTCATAAATAAGTATTTTTTCTCCTTCACTGATGTGCGCTTATGAGGCTGCACTGGTGGGCATTGATGACATGGCACTGAATGGCACCAATATGCAGCACTGATGAGCATTGATAGGCGGCACTGATGAGGAGGCACTAATGTGTAGCACTGATGGGCACTGATAGGCAGAACGGATAGGCAGAACTGATGGGCAATAATTGGCAGCATTGATGGACACTGATTGGTGGCACTGATGGGCGGCACTGATGAGCAGGTAGATGGACACTGAAAGGCAACACTGGTGGGCACTATTGGGGCTGCATTGATAATCAGGGCATTGATCAGTGCCCTGATTATCTGAAAATATCCACTGATTGGCTCTCCTCTCTGCACACGCTGTCAGTGTGAGGAAAGGAATGCTGATACCTGGCAATTCCTTGTTAATATGTGATCAGCTGTTATTCGACACAGCTGATCACATGGTTAAAGAGCCTCGTCATTGGTTCTTTACCGAGATTGGTGAAGCGTCGTTTAACAGGGACAGAGCGGACCACCGATTGCCGCGCTACGCACCTCCGTGGGCGTGCCTGCCCAGAGAGAGTGGGACGACGTCATAGGACATTGTCCCAGAACGAGAGAACCGCCGCCCACCTATCAATTGACAATATAGCAGGCGGGAGGTGGGTAAAGAGGTTGTAAAGACAGAAGGTCTCCTACCTTACAGACCAATCTCAATCCAGCGATGTGTACAAGAGCAGAGGCTCTCTCTGCTCTCTCACCCCTCATTGGCACAGATACAGCAACAGGAGCCATTGGCTGCCACTGCTGTCAATCAGAGAGTGGGGAGGAGCCAGGAGCGCCCGTGGGGGACCCAAGAAGAGGAGGATCTGGGCTGCTCTGTGCAAAACCATTACACAGAGCAGGTAAGTATAACGTGTTTGTTATTTAAATAGCATAAAAAACAAAACAAAAAAAAAACGTTACAATCACTTTAAGCTAAAACACTGCAGGGTACTGTAAATAAGTGAGGTTCAGGAGAAGGCCAAGTTACAGGCAAGGAAGAATTTTTTATCAGAGTTATCCCAATATTATATAACAAAACATAAAATAATAAACTAAAGGCATAACACACCCTAGGATCTCAATACTTGCCAATCGAATGGTCAGAGAAAAACACTGTGGTCATTTTAATTTTCCAAGATTTTCAGTGACATAATTTTTTCCGGGAATACAGGAAATAGCCAAAGGATGAAATATACAAAACAAAAAGCAAAAGAATGCCATTTTCTATTACTGATTATTAACGTTAAAATAGCGTGCAACACAACAAGCAAAATAAATGACCTTATGCTTGTGAAAACATTTACAGCCACGGCAACCAAAAAACTGTTTCCCATTCAGGGTAAAAGACCAATTGGAAAAACATATCTGTTGCTTTAGCAGGATCGTAGTAATATTTGCACTTGAGACATTTATTACTACTGCCCCCTACCCCGCCCCCTCTAACACATCACGGGGGTTTCCTCGCTGGGGGTTTCCCGTCACGCGTTAGAGGGGGCGGGGTCACCCGTCCACGTCACGGGTGGCCCCGCCATCAGTTATAAAAGAACTGTCAAACAGCTTGCGCGTAATTAGCCGGGGGGCTCCGTTGCAGGGAGGAACGTGCTTTGTTCCTCGCTGGAGAATGGATCATCGTTGGACATCGAGAATGGATAACAACGCTGGAATGTTTTTTTTTTTTTTTTTCTTTTTATTAAAGGACACGTCCCAACTGTGTCTGTGTGGTTTTTAAAATTTTTGACACTTTCTTTTGTGAAATGGGAGGGGTACAATGTACCCCGTTACCAATTCACATGGGGGGGCCAGAATCTGGGGGTCCCCTTTGTTAAAGAGGGCTTCCAGATTCCAATATGCCCCCCGCCCGCAGACACCCACAACCACCGGGCAAGGGTTGTAGGGATGAGGCCCTTGTCCCCATCAACATGGGGACATCTCCCCACGTGGAGGGCATGTGGCCTGGTACTGTTCAGGAGGGGGGGCGCTCTCTCGTCCCCCCCCTCTTTTCCTGCGGCCTGCCAGGTTGTGTGCTTGGATAAGGGTCTGGCATGGATTTTTGGCGGGAACCCCACAACATTTTTTTTTAAATTTTGATGCGGGGTTCCCCTTAAACTCCATGCCAGACCTCAAGCGTCTGGTATGGATTTTTGGGGGGAACCCAACGCCATTTTTGAAAAAAAAAATGGTGCAGGGTTCCCCTTAATATCCATACCAGACCTGAAGGGCCCGGTTAATGATTTTGAGGGGACCCCCACACTTTTTTTTAAATTTTGGTTCGGGGTTCCCCTTAATATTCATACCAGACCCAAAGGGCCCGATAATGGACTGGGGGGGAACCCATGCCGTTTTTTTCAATGACATTTATGTGTATTGCCAGGACCCGACAATTCATTAATACCTGCGAGTAGTTTTAAATTACTTTTTTCCTTCAGAAATGACATTTTGTGCAGGGACAGTTCTAAACACGGGGGAACACACGCCACCTTACAGGCATACTATAGACACCCCCCCCAGGTATGAAATTTAAAGGAATATTTCACTTTTATTGTTTCATTTTAAGCATTATTAAAATCACTGCTCCCCAAAAAACGCCCGTTTTTAAAACTTTGTTTTGCATTGATACATGTCCCCTGGGGCAAGACCCGGGTCCCCAAACACTTTTTATGATAATAACCTTTAAAAGGAGCACTTTTGATTTTTCATGTTCGTGTCCCATAGAGTTTAACGGTGTTTGCATGTTCAAACAAATCTTTTGCCTCTTTGCATGTTCTGGATGCGAACCGAACCGGGGGGTGTTCGGCTCATCCCTATCCATTGACCCATTAAAGACACAATGAAACTCTATCATGAACTTTATCATGGTGAAAGACTACAAGTCATATTGTGGTTGCTAGTGACAAATCCTAAATTTCAATCTGAATATCCCAATGTGAGCGCACATGGTCATTAGGCAATGGATGAACGTAGATGTGAAGACACTTGGTCTTGCACAAATGTTATACCACCTGACTGCGACCAAATTATATTTTTTGAAGTTGTGGGTTAAGGGGAAAAAAAAAAAAAAAAGAGTAAAATTTTTGGTCCGATTTTTATTTCTGTCCCTATGACACCCATACAAGAAATGGGGTGCGTGGTTATCACCAAAATAGGAAGACAATGACAGCATTAGAAACACGTTGCCACAAGTTCTAACCCTTCCGCACTCTACTCTACACAGATGTGGTTTTGATTTTATGTGGTCCCAGTGGAGAGATTTCCCATCACTTTCTGTCCTGACAGTAAAGCCCTGTACACACGATCGGATTTCCGATGTAATAAAATCCGATGGATTTTTCCATCGGATTTCCGATAAAGCTGACTTCCATCAGTCTTGCCTACATGCCATCAGTCAAAAATCCGACCGTCCCAAATGCCGTGACATAAAACACTCCGACGAGCCGAGAAAAATTAAGTTCAATGCTTCTGAGCATGCGTCGACTTGATTCTGAGCATGCGTGGGTTTTTTCTCCGATGGAGTTCCACACAGACGATCGGAATTTGCTATCGTTTTTTTTTTCCATCTGATAAATTTAAAACATGTTCTATTTTTAATCACCGATGGAAAAAAGACCGATGGGGCCCATACACGATCGGTTTGTCCGATGAAAAAAGTCCATCGGACTGTTTTCATCAGTAAAACCGATCGTGTGTACAGGGCTTTAGAGGAACTCTGCCTAGTAGAGGCCCAAACACTTCCCCACTCAACAAAATAATTAAACAAATCTTCCTGAAGTTGGGTTTTAGGATTCATTTGAGGGATCAGTTTAGCCATTAAGACCCGGTTCACATAGGGGCGACTCGTCAGGCGACTAAGCCACCTGACAAGTCGCGTCCCGCTCTGTTCAATGGAACCGTTCTAATAGGAGCGACTCAAGTCGCTCCGACTTAGAAAAAGGTTCCTGTACTACTTTGGGGGCGACTCGGGGCGACTTGCATTGACTTCTATACAGAAGTCATTTTGCAAATGGCCTCTCAAGTCGTCTTGAGATCGCCTTGCCGAGTCGCCCCCAAAGTCGTGCCGCCCCAGTGTGAACCGGCTCTAAGGGTTTAGGTAGACATCATTTTTAAGCCCAACTCCAAACAATTTTTTTAAGTTGGACACAAAGCAGGGTAAAAATTCAAAAAAGCAGCTCAGGCTGCAATACTCAATTTCGATTTGCAGTACTATTCTGGCACAAACTGCTCTGAACCTTCAGGACTGAATGATGCCTATTGTACCTGGAAGATAGAGTCTACTATGAATTCAAGTGCCGTGTCCCGGCCCCGTTATGGAGTCACACGGCAGTCATGATTCATAGTGTATTAAAGCAGAGAGCGGCACTGTTAACATATCAGCAAAACTCTCTGCATCTGCAGAAGATCGCCTTGGGCTGTAAAAGAGAAGAACAAGCATGTCATCATGTGACTAGGCTGAAGAGGCAAGTATAAAAATAAAAAAAAAATACCACACTGTAAATCAGGCCTTCACACACAAACCTAATTTCCTCTTATTTGTTTCCTCCCCCATCCATATTAAAAGTCCCATGCAATTCTTTTTTTAAGTGAATACCTTTATTGGAGGTGCTCGCTCCCACTTCCTCTTTCCCTACCTGCTCACAGCCTCATAGGCTATCACATCACTTATCTCAGGAGGCTACATGTCAGGAACGTGTGTGGTCTCATTTCAGCATCCTGGTTTTGACAGCGTTGCATTCTCCCTGTCTGTCCACCTGCAAGGTGCTTGATGTGGCCAATCTCTGGATGGAGACCAAACTCGAGTTAAGCCAGCCAAGCCTGCAGTCTCATGCTTGTGATATTCCTAACACGTGCTCCAATCTCAGTGTTTGCCCTGTCTGCTAGTTTATATTCCCATGTTGACATGTTGGTTCAGTAGGTTACACAATCATGGGGAAGACTGCTGACTTGACAGTTGTCCAGAAGACAGTCATTGACACCCTTTACAAGCAGGGTTAAGCCCCGTACACACGGTCGGACTTTTGGCCAACAAACTTCATTTTGAGCAAGTTGGACCAACAATCCGACCGTGTGTACGCTCCATCGGACAAACTTTTTTTGCTTTTTTCTTGTTTTCATCAGACAAAAGTTGGGTCTGCAAACGGACAAACTTTTGGCCAACAAAAGTCCGATGAAGCAAAGTCCGACCGTGTGTACAGAAAACCATCGGACTTTTGTCCGATGGACAAAACAACTAATGTTAAAATCAACCAACAATAGCAGAAGTTGACCAAAGGGTGGCAGTAAAGAGCAGAAAAGAGCTGAAAAACCACGGGATGTTGCAAAAAGTTTTGAGAAAGTTTGCAGAAAAGTCCGAGTGTGTGTATGCTATGGGTGTTCCCGACCAACTCCGTTCGGACAAAAAAACACGGAAAAGTCAGATGGAAGTCTGACCGTGTGTACGGGGCTTAAGACGCAAAAGGTCATTGCTAAAGAAGCTGGCTCTTCACAGATTGCTGTATCCAAGCATATTAACGAAAAGCTGAGTGGAAGGAAAAAGTGTCATATAAAAAAGGTGCAAAGCAACAGGGATATCCGTGGCCTTGAAAGGACTGTGAAGCAAAGGGCATTCAAAAATTTGGAGGAGATTCACAAGAAGAGGACTACGGCTGGTGTCAGTGCTTTAAGAGCCGCCACACACAGATGTATCCAGGACATGGGCTACAACTATTGCATCCTTGTGTCAAGCCGCTCCTGAACCGGAGATAACGTCAGAAGCGTCTTACCTGGGCTAAGGAGAAAAGGGACTGGACTGTTGCTCCGTGGTCCAAAGTCCTCTTTTTGGATGAAAGTAAATTTTGCATTTCATTTGGAAATCGCGGTCCCAGAGTCTGACGGAAGAGTAGAGAGGCACAGAATTCAAGTTGCATGAGGTCCAGTGTGAAGTTTCCACAGTCAGTGATGATTTGGGGAGCCGTGTCATCTGCTGGTGTTGGTCCACTGTGTTTTATCAGGTCCAAAGTCAGCGCAGCCGTCTACCAGGAAATTCTAGAGCACTTCATGCTTCCTTCTGCTGACCAACTTTATGGAGATGTGGATTTCATTTTCCAGCAGGACTTGGCACCTGCCCACACTGTCAAAAGTACCAATACCTGGTTTATTGATCATGGTATGACTGTGCTTGATTGGCCAGCGAACTCGCCTGACCTAAACCCCATAGAGAATCTGTGGGGCATTGTCAAGAGGAAGATGTGAGACCCGAGACCCAACAATGCAGAGGAGCTTAAGGCCGCTAGCAACCTGGGCTTCCATAACACCTCAGCAGTGCTACAGGCTGATCACCTCCATGCCGCGTCGCATTGATGCAGTCATTCATGCAAAAGGATCTCCAACCAAGCATTGAGTGCATACTATACTATATATAGCACACAGACCCCTATTCCTCACCTTTGGCTCACTTGCAGGAAAAGGGGCACACATGCCACAAGCCCGTACCCTCCTGTGTGAAGAGGTTGAGCGGTGTAATGTACCTGGGTCTTTGTGGTCAGGTTCTCCAGAGGATGGTTCCCGTCTTCACTGCAATAAAGACAAGTCTCTATTCCCCAATAACTCCAAGGTCCACACCAATTGCAACTCCAACGTAGAGTTTATTTTTCTCTTATGCATAATCATTTAAACAGGAAAGGTTGGAGGAAGATCAGGACAGCAAGAGGTGTTGGAGTAGGTCCAGGCACAAACGAATACTTATTCACTACCCATATCTTCAGGTAGACTCAGCTCATCTGGATAGTCTCCCATTAGAGTGGATCCTAGCAGCCGGAGTGATGCTCGAATTAGATTACACACAGTCTCTGCACAAACTCTGCCACAGATCTGGTGAACGTTATGTCCCTGCCAAAGACCCGATGAACGTTAGGTCTCTGCCACAGACCTGGTGAACTATGGTTCTGGTATTAGGCCTCTAATGGGAAGATGACATCCCTCCAGAGAGTTACCGGGCCCTTTCCTTCACTGTGATCTCTCACCAGTCCCTCGGAACGGTCCTCCCCCGGCCTCCTCTTCTAGATACGGGTCTCCTCACAAGGCAGCACCCTGAGATTCCTCCTCCCTCCGTGGGCTCCAGCCGAAGGTGCTGGATCCAAGGCCTTCAGTTGCAGCCCCAGGGCTAAAGGTGCCTGGGACTGATCCGCCAGTGTACCGGGCCAGGAACTCCACCCCAGGACTAAAGGTGCCTGGGGTGGCCACGAACAGGACAACACACTCCCAGGGTCGGACACCCGGGAACTCACCCCTTACAGACAGGGTCTGCCCCTTTTATATCCTCGCCTGGCATGCACAGCAGGCCGACACGCCCACCATACCACCACCGAGAGGGGACATCCAAGGCACAGCACTGTACCAGTGGTTCAACCCTATCCTCCGATGGCAGCGCCATCAACAGGCCACAGGGAACTATACACCAGCATCCCACCTGTAATGTCAAAAAGGGTTTACAGAACCCTATGAAATAGTGTGTTTGAGTATAACTACTACTCAAACCTTCCCTTAGATTCAAAGCCCCCGCTACATATACATGGACATGCTTTTCAGTAAGCCAACATTTCTGTATTCAAAATCTATTTTTTTATTGGTCTTGTGTAATATTCTAATTTTCTGAGATACTGAATTTTGGGTTTTCGCTAGCTTTAAGCCATAATCATCCAAATTTAAAGAAAGGAATTCATGAAATATATCACTCTGTGTAATGAATCTATATAAAATATAGGAGTTTCACTTTTTGAATTGAATTACTGAAATAAAATAACTTTTTGATGATATTCTAATTCCTTGAGATGCACCTGTACAGCAGGACAAATCTCACACGCAGTGTAGAATAAGTGCATCCTATTGCCTATCTCCTTAGACATCCATTCAATGTGTTGCTAATGTGTTGTTGTGCGTAGATGATTAGTATCTATTTTTAAACTACAAAGGACCAGACAGAAGGTATTCTGTAAGTCACGTCGCATACCTCTAAAAATATACTATACTACTGTGAAATCATCTTATACGTTAGTATGTAAATGAACAGAACCACAAGTGAGCTATTATTGTAAACTTTAAACCTAAAGAAAGAATGCCAGATTTGTAGGCTTATGGATTTTTTTCTTCAAGAACTAAGATAGTATTCCTGGTATGTGATGAATGCAACATTTAAATACGACTGTTTATTTTAATGATAATAAAATGTGGTTTGGTTTATATTTGGGTTCATTTACAAAAAGCACTCCATGGATGCCGCAATGTAGAAACATTTTGTCATCCAGGACCACCGGTGTGCCGTAACACGTCAGCATCTGCCCAACATAAAAGTAGCACTTTTAGATGATTTAGACTTTAATCCATGGCATGTAGGAAAAGCATTCCCAGTGTCCATTTGCATCGTCCCAGCAGAGGGGTTTAGCTCAGCAGTGTATAATAAGTGCTTTTAGACTCGTACATGCAGCAGTCGGACATTCGGATGCATCCGAATTACCGAATTACAATACTAACGAATTTAACCGAATCCGAATTTTTTCAAATCTAAAAATATTTTTGACCCGACTTTGGGTCCATGTATCTCTGGGTTCCTTGGTGATAGAAACCCCAAATTTGGAGATGTTGTAGTGCTAGTTCTTCTGTGTTTGCATACCAAATTTGGGGTTTCTATCACTAAGTGACCCCGAGATACGTGGACCCAAAGTCGGGTCGCAAAATGTCAAGCACTTTACTGGAGCAGAGAATGACATTTTGCGACCCGATTTTGGGGCCACATATCTCGGTGCCACTTGTAGCTAGAAACCCCAAATTTGGTATGCAAACACAGTAGAACTAGCACTACAACATCTCCAAATTTTGGGTTTCTATCACCAAGTAACCCCAAAATACATGGACCCAAAGTCGGGTCGCAAAATATTTTCGAATCCGGTTGAAATAGTATCAACATGATTCTAAATTATTTCAACTGCATTTGAAACTATTTCAACCGGATTCGAAAATATTTTGTGACCCGAATTTGGGTCCATGTATCTCGGGGTTACTTGGTGATAGAAACCCCAAATTTGGGGTTACTGTTTTTCTAGTCTATTTTCTATTTTATTATAATCTTTTCTATCCAAAGTTAAAATTAATTAATTAATTAAAAAATTTGAATTCATACTATTCGAAATTCAAATTTATTCTATTCAAAATTCGAATTTCAGAAGATGGTTGTATATTCTTTCTATTTTATTCTTCTAAATTATATTTTTTTTCTATTCTGTTCTAATCTTTTCTATTTGAATTATACATTTTGGAAGATGGTTAGTTACTTACATCTGTCACATAAAAAAAAAGATGTGAAATGGCTGTCATGGATGTCGATCACAAGGCAAGTACATATGCTGTATGTCATTGTCCGAGTGCCACGCGACCGGCCACGAGTGCCACGTGACCAAGTTGTGGATTGTCCACTTGCCACGTCACCTGCCACAAGTTATGGGGTTCCTAGCACCAAGTGACCCCCAGATAGGGGCGATCTGTCAAGTGCTTTTCTGCAGCAGAGAATTAAATTTTGTGACCCGACTTTGGGGCCACGTATCTCGGGGCCACTTATAGCTAGAAATCCCAAAATATTTGGTATGTAAACACATTACAACTGGCACTACAATAACCCCAAATTTGGGGTTTCTATCACCAAGTAACCCCGTTGTAATGCTAGTTCTACTGTGTTTGCATACCAAATTTGGGGTTTCTAGCTATAAGTGGCCCCGAGATACGTGGCCCCAAAGTCGGGTCACAAAATGTCATTCTCTGCTGCAGAAAAGTACTTGAAATATCGCCCATATCTGGGGGTCACTTGGTGCCAGGAGCCCCATAACTTGTGGCAGGTGACGTGGCAAGTAGACAATCCACAACTAGGTCACGTGGCAGGTCACGTGGCACTCGTGGCCGTTCACGTGGCACTCGTGGCACCGTGGCCGG
Source organism: Rana muscosa (assembly GCA_029206835.1). Classification (NCBI taxonomy): domain Eukaryota; kingdom Metazoa; phylum Chordata; class Amphibia; order Anura; family Ranidae; genus Rana; species Rana muscosa. Next base: position 29,535,983 of record CM055120.1, read on the forward strand.
TGTCGTGGCACTCGTGGCCGGTGTCGTGGCACTCATGGCAGGTGTTGTGGTAAGTGGACAATGACATACAGCATATGTACTTGCCTTGCGATCGACATCCGTGACAGCCATTTCACATCTTTTTTTTTATGTGACAGATGTATATAAGTAAGTAAATAACCTTCTTCCAAAATTTATAATTCAAATAGAAAAGATTAGAACAGAATAGAAAAAAAATATAATTTAGAAGAATAAAATAGAAAGAATATACAACCATCTTCTGAAATTCGAATTTCGAATAGAATAAATTTGAATTTCGAATAGTATGAATTCAAATTTTTTAATTAATTAATTAATTTTAACTTTGGATAGAAAAGATTATAATAAAATAGAAAATAGACTAGAAAAACAGTAACCCCAAATTTGGGGTTTCTATCACCAAGTAACCCCGAGATACATGGACCCAAATTCGGGTCACAAAATATTTTCGAATCCGGTTGAAATAGTTTCAAATGCAGTTGAAATAATTTCGAATCATGTTGATACTATTTCAACCGGATTCGAAAATATTTTGCGACCCGACTTTGGGTCCATGTATTTTGGGGTTACTTGGTGATAGAAACCCCAAATTTGGAGATGTTGTAGGGCTAGTTCTTCTGTGTTTGCATACCAAATTTGGGGTTTCTATCACTAAGTGACCCCGAGATACGTGGACCCAAAGTCGGGTCGCAAAATGTCAAGCACTTTACTGGAGCAGAGAATGACATTTTGCGACCCGATTTTGGGGCCACATATCTCGGGGCCACTTGTAGCTAGAAACCCCAAATTTGGTATGCAAACACAGTAGAACTAGCACTACAACATCTCCAAATTTTGGGTTTCTATCACCAAGTAACCCCAAAATACATGGACCCAAATTCGGGTCGCAAAATATTTTCGAATCCGGTTGAAATAGTATCAACATGATTCGAAATTATTTCAACTGCATTTGAAACTATTTCAACCGGATTCGAAAATATTTTGTGACCCGAATTTGGGTCCATGTATCTCGGGGTTACTTGGTGATAGAAACCCCAAATTTGGGGTTATTGTTTTTTCTAGTCTATTTTCTATTTTATTATAATCTTTTCTATCCAAAGTTAAAATTAATTAATTAATTAAAAAATTTGAATTCATACTATTCGAAATTCAAATTTATTCTATTCGAAATTCGAATTTCAGAAGATGGTTGTATATTCTTTCTATTTTATTCTTCTAAATTATATTTTTTTTCTATTCTGTTCTAATCTTTTCTATTTGAATTATAAATTTTGGAAGAAGGTTATTTACTTACTTATATACATCTGTCACATAAAAAAAAAAGATGTGAAATGGCTGTCACGGATGTCGATCGCAAGGCAAGTACATATGCTGTATGTCATTGTCCACTTGCCACAACACCTGCCACGAGTGCCACGTGACCGGCCACGAGTGCCACGTGACCGGCCACGAGTGCCACGTGAACGGCCACGAGTGTCACGTGACCTGCCACGTGACCGGCCACGAGTGTCACGTGACCTGCCACGTGACCAAGTTGTGGATTGTCCACTTGCCACGTCACCTGCCACAAGTTATGGGGTTCCTAGCACCAAGTGACCCCCAGATATGGGCGATATGTCAAGTACTTTTCTGCAGCAGAGAATGACATTTTGTGACCCGACTTTGGGGCCACGTATCTCGGGGCCACTTATAGCTAGAAACCCCAAATTTGGTATGCAAACACAGTAGAACTAGCATTACAACGGGGTTACTTGGTGATAGAAACCCCAAATTTGGGGTTATTGTAGTGCCAGTTGTAATGTGTTTGCATACCAAATATTTTGGGATTTCTAGCTATAAGTGGCCCCGAGATACGTGGCCTCAAAGTCGGGTCACAAAATTTAATTCTCTGCTGCAGAAAAGCACTTGTCAGATCGCCCATATCTGGGGGTCACTTGGTGCTAGGAACCCCATAACTTGTGGCAGGTGACAATCCACAACTTGGTCACGTGGCACTCGTGGCCGGTCACGTGGCACTCGGACAATGACATACAGCATATGTACTTGCCTTGCGATCGACATCCATGACAGCCATTTCACATCTTTTTTTTATGTGACAGATGTATATAAGTAAGTAACTAACCATCTTTCAAAATTTATAATTCAAATAGAAAAGATTAGAACAGAATAGAAAAAATATATAATTTAATAGAATAAAATAGAAAGAATATGCAACCATCTTATGAAATTCGAATTTCGAATAGAATACATTTTAATTTCGAACAGTAGGAATTAAAAAAAATGTAATTAATTAATTTTAACTTTGGATAGAATAGATTAGAATAGAAATAGAGAATACACTAGAAAAACAATAGAATAGAATAGAATATAGATACTATCTATTTCATGTTTAATTTTTTTTGCAGATTACTATTTTTTACATAAGATCTCCTGCAGACTATTAGCATTTATTTTATTTTTTTAGCAGATCTCCTGTAGACTATTAACAGCCATTTCACTTCTTTTTTTTTTTGCAGATCTCCTGCAGACTGTTAGAATCAATTTCATTTTTTTTTCAAAGTCGGGTCGCAAAATATTTTCGAATCTGCTTTAAATAGTATCAACATGATTCGAAATTATTTCAACCGCATTTAAAACTATTTCAACCGCATTTGAAACTATTTCAACTGGATTCAAAAATATTTTGCGACCCGACTTTGGATCCACGTATCTCGGGGTTAGTTGGCGATAGAAACCCCAAATTTGGGGATGTTGTAGTGCTAGTTCTCCTGTGTTTGCATACCAATTTTGGGGTTTCTATCACTAAGTGACCCCGAGAAACGTGGACCCAAAATCGGGTCGCAAAATGTCAAACACTTTTCTGCAGCAGAGAATGACATTTTGCAACCCGAATTTTGGGCCACATATCTCGGGGCCACTTGTAGCTAGAAACCCCAAATTTGGTATGCAAACACAGTAGAACTAGCACTATAACATCTCCAAATTTGGGGTTTCTATTACTAAGTGACCCTGAGATACATGGACCCAAAGTCGGGTCGCAAAATATTTTCGAATCCGGTTGAAATAGTTTCAAATGCGGTTGAAATAATTTCGAATCATGTTGAAATAATTTCGAATCATGTTGAAATAATTTCGAATCCAGTAGAAATATTTTCGAATTCGGTTGAAATATTTTCGAATGCGACCGATTTTCGAATTCGGTCGAAAACAAAACGAAATCCGAAAACGAATTTAACAAATTTAACGAATCTAACTAAACGAAATTAATTAATTAACGAATTAAAACGAAACTAAACGAATTTTTTCCTTTTGCACATGTCTATTTGGGTGCACTCATGGGCGTAGATAAGGGGGGAGTATGGGGTGTCTGAACCCCCACCCCCAGAGCAGAGCTGTGTTTGTGGGGGAAAAAAGGGAGCTTTGCACAGTTTCCCTGTCCGGTACGTAATTGTCAATGGACGAGAACAAGGCAAAGCTCCTGTGTCGATCCAGCTGCTGCCGCTGTCATCCTCCCCCTCCTCTCTCCAGGCCACTTTAGATCTTGGCTCGGACAGGGGACGGGGCACTCCGCTGACACCTTGGCTCAGGCAGTCTCTCCCCTTCTGCCATTAAACCCCTCCCACAATATTTTTCTGGCCACACCCATTTTTGTGGTGCGCTACTTGAGCCGCAGGTTATTTTCTCCCTGGCATACCCCTTATTCTCAGGTTCAAAAGTTCAGAGGTATGTTCTGTATGTATGACTCTGCACAGTACCACTTCTCTTGCCTGAGCATGCTGGGTTAACAAACAAATCAGTGAGTGTGCTGCCTTCCACAAGATGGTGCCCTTTGCACCTGCCCAGTAAGATTGGCTACTACAGTGCACCACCCTGTGATAGGCAGTCCAATGGCTGAGAGCACTGACCGCTATGTTCTGGTGGTTGGCGTTACCCTGTCAGAACACAATAGCACAGTGGGCGAGATTGCTGTACTAACATTGTGTGTGTCAGGTTTAAAAAAAAAAAAAAGCTGACAGTGTGTACCAGGCCTTAGACTGGACAATAGCCAACCTCACTGGGCAACATTCATAAAAACTGGAAGATGGCAAAACTGAAATCGGGTTCAATTTTCAAGAGGTTTTGAGAAAATAGAATTATGGATGTGATTGCTTACTATGAGCAACACATAGTTTTTTCTTTTTTCCAGTCTTTATGAATTTGGCACAATTTTTTTTATTTATACAGGCTTTTACCTAGTACCAAACACTTTAACGAGCTGTACTCATAAATATTAGAGAGTAAAACAGTGTAACTTGAGCCTGTACAGAAGAACAAACTCAATCTCACCAGACCCACCACATGTTCAAAGAGAGCAGCACCCATGGAGTCCTCACCACTCAAGGCAAGCTCTCTTCCAGTATGCAGGGTTACCTCTGTGATAGATTCAACCGGGACAGAGGCTTTTGGAGGGGACTGAATGCTAGCCTCTTGCCTACAGACTATGGGCCCTAACATTTCAGGGAGCTACAAGCATTTAGAAGGATGTTCTGTTATGTAATGCAAAAGGACATTATTAAGGAGGCCATGATGGTCTCTGCCAGCTTGGGACTCAGTGGATAGATTGTGGTGGCAAGATTGGTTGTATGCAGAGCACACACTTCATCTTAATGCAATAATGCTTCTTAAAGCGGAGCTCCACCCTAAATTTGCACTTCTGCTAATCGGATTCCTCCCCCCCTCCGGTGTCACAATTGACACCTTTCAGGGGGGAGGGGGTGAAGATACCTGTCTAAGACAGGTATTTTCACCCACATCCGGGAGTCCTCTCTCCGGGAATCTGCGGGAGTGACGTCACTTCCCCCATACTTCCCGTAGTGTTCTGGGAGACACTCGGCTCCCGGAACACAGGAGGACGAATCAGAACGGCGCAGCGCGACACGCGCATGCGCCGTAGGGAACCAGGCATGAAGCCGCAGGGCTTCACTTCCTGGTTCCCTCAGCGAGGATGGCGGAGGGAGCAGCAGAGCGACGAGCGATCGCTCGTCCTCTGCTGCGGACGTCGCTGGACTCCAGGACAGGTAAGTGTCCAAATATTAAAAGCCAGCAGCTGCTGTAGCTGTAGCTGCTGGCTTTTAATATTTTTTTTTCCGGCGGAGCTCCGCTTTAAGCTAAAATTCACTCACCTTCCATTCGATTCCCATTCATTCAAAGAAAGAAGCATCACCACACAGCTATGTCATCATCAAGGCATCCCAGCAAAGACTGACTGCCAAAGCCCTCAAAGGCTCTTTTATTAAAATCCCAGCAGGAAGTGATGTCACAGCATGTGACCTCCTCCATAGGAAGTGAGCTCACAACATGTGACCTCCACCCAGCAGATGACCATATAAGGATATGTTAAATACAGCTAATACAATACATGAATACAACAGAAGAACCAATCACAGATATGTATACATTCAAATAGACTAGCAGTGACGTGCACTGCGTCTAATGACGGGAACCATACGAAAGCTATGGTTCAATGGGCCACAATTGTCATATCGTTATGCTACAGTTCTCGTGGACGCAGATCTGTTCGCTCGGAGTCATTTAATGCCAACGCCAAGAAGTGGCCAGTCCCTTGGTGAGGCATAAAACAAACATCCCTAAAAGAGCAAACATCGCTGTGTCCACAGGAAGATTTTCACGCCACCGGTCTTTCACCAACGTCTGTATGTGCGAATACGCTCACATGAGCGCATTACAGTAAAACCGACACTGGGGGGCATCTGACAACATACATTAATAAAATTTTCTACAACAAGATGTATGTGAAAAGAAAGATGGAATGAGATCTGGAAAGCCCTGGGTCTCCTGTTGTCTACTAGGTAGTCTGAGGAGGGGGAGATCACTGTTTATATTGCTAATTAACTCGCCTATTGTCTGTCTGCTAGCAAACCATTGAGGGATGTGTTTATACTTGTAATAATGTGTATTGTACCTTGTGAGCTCGAAGGCAGCAAGTCTGACCTGGAATGAGACCTCTGAGTCATCCAGGTGGCTAATTAACGTAATGTTTAGAGTATATGTTGGTTGTGTTAACTATATTCCTGTGTACAGGTTGTATTTTTAGGGTAATATGATCCGGAGGGGGGATGTCCTCCTATGGAGTATAAATTCTCTGTGAGTTTTCAAATAAACGGTTCTTATTCTGGTTTACTCCAAAACTTGGGGTAACTATAGCCAGATTCACTGGTCTTGTGTTCCAGTGCTTGGGAAGCAGATTCTTGGTGGAGATACCCAGTCAGGGTATCCTGAGTCCGTCATAACCTTGGCAATGTGTTTCGAGGGGCTTCTCCCCCTTTTTTAAGACTTGGTAACCTACTGATTGATTGCCTAAGTTGAATCTTTCTTCTTTTTAAAAAATGTTAAGCTACTTTTTACCTTTTCCTATGCAAGCAAACACTGTGGTGTTGTGGAGGGGGTCGTTAAGCAACCTCCTACTTTGCACTGCAAGGGCATATGAATTGGTCACTTTACTCATAAGCAATAAAAGACAGAACTCTGTGCAGCTTTCGGGGTAGCGAAGGGTAATTTTAAAGCTGAACTCCAGGCACAATTTAATACAGCTCTGTAAGTTATTAAGATATTATTAAATGTATTTTTAGTTACAAGCAGTAACTTCATCCAATGTCAAATATTTTACATGCCGCTCCAGGCAACTTCAGGCTCCACACTCCACAATTATAGTTCAGAGGCTGGCTTGTCTCAACCAAAGAAATTAATTGTATCAGCACCATGGATGCTGTACATCAAGAATTGGGTTGCACTGATACCACTTTTTTAAGACCGAGTAAAAGTACCAATACTTTTTTTAATTTCATGTGACAGTAACACTAATATGCAGCGCTGATGGGCACTGAAAGGTGGCACGGAAGAGGCGTGGACTGTCAGTAGATTATTTATTTTTTTTACAATTTTTTATTTTACAATTTTTTTTAACTTTCATTTTTTTGCTATATATATATATATATATATATATATATATATATATATATATATATATATATACACACAATGCTTTTTTTTTTTTGGAGGGAGGGGGGAGCGGACAGTGTCAGTTGTTTTTTTATTTTATTTTTTATTATTTTTACAATTTTACGTAAATATTTATTTATTACAATTTTTCCTGTTTTTTTTTTTTTTTAATCAACCCTGTGGGGGGGCTTTGGTGAGACATCAGGGTTCTACACAGACCCCTGATATCTCCCCTTTGAGACAGGGAAAGGGACTGGAGGACACAAATTCCCCAGTCCCTTTCTCTGCAGCCTCAGCTGCACTAAAGATGAATGGACAGGAGAAAGAGGCTCCTCTCCATTCATAAACTGAGACATCGTAAACACAGTTTACTCTGCTCAGTTATGAATGGAAAAAGTCAGTGATCATTCAGAAAAGGAAGGAACCAGTAAATGACAGACTGGCTCCTTCCTCCGCTCTACATCCTGACAGATCTGGGACAGGGAGGGGCTGGAGGAGGACAGAGGAGGACCCAGAGAGGGAGCAGAGGGGAAGTACAGGAGGACATGGAGGTGGAGCAGAGGGAGACCGGAGGAGGACAGAGGGGGAGCAGAGGGGGACACAGAGGGGGAGCAGAGGAGGACACAGAGGGGGAGCAGAGGAGGACACGGAGGGGGAGCAGAGGAGGACACGGAGGGGGAGCAGAGGAGGACACGGAGGGGGAGCAGAGGAGGACACGGAGGGGGAGCAGAGGAGGACACGGAGGGGGAGCAGAGGAGGACACAGAGGGGGAGCAGAGGAGGACACAGAGGGGGAGCAGAGGAGGACACAGAGGGGGAGCAGAGGAGGACACGGAGGGGGAGCAGAGGAGGACATGGAGGGGGAGCAGAGAGCGGGACTGGAAGAGGACATGGAGGGGCACCTTAGGAGCACAGAGGAAGAAACGGAGAAGCACACAGGGAACAGTCAGGGATGATCGGTGCGGTGGTGGGAGGAGTTACAAGCACCGATCTCCCTGTACAGATTTCAAGCAGCTGAAAGACGTAGGGGGAGGAGGGTCGGGGGGGGGCATAGAGAGGGGAATAAGCGGCTGTCAGGCTTTATTGAAATATATACAGGGAGATTGGTGCTTGTAACTGCCCCCACCGTCGCACCGATCATCCCCAACTGCCCAGGTATCAGATTAGGCATCGGAGCATTTGCACGAGTAAAAGTACTTGTGCAAATGCCTGGTATCGGCACGGATCGGTATCAGTGCAACCCTAATCAAGATGCAAAATATTCTTCTTTTATCAAAATAGCTAGCAGCAACAATTGCTATTCTGACATATTTCACGCTAGGCACAGTGCTTTCTTGAAGGATTCTTTGAGAAAGTGGTGTACCAAGCGCAAAACATGTTGAATAGAACCTTGTTCTGTTGGTTATTCTAAAAAAAAAAATAATGTTATGCTGATAGGGGAAGAGAGCAGAGTGACAGAGAAATTAGCTCATCAGTCTGCTGTTGCTAAAGCCATTTTTACACAAGCATCAAAAGTACGTGTTTTATCTGCATTTTTGAAGCCTCACAAACACCTGTCAACGCTCTATGTCAATTAGGTGCATTGCAGGGGACAGCATTGTTCACATGGTCGTGTTTGCATAGTTTCACGTTGCGTCATGCCAAAGTTTATCTCACATGTAGTGTTCAGGTGACTTTACTGCTCCCCAGACGTCTCCATTCATGTCAATGTAAATGCACCACAAAACACCCGTATGGCATTTACAGCACATTTGAGATGGAGGTGTCTGGAAAGCATTAACCCCTTCCCACCTGTGCTATACCCAAATGACACTACAGCGCAGCACTCCAGTTCTGCAAGGGCATCCATGAATGTCCTCCCAGAACCACGCCTCACGTGCGCCCCCTGAGGTGCGCTCTGACTGCTGCGTCCTTCGGACACAGCTGATCACAGATCGCGGTAAAGGGCCAATCACAGCAGCTCTTTACCATGTGATCTGCAGTCCTTTCCTCGGAGGCTGTCTCTGCGTGTGGTAAGGGGAGCCGATAACCAGCAAGGCTGACAGTACATTGTTTACACTGATAATCAGGGCACTTATCAGTGCAGCCCCATCAGTGCCAATCCGTGCTGCCCATCAGTGCCAATCCGTGCTGCCCATCAGTGCCAATCCGTGCTGCCCATCAGTGCCAATCTGTGCTGCCCATCAGTGCCAATCTGTGCTGCCCATCAGTGCCAATCCGTGCTGCCCATCAGTGCCAATCTGTGCTGCCCATCAGAGCCAATCCGTGCAGTCTCATCAGCGCCCATCAGTGCAGCCTCATCAGCGCCCATCAGTGCAGCCTCATCAGCGCCCATCAGTGCAGCCTCACCAGCGCCCATCAGTGCAGCCTCATCAGTGCACTGAGCGCAGCCTCATCAGCGCCCATCAGTGCAGCCTCATCAGCGCCCATCAGTGCAGCCTCATCAGCGCCCATCAGTGCAGCCTCACCAGCGCCCATCAGTGCAGCCTCATCAGCGCCCATCAGTGCAGTCTCATCAGTGCACTGAGAGCAGCCTCATCAGCGCCCATCAGTGCAGCCTCATCAGCGCCCATCAGTGCAGCCTCATCAGCGCCCATCAGTGCAGCCTCATCAGCGCACTGAGCGCTGCCTCATCAGCACCCATCAGTGCAGTTCCATCAGCACTGTTCAGCCCAGCCTCATTAGCGCAGCCTCATCAGCATCCATCAGCGCCCATCAGCGCAGCCTCATCAGCACCTCCCATCAGTGCAGCCTCATTAGCGCCGCCCATCAGTGTAGCCTCATTAGCGCCGCCCATCAGTGCAGCCTCATTAGCGCCGCCCATCAGTGCAGCCTCATTAGCGCCGCCCATCAGTGCAGCCTCATTAGCGTCGCCCATCAGTGCAGCCTCATCAGTGCAGCCTCATCAGCGCCCATCAGTGCAGCCTCATCAGTGCACATCAGTGCAGCCTCATCAGCGCCTCCCATCAGTGCAGCCTCATCAGCGCAGCCTCAGAAATCACACCCAGGGCATGTGTACAACCCCATCTGCTTCCTCTGCAGCTAAGAGGGGTAGCAGCTTGGGGGGGGGGGGGTGGTAAAAATGCTGCCCCTCAACCCCTAAAATGAACGATCCTTAAATCTCAAGAATGGCTGGACAAAAATCCAAATCCTTTGGCAAGTGAACCATCCCTCATATGTACGATATTTCATTTGTGTATTTCATTTGTGGATTTTGCTATTAGTTCAGCTTTAACCCCATTTTCATACAATGAAGAATGAACTACATTTTCTATGTACATTTTTTCATTATGACAACATTCCTTTTATAAACAAAAATGAATTTCACGTACCATTTGTCGTCTCCATATTTGAGCTGTATTGCCACAAGATTATTTAGGAATCTTCATCCACGGGAGGTGGTATCAAACCTAGAAGAATTAAAAATAAAATTCATTAAATTGCCTATTCTTTTTATACTCTCCTATTGGTGTCTGTGGACAACACGGGTAGTACCGGGTACCCTTCCCCTGAGGTCCAGGGATAACCACAGCAAGCCATCACATTTCTACCCTTCTCTAGACAAATGACAGATGAACTCTATTAGTGGAAGTTGAAGGCAACATTTCTTCCCTCCACTTTTTATCCATGGTTACATTTGTTCCCGGAGAATCAATTGGCTTTGTCCTCCACTGACGCTTGTTTGTACGCAACGGTGATATTTTAAGAGCCTTCCAAACACAATAGAACATGAACACAGCCAATAGAAGACCAGGTTGTCCTAGCTCCCACCTACAAATCTTTTCCAGCCAGGAGAAAAGCCGGCAATAAAATGCTCAACAGGTGCCTAATTGTATGGAAATGACTTCTATGTATAAAGAAAATAAAGGAAAGTCGGTAGAACAGCCCGTTCCAGCCGCAGGGCGCCTGTTTGTGACGTCCTGTCCGGGTTTTTGCAGCCTTTATTCAGCAGCCCCCACATGTCACACCGACTGCGGTGGCAAATGTCTCACCTCCGATGTATTCAGAAGAGTAAATGAAAAAAACAAAGTCAAGGAAATAAACAAGTCTGCTTGTATAAAGCCAGCATATCCAATTGTGCTTTATAAGTCACATCATTCTCTGCTGTAATATGGCCAAAGATGGTTCAAATCTCAGCCAGGTTCAGCAGGTAACAGACAAAATTTGAACCATCTATGGGCAGGCTGATTGTATCCAAGACAATCCATTGATCGAGTTGGGTACAAACGGCACGTCTGATTTTTGTATGCGATAATTGCCAGTGGCTATAGCCGCTATCAATAATCACTGTGTTCTCCCATCCCTGCGCCCCCCCCCCCACCCGCTGGCAGAACACAATAGTTCAGCATAAAGGATTCCCTCATCAACACTGACTGTAGATGGGGCAATTAAGCAATTTTCGTTTCTGCAACCCATGGCTGCAGGAAAGAAAATCACATCTACGGCCTGCCTGCCTGCCATGACTATAGTGATACATCCACACATGCACTCTCAGACCCTCCAGATGTATTACTGTACAGCACAGCACTGGTTTTTAGTGAAAAATAATAATTAAACTAAATTAAAAGAAAAAGCAAAAAACAGCTTTTCCTGTAATACTCACCTTCAATCTGAGCTGTCTACCACAGTACTTATTTTTTGCCACTAGATGTCCTCAGTTTCCTGGGTTGACTAACAGCAGTCATTACTCAACCCACTTCTTCTGAGCCCAGGCTGTCATGAATACTTATCTCAGACACATTCAGTGATGTGCACGAGAGCAGCAGCTCTACCGTAGTTTCTCCCTCCTCATTGGCTGAGACACAGCAGCGGGAGCCATTGGCACAGACAGTGAGGAGGGAGTGGGGGTCTTATGGACACACAGAGCAGGGTTCGGAAGCGAGCATGCACAAGTGCCCCCATAGCAAGCGGCTTGCTAGGGGGGGCAATCTGCAAGGGGGAGGTGCCAGGAGCGCCAGCGGGGGAACCGGGAAGAGGAGGATCCAGGCTGCTCTGTTTAAACCCACTGCACAGAGCAGGTAAGTATAACATGTTTGTTATATAAAAAAAACACACAAACACACACAAGCCTTTAAATTGATTGTAAAGTCTTGTTTAACCACTTCAATACCATGCACTTATACAGCTTCCTGCCCAAGCCAATTTTGAGCTTTCAGCGCTGTCGCAATTTGAATGACAATTGCGCGGTCATGCTACACTGTACCCAAACAAATTTTTTATCATTTTGTTCCCACAAATAGAGCTCTCTTTCGGTGGTATTTGATCGCCTCTGCGATTTTTATTTTTTGCGCAACAAATAAAAAAAGAGCGACATTTTAAAAAAAAACTATGTTTTTCTTTGTTACTGTTAATTTTTTTTGTAAATAAGTACCTTTTTTACTTCAATGACGGGCACTGATAAGGCGGCACTGAAGGGCACTGATAAGGCGACACTGATGGGCACCGATGAGGTGGCACCAATGAGGTGGCACTGATGAGGTGGCACTGATGAGGTGGCACTGATGGGCACTGATGATGGGCACTGATAGGCGGCACTGATGGGCACTGATATGTGGCACTGGTATGCGGCACTGATGGGCACTCATAGGCGGCACTGATTGGCACTCATAGGCGGCACTAATGGGCACTTTTAGGCGGCACTGATGGGCACTTATGGGTGGCACTGATAGGTGGCACGGACGGGCACTGATAGGTGGGCACTTATGGGCACAGATGGGCACGGATGGGCACTGATAGGTGGCACTGATGGACACTAGTAGGTGGCACTGATGGACACTAGTAGGTGGCACTGATGGACACTGCTGCCTAGCAATGCCAGCCACCACACATTTGTTTCTTGACATGATCGTGCCAGTCAGTGCCCATGTGTGGGCACTGATTGGCATATTTTTTTTATATATATATATATATTTTTTACTACATGTGGATGGCCATGGGGGCCATCCACATGCTTAGGGCTTCCCTGGTGGTCCTTGGGGGCTTCCCTGGTGGTCCAGTGTGGGTATCCGAGGGGGGGCTGTGCTGATAAACAATCAGTGCAAACCCCCCCTGTCAGGAGAGCCGCCGATCGGCGGACGTGAGTGAGGAAGAGCCGATCAACGGCTCTTCCTGTTTTCTTCCTGATCAGCCGTGATTCGACACGGCTGATCACATGGTAAAAAGCCTCCGACGGAGGCTTTTTACCGAGATCAGTGTAGCGGTGGGTCAGACTCACCCACTGCTCCACCGATCGGCGCGATGCGCGCCCCCCCGGGCGCGCGGCGGCTGTTATCCCGCAGGACGTCATATGACGTCCAGTGTAGATAACAGAGCCACTTCCCGGACGTCAATTTGCTATTGACTGGGCGGGAAGTGGTTAAAAAAAAAAAACATGTCATACTTGCCTGCTCTGTTGCAGTGGATTTGCACAGAGCAGCTCAGATCCTCCTCTTCTCGGGTCCCTCTTCGGTGCTCCTGGCCCTCCTCCCTCCTGTTGAGTGCCCCCAAAGCAAGCAGCTTGCTGTAGGGGCACCCAAGCCGAGCTGAAGCTCCGTGTGTCCATTCAGACATGGAGCTGCCGTTCGGCCCCGCCCCTCTCTATACTGATTGGCTAACTGACTTTGATTGACAGCCGCAGGAGCCAATGGCGCAGCTGCTGTGTCTCAGTCAATCAGGAGGTAGAGTCCCGGAGGGCTGAGACACTCGTGGACATCGCTGGACAGAGAAGGACCTCAGGTAAGTATTAAGCCCCGTACACACGGTCGGACTTTTGGCCAACAAACTTCATTTTGAGCAAGTTGGACCAACAATCCAACCGTGTGTACGCTCCATCAGACAAACTTTTTTTGCTTTTTTCTTGTTTTCATCGGACAAAAGTTGGGTCTGCAAACGGACAAACTTTTGCCAAACAAAAGTCCGATGGAGCAAAGCCCGACCGTGTGTACAGAAAACCAACTAATGTTAAAATCAACCAACAATAGCAGAAGTTGGAGAAAAATAGACTAGAAAAATGGACTTTAGGCGGCACATGGATGAAAGTTGTAAAAAACTAGGGGTATTTATTTTTAAACAAAGTAATGAAAAAGTACATATAAGGCCTCATGCCCACGGGCGTTTTTTCAGCCGCGTTTTTGAGCGTTTTTTACAGCTTAAAAACGCCTGTCCATGTTAGTCTATAGCTTCATGCCCACCTAGGCGTTTTTGAGCTGTAAAGAGCATAGGCGTTTGTAAGCTGTAAAAAAAACCCAGGGCCAGTGCGTTCCTCAGCGTCAGAATTTGGCAGGAAAAAACGCGAGCGTCAAAAAACGCGCAAAAACGCGCACTAACGCGCAAAAAACGCGCACTAACGCGCGGTCGCGTTTTTAGCTCCGACGTTTTTTTTTTTTTATTTTTTTTAAAAAAAGAAAAAAAAAAATATTTACAATAACATGGACAGGCGTTTTTAAGCTGCAAAAAACGCAGCTGTAAAAACGCCAGTGGGCATGAGGCCTAAACATTCAAACAATAACAGTTTGTTTATACTTAGATACAGGGCTTGGGTTCACGCTTTAACAATACTTCAAGGTATACAGGTCCTTCTCAAAAAATTAGCATATTGTGATAAAGTTCATTATTTTCTGTAATGTACTGATAAACATTAGACTTTCATATATTTTAGATTCATTACACACAACTGAAGTAGTTCAAGCCTTTTCTTGTTTTAATATTGATGATTTTGGCATACAGCTCATGACAACCCAAAATTCCTATCTCAAAAAATTAGCATATTTCATCCGACCAATAAAAGAAAAGTGTTTTTAATACAAAAAAAGTCAACCTTCAAATAATTATGTTCAGTTATGCACTCAATACTTGGTCGGGAATCCTTTTGCAGAAATGACTGCTTCAATGCGGCGTGGCATGGAGGCAACCAGCCTGTGGCACTGCTGAGGTGTTATGGAGGCCCAGGATGCTTCGATAGCGGCCTTAAGCTCATCCAGAGTGTTGGGTCTTGCGTCTCTCAACTTTCTCTTCCCAATATCCCACAGATTCTCTATGGGGTTCAGGTCAGGAGAGTTGGCAGGCCAATTGAGCACAGTAATACCATGGTCAGTAAACCATTTACCAGTGGTTTTGGCACTGTGAGCAGGTGCCAGGTCGTGCTGAAAAATTAAATCTTCATCTCCATAAAGCTTTTCAGCAGATGGAAGCATGAAGTGCTCCAAAATCTCCTGATAGCTAGCTGCATTGACCCTGCCCTTGATAAAACACAGTGGACCAACACCAGCAGCTGACATGGCACCCCAGACCATCACTGACTGTGGGTACTTGACACTGGACTTCAGGCATTTTGGCATTTCCCTCTCCCCAGTCTTCCTCCAGACTCTGGCACCTTGATTTCCGAATGTACTTTGGACCACTGAGCAACAGTCCTGTGCTGCTTCTCTGTAGCCCAGGTCAGGCGCTTCTGCCGCTGTTTCTGGTTCAAAAGTGGCTTGACCTGGGGAATGCGGCACCTGTAGCCCATTTCCTGCACACGCCTGTTCACGGTGGCTCTGGATGTTTCTACTCCAGACTCAGTCCACTGCTTCCGCAGGTCCTCCAAGGTCTGGAATCGGTCCTTCTCCACAATCTTCTTCAGGGTCCGGTCACCTCTTCTCGTTGTGCAGCGTTTTCTGCCACACTTTTTCCTTCCCACAGACTTCCCACTGAGGTGCCTTGATACAGCACTCTGGGAACAGCTTATTCGTTCAGAAATTTCTTTCTGTGTCTTACCCTCTTGCTTGAGGGTGTCAATGATGGCCTTCTGGACAGCAGTCAGGTCGGCAGTCTTACCCATGATTGCGGTTTTGAGTAATGAACCAGGCTGGGAGTTTTTAAAAGCCTCAGGAATCTTTTGCAGGTGTTTAGAGTTAATTAGTTGATTCAGATGATTAGGTTAATAGCTCGTTTAGAGAACCTTTTCATGATATGCTAATTTTTTGAGATAGGAATTTTGGGTTGTCATGAGCTGTATGCCAAAATCATCAATATTAAAACAAGAAAAGGCTTGAACTACTTCAGTTGTGTGTAATGAATCTAAAATATATGAAAGTCTAATGTTTATCAGTACATTACAGAAAATAATGAACTTTATCACAATATGCTAATTTTTTGAGAAGGACCTGTATAACATACAGGCCTTCCACCTTAGTTGGAATGCAAAACCAGCAAACCAGAGGCTGGTAAAACAGTGATTGTATGAGGCAAGTTAGCGAGAGCCATGGGTCCAGTGTATCATGTGTGGTCTTGACTTGCTCTACTAGTTTCGCAAGTTACCGCTTCTTCAGGAGCACAGTGATAAGCCGGATAATGTGTTGCCGATGGCAACACACACCTAGGTAAAATGTGATTGGCTATTTGTCGGTAACAACTAGCCAGTCATAGTGAAAATGTAGTTATCACAGTAAAAAAGCTGACTGCTGGGACTGCTCCGGACTGCTGTAAACACCCCTCTAAGGCACAGGCCTACAGCCTGGCCATCGTACTCAAGGCCCTGTGGAGTGAGATATTCTCTACTCACACACAACACCAGGACCTATACTGCTGTATGCTAAGCCCTTTTTTACTGTGATAACTACAGCCCTAGAAGTCCTGGAGGACATTACCTGTCGCTGCATACAAGCAGCCTCCGCCCAGCAGTATACCCAGCTGTTGCTTATTGTGATTTTCACTATGACTGGCTAGTTGTTACCGACAAATAGCCAATCACATTTTACCTAGGTGTGTGTTGCCATCGGCAACACATTATCCGGCTTATCACTGTGCTCCTGAAGAAGCGGTAACTCGCGAAACTAGTAGAGCAAGTCAAGACCACACATGATACACTGGACCCATGGCTCTCGCTAACTTGCTTCATACAATCACTGTTTTACCAGCCTCTGGTTTGCTGGTTTTGCATTCCAACTAAGGTGGAAGGCCTGTATGTTATATACCTTGAAGTATTGTTAAAGCGTGAACCCAAGCCCTGTATCTAAGCATAAACAAACTGTTATTGTTTGAATGTTTATATGTACTTTTTCATTACTTTGTTTAAAAATAAATACCCCTAGTTTTTTACATTTATCCATGTGCCGCCTAAAGTCCATTTCTCTAGTCTATTTTTCTCCCATGATATCGGGACGTTGGCACATTTGTACATGTGCATCCACAGTGTCACCCTGTGAGAATGCACGTTTAAGCAATTTATTTGAAATAGCAGAAGTTGACCAAAGAGTGGCGGTAAAGAGCAAAAAAGAGCAGAAAAACCACGTGATGTTGCAAAAAGTTTTGGGAAAGTTTGCAGAAAAGTCAGAGCGTGTGTATGCTATGGGTGTGCCCGGCCAACTCCGTTCGGACAAAAAAACACGGAAAAGTCCGATGGAAGTCCGACCGTGTGTACAAGGCTTTAGGGGGGCTGCTACACAGAGAAGGATTTTTACCTTACTGCATAGAATGCAGTAAGGTAAAAACCTTCTGCCTTTAAAACTCCTAAGGTAAGATCAAGAAACTGTGATCATGGTAATAAAGCATATGATATATTCAATTAAAAAAATGTGTAATAAGTCTTTAAGAAGTATTTACATCTATTTATTTATTGTATGTCTTGATAGACCTGAGTAAGAAGGTGCAATCCCTCTAAAACATGTCGGCTTTTTGTAGAATTGGCTACTTTCAGTTAAAATAAGAGTTTTAGGACCCCATCACACAATAGTCCGCTTCACTTATGGATTTTGGCAATTGCACCATCAGCATGAATCCTTTCCTCTATGTCCTTGGCGGCCCCCTCCCTGTATACATAGGTAAGACCCCCTGCCAGCAATGACCCTACACTATACAGTATATGAAAGAAAAACGTTCCCTGCAAAATGAAGAAACTAAAATGATTTGCTTTTGGAGAAACAAAAGAATTGGCAGATCTAATAAAGAAGAACACTGCCAAGCACCAATACAGTAATATAAAACCAATCAATACACGCAGATGCATTAAAGAAGAATGCTAATAGGCAAAACAAATAGGAAAAACAACCACATTACATAACACATTACCTGTTTAGGAAATCTGCACCTTTCTGCAACATAAATAAATAAATATGGGTGTCCTCATGTTCCCCTGTAACTGCCTGTTGCATACACAGAATCCTCCTCTAGGCCGGGAATCTCCAAACTTTCTAAACAAAGGGCCAGTTTACTTGGGGGGGGGGGGGGGTAGATTATGGCCAGCGGGAATAGAAAATTCCACAGGGACAGTAGGAGAAAACAATGTCTCAGGCTTGGTGGTCAGTGGGAGTAAAAAAATGACATAGATTCTGTGGTCTGTAGGAGGAGTAATAGTGCCCCATCATTGGTGTCATTGGGAGGAATAGTGCCCCATCGTTGGTGTCAGTGGGAGGAATAGTGCCCCATCGTTGGTGTCAGTGGGAGGAATAGTCCCCCATCCTTGGTGTCAGTGGGAGGAATAGTCCCCCATCCTTGGTGTCAGTGGGAGGAATAGTCCCCCATCCTTGGTGTCAGTAGGTGGAATAGTCCCCCATCCTTGGTGTCAGTGGGAGGAATAGTCCCCCATCCTTGGTGTCAGTGGGAGGAATAGTGCCCCATCCTTGGTGTCAGTGGGAGGAATAGTGCCCCATCCTTGGTGTCAGTGGGAGGAATAGTCCCCCATCCTTGGTGTCAGTAGGTGGAATAGTCCCCCATCCTTGGTGTCAGTGGGAGGAATAGTCCCCCATCCTTGGTGTCAGTGGGAGGAATAGTCCCCCATCCTTGGTGTCAGTGGGAGGAATAGTACCCCATCCTTGGTGTCAGTGGGAGGAATAGTCCCCCATCCTTGGTGTCAGTGGGAGGAATAGTCCCCCATCCTTGGTGTCAGTGGGAGGAATAGTCCCCCATCCTTGGTGTCAGTGGGAGGAATAGTGCCCCATCCTTGGTGTCAGTGGGAGGAATAGTCCCCCATCCTTGGTGTCAGTGGGAGGAATGGTCCCCCATCCTTGGTGTCAGTGGGAGGAATAGTCCCCCATCCTTGGTGTCAGTGGGAGGAATAGTCCCCCATCCTTGGTGTCAGTGGGAGGAATAGTACCCCATCCTTGGTGTCAGTGGGAGGAATAGTACCCCATCCTTGGTGTCAGTGGGAGGAATAGTACCCCATCCTTGGTGTCAGTGGGAGGAATAGTACCCCATCCTTGGTGTCAGTGGGAGGAATAGTCCCCCATCCTTGGTGTCAGTGGGAGGAATAGTGCCCCATCCTTGGTGTCAGTGGGAGGAATAGTACCCCATCCTTGGTGTCAGTGGGAGGAATAGTCCCCCATCCTTGGTGTCAGTGGGAGGAATAGTCCCCCATCCTTGGTGTCAGTGGGAGGAATAGTACCCCATCCTTGGTGTCAGTGGGAGGAATAGTCCCCCATCCTTGGTGTCAGTGGGAGGAATAGTGCCCCATCCTTGGTGTCAGTGGGAGGAATAGTACCCCATCCTTGGTGTCAGTGGGAGGAATAGTCCCCCATCCTTGGTGTCAGTGGGAGGAATAGTCCCCCATCCTTGGTGTCAGTGGGAGGAATAGTGCCCCATTGTTGGTGTCAGTGGGAGGAATAGTGCCCCATCGTTGGTGTCAGTGGAAGATATAGTAGGTGATTTACTAAAACTGGAGCACTCAGAATCTGGTGCAGCTGTGCATGGTGGCCAATCAGCTTCCAACTTCAGCTTGTTCAATTAAGCTTGGGAATAAAACCTGGAAGCCGACTGGTTTCTTTGCAGAGCTGAACCAGATTTCGTACTCTCCAATTTTAGTAAATCTTCCCCATAGTGTCCGGACAAATTTTCGGATTCAGATATATCCGAATACCTGAATTACAATATAAACCATTTTTAGAGAATGCTACGAATAACTAAACGAAATTCGGACTGAAATTAGAATCTAATTTTACATCAAACTCCAGTGGAATTCTAACTGTACGCATATTGCTGAAATCAAAGGCTGTGTGTGTTATTAGAGCACCAATCTGAAATAATGCAGTTTTAGTTAAGCCAAATGTGATTTAAAGAAACATTGATGAAGATTTTTCTTTTGTTTGTTCACTTTGCCACATTCGAATCGAAAAAATTGTTTTTTTAGTGTAGTGGTTAGACTTTCTCCTAGCAGCAAAAGGGTCGCTGGTTCGAAACCCAACCACGACACCATCTGCCTGGAGTTTGCATGTTCTCCCTGTGCCTGCGTGGGTTTCCTCCGGGTTCTCCCGTTTCCTCCCACACTCCAAAGACATGCTGGTAGGTTAATTAGCTCCTGTCTAAATTGGTCCTAGTATGTGTATGAATGTGAGTTAAGCCCCATACACACGGTCGGACTTTTGGCCAACAAACTTCATTTTGAGCAAGTTGGACCAACAATCCGACCGTGTGTACGCTCCATCGGACAAACTTTTTTTGTTTGGTTTAGGATTTTATCGGACAAAAGTTGGGTCTGCAAACGGACAAACTTTTGCCCAACAAAAGTCTGATGGAGCAACGTCCGACCGTGTGTACAGAAAACCATCGGACTTTTGTCCGATGGACAAAACAAATAATGTTACAATCAACCAACAATAGCAGAAGTTGACCAAAGGGTGGCGGTAAAGAGCAGAAAAAAAGAGCAGAAAAACCACGTGATGTTGGATAAAGTTTGGGGAAAGTTTGCAGAAAAGTCAGAGCGTGTGTATGCTATGGGTGTTCCCGCCCAACTCCGTTCGGACAAAAAACCACGGAAAAGTCAGATGGAAGTCCGACCGTGTGTATGGGGCTTTAGGGACCTTCGGTTGTAAGCTCCTTGAGGGCAGGGACCGATGTTAATGTGCAATGTATATGTAAAGCGCTGCGCAAGTTAACAGCGCTATATAAGTGCCTGAAATAAATTGTTGGCATCACTGGAAGGAATGGTACCAGTGGAAGAAATAATAACCCCATTGTTGTGGTCAGTGGGGAGGAACTATGCCCCACTGTTGGTGTCAGTGAAAGGAATAGTGTCTCACCATTGGTGTCATGCCTCGTACACACGACCGTATTTTCCGACGGGAAAAGGTCCGTCGGGAATCCCGACGGGAAAAAAAGAGAGCCAGTTCTCTTTTTTTTTGCTGGCCGTTTTTGGCAGTTTTTTCCGTGGGAAAAACTCAGATGGAGCATACACATGGCCGGGATTCCCGACCAAAAGCTCTCCCAACTTTTTGAGATGAGAAGGAGAGACACCTATCAGCAAAAATATACAGGCATAGGCCACGCCCCCTTAAAGGAGAATAGTCCAAAAAAAACAAGATGTGGGTTTAACCCACAAGTGCTTTTTTTTTTTTTTACCACTACTTTTCCTTTATATTGGCTTTTGGAATTTACAAATGCAGCAATTTAGAAATCAGATGAAAGGTTTAGCGCTGGGAAACACTTTTTTATAGATAAAAAGTGCATTTTATATACATCTATATAGATCAATAAAGAAGGGGGATGGTGGGACTTTAAATGAGACAGTTGACAGGCAGGGGTTGAATTAAAAACTAGATCAAGTTTATTTCATATATACAGTACTGATGTATCACAATGTAAAAAAGGTAACATGGGCATGTGCATGACGTAACCTACAAATTAGTGTACATAACAGTCAAATGACAAACTTGGCAAAATGGATAATAACAATTGGCATTGTATAGACTGTTACCCGGTATAATGTAAGTACCCAGAATTGAAACTTTGTGTCTGCTGGTTGCACATCATTAGATTTTTATATTATTATACTCTGTTATTTCAGATGTCCTTCAACATCCGCCCCTGATGAAGTGATACTCACAGAAACGCGTCGGGCACCTTGGATGTAGCCACTTGCTAATAGGACTTTATTCATTTTCATGATTTATAATAATTTTTTAGCGATTTATATCCATACCCAGTTGCCATGTGTTGTCCAGTCTATACAATGCCAATTGTTATTATCCATTTTGCCAAGTTTGTCATTTGACTGTTATGTACACTAATTTGTAGGTTACGTCATGCGCACATGCCCATGTTACCTTTTTTACATTGTGATACATCAGTACTGTATATATGAAATAAACTTGATCTAGTTTTTAATTCAACCCCTGCCTGTCATCTGTCTCATTTAAAGTCCCACCATCCCCCTTCTTTATTGCCTTATCGGGATGGAGGCACTTTCCCCAGGTGCTTCATTTAAAGTCCCAACTTTCTTCTTTTTTTTTTTTTTAACTATATAGATCAGACCAAAATGAGGGACAAATGAGGAGGAAGGAGGGGCAGAGGGACATTGCTCCAAATCGGGGACAGTCCCTCGAAATCCGGGACTGTTGGGAGCTATGCAAAATGTGAAAAATTTCAAGGGGTATAAATATTTTCTCCACGCTCTGTAGGCCCCTGCAGGAGAAACACACAGTGATCATTGACCTTTTGATGTAAATCTGCACACAAAAAAACAAACGCACAACCCCCGGGGGGGGGGGGGGGAGCCTTGCAGCACTTCCATAAAGAACGACCTTATTTTTCTCGGAAGCCTGACACTCTGTAATTAATTCTGTGTATTTTAGATATCAGCTGCACCTGTGTCGGAAAGGCACACGGACGTCTGATGACAGAGTCCGCGCTCGCCGAGCCTTCCCGAAAATGCAGCTGAAAGGAGTAAAATGAAGATCGATCAACTTTTTTTTTTTGCGGCGGTAGATAAATTGTGTCATGTTTGCAATATCAACCCCCCCCCCCCCCCCTGGAGGATCACACATGGGATATTCAGGATAACATGCCTACCTGCTGTCACATAACTAGATCATTAAAAAATTAGCATAGCCTATATAACGAGCCCACATAAAAGAGAGACTGGAACAAGAAATGAGATGCAATTACTTGCCCCGTGTGCTAACGAATACATAATCTAGTCTAAAATGAGGCAAAGGAAGAAAGAAGGAAAGAAAAAAAACACATTAACAACTGCTCATTAACACTATCGCAACCCTCGCCGCGCTCCAAGCCGTCTCTGCTTTCGTCTGCAATGCAGTCAGTTTAGGAGCAGAGAGGGGGGAAGGAGGTCTCTGCTGGGAAATAGACAAATCACATTTTCAAGAAAAATTTAAAATGCCTTCAGATATTTCCATTTTCCTACCTGCATGGCTGGGGAAAAGCGATTTTTTTTATTATTATTATTTTTTGCCATCACCCTCGCAGATACAGATGATACCATGGCAAGTCAATGGATTGTGCGAGGGGCTGTGTACAAGAGCCTGTTATGTGTGTTCTCCCAATTAACAGGCTCTGTCAGGTGACCAGTGACCTTCAGCGCTAAGCAAATAAAAGATTTTCTTTTTTTTTGGGAGAAAGTAATATACAGGCAGAGCTACTAATGAAGGCTGCTAAGCACTGTTTGTATGTAAAACAGACATAGAACAGAACCCTGCTAGAAAATACAAAAAAAAAAAATGCAAGCTATTCATTGGGGAAAAAATAAAATAAAAACTTACGGTACATTCATTTAGGTGCCGATAGATTTTCCTTTAACTGCTATTGCATGTGCGGCATTAAAGGAGAACTCCACCCTGGGCAAGCACTTTGCATAATCTTTACTCCTTCCCCTCTCCTGTCACATTCTTTAACCACTTCAGCCCCGGAAAGGTTTTATACAGGGGAGGGCTGGCGGCCTTAGGCCTGGGGGCAAGTCCAGTCAAGTGGCCCATTGAACCGCCGAATCAGCTCACCATCCATGGCCCACCTGGTTTTTCAATGCAGCCTCACCAGTGCCCATCAGTGCAGCCAACTCCAGTGCCCATCAATGAAGCCTGATCACTGGGGCAGGTTACATGGGGTGTATGGTGGGGGAGATGGGGGGTCAGCTAGGGGTGTCAGGGTCTCTCACCTCAGCGATCTCAGCTCAGCAGGTCCTTGCACGCCACTGGGGTCTCCTGGGGGGGGGGGGGGTAACGCTCCTGATCCTGGGGTCAAGTTGCAGCCATCACCCAGCCCTGCAGCCCGACTCCCTGGCACGCCCTGCCTCTGCCTGCTTCCAAGAATCCGGTCCCAGGGAGTTGTAGTTTCCTCTGCGCTGCTGTGTTTTCCACCCACCAGAAGCTTGAGTGCGGACTACAACTCCCGGAATGCAACAGCTAGTGGTCGGCCGCCATGGCCGTGCCCCCGGCCCGACTTCCAAACCAGAATAAAAAGAAAATGGTAGCAGGCAGCGGCTGCCTGGCGATTTTGAACATAAGTTAGGGCGACCTGGGAGGCAATTGCCACCCTGCCCCCTTGCCCAGCCCTCCCCTGGTTTTATCCCCTTAACTACTTAAAGTGGAAGTAAACCCTCCTATAATTTTCAGACAAGGAAGCTGCCATCTTGGCCTCTGTTTAATCTTCAACTGCCATGATGCTGCACATGTGATCAGTTATGACACCAGCCATTGGATAGTTTGACAGTTTGGTTGAGAGCACAACCAATGTGACAGTTGGCATTCCCGGCATGCCGGGAAATGTAACTGCTTTTTGAAACTGTTAAATCGATGGGTTTACTTCCGCTTTAAGCCCCGGACCAATATGCAGCTAAAAGACCAGGCCCCTTTTTGCGATTCGGCACTGCGTCGCTTTAACTGACAATTGCGCGATCGTGCGGCGTGGCTCCCAAACAAAATTGATGTCCTTTTTTTCCCCCCCACAAATAGAGCTTTCTTTTGGTGGTATTTGATCACCTCTGCGGTTTTTATTTTTTGCGCTATAAACAAAAATAGAGCGACAATTTTGAAAATAAAAATGCAATATTTTTTACGTTTTGCTATAATAAATATCCCCAAAAAATATATAAAAAAAACTTTTTTTTTCCTCAGTTTAGGCCGATACGTATTCTTCTACATATTTTTGGTATAAAAAAAAAAACGCAATCGGCGTTTATTGATTGGTTTGCGCGAAAGTTATAGCGCTTACAAAATAGGGGGTAGTTTTATGGCATTTTTATTCATTATTTTTTTTTTACTAGTAATGGCGGCGATCAGCGATTTTTTTTGTGACTGCGACATTATGGCGGACACATCGGACACTTTTGACACATTTTTTTGGGACCATTGTCATTTTTACAGCGATCAGTGCTATAAATATGCGCTGGTTACTGTAAAAATGACACTGGCAGTGAAGGGGTTAACCACTAGGGGCGCTGAAGGGGGTTAAGTGTGCCTAAGGGAGTGATTCTTACTGTGTGGGGGCGTGGCTACGAGTGACACGTGACCGATCTCCGCTCTGATTACACAGAGCGTAGATCGGTGACATTGTCAGTAGGGGAGCGGGGAGATGTTGTGTTTACACTAACATCTCCCCGCTCCATGCCTCCGTGAGACGATCGCGGGGATCCCCGCGGCGATCGAGTCAGCGGGACCCCTGGTCCGACTCACGGGGATGGCGGCAGGGTCGCGAGCGCGCCGCCGGCGGCAAGTGCGCGACCACGCGGCAGGCAGTTAAAGGGGACGTACAGGTACGCGATTGTGCCTGTATGAGCCATTCTGCCGAAGTGTATATATGCCGTCGGGCGGTCGTTAAGTGGTTAAAGCGGAACTTCAGGCATTTTTTCATCTTTCCATCAATTAAATCTTCTGCCCTTGTTGTTGTTTTAACTTTGGATAGTAAAACATTTTTTTTTCTGACAGTAAATACCTTATACAGCCCACTTAGGGTTGCCACCTGTCCGGGATTCACCCGGACAGTCTGAGTTTTGATTCATGTGTCCGGGTTTCAGACCACCTTAAACCCGGACACATTATTCAGACAGGAATGTGGCTCGGAACAGGGTCTGACAGGAGGGTGAGGGGGCACTATGTGTGCTGCATTACTATTCTCTTTGGAGTGCCCAAAGGTGTCCCTATACAATCCTATAGTGAATATTAACTGATTCCAGACCGGCTCACGCAGATATACTGCATCAGAATGTCTCTCCTGGGCGAAATCCTGTATATATACGGCTTCGCCCAGGAGAGCCACCAGAGGGCCCTGTCACGGTGGGGAACCGATGCGCGTGGCCAGCAGGCACGATCGCCGCCGGCCACACGCGATCGCGTGCACGAGCGGGAGCAGGGGGGTTTGAGGAGAGAAGGCCAGATCGCGTCTTTCTACAAAGTAGAAAACACGGTCTGTCATCTCCTATAGTGAGTCCCCTTCCCCCCGCAGTTAGAACACACAATAGGGAACACAGTTAACCCCTTGATCGCCCCCTAGTGTTAACCCCTTCCCTGCCAGTGACATTTACATAGTAATCAGTGCATATTTATAGCACTGATCGCTCTGTAAAATGTCAATGGTCCCAAAAATGTGTCAAAAGTGTCCGACCTGTCCGCCGCAACGTCGCAATACCGCAAAAAATGGCAGATCCTCGCCATTACTAGTATAAAAAAAAATAAACGTAAAAACGCCATATAAATGCCATAAATCTTTCCCATAGTTTGTAGACGCTATAACTTTTGCGCAAACCAATCAATATAATTACCAAAAATATGTAAAAGAATATGTATTGGCCTAAACTGAGGAAAAAAATATATATATTTTTTTTAACAATTGGGATATTTATTATAGCAAAAAGTTAAATATTGTGTTTTTTTTTCAAAACTGTCGCTCTTTTTTTGTTTATAGCGCAAAAAAAAATAAAAAACGCAGAGGTGATCAAAATACCACCAAAAGAAAAAAAAGGATGTCAATTTTGTTTGGGTACAACGTCGCACGACCGCACAATTGTCAGTTAAAGCTACGCAGTGCCGTATTGCAAAAAATGGCCTGGTCATTGGGCAGCCAAATCTTCCGGACTGAAGTGGTTAAAAAAAGTAAAGAAAAAGTGGCAACCCTAAGCCCACTTCCTGTTTCTTGTCTGGTAAAAAGCCTAGGTGTTAGGGCTGGGCTCAGCCCTTCCTTCTCTGAGCTGGCCGCTCAGCTGTCGGCTAATTGCCAGCTCCTATCTCTCCACAGTGACTCACCTGTTGATGATATCCTGCTCGTCAGTCCTGCCTACTTAAGTCGTCCAGCCCAGATAATTCCTGCCTTCGCCTTGGTCAACATCACAGAGACTATCTCCTGCTTTCCTGTTAAAGACTTGCTTGGTTAACATTCCTTCTGGCTCCAGATCCTGCTTACTGCACTACGCTGATTCCTGGCTTCCTGACTTTCTGGCTTGTCTGACTATCCGTTCCGGTTACAGAACTTTGGCTATGTTTTGACTACGTTTGTTCTTTTAACTTTTATTATTAACCACTTGCTGACCGCATCCTGTACATTTACGTCGGCAGAATGGCATGGCTGCGCAAAGTAACGTGTATATATACCTTACTTTAAATTTTGCGCTGTGTGGGCGCGCGCGCCCCCGGGCCGCAAGCTCCATGACCGTGCCCGCAGGACCCGCAAACTCGATGCCCGGGATCATGTCACGGAGCTGAAGAACGGGGAGATGACAGTGTAAACACAGCATCTCCCTGTTCTGCCTAATGACAGGACACTGATCGTCTGCTCCCTGTAATCGGGGGCGGTGATGGCTGTCGTGTCACTGCTAGCCCAGCCCGCACACCGTTAGAATCACTCCCTAGGACACACTTAACCCCTTCAGCGCCCCCTAGTGGTTAACCCCTTCCTGCCAGTGTCATTTACACAGTAATCAGTGCATTTTTATAACACTGATCGCTGTATAAATGACAATGGTCCCAAAATGGCGTCAAAAGTATCCGATGTGTTCGCCATAATGTCGCAGTCACGATAAAAATTGCTGATCGCCGCCATTACTGGTAAAAAAAAAATCATGAAAATGGTAATCAAAAAAAGCTTATTGCGATTTTTTTTTTTCAAAAAATATGTAGAAGAATACGTATCGGCCTAAACTGAGGAAAAAATGTGTTTTTTTATATATTTTTTGGGGATATTTATTATAGCAAAAAGTAAAAAAATATTGCTTTTTTTCAAAGTTGTCGATCTATTTTTGCTTATAGCGTAAAAAATAAAAACCGCAGAGGTGATCAAATACCACCAAAAGAAATCTCTATTTGTGGGAAAAAAGGACGTCAATTTTATTTGGGAGCCACGTCGCACGACCACGCAATTGTCAGTTAAAGCGACACAGTGCCGAATCGCAAAAAGTGGCCTGGTCAGGAAGGGGGTAAATTCTTCTGGGGCTGAAGTGGTTAAACAAGTGTGATTTACCTGTACTTCTGTCTCGGTCTGATTCATGGTTTCTGACACTAGGCTTATGACATCATGTACAGCTCTCTCTCTCTCACTCTCCTGAGAGTTTGTCAGGAAGGGAGTGGGGATGAGTCATAAGAGGGCCAACGAGAGCTGCAGAAGAGCTGGAGGTGTGCCTCTGTGTTTCTGTGTAAATCCAGGAAGTGAACAGGCAGTGGCTTCAGCTGCCCACAGTTAAAATGGATGCAGCCAGACTCCGTGGAGGGAGATTTCTGCAGCATATTTGGCAAGTACAGAATCACAGAATATATAAAATAATATGCAAAGGGGTTGGAGGAAATCTACAGAATGGCAAATATGTTTTTATTACAAATTATGTTAGCAGACTGCAGTTCCTCTTTAATGACCAGGCCATTTTTTGCGATACGGCACGGCGTTGCTTTAACTGACAATTGCGCGGTCGTGCGACGCTGTACCCAAATAAAATTGATTTTCTTTTTTCCCCACAAATAGAGCTTTCTTTTGGTGGTATTGGATCACCTCTGCGGTTTTAATTTTTTGCGCTATAAACAAAAAATTAACGACAATTTTGAAAAAAAAAAAAAAAAAAGATTTTTTACTTTCTGCTATAAAACATCCAATAAAAAAAAATTAAAAAAATTTAAAATTTCTTTATCAATTTAGCCCAATATGTATGCTGCTATATATTTTGGTAAACAAAGTCCCAATAAGCGTATATTGATTAGTTTGCGCAAAAGATACTGTGTCTACAAACTATGCGATATTATTATGGAATTTTTATTTATTAATTACAAGTAATGGCGGTGATCAGCGACTTATAGGGGAACGGCGATATTGCGGCAGACAAATTGGACACTTTTGACACTTGTTTGGGGACCAGTGACACTAATACAGTGATCAGTGCTAAATAAATAAATATGCACTGTCACTGTACTAATGACACTGGCTGGGAAGGGGTTAACGTCAGGGGCGATCAAATGGTTAACTGTGTGCCTAGCTGGTGTTTTACTGTAGTTTGGGAGGTGCTTTTACTAGGGGAAGGCATGGATCCGTGTCCCTGCTTTGCAGAAACACAGGATCCATGCCTTCCTTACTGAATGAACGGCGATCTGCCTTGTTTACATTGATACACAGGCAGAATGGCGATCTGCCTGTGTATCAAACGATGAGCGGTGTCAAAGGACATCGGGAGATTCTACACAGCAGGAGCGAGCCGCCGCTGGCACTCACTAGCGCCCGATACCCAGATGTGCAGAATTATGTGTATATATATATATATATATATACACGTGATCCTGCATAGCGTGGCTGCCCTGTAGCAGTAAAGCTTACAATAGGGTGGTCGGCAAGTGCATTTGCAGTATTACATTAATAAATTACAAGTGTTCAATTGGACTTTAACCACTTGCCGACCGCCGCCAGTAGATATACGTCGGCAGAATGGCTCCTGTGCGCGAAGCAACGTACAGGTACGTTTCTTTGAAATTCCCGCCGTGGGGGCGCGCGTCCCCACCGCGAGCTCCGAGCTGCAGAATAGGGGGATGCCTGTGTAAACAAGGCTTTATAAAAGGTAGGGCACAGACACTCAAATCCAGACACCACATTCCGTGTAAGGAAAATGAAAAAAGAGGGAAAGGAGGGTAACAAACCCTGGGACTTTAAATGATGTCTATTTGATAGGTAAAAATACAGTAACAGTATTGAAGATTTTAATTTTTATTATAAAGATAAAAAACCAGCACAGATAAAACACCATCCATATGAAATAACATGAAGCTTTGCCATACGCATAGTTAAACTGCAATACAATCGCTCTACATGTCTCGCTCGCGTGAGCTTCTTCAGGAGCTTTAGATGTTAATGCAGAATACGCTTATTGCGATTTTTACCAAAAATATGTAGAAGAATACATATCGGCCTAAACTGATGAAAAAAATTTGTTTTTTTTATATATTTTTTGGGGATATTTATTATAGCATAAAGTAAAAAATATTACTTTTTTTTCAAAAATTACGCTTTTTTTTTTTTAGCGCAAAAAATAAAAACCGCAGAGGTGATCAAATACCACCAAAACAAAGCTCTATTTGTGGGGAAAAAAGGGACGTCAATTTTGTTTGGGAGCCACGTCACACGACCGCGCAATTGTCAGTTAAAGCGACACAGTGCCGAATCGCAAAAAGGGGCCTTGTCAGGAAGGGGGTAAATTCTTCTGGGGCTGAAGTGGTTAAACAAGTGTGATTTAACTGTACTTCTGTCTCGGTCTGATTCATGGTTTCTGACACTAGGCTTGTGACAATTTTGGGAGCCACGTCGCGCGACCGCAGTGCCCGGTCATTGGGCAGCCAAATCCTCCGGGGCTGAAGTGGTTAAAGGGGTTGTAAACCCTCGAGGTTTTTCACCTTAATGCATTCTATGCATTAAGGTGAAAAACCTCCTGTGCTACCCCGAGCCCCCCCCCCTTATACTTACCTGAGCCCCATAATTCCCACGAGGAGCTGGTGTCTCGTGTCCTAATTGGATAGATTGATAGCAGCGCAGTTATTGGCTCCCGCTGCTGTCAATCATATCCAGTGACCGGGGCCAAGTCCTGCTGTCTGTGTCACTATAGACGCAACATCAAGAGACGGGAGCGCGCCCGCACGAGTGCCCCGAGGGAGAGCGGCTCTTCAACGGGACACTTGAGAAGAGGAGGAGCCAGGAGCGCCGCTGAGGGACTCCAGAAGAGAAGGATGGGGGCCACTCTGTGCAAAACTAACTGCACAGAGGAGGTAAGTATGACATTTTTTTTTTTTTTTTTTAAACAAACCTTTACATATAACCTGAAATCCCACGTTGCATAAATCAAATTGACACCCCCCCCCCCCCCTTATCACTCCAAAAACTCCCGCAAATAACAGGGACAAGTCCTGCCAAAATGAGATCAAGGATTTAAAATTTGCAACAATATATATATATATATTTTTTTAAGTATTCTCTTTAGGAAAAACAATTGTGTTCTGTTGTTTAAAAAGTAGGTGCAAACGCCAGGAAAATAAAGATGGGAACATTTTTATAAATGGTGTATGGGGAAAAAAAAAAACTTGGCTTGTTTAATAATTAACTGCAGACACAGAGAATTCTACTGTAAGACGGCCGTGTATTTATAATAGTACATTGTACAGACACAGAAAAGTCACCAGAGACAGCATGCCGAGCTTGGAGTACCCCCCCCCCCCTAAACATTAGTATGCTGAGAATATTATTCATGTTCGCATTTAATGCCTTCAAAGTAATGCAGTGCAGATTTGGAGCTGCAGCCTGGCTGGAAGCTGTATTTTATCTTCAAAAGAAAAAAAATGGTATAAAATGGAAATAAGGAGCAAAAAACATTCTCCAAAAATCTTCCTTATCACGCCTTCACAATTGGGAGTTTCTCAGCGGCTATTGTAATGATGGACTATGACCTGGAAACTGTCAATTTTGGAAAATACTTTTTTGCTACAATTTTATCAATTGTAGCCAAAATATAAAGTCTATTAACCACTTAAGCCCCGGACCAATTTTGTTGCTAAAGGACCAGGCCCCTTTTTGCGATTCGGCACTGCGTCGCTTTAACTGACAATTGCGCGGTCGTGCGACGTGGCTCCCAAACAAAATTGACGTCCTTTTTTTCCCACAAATAGAGCTTTCTTTTGGTGGTATTTGATCACCTCTGCGGTTTTTATTTTTTGTGCTATAAAGCAGTGTTTCTCAACTCCAGTCCTCAAGGCGCCCCAACAGGTCATGGTTTCAGGATTTCCATTATTTTGCACGGGTGATTTGATCAAATTCACTGCCTTAGTAATTACCACAGCAGTTTCATCTGAGGGAAATCCTGAAAACATGACCTGTTGGTGCGCCTTGAGGACTGGAGTTGAGAAACACTGCTATAAACAAAAATAGAGCGACAATTTTGAAAAAAATTCAATATTTTTTAGTTTTTTTCTATAATAAATATCCCTAAAAAATATATATAAAAACATTTTTTTTCCTCAGTTTAGGCCGATACGTATTCTTCTACATATTTTTATATAAGTGTTTATTGATGGGTTTGCACAAAAGTTATTGCGACTACAAAATAGGTGATAGTTTTATGGCATTTTTATTATTCATTTTTTTTTTTTACTAGTAATGGCGGCGATCAGCTATTTTTATTGTGACTGCGACATTATGGCGGACACATCGGACACTTTTGACACGTTTTTGGGACCATTGTCATTTTTACAGCAATCAGTGCTATAAAAATGCACTGTTTACTGTAAAAATGACACTGGCAGTTTAGGGGTTAACCTGTAACCTAAAGGGGTTAAGTGTGACCTAATGTGTGATTCTTACTGTAGGGGGGGCGTGGTTTGGCGTGTGACGTCACTGATCGTCGTTCCCTATGACAGGGAACAGACAATCAGTGACACTCTCACTAGGAAGCACGGGGAGAGGTTTGTTTACACTTATCTATCCCTGTTCCTCAGCTCTGTGACCCGATCGCGGGACACCGGTGGCGAACGGGTCCGCGGGTCCCATGGGCGCGGTCACGGAGTACCCGACCGGGTCGCGAGTGCGACCCACGGCTGTGCATATTAAAGGGGACGTACCTGTACGTGCTTATGCCCAGCCGTGCCATTCTGCCGACGTACATCGGCATGCAGCAGTCGGCAAGCGGTTAATATCCAATTTTTTTGTTTTCAGATAATGTTAAAGCCTCATACACATGATCGGACTTCCATCTGACTTTTCTGTGGATTTTTGTCTGAAGGGGCGTTGGCCGTGAACTTGGTATGCATACAGACGGCAGAACTTTTTCAGCCAACCTTTCACCAAATCACGTGGTTTTTCAGCTCTTTACCGCCACCCTTTGGGCAACTTCTGCTATTGTTGTCTGATCCTTAGCATTGGTTCGTACTTTGGACTTTAGTCCGATGGACTTGTGTACACACGATCGGATGATCCTCCATTGGACATTTGTTGTCCGAAAGTTTATTCACAGCGAACATTTGTCCGTTGAAAAAACGACAACAATTGTCCAATGGAGCATACAGACGGTTGGATTGTCCGCTAAAACACGTCCGTCGGACCGTTGTTGTCGAAAAGTCAGATCGTATGTATGGGCCTTAAGACTTCTATCAGGTTTTTTTTTTCTGCCTGCGCCCCGTCAGGAAGATTTCCCTACACTTCCTGTCCAAGAGACTAAGCAGGAAGTAGAAGGAAATCTCTCTAAAGCAAATAGATATCCCACCTTAAAGCGGAGCTCCACCCTAAAGTGGAACTTCCGCTCATCGGAACCCTCCCCCCTCCGGTGTCACAATTGACACCTTTCAGGGGGGTGAAGATACCTGTCTAAGACAGGTATTTTCACCCACATCCGGGAGTCCTCTCTCCGGGAATCTGCAGGAGTGACGTCACTTCCCGCAGACTTCCCGTAGTGTTCTGGGAGACACTCGGCTCCCAGAACACAGGAGCACCAATCAGAACGGCACAGCGCGACTCGCGCATCCGCCAGAGGGAACTGGGCATGAAGCCGCAGGGCTTCACTTCCTGGTTCCCTCAGCGAGGATGGCGGAGGGGGCAGCAGAGTGACGAGCGATCGCTCGTCCTCTGCTGCCGATGTCGCTGACTCCAGGACAGGTAAGTGTCCAAATATTAAAAGTCAGCAGCTGCTGTAGCTGTAGCTGCTGGCTTTTAATATTTTTTTTTCAGAAGCTCCGCTTTAAAGTGGTATTAAAGCATTGTTTAAAAAAAATGTAATAAAATAAAAACATGTTATACTCATCTACTCTGTGTAATGGTTTTGCACAGAGCAGCTCTGATGCTCTTCTTTTCGGGTCCCCTCCCCCTCGAGCAGTGCCCCCAGAGAAAGCCGCTTGCCCTGGGGGCACTGGTGCATGATCGCTCCCGAGCCGATGCTCTATGCATCCATAAGACACATAGAGCCGCAGCTTGGCCCCGCCACCCACCCCCCACCACTCTCTCCTCATCGGCTCACTGGCTGTGATTGACAGTTGTCACTGTAGCCACCCTGCCCTAAGACATGGCATGGGTGTTATGGATGATGTAAACATGGCTTATGTACAGTAATGGCTTGTGCTGTCTCTCTACATATATCACGTCAAACAATGGGTGGTTAGAACACTTTAGGAGGTTTCCCCAGTGGAAGACTTCCTCTAGCACCTCCCATTCTTATGACAACTTATAAAGTTTGGATTTCCCCTTCCAATTTTTCGCTCAATGTTCTCACCCAAGAAAACAAACTAGTCTCACGCTGGTATATGACCCCTGATGGCACATCCAGGGGTGTGCTAAACAGGGAACCCTTTTGCACATGCTTCTTTTGGTCCTACCAAACTCACCTGTAACCCATGGGAGAATCTGCTACACAAACCCATCCCACACCCAAACACCAGAAGAAGCCTGCGGACAGAGTTTGTGTTCCTGGCAGACCTTAGCTAAAGCTTGGAGACATCCATCAATAAGCTGAGGTTAAGCAGAGGATAATGGGAGCCATGGTGCAGGAGACCTCCGTATTTAGGCTGGCCATACATTATACAATTTTTTAATTCAATTTAGATTCACCTTCAACTATGTAGTGCAAGGGCCTGTCTGATTGCATTGTGACAGCAGGAAGGTAAAGTCACCTGGTTGCATCCAGGGGGGTAGATATATTTCTCCCAGATTCAGGCTTTATGCTGACTTATACAACTAGGGAGTTGATGAAGCCCAGCTGAGGCTAGTGGGCTCATGAATGACTCATACCTCTAGGGAGAGTGCTGGGCGTCGTGAGGCAGGGAGTTGATGAGACCAGCTGAAGCTTGTCAGCTCATCTAGGCCTCTATAAGAACTCCCAGATTCATTAGGTGTTAGCTCATGCCTGGAACAAGACCTGTGTGGACTGTCTAGGGAGAGTGAACCCCTGTGCGGTGAGGCAAAGCCTGTGTGGCTATTTGTTTGGACTTTTACTAAACCAGGGACTTAGGGACTAGGACAGCACCAGGCTGATCCCAGTTGTTAGTTTAGGAAACCTGCATGTTTAGTCAGAGGTCAAACTGACCAGGATTTATTTTGTTTATGTTTCTTTTTGGCTTTGCTGTGTTTTTGTCACTGTACATAGAGAAATAAACCGCACCTTTTGATTTTGAAAACCACAACCTCCGTCTGCTGGCCCTGTTTTTGTGTGGGGAGCCCAACCAGGGGGTCACACACACCCGCTACCGAGTTAACCCCCTCACAGTTGGTGGAGAACCAGTGGCAGTTTTTTTTAAGCCAGCATGGAGGAGATACTGAAACAGATGGCTCTAGCAAATGCCAATCAACAGCAGACAAATGCAGGTTTGCAAAGGAGCCTTGCAGCCCAGCAGCAAGCTCACCAACAAGCCCAGCAGCAATCTGAGGCCCGCTTCATAGACCTGTTACAGAAGCAAGAGCAGAGACTACAACAAATGGAAGCAGTAATGCAGCAACGTCCGCAGACCAGTGAGGAAAGCCGTCCCACTAATACCGCGTCCTTTGGGGTGAGTCGTTTATTGACAAAAATGACTGGAGAGGATGATCCAGAGGTATTTTTGACCACATTTGAAAGGACTGCTGAAAGAGAAAAGTGGCCTGAGGAGCAGTGGGCTGGACTGGTGGCTCCTCTGTTAACTGGTGAATCGCAGAAGGCTTACTATGACCTAGAGCCTGACCAAGCAAAAGACTATGTGATGCTAAAAGCTGAAATATTGGCAAGGCTGGGTGTCACCCTGGCTGTCCGGGCTCAGCGTGTGCATAACTGGACTTTCCAGCTTGGAAAACCCCCCAGGTCTCAAATGTATGATCTCATTCACCTGAGCAGGAAGTGGCTACAGCCAGAGACTTTGTCCGCACCAGAGATTGTGGAACGTGTTGTAATGGATCGGTTTTTGAGAGCTCTTCCTACTGCCATCCAAAAGTGGGTAAGCCATGGAGACCCAGAGACGGCCAGTGGTCTTGTGGATCGTGTAGAGAAATACTTGGCTACAGAGAACCTGACGGCCTCTTCCAGAGACTCTCGGACTTTCCACCCTAAGACCAGACCATCCCCAGGGGCGGATAAGAGGATTCCAAGGGGTGAGGGTGGAGAGAGTGAGAGGGTGGGAGCTCTACCCAAAGTTTGGCGAGAACAGCCTGGGAAGTCAGGGGCTCAAGAGGCAGCCAAAAGGATTGTTTGCTACCGCTGCCGGCAAGCGGGACATATTGCAGCAAATTGCCCGGTTGTGGAGGAACCCATGCAATGTGACTTTCTGACGGACAGACGTCAGTCGCTGTGTGCGACAGTCGCATGCACTGCCATTCGGGGAACTGAGAAACATTTATGCAAAATGTGTATTAATGGTAGAAATGTTGTGGTATTACTGGATTCAGGTAGCCTTGTGACCCTGATAAAGGCTGAATTAGTTAAAACAGAGGTCTCTGGGAATAGCAAGGTAGCTGTTATTTGTGTGCATGGGGACACCCGAGAGTATCCAGTGACTACAGTGTGTTTCGAGACCCCCAAAGGTACCCTCTCTCATCCAGTGGGGTTAGTATCTCAATTACCGCATGATGCCATTGTGGGAAGAGATTTTCCGAAGTTCTGGGAACTGTGGGATGATCCTGAGCCCCCCACTGGTGCCCCTATGTACCAGGAATGTGATAGCCAGAACTCCTCTGAGAGTGGTGAGGACTCTCCAGAATTTCCCTTGTCAGTATTGGCAGGGGAGACTCAAGAAACTGGAGAGGAGCCCACCTCCTCAGACGAAAACCTACCGTCTGTGGAGTTTTCTGATCTGGAGGTTCACAGGGAAAATTTTGCCACAGAACAGTTAAAAGACCCCGCCCTAATAAAGGCACGGGAAAACGTAGTGGAAATAGATGACGAGTTAGTGAACCCAGATAATACCTGCACTTACCCATACTTCAGCGTAGAGAAGGACCTACTGTATCGGGTGGCAAAAAGGGCAGAAGAAACCGTTGAGCAGCTTGTGGTGCCCAAACCTTACAGGAAGTTGGTGTTGGAGTTGGCCCATGGGCACATTCTTGGAGGTCATCTGGGGACAGAGAAAACCCGAGAGAGGGTATTACAGAGATTCTATTGGCCTGGGGTGATGAAGGACATAGAAAATTATTGTTCCTCCTGCCCTGTGTGTCAGAGGTCGGCCCCGATGCCACATTTCCGTAGCCCGCTGGTCCCTCTACCCATCATTGAGGTCCCGTTTGAGAGAATCGCAATGGATTTGGTAGGTCCTATAATCAAGTCCGCTAGGGGGCACCAGTACATATTGGTTATAATGGACTATGCCACCCGTTATCCAGAAGCGATCCCTCTCAGAAATACCTCGGCCAAAACCATAGCCAAAGAGCTATCTCTTGTTTTTAGCCGGGTGGGTATTTGTAAAGAACTGCTTACGGACCAAGGTACACCCTTTATGTCCCGGGTTATGAAAGAGCTGTGTAAATTGTTCAAAGTGACGCAATTGCGTACATCTGTGTATCACCCCCAAACCGATGGGCTGGTTGAAAGATTCAACAAAACCCTAAAACAAATGTTGAAGAAAGTGGTGGATAGAGATGGAAAGGATTGGGACTGTCTACTTCCTTATTTGATGTTTGCTATTAGGGAGGTGCCCCAATCCTCTACGGGATTCTCCCCCTTTGAGTTACTGTATGGGAGACACCCAAGAGGGCTGTTGGATATTGCCAAGGAAACTTGGGAAAGTGAGAGTTCTCCCCACAGGAGTGTGATTGAGCATGTCGCCCTGATGCAAGATCGAATTGCACAGGTAATGCCCATCGTGAAGGAACATTTGGCCCAAGCGCAGTTGGCACAGCAGAGAGTGTACAACCGTGGAGCAAAGACCCGTACCTTTTCCCCGGGGGATAGGATATTGGTACTTGTCCCTACGGTTGAAAGTAAATTCCTTGCCAAATGGCAAGGCCCCTACGAGATAATGGAAAAAGTGAGCGAAGTGAATTACAAGGTCAGACAACCAGGAAGGCGAAAGCCCGAACAGATATATCACGTTAATCTGTTGAAAGCCTGGAGGGATAGAGAGTCCCTAGTCGCAGAAACTTGGTCACCAGCTCAAACTGGTTGCGTGATTCCGGAGGTTGGAATAGCAGCCACCTTGTCACAACCCCAACAACAGGAGGTTAAGGAGTTTGTGCTTCGCAACAAGGAGGTGTTCTCTGAGCTGCCGGGACAAACATCTGGGGTAGAGCATGATATTATTACCCCGCCCGGTGAAAGGGTGAAGTTAAAACCCTATCGGATCCCAGAGGCCCGACGGGAGGCAATACGGGAGGAAGTACAGAAAATGCTGAACTTAGGGGTGATAGAGGAGTCCCAAAGTGATTGGTCTAGTCCCATTGTGTTGGTGCCTAAACCGGATGGGAGCTGGCGATTTTGTAACGATTTTCGTCAGTTGAACAAAGTTACAAAATTTGACACCTACCCCATGCCACGTATAGATGAGTTGATCGACCGGCTGGGAACAGCCCGATACATGACGACTCTTGACCTCACAAAAGGGTATTGGCAAATTCCCCTGGCCAAGTCGGCCAAAGAGAAAACCGCATTTGTAACCCCAGACGGGGCGTTCCAATATAAGAGAATGCCGTTCGGGTTACAGAATGCGCCGGCCACATTCCAGCGGAAAATGGACCAGATACTGAGGCCCCATCGGAAGTATGCTGCGGCTTACCTGGATGACGTAATTGTCCATAGCACAGATTGGGCCTCACATCTGCCAAAAGTGCAAGCAGTCCTAGACTCTATCCGGGAAGCGGGGTTTACGGCTAACCCCAAGAAGTGTACCATTGGGCAGGAGGAGGCCAAATATCTTGGGTACACCATTGGCAGGGGAGTGATAAAACCCCAACTCAACAAAGTCGAGGCCATCCAGAGTTGGCCACGTCCCAACAGCAAGAAGCAGGTACGGGCCTTTCTGGGAATCGCGGGTTATTATCGGCGCTTCATTCCCCACTTTGCTTCTAAGGCTGTGCCCCTAACCAACCTGACGAAAGGGAAAGGGTCGGTCATGATTAAATGGACCCCCGAGGCTGAGGCAGCATTCCAATTCTTGAAACAAGCCTTATGTAGCCAGCCAGTGTTGTACTCACCCGACTTCTCTAAAGACTTTGTCGTACAAAGTGATGCGTCAGATGTGGGGTTAGGAGCAGTATTGTCCCAGGTCTGGAACGGGGAAGAGCACCCAGTCATTTACCTCAGCAGGAAGTTGAAGTCCCATGAGGTAAATTACGCCACGGTTGAAAAGGAGTGTTTAGCGGTGAAGTGGGCTCTAGATTCCCTTCGGTACTATCTGCTAGGTAGGCACTTTGACATGGTTACGGATCACGCTCCGTTAAAGTGGATGGCTCAAAACAAGGAGACAAATAGAAGAGTGAATAGGTGGTTCCTGGCCCTACAGGAATTCAACTTCACAGTAAAGCATCGCCCTGGCGTTCAAATGGGGAATGTGGATGCTTTGTCTCGAGTACATGAATGCCTGATTGCTGGTGTTCCAACCCCAAGGTTAAAACAAGAGGGGGGGGGTATGTGACAGCAGGAAGGTAAAGTCACCTGGTTGCATCCAGGGGGGTAGATATATTTCTCCCAGATTCAGGCTTTATGCTGACTTATACAACTAGGGAGTTGATGAAGCCCAGCTGAGGCTAGTGGGCTCATGAATGACTCATACCTCTAGGGAGAGTGCTGGGCGTCATGAGGCAGGGAGTTGATGAGACCAGCTGAAGCTTGTCAGCTCATCTAGGCCTCTATAAGAACTCCCAGATTCATTAGGTGTTAGCTCATGCCTGGAACAAGACCTGTGTGGACTGTCTAGGGAGAGTGAACCCCTGTGCGGTGAGGCAAAGCCTGTGTGGCTATTTGTTTGGACTTTTACTAAACCAGGGACTTAGGGACTAGGACAGCACCAGGCTGATCCCAGTTGTTAGTTTAGGAAACCTGCATGTTTAGTCAGAGGTCAAACTGACCAGGATTTATTTTGTTTATGTTTCTTTTTGGCTTTGCTGTGTTTTTGTCACTGTACATAGAGAAATAAACCGCACCTTTTGATTTTGAAAACCACAACCTCCGTCTGCTGGCCCTGTTTTTGTGTGGGGAGCCCAACCAGGGGGTCACACACACCCGCTACCGAGTTAACCCCCTCACAGCATATAAATTAAAAGTGTTTAGGTTTGACCGTACAAGAAAATTGTATAATGTTTGGCCAGCCTTGATGATGCCCATGCAAAATATCTGAGGGTCTGGTGCCCAAGACTGTACTACAATGAGCCTTTACACATAAATCGTTCCCCTCTCTCACTGTGACTGACTTTTATGAGCAAGCGGGACACTCAGGGGTGGTTCGTCCATTAAGGGCGTACGGGCGCCACCCCCCCACCCCCCATCCATGCGTCCAGCCCCTTTCAGGACACAGGCGAATGGATTCCAATGCGGGGGGGGGGTCTGTTATTTTTAAGCACTGGTTAGAGCCAGAGGCTCTAATAGGCTTCAATATAGGGTGGGGTCAGGTCGCAGAAAGTGCGCTCTGATCCCACCCAGGTGTGTTACAACAGCGAATTAATATTCACTGTTGTAATACTGATTCTCCTCCCAGCCAATCAGGAAGCCACGTTTGATACCAGTCACCCGATTGGCTGAAAGGACAGGGGATCCTGTTGGACGCCTAGAAGGAGAAGGGGACGAGCTGGAAGCCGCCATGGAGGAGAGGACACGGATTCGCTGCACCACGCTGCCTGCAACCCGTCGCCGCCGATCGGGTAAGTGCCGGACCGACCGGCAAACAGCAGGGGGGTGGGTGCCACTCGATGGGGGGTGGCTGTTTGCCGCCCCCCCCAAAATAAACACCATCCGCAGGGCCGTTGCAACAGGACAGGCAAAACAAGCAATTGCTTGGGGCCCCGAGCTGGCCTGGGGCCCCAACCTAGGTTGCCTGCCTGCTGCCTGTCACTGTCCTGGATTTCCGCCCTGGGTACAGGGCTCGAGTCCTGCGGGAATGCATGGGAACGGAGTCCCTGCACTTTTTTCACAGCAGGAATGCCGTTCCCTTTGCAGGACTCGAGCAGCCGAGCCGATCAGCGGATTGCGGCCATAGGAAAAGCGGCGGCCATCTTGGTACACCCGGCGGCATCGGCCGAGGTGAGATGTGGGGAGATGTGGATATTACAGGGGGGAGATGTGGACATTACAGGGGGGAGATGTGGACAGTACAGGGGGGAGATGAGGACAGTACAGGGGGGAGATGAGGACAGTACAGGGGGGAGATGAGGACAGTACAGGGGGGAGATGAGGACAGTACAGGGGGGAGATGAGGACAGTACAGGGGGGAGATGAGGACAGTACAGGGGGGAGATGAGGACAGTACAGGGAGGAGATGAGGACAGTACAGGGGGGAGATGAGGACAGTACAGGGGGGAGATGAGGACAGTACAGGGGGGAGATGAGGACAGTACAGGGGGGAGATGAGGACAGTACAGGGGGGAGATGAGGACAGTACAGGGGGGAGATGAGGACAGTACAGGGGGGAGATGTGGACATTACAGTGGGGGAGATGATGTGGATATCACAGTGGGGGAGATGATGTGGATATCACAGTGGGGGAGATGATGTGGATATCACAGTGGGGGAGATGATGTGGATATCACACAGTCCAGCTGTCCATCCCACGGTCCCCCTGTCCATCCCACTGTCCATAAACAGTCCTAAACAGCATCTTAATGTTAATGTGAGTGTGTATGTGTTGTAAGTATGTTGGATTATATGCAACAGCAGTATCTGCACTGTAAACCTTTTTTATTTATATAAAGTGTGGGTGAGCTTAAATTGTATCGCTATGCTGTGGTTCCTGTAGGCTTTGCGTGAGTGCAGGGGGGGAGGGTTGGGGGGGCCTCCATGTCCATTTTGCTTGGGGCCCCCAAATTCCTTCAAACGGCCCTGACAATCTGCCACTGGGGACACTGCTGCTAGCTTGACTTCACAGGACTCTCCGCACCCATCCCTTCCTTTTTTTACTACTACTTCTGGATTTCTTCCCTTATAGTATGTTCCCTCCCTTCTCTATCTTTACTTCTATCTTTTTCCACTGTCTTCATCTGTCATGCTCCTATTGCTCCTACGAATTGCCAGTTCGCGTGCTCCCCTCTACCATCCACATGGTCCCAGATAGCAAGGATAACACAGTACCTCTAGGGAGGTCACAGCACTCCCACCCCAGCCAGCTGACTAGCTTTAGGGCCCATTCACACCTGATGCAATAGGATGCATTTTTGATTGCACTCCAACTGCATAGACAGTCCAAAATCAAGGTTATCCTATGGGCATAGCAAAGTGTTGAATTGTAAGACTTTTCAACTTGCTGCACATTTTCACTGGCAAGGTGTAAACTTGCAGAGCACTTAAAGTGGTTGTAAACCCACTTATGCAACTTGCACCTACACGGTTTAGGAGATATTTGCTAAAAATGACATGCATCAGTGTCTACGGCGCATGCGTGCCGTAGACAACGGCGCATCCATAGGGTTAATCCCATTCACAAATCCGGCTTAGCCGGATTTGACGGCTTCCGCGCACATGCGCGGAGTCACGTCTTCGCCGCTCCGGCCAATCACAGCGCCGGAGCGGCGCTGTCATTGGCTGGAGCGGCGATAGCCGGAAGTAATCTTCCGGCTGTCGCCGCAGCGATGGCTGCGGCTGGAAAGGGAGACGAGGACGGCTTCGGGGGCCCCGATCTAAGGTAAGTGATGCATAATGAGCTAGTATGCTAGTCATACTAGCTCATTATGCCTTTGTCTTGCAGGTTGGTATTAAAAAAAAAAAAACAACCACTTTAAAGCACAATTTCTAGTTGACGCTTTTTCAATTTGTAGCAAATTTGCCTGGCAAGTCTCTAGCAAGGGCAAAGTTGCAATAGTGAGTCTACAGCAAGAGCTCTGCAAGTCTACAGCATGAAAATTCAGCCACAGTGACCCCTATGGTGGGATGACTATTGCACAACATAACAGAACTTGCAGCAGACTTGCAGAATGTTTGCAAAGAAAGTTAATGTGGAGTCATGCAATGTGGACTTGCTGCAATTGTGCAACAAACTTGTGAAGCCTGGCAAGTTGAACAATAGCTTAGCAAGTAATTTTCACACTTGCTTCTTGTTTGCTTGCTATCTGTCGTGACACTGACAAGCTTTACGAATGGGGAATACCCATGGCACTGTAAATGGCTTCCCTTAACATTTGTATTGCGGCATTAGGGACCCTCTTACGTTCCGTGAAGCCTTATTTACTTTTGTATTTGTATTTCTCTATGGCATGGTTAATGGGAGCTTTCCTTCCTATTGCTGTATTTTTTTCTATTTTTAAACATCTGTGGTTTGTACATCAATTCACTGTATTTTGCTGAGATTTTTTTTTATAAATCCTTTGTGAAATAGAAAGTTTGGATTTCCCATCATTTTCTGTACCAGCGACAATGGTCATAGGCAGGGCCCTTTTCTAGCAGGAACGTGGGGGGAACACATTTCCAGAACCCCCAGCACTAATTGTATGTAATGGCAAGGGGTGCTGTGGTTGGCTGGAGGGTCTATTAACCACTTCAGCCCCGGAAGAATTTACCCCCTTCCTGACCGGGCCAATTTTTTGCGATAAGGCACTGCGTCGCTTTAACTGACAATTGCGCGGTCGTGCTACGCTATACCCAAATAAAATTGACGTCCTTTTTTTCCCACAAATAGAGATTTCTTTTGGTGGTATTTGATCACTTCTGTGGTTATTATTTTTTGCGCTATAAACAAAAAAAGCGCAACTATTTTGAAAGAAAAACAATATTATTTACATTTTGCTATGATAAATACATATTTCTGGTTGAAAAAATAAATAAAATCGCAATAAGCGTATATTGATTGGTTTGCGCAAAAGTTATAGCATCTA
This sequence comes from Rana muscosa, assembly GCA_029206835.1. Lineage (NCBI taxonomy): Eukaryota > Metazoa > Chordata > Amphibia > Anura > Ranidae > Rana > Rana muscosa. The sequence goes on from CM055120.1 coordinate 29,580,073, forward strand.
CAAAATAGGGAATAGATTTATGGCATTTTTTTTTATTTTTTACTAGTAATGGCGGCGATCTGTGATTTTTTTGCGGGACTGCGGCGGACAGATCGGACACTTTTTTGGGACCATTGACATTTATACAGCGATCAGTGCTATAAAAAGGCACCGATTACTGTGTAAATGTCACTGGCAGGGAAGGGGTTAACATTAGGGGGCGATCAAGGAGTTAAGTGTGTTCCCTAGATGTGTTTAGGGGATAGGACTGACTAGAGAAGGAGCCAGATCGTTGTTCCTACTTAGTAGGAACAGAGGATCTGTCTCTCCTCCCCTGTCAGAACCGGATTTGTGTGTTTACACATACAAATCCCGGTTCTGGCTCTCGGGCCCACGATCGCGGGTGGCTGGCGGCGTACATGTACGGCAGTTCGCCCAGCGGTGCCATTCTGCCGACGTGCATAGCGTCAGCCAGTCGTCAAGTGGTTAATGCTGGCTGCTGGGGGGATCTAATGTTGCTGGAGGGGATCTATTTTTTAATGGTGGTCTATTGTTGGTGGGGGATCTTTTATTGCTGGGGGTCAATTATTGCTGGAAGAGATCTACTATTGACTGAGGGGGTCTATTGTTGCTGGGTGCTGGAGAGTCTATTGATGCTGGCTGCTGGTTAATCTGTTATTGCTGCTGGGGTGGTATTTTGTTGTGGGGGTCCAGTGTTTTTGGGGGGTCTAGTGTTTCTGGTTGGATTTATTGTTGCTGGGGGGGGTCTATTGCTGCTGGCTGTGGGGGGGTCTATTTTACTACTTTAACAAATTACATACAAATTACTTAGCACCACAAAATTATACGTGGCTTTGTATTCTCTTAAAGGGGCGGTACTGGGAGGTGGGTGGGGGATAAAACCAAGGAACGGTGCTCAGAGGTGGGTAGGGGCTGGAGACAAGAAGTGACTCAGAAGGGGGGGGGGGGTTCCTGCACCTATTGTCTAATGCGGCGTACACACGATCGTTTTTCATGCCATTTTTTAAACCGACGTTTTTCTCGTCGTTTTTTTCCATGTTTCCTTTAGTAATTTTATCATTTTATAGTAACGCACATTCATATTTGTTTATATGTGTTATTCTAGACATATATATAACCATTTTAAGTTTAATTATTATTCCTTTTCATCTTAATATTCTTGTATTTACACGGACCATGTGTCAAGATGTACTTGTGTGGCAATAGTTTTTTGTATTAGGTTTGCGCCAGACTGGTATAACCTATACAAGTCTATTTTACTACGGACATATGATTTTTTCATTAATTTTTAGGCATCACATATGTCTGCCTGACCGCGAATAATTTGACTAGTCACTATGTTTGGTTACTGTGCATATTTAAATTTCCTTTGTTTGAGATGATATAGCCAGCCTTGGCTCTATTTTGAACCTTATTAATCATTGCATCAGTGCTGTTTCTCCTTCGGAGGCGCAGCTCTACGCTATATCGTGGTCACGCCTTGTTTACTTGGCAACATGCGTTGATTCGTTCCTTCTGGCCACGATGCGCGATTCACATACTGTTGCGGCTCTGCTTCCAAGCCTCGCTTTCATATCGAGGCTTGGATGCACTTCTGTCGTGCGGCGGATGTGACGTAATGGCGCCACGTCCAGACCTCGTTTTCATAACGAGGCTTGATCGCCGCTCAGAGCTGTAACAATGACGTTGCAGCAGGATATTAGGTAGCGGTTCTCAAAGCGAGGCTTGGATACATATGCGGCAGTGTCAGAATATGTGACACGCCGGTTATATACCTACACCTAATAATATTTACATTTAATTTTATATTGCGGGACACAATAGTCCCATCACCTATTGACCACACAAGTAACATCAATTTTAAACCAATTTTAAACAATTTGTTTTGATTAAAGAACCGGAAGTGATGTATTGGTGGTTCACTTCCGGGATCATAGAGGTTATCTTATCTATTTAATGCGATGCGTGGGGGACATAATCCATACCCCAGATGATGACTGTTTCGTCGAAACTAGTCGGGTGGATCTGTCTACACGCATCGCCATCGTTCCTGCATACATGCCTTTATATGCCATCTTAAATGTGAGTGTTTTATTGTTACTCCTCTTTTTATATTAAACTTTCCATAGGGTATCACGCTATGAGTTTGTTTTTCACTTTCATACGTACCAACATGGATACCAAGCCTTTATATACATCCATGAACATGAGATCAACATATTACATGTCCTGTTTGACTGAAGCTGAATAACAAGTCCCTCAGACTCCAGATTTCTTACATTGGGTTTGGTAACCCCCAAAGCCTTTCTCGACTCGGTGGGCGTATGCCTTTCCTAGTCTGAGATTTCCGGTAAGCCTCCTACAACTCACTCTTGGTGGCGGTTCTTACAGCATTCCACATTTTGAAATATAAACTTTTCCTGAATGAACACTCTTCATCTTTTTGGATTGACCTTCACTTCACTTTCAAATTGATGGACTTTTTTTGTGGACTCACCTTCCAATTTTTTAGTTGTCACAATTAATATGTATCACAATATCACTGTAAGGATTTTCGTTTGTGTATAATTATGATTTATTTACTTTATATACATACATATATATTTTGGGTTTGCACTGTTTCATATCTAGTGCACACTTTATCATGTTTTCTTCACTCCTATGTATAATTTAATAGTGTACATAGATCAACAAAATTAGCGCTACACTTATATCCACATGTTTCCTCTCAAGCCTGTCTTGCGTACACACGATCATTAAAAAAAACGTTCAAGTAAAGCGCAGTGACGTACAACATGTACGACGGCACTATAAAGGGGAAGTTCCGTTCGGATGGCGCCACCCTTCATGTTAGTAAAGTTTGTTGAGCGACGATTGGCTCTTTTCAGCCTCATGCTTTTCAGTCCATTACAGCGTGATGAATGTGCTATCTCCATTACAAACGCTAGTTTTACCAGAACGAGCGCTCCCGTCACATACTTGATTCTGAGCATGCGCGTTTTTTTTCACCTCGTAAAAGCATACACGCTATCGTTTTTCACGTCGTTAAAAAAAACGACATGAAAAACTACGTGAAAAAAAAGAGCATGTTCGAAATTTTTAATGCCCGTTTTTCACGCCGTTAAAAATGCTCTGGAGCATACACACGATCGGTTTTAATGGCATTTTTAACGGCATGAAAAACGATCGTGTGTATGGGGCATTAGAAAAAAAGCCCTGGTCATAGGACAATAGCTAGGCTGATTCTCCCCAGCGAGTGCATAGACAGCAATAAAAACCTGACAAGGGTTCTAACGCTTACCTACTCTTTCCACAATTAAAAACACACACTTTAAGGCCACACGTTTCAAATGTATGGAATAAAAGATACACAGTACACCAAGCACAGGGCAGTAACTTCATGACTGTGAACACAGTAGAGATACGCAGCTTCTGTCCGCTTCTAGTTGGTATATGCTTAGGCTGATGTCAGATGGGCGACACCTGCATCAGAATCTCTAAGAGGATGCCTGTATGTGCCTCTGGAATTGTTCCCCCGGAATGCTGCCAAATTGCAATATCTAGCGATAGGAGCAACATCTCACTACTTCATCTAGCAAGGTAGGGGTTCCAAAGGGACAACCAGACTAGGGTGACCACGTGTCCCGGATTGCCCGGGACAGTCCCGCATTTTGCAGGTCTGTCCCGAGCACATTCATTCCAGGACAAAACAGTGTCCCGGAATGAAACTGACACAGACACAGGCCAATCTGATGCCCCCAAAAAAGGCCGCCACATCACTGCTTTACTCACTGACAGTACTTGTCCTGGCCAGGAATGCCTGGAGGAGCACAATCCCTCCCCCTGCTTGTGATTGGAGAAATCATGAATCCCGCCTCTTGTGTCCAATCACTGTCAAGCTGATTTTGGGAAGGGAGGGTGTCCCTGAATGGTAGTTTGGAAATGTGGTCACCCTAAACCAGACAGCCTCTTAGCGGTCCTGGTGTTGGCGATTGCTACCAGTCACCAGCAGCAGGATTGCTAGATGGTCGAATCGCCCATCTGACATCATCTGTTCAGGAACATGAAGTGAGATGGATTATTTGGATGGTGAATCCTTTAGTTTTGGATGGAGTGAAGAGGGATTAGGACACCAGTCAAGGTTATTACTGCTGGTTGTGCCCCCTTTAGCAAGACTCACCCTCCCTATTTGTCCTGGTGATCGTAATCACTGAAAGTGAAAGAAAATACACAATTCTGAGTGGATTCGAGGAAAAATCCTCCAATGGGGACACTAGTTCTTCTTTTTTTCCCTCAAATAACTTTTTATTGAAAGTTTTATCGTCAACAAAAGAAAATGTGAAAAACAATCACAAAACCATATAAAATCGCATACAGTGGAACCTCAGATTGCGAGTTACATGGTTTACGAGCGTTTCGCAATACGAGCTGTTTTTTTTTTTTTTTCTTAAATCCTGACTTGCTTTGAGAGAATTGTCTCGCAAGACGAGCAGGATTCAAGCCTCTTGGGTGTGCAGTACCGCATTTGGCCAGAGGCACCGGTGATGCTCGGAGACACTCCAAGTGTCTCTGAGTGTTTCCAAATGTCTCCGGTGCCCCCCCGCACCTCTGGCCACATGCGGTACTGCATAGACAAGCAGTGGCTGTGGAATGGATTATCTGAGTCTCCATTATTTCCTATGGGGAAACTTGCTTTAATATACAGTACTTGTTCTTTGGATTAAAAGCATTCTGGAACTAATTATGCTCATAATCCAAGGAATTACTGTAGGTCTCATCACAGTGAATAGTTGTCATACTTTCCCACATTAACGACAAATTGATAAACAGCAACTGTACAAAGGCATATAATTAACAATAAAGCCATGAAGCAGTAAAACATGAAGTTCAGAAATAGAGTATCCTTATGCCCCGTACACACGACCAGTTTTCATAGCAGTTTTCCCAAAGAGAAAACTGCCCGCAAAAATTTAGAACCTGCTCTATTTTTTCTCGTCGTGTTTCCCGTCAGTCTTTTTCTCGTTGCGAAAACCGGTCATGTGTATGCTTTTCTGAGGGGGAAAAAAAAGTGCATGCTCAGAATCAAGTATGAGACGGGAGCGCTCGTTCTGGTAAAACTAGTGTTCGTAATGGAGATATCACATTCGTCACGCTGTAACAGACTGAAAAGCACGAGGCTGAAAAGCGCGAATCGTCTCTCACCAAACTTTTACTAACACGAGAATCAGCAAAAGCAAGCCCAAAGGGTGGCGCCATTTGAATGAAACGTCCCCTTTATAGTGCCGTCGTACGTGTTGGACGTCACCGCGCTTTGGTCGAGCATTTTTTTTTTTAATGAACGTGTGTATGCAAGGCAGGCTTGAGAGGAATCAGGTCAGGAAAAACATTGGGTTTTGGCATGTCAGGAAAACCGGTCGTGTGTACGGGGCATTACTCTTGAAAACGATTGACGATCTGAAAATCATCAGATTTGTGCCCAATATACACCACAACGGATTGTAAACTTGGGAGCCATACTACTGCTAAGCCTGTATTCAAAGAACAAACATATTTCTCAAAAGACTTGCCTAACCACTGTGTGTCACTGCCACCCATATCCGCCACTACAGCATCGCAGGGCATGCCAAAATACATTTTGACAAGCAATTCAGATAACATTGTAATGGCTGCAAGGACACTAAGGCCAATGGGGCGAAACCTGGAATATGCAACCAAGGGCCCTACAGTTTGTTAAATTTAGAAAAAGTGCCTCAAGATATGCCTTTTTTCCAAGCAGTGACAATTAGGGATTTCTTACTTTGAAGGGATTTCCTCTTCACCTAATGTTGTGGCTATGGGACAAGATGTGAGTGGAAATATCACCAATGGCGTACAGATCGGAAAATTTACAGGGGATATAACCCTTCCTCACTCTATCCAAAATAAAAATAAAAATGTTTTGCCTTCAGTTCTACTTTAAAGCTAGCTGTTGTCCATGAAGTTCTTCAGGACTGGACTCATGTAACCCTCCCTGTTGGGCATTCCCCCAATACTCCCCTTTGGATGAACCAGACTCTCCCTAAATTCTTCTCCACTTCACAGACCTCTACCTCTGGGCTGCTGGTGGTGTGCGTTATTTGGTCCATATCTGTGAGAATGGCATTTTGAAGACCTTTGATACCCCAAAGCAGTGGTCTCCAAACTGCGGCCCTGGGGCCGAATGCGGCCCTTTGCTAGCCTTTATCCGGCCCTTGAGGAATTCTTCCTGCCACTGACACCAACAATGGGGCACCATTACCCCAACTATTTCTCCCTCTAATACCAAAGACCGGGCATTGTTTACTCTTACTGGGCACAGTCTGGCCCCCCTAAAGTCTGAAGGACCGTAAACTGACCCTTTCCTTAGAAAGTTTGGAGACCTTTGCCCCAAAGCAACAGTTCAACCTACCCAAGTCCTATTTCTTCCGCTTCCTCCAGCTCCATCATGCCTTCTACTCGCAATTTGGTAGTTCTCCTCTAAGAATGCGGCAATCCCATATGAAGTGGCTCCTCCGGGACGACTCTCTCGAAAAATCTCTCATCTATTTATAAGGCCTTAAAAATCGATGGTACATCATGGTCTGGACAAATTGAAGAGCTCCTTGTTGGCGGAGCTGCTAGAGCTGGACGGAGAGGATTGGGAGGACATCAAAAAGTATCCCTTCACTCACCTTGTATCTTCGAGAGATTGGTTGAGCCAGTTCAAAATTCTCCACCGGTTTTATCTGACACCCCACAGATTATATAAGATCTATCCGAACTGCCCTCCACATTGCTGGCGTTGCCAGGCGGAGCCGACTGATTACTTTCATATGTTCTGGTCTCGTTCATCCCTCCAAACTTCCTGGTCAAAGGTTATCCAGTTAATTACACGGTTAGCTACCATTCCTGTGCCACAACAGGCGGATGTCTGCCTCCTTGGGCTGGTGGAGGCCTTGGCCCCCACCAGAGCTGTCCGTACATTGTTGGGGCTACTTTGTTCTATGCTAGAAAAGCTATTATTGTTCAATTGGAAGTCAGGATCTGTTCCCACTCTGGGGGTTTAGAAGATGTTAGTGAATTCTGTCATACCCCTTTACAAGGAGACGTATATGTCCCGAGGCTGCCCAAAACTATTTCACAAAGTGTGGGACATCTGGTTGGAATCAGACGCCACTGCTGTACACCAACATGACTCTGAGGCTGCTACCAGTCTCCCTTAAAGACCGGCCTTTGTGTGGTCCTGTATTTAAATAGACCCTGCCTTTTATAGTTTATTTGACTATTTTACAGTTTCATGACTAATGGTTTTGTGATATCTCAGCCCATAGGGTAGTGGAGAGGGGATACCTTCCTCAGAATAATTTATCATCTTATTATTCTGGTCCTGGGGTCTTTCTGGAGTTCTATGAGTAGCAAGGGTGGGGTTTTTCTTTCTAGTTTTACATGCTTTTGTGTTTTTTTATTTTTATTTTATTTTTAAGTCTCTGTGTATTATTATACTACCTTGAGGCTAGGTTCACACCTATGCGAATACCTTGAGCCGGTGTTCTGACGAACTGGTTCCTCCTATCGATATGGTTCCCCCCAGGACTGCGCAGGCGCAATCCGAGGCGATGGAATTCTCTGAGCGTGAACAGCTGCTCGGCAGCTATAGACGCGCTCGCTCCCGATGCTAGGGGAACCAGCTCGACAAGACACTGCTCTACACAGCAAGGGGCGGATCAGTGAGTGTGCGCTCCCTGCAATGTTACACGCCAAGCCTAGAGATTTATATGTATATCACTTCTCTTGCATTTGCTGATGAATAGAACATGTACTTGTACATATAAATCTCTAGGCTTGGTGTGTAACATTGCAGGGAGCGCACACTCACTGATTCGCCCTTTTAGAAAAACCCGCCCTTGAGACATTGTCGCCCTATAGAGTGGCGTGTCACAGTCTCCGGCCCCCGCCCCTTTTGCCGCCCCTTGCGCCCGCCCATCAACATTTAAAAAAGTACAGAGCGGCGTATCACCCGCCCATCAACATGTTTAACCCCGCCCTATAGAGAGGCGTGTCACAGTCCCTGCCCCCGCCCCTTGCTGCGCGGCGTGTATCCTCGGGAGCGAGCGCGTCTACAGCTGTAGATGTTCGTAGATTTCCGTGTGATCTGAGTGCGCATGCGCAGTTGAGGGCGGACCCTATCCGATATGGGAACCAGCTCGACAAAACACCGGTTCACATATCACCGTTGCGCCCTTAATTTCTTTGTAAGTGGGCAAACTTACAAAATCTGCAGGGGATCAAATACTTATTTTCCCCCACTGAATCTGGCAGAGCGGAAGACCTGATTTTTCTCTGCAGCCATTCAGTAACACAGGTTTTGTCCCTCCCCCAGCCTGTGATTGGAAAGTGAAAGTAGAAGCAGCAGACTGATGGGCTTGTCTCTCGGTCACTCTGCTCTCTCCTCATACTACAGTGTAATAATGAAAAACAACCAATCAGAATTCATTTCTTAACGATTTGACTGGTTGCAGTGGGTTCCCGCACTTTGCACATCATCATTGTTCACTGCCCTGCCTTATTAATTCGTCTTTGCTCTCCTGTCCTTCTACTGTAGGGTGACCAGACATCCCCAGTTTCAGGGGACAGTCCCCGGATTGAGGACACTGTCCCCGGACCAAATCTGTCCCCGGTTTTGTCCCCGGTTTGGATTTAAACAGGGGCTGGGGCAATTTCAAAGACAGTCAGTGCAGAATAAAAAAAAAAAAATGGAATTACACCCCCCGCTCCGCCGCTCCTACTATCTTAGGGGGTGTATTTTTTTCCATTATCTGTGCCCCTTTCTGATGATCATGTGCTGGTCGGAGCGGAGGGAATATTTCTTCAGTTTGGGGTGCCCATCCAGCTCCGCTCGCATGTTCTTCTGCCTTGGCTCAAGTCCCGGCCAGCCGCCTGCCTGCTTATCTCCTTGCCTTCCCTGGCGGAGTGATCTTCCTCCGCTCCCCACCCAGTAGTAGCCGGGGCCTGGAGAGTAAGACTTGACAGGCTGTGAGGCGGGTTGCGGTGACGGGCAGAGAGTCGCTGATTGCCGCCATTACTAGTAAAAAAAAAATTAAATGTCCCCGGATTTCATTTTAAAAATCTGGTCACCTTATTCTACAGGAACCTGTCTGCTCGCTCAGTGGAGGAGTGAGCTCATTTATTTTCTATAACCCTTTTCATCAAGAGTGCCACACATGTTTCTGATGTCCTTGCGGAAATGTCAGGGGTCTGTTATTTTCCCCTGAACAGTGCCGAGACCTTTACTCATTACGTTTGCTCCTGGGTCCGCATTAACATAACCTTACCAGTAACATCAACATGTATTTCATGACCCTGTGCGATTGTGGCGAGTGTTCATTGTTTGTTCAGCTTGGTGCTGTAACCATGAATTCGTAATGTCTCGCTGTCATCATTTGTTTTTATTCAGAAACTTTCTATCCTCCACCAGCGTAGATCGCTCGCCTTATTAGCACTATGGATTCTCACTCTGTGTGCATTGACTGCATTAAAGCTAAACCTTGGTATGACTAAAAATAATAAATGTGGGTGTCCCGGTGTCCCCCCCCCCCCCCCCAGCCAGGGCTGGCCCAAGACATTGTGCTGCTTGGGTCCAAGAATGAAATGCTGCCCACATCCCCAAAAAAATAAAAATAAAAAATCATGTCCACCAAATGGCCCCCACATCTATTATTTTATATCATGATAATTAAAAATAAAGTTTATTTTATCAGAAAGTCAGATTTACATGCAACAGCACCTTGTCTATATGCAAAATTATTTGACATATCATTATGTTCAAATCCAAGGGGCAGACAAGGGCAGTATATGGGCAGGCTAGGGCAGTATAGGGGCAGGCTAGGGCAGTATAGGGGCAGGCTAGGGCAGTATATGGACAAGCTAGGATAGTATATGGACAGGCTAGGCCAGTATATGGACAGGCTAGGGCAGTATATGGACAGGCTAGGGCAGTATATGGACAGGCTAGGGCAGTATAGGGGCAGGCTAGGGCAGTATAGGGGCAGGCTAGGGCAGTATAGGGGCAGGCTAGGGCAGTATAGGGGCAGGCTAGGATAGTATATGGACAAGCTAGGATAGTATATGGACAAGCTAGGGTAGTATATAGACAGGCTAGGGCAGTATATGGACAGGCTAGGGCAGTATATGGACAGGCTAGGGCAGTATATGGACAGGCTAGGGCAGTATATAGACAGGCTAGGGAAGTATATAGACAGGCTAGGGTAGTATATAGACAGGCTAGGGAAGTATATAGACAGGCTAGGGAAGTATATAGACAGGCTAGTGTAGTATATATACAGGCTAGGGAAGTATATGGACAGGCTAGGGTAGTATATAGACAGGCTAGGGAAGTATATAGACAGGCTAGGGAAGTATATGGACAGGCTAGGGTAGTATATAGACAGGCTAGGGAAGTATATGGACAGGCTAGGGAAGTATATAGACAGGCTAGGGAAGTATATAGACAGGCTAGGGTAGTATATAGACAGGCTAGGGTAGTATATGGACAGGCTAGGGTAGTATAGGGCAGTGTTTCTCAACTCCACTCCTCAAGGCGCACCAACAGGTCATGTTTTCAGGATTTCCAATATGTTGCACATGTGATTTGATCAGTTTCACTGCCTTAGCAATTACCACAGCCATTTCATCTGGGGGAAATCCTGAAAACATGACCTGTTGGGGTGCCTTGAGGACTGGAGTTGAGAAACACTGGTATAGGGGCAGGCTAGGGCAGTATAGGGGCAGGCTAGGATAGTATATGGACAGGCTAGGGTAGTATATAGACAGGCTAGGGTAGAATATAGACAGGCTAGGGTAGAATATAGACAGGCTAGGGCAGTATAGAGGCAGGCTAGGGCAGTATAGAGGCAGGCTAGGATAGTATATGGACAGGCTAGGATAGTATATGGACAGGCTAGGATAGTAAATGGACAGGCTAGGGTAGTATATAGACAGGCTAGGGTAGTATATAGACAGGCTAGGGTAGAATATAGACAGGCTAGGGCAGAATATAGACAGGCTAGGGCAGAATATAGACAGGCTAGGGCAGAATATAGACAGGCTAGGGCAGAATATAGACAGGCTAGGGCAGAATATAGACAGGCTAGGGCAGAATATAGACAGGCTAGGGCAGAATATAGACAGGCTAGGGCAGAATATAGACAAGCTAGGGTAGTATATAGACAGGCTAGGGAAGTATGTAGACAGGCTAGGGAAGTATATAGAGAGGCTAGGGCAGTATATGGACAGGCTAGGGCAGTATATGGACAGGCTAGGGCAGTATATGGACAGGCTAGGGCAGTATATGGACAGGCTAGGGTAGAATATTGACAGGCTAGGGTAGTATATGGACAGGCTAAGGCAGTATATAGACAGACTAGGGCAGTATAGGGGTGGGCTAGGGTAGTATAGGGGCAGGCAGAGCGGCCCGGGGAGCAGTTGTCATCATGACACACAAAACTGCTGGAAAAAAATCTTGGTTATCAATTTGCTGGGTAAATATAAGGAGGAGAGGTGGCCGTGGTTCAATTTGCTGCCCCTCTCAAAGTTCTGCCTGGGTCCAATGGACCCACTGGGACCCATGGTAGGGCGGACCCTGCCCCCAACACATTGAGCATGGAATACTCATGTTTTTTTAGGCAGGATCTAATAGAGAGTACTACTCATCTTAATCCACAACCCTAAAGCAGCCGGCACTCCCATCTCCAGAATGCTGGTGGGCCCTCAGCATCATCATGTACAATGCAGGACCAGCGGTGGTCACCAGTCTTGTATTATATGTGATGAATTAAGCTGGCCATAGATGGAACGATTTTCTTTCCTGCAACCAATGGGTTGCAGGAAAGAATAAAAATCACTCAAATCCCCCCATCAACACAGTCAGTGTTGATGGGGGAATTCCTCCTGCAGAGTCATTGTGTTCTCCAACCAGGGGGGCGGGGGAAGCCGTCCCCGCTGGGAGAACACAGTGATTATTGCTTGCAGCTATAACAGCTGCTAGCAATAATCGCATGTAAAATCCAATAGGCTGGTTGTACCCAAGTTGATTGGTTAATCAACTTGGGTACATTGAGCCTGCCCATACTTGGTTCGAATCTCAGCTGGTTCCTGCTAAATCGGCTGAGATTCGAATCGCCTATGGCTGGCTTTAGGCAAGAGGGAAGGCGACTTGATTGGAAAAAAGTAACTGCTTCAGGGTACTGGTCATCGCTACCAAAACCGGTAGGGAAGAAATCTGCAGGACCATGAAATATACGCTCACTATCAACGTATTTATCCCAGAGGAACCCCTAAAACAATTTTCGGCTCTTGGGGAACCCTTACTTGGTCTATTCATCTTGGGGCAATGGGAAAAATTCCTTATATATTGGTAGTCAGGAGGAATAATAAAACCCTACAATGGATGGGTCTGAATGCATGTAAACTCCGACAGGCTGGTTGTACCCAAGTTACATCAACTTGGGTACATTCAGCCTGCCAATACATGGTTCGAATCTCAGCCAGTTCATTCAAACCGTCTATGGCTGGCTTTAAGCAAGTGGGGAGGCGACTTGATTGGGAAAAAAAGTAACAGCTTCAGGGTACTGGTCATCGCTACCAAAACCGGTAGAGAAGAAATCTGCAGGACCATGAAATATACGCTCACTACCAGCCTTTTTATCCCAGAGGAACCCCTAAGATAGTTTTTGGGTCTTGGGTGATCCTTAGTGAGTCTATTCATCTGGGGGCAATTGGAAAAACGCCTAATGTCGCGTACACGTGATCGGACATTCCGACAACAAAACCGCGTTTTTTACGTACAACACTACGACGAGCCGAGAAAAATTAAGCATAATGATTCCGAGCATGCGTCAAATTGATTCCAAGCATGCACAGCACTTTTGTGCGTCGGAAATGGCTACACACGGTGGGAATTTCCGACAAGAACTTTTCTTGTCGGAAAAATTGACAACCTGCTCTCAAACATTTGTTGTCGGCAATTCCGACAGCAAATGTCCGATGGAACCTACACACGGTCGGAATATCCGACCAAAAGCTCACATCGAACATTTCTTGTCGGAAATTCCGATCGTGTGTACGCGGCATAATACATTGGTAGTTGGTAGGAAGAATAAAACCCTTACAATCAATGGGTCTGACGGCAAACCCCTACAGATAGCTAAAAAGATCATTAGTGTCATGCCAAGTTGCGTTGGCCCTGGAATTATGAAGGCACCACCAAATGGGCGGTCAATCAGCCACACCTCAAGGAACCCCTAGCAACCAGTGGGGTAACCCGGTTGAGAATGGTTGCTCTATATCAGGGGTCTCAAACTGGTGGCCCTCCAGCTGTTGTGAAACTACAAGTCCCATGAGGCATTGCAAGGCTGACAGTTACAAGCATGACTCCCACAGGCAGAGGCATGATGGGATTTGTAGTTTTGCAACAGTTGGAGGGCCACCAGTTTGAGATCCCAGCTCTATATGCTAGGGGAAGGGTGGCACCCACATTTAATTTTCTGGGGTCTTAAAGTCAATTCCAGGCAAACAGTTGTAGCACACTAACCCTTTACCTGCTTTTGGCTCCTTGGCAGGAAAAAGCGCACCATGCTATGTGCCCATACCCTCTTGTGTGAAGAGGTTGAGCGGTGTTATGAAGCGGGTCTCCACAGAGAGGTTCTCCAGAGAATGGTTCTCATCTCCATACACAATAAAAGACAAGTCTCTATTTCCCCCAATAACTCCAAGGTCCACACCAGTTGCAACTCCAACGTAGAGTTTATTTTCTCAAAGCACAGTCTCTAGATAGAAAAGGTTGGATGGAGAACAGGACAGCAGAAGGTGTGGAGAAGGTCCAGGCACAAACAGAATATGCCTCACTACTTAGCTTCTTAAGTAGACTCAGCCCATCCGGATAGGCTCCCATAGAGTGGATCCTAGGAGCCGGAATGATGCTCAAACTAAATACACAGTCTCTGTATAAGGCCCCTTTCACACTGAGGCGCTTTGCAGGCGCTATTGCGCTAAAAATAGCGCCTGCAATGCGCCCCAAAAAAGCCGCACAATTGTATCCAATGTGCAAGCCCGAGGGCTTTCACACTGGAGCATTGCGCTTGCAGGAGGGTAAAAAAACTCCTGCAAGCCGCATTTTTGAGGCGCCCCTGCCCATTGAAATCAATTGGGTAGCGCCTCCAAAACGCCTGCAAAACGCAGCAAAGAGGCGTTATTGCGGGCGTTTTTAACCCTTTTTCGGCCGCTAGCGGGGGTTAAAATCCCCCCCCACTGGCGCCCGCAAATCACGGCAAAAAATACAGTATAGCGGCGCTAAAAATAGCACCACTATACCGCCAGCGCATCCGGCGCCTCAGTGTGAAAGTAGCCTAACTCTGACACAGAACCGGTGAACTTGGGTCTCTGCCACAGACCTGGTGAACTTGGTTTCAAGATGAATCCTCCAGAGAGTTACCGGGCCCCTTCCTTTACCGTGAGTTCCTCACCAGTCCCTCGGAATGGTCCTCCCCCGGCCTCCTCATCTAAGATACGGGCCTCCTCGAAAGGCAGCACCCTGGGAATCCTCGATCCTTGGTGGGCCCCAGCTGAAGGTGCTGGGCCCAAGACTCTTAGTTGCAGCCCCAGGGCTAAAGGTGCCTGGGACTGATTCACCGGACAGCATCCCTGGTCCCCGGGTTCGGACCCCCCGAGACCGGACACGGCACCCCAATCCTGGGGTGGAAGAAGATAAACAAGACCCCCAACAGGCAGCGCCTGCCCCTTTTATATGCTCTCCCGGCATGCACAGCAGGTTGACCACGCCCACTGTACTACTGCCGAGAGGGGACATCCAAGGCACAGCACTATACCAGCGGTTCAACCCTGGCCTCCGATGACAGCGCCACCCACAGGCCACAGGGAACTATACACTAGTACTCCGCCTGCGGTACAAAATTAGCCAGCAAAGCCCTGACAATCAAAGGGTTTGAGTACAACTACCACTCAAACATTCCCCTAGATTTAAAAGCCCCGCTACACAGTTAAAGGACTTGTTTACATTAGTGGTTGAAGGGCAGTAAAACGCTACAGCTGAGACGTGTTTTACTTCCCCCCCAACAGCTCCCCATTTAGCTGCAGAGGCAGTGGCCGGGGGTGTACACAGCCGCGATGCTTTGCTTTTTGTGGCAGGTATACTACAACCTGCCACCGAGCGTGACGCATTCAAGTGAATAGGGCCGCTCTGTAAGTGCATTGCAATGCATGTGGTTACAGAGAACTAGGGTGCAGGGTTCAAGGGGTAAAGCTGGCAGTGGGGAGGCAATACAACGCCGCCTCCTCACTTCTTGTCAAGTGCTCTCTGAAGAGCCATTCAAACACAGATGGCTCTTCAGAGACCAGAGCAAGAGAGAACGAGCCCAAAGTGATTTTACACCCTCCGTTTTTCGCACTTTCAGGAGCCGATTTAATCACTTACTGATTATGCAGCTTCTTATCTTTTAATCCTTGCCTGTGTTCTAGTTTAATGCGGAACTAAACTTTCGCAATCAACATCAACTATTTTTAATCCTTATGCTGCTAGCATTTGTACAAAGATACTGTGCCTTGAAAAAGTATTCATACCCCTTGAAATTTTCTGCATGTTGTCATGTTACAACCAAAAACGTAAATGTATTTTATTGGGATTTTATGTGATAGACCAACACAAAGTGGCACATAAAATTGTGAAGTGGAAGGAAAATAATAAATAATTTTCAACATTTTTTACAAATAAATATGTGAAAAGTGTGGCGTGCATTTGTATTCAGCCCCCTTTTACTCTGATACCCCTAACTAAAATCTAGAGGAACCAATTGCCTTCAGAAGTCACCCAATTAGTAAATAGAGTCCACCAATGTGCAATTTAATCTCAGTATAAATACAGCTGTTCTGTGAAGTCCTCAGAGGTTTGTTAGAGAACCTTAGTGAACAAACAGCATCATGAAGGCCAAGGAACACACCAGACAGGTCAGGGATAAAGTTGTGGAGAAGTTTAAAGCAGGGTTAGGTTATAAAACAATATCCCAAGCTTTAAACATCTCACGGAGCTCTGTTCAATCCATCATCCGAAAATGGAAAGCGTATGGCACAACTGCAAACCAACCAAGACATGGCCGTCCACCTAAACTGACAGGCAAGGAAAGCAAGAGGCCCATGGTAACTCTGGAGGAGATGCAGAGATCCGCAGCTCAGGGGGGAGAATCTGTCCACAGGACGACTATTAGTCGTGCTCTCCACAAATCTGCCCTTTATGGAAGAGTGGCAAGAAGAAAGACATTGTTGAAAGAAAGCCATAAGAATTCCCGTTTTGCAGTTTGCGAGAAGCCATGTGGGGGACATAGCAAACATGTGGAAGAAGGTGCTCTGGTCAGATGAAACTAAAATTGAACGATATGTGTAGAGTGAAAACTAACACTGCACATCACCCTGAACACACCATCCCCACTGTGAAACATGGTGGTGGCAGCATCATGTTGTGGGGATGCTTTTCTTCAACAGGGACAGGGAAGCTGGTCAGAGTTGATGGGAAGATGGATGGAGCCAAATACAAGGCAATCTTAGAGGAAAACCTGTTAGAGTTTGCAAAAGACTTGAGATTGGGATGGAGGTTCACCTTCCAGCAGGACAACAACCCTATAATTACAGCCAGCGCTATATTTATAATTTTCCTTCCACTTCACAATTATGTGCCACTTCGTGTTGGTCTATCGCATAAAATCCCAATAAAATACATTTTTGGTTGTAACATGACAAAATGTGGGAAATTTCAAGGGGTATGAATACCTTTTCAAGGCACTGTATATAAATACACGATATTGCCAAAAGTATTGGGACACCTGCCTTTACACGCATTTGAACTTTAATGGCATCCCAGTCTTAGTCCTAGGGTTCAATATTGAGTTGGCCCTCCCTTTGCAGTTTCAACTCTTCTGGGAAGGCTGTCCACAAGGTTTAGGAGGGTGTCTTTGGGATTGTTTGACCATTCTTCCAGAAGCGCATTTGTGAGGTCAGGCACTGATGTTGGACGAGAAGGTTTACAGTCTTCGTTCTAATTCATCCCAAAGGTGTTCTATCGAGCAAGGTATATAAAGACATGGATGAGCGAATTTGGGGTGGAGGAACATAACTGGCCTGACTGGCCAATAGAGCCTTAGGGATGAATTAGAGTGGAGACAGTGAGCCAGGCCTTCTTGTCCAAAATCAGTGCCTGACCTCACAAATGCACTTCTGGAAGAATGGTCAAACATTCCCATAGACACACTCCTAAACCTTGTGGACAGCCTTCCCAGAAGAGTTGAAGCTGTTATAGCTGTAAAGGGTGGGCCAACTCAATATTGCACCCTACGGACTAAGCCTGGGATGCCATTAAAGGTCATGTGCGTGTAAAGGCAGGCGTCCCAATACTTTTGGCAATATAGTGTATAACCAATTAACCATATAACCGTATAACCAGTCATTTTCAGACTTGCAATTGAGCTGCAAGTCTGAAAATGACTTGCTAAGCTATTGCTAGACTTGCCAGGCTTCACAAGTCCACATTGCATGACTCCACATCAACTTTCTTTGCAAACATTCTGCAAGTCTGCTGCTAGTTCTGGTTCAGTTATGTTGTGCAATAGTCATCCCACCACAGGGGGGTCACTGTGACTTGCAGAGCTCTTGCTGTAGACTCTCCACTACAACTTTGCCCTTGCTAGAGACCTGCCACGCAAATTTTCTACAAATTGGAAAAGTGTCAACTAGAACTTCAAGTGCTCTGCAAGTGTACAACTTGCCAGTAAAAAATGTGCAGCAAGTTAACAAGACTGATGCCGCGCACACACGACCGTTTTTAATGTCATGGAAAAAAAACGACGTTTTTCTCGACGTGATTCTTCTCAAGCCTGTCTTGCCTACACACTATCATGAAAAAAAATGCTCGAACAAAGCGCGGTGACGTACAACACGTAGGACGGCACTATAAAGGGGAAGTTCCATTCGGATGGCGCCTCCCTGTGGGCTGCTTTTGCTGATTTCGTGTTACAGCGTGTTAGTAAAAATTTGGTGAGAGACGATTCGCGCTTTTCAGTCTCTGTGCTTTTCAGTCCATTACAGCATGACGAATGTGCTATCTCCATTATGAACGCTAGTTTTACCAGAACGAGCGCTCCCGTCTCATAACTTGCTTCTGAGCATGCGTGTTTTTTTCCCGTCATTAAAGCGTACACACGGCCGTTTTTCACGACGAGAAAAACGACGACGTGAAAAACGACGACAAAAGATAAAGCATGTTCTAAATTTTTAATGGCCATTTTTCTCGTCGAGAAAAATGCTCTGGAGCCCACACACGATCGTTTTTAATGACCAATTTAAAAAATGGCATTTTTCTCGTCATGAAAAACGGGTGTGTGTACGCAGCATTACAATTCAACACTGCCACCAATTTGTGGCAAGTTATCCTTGCTATCTGGGATTATATTTACTAGTTTTAAACTCCATTGGTTTTTTTTTTACATTTCTTCAGTTGTTTCCTGGTTTCTGGACTAGGCTAAAATGATGTCATACATGCCAGGGGTCTTCGTGGCCATTTTTTCTTTCATCTGGAGGCGGGGAGCTCCTTTCAGAATGCGCTCTTCAAATACGCCTGTAATTGCCTATGTGTGCATGGCCACATTAGCTAACTAAGCCAATATAGGAGGTGCTTTTGCAGACAAAAACAAAAAAAACGCTGAACGTCTGTATACGGTTCGTTTTTTAAGCCCAGTGTGCATGATGTCTTAATATGAAGGCTTCCTCTGTCATAAACCAGAAGCATAAAGTACATACATTCCACATAGTTTGTGTACTCGCCATAAACAAATAATGCAAGCATTCCTTCCTAACTTTAAAATACTCAGCATACTTTACAAACTTTGGTTTACACACATTTATAATTAATGAAAACAAAATGTATACATTCCCAAGAACCACAATACAGCTGCTGCCGTCAACAGCAACGGCATTACCTTGATGGCATCCCAGAAATATATATTTTTTTCTTTATGGTCAGCTGTGAAAAGTGGGCAAAAATGGAAAATTGTATACTCACGTTTCCGTCATTTTCCTGGTGCATCTTCATGGCAGCATACAATGGGATGTGGGTCCGCCCCCACAACCTAATCCCAGATAGCAAGCAATCGTTCTGCAAGTTTATAAATGACTTGCTAAACTATTATTAGGCTTGCCAGGCTTCATAAGGCCTACCTCCCAACTATTTGAGATGGGAATGAGGGACACCTATCAGCAAAAGTATGTAGGCATAGGACACGCCCCGTGTCACGCCCCCTTAACCACTTCTCTACTGTGCACGAAAACCCCCTTCCTGCCCAAGCCATTTTTCAGCTTTCAGCGCTGTCACACTTTGAATGACAATTGCGCGGTCGTGCAACGTGGCTCCCAAACGAAATTTGTGTCCTTTTTTTCCCACAACTAGAGCTTTGTTTTGGTGGTATTTGATCACCTCTGCGGTTTTTATTTTTTGCGCTATAAACAAAAGAAAAGCGTCCAGTTTGGAAAAAAAACACTATTTTTTACTTTTTGCTATAATAAATACCCTTTTTTTTTTTTTTTAATAAAATTTTTCTCAGTTTAGGCCGATACGTATTCTTCTACATATTTTTGGTAAAAAAAATCGCAATAATACGATTGGTTTGCGCAAAAGTTATAGCGTCTACAAAATAGGGGATAGATTTATAGCATTTTTATTTTTTTATTAGTAATGGCGGCGATCTGCGATTTTTTATTGTGACTGCGATATTGCGGCGGACACATCAGACACTTTTGACACATTTTTGGGACCATTCACATTTATACAGCGATCCCTGCTATAAAAATGCATTGATTACTGTATAAATGTGATTGGCAGGGAAGGGGTTAACCACTAGGGGGCGGGAAGGGGTTAAATATGTTCCCTCAAAGTGTTCTTACTGTGGGGGGAGGGGACTGACTGGGGGAGGTGACCGATGGTTGTCCCTATGTACAAGGGACACACCATCGGTCCCCTCTCCCTCACAGGACGTGGATCTCTGTGTTTACACACAGAGACCCACTTTCCTGCTCGTTTCCCGGGCAATCGCGGGTGCCCGGCGGCAATCGCGGCCGCCGGGCACGCGCACCGGGGCCTTGTGAACGCGGCGGGCGCGGGTGCGCGCCGCCGGCGGCGCGCACGCCTCCTAGCTCGTTTTAAAGGGAGGACGTCATATGACGTCCTCCCAGAACGAGCGTATCCTCCGCCCGCCGTCAATTGACAGTGGGCGGGGGACAAGTGGTTAAAGGAGAATTGTACAAAAAAACAAGATTGGTTAAACCCACAAGTGTTTTTTTTACCACTACTATTCTTTTATATTGGCTTTTGGAATTTACAAATGCAGCAATTTAGAAATCAGATGAAAGGTTTAGCTCTGGGAAACACTTTTTTATAGATAAAAAGTGAATTTTATGTAGCGGGTATGTACTTTCCCGGGTGTAAATTTGAACTTGGCAGAGACATTAGTGATGTGTAATTCCCTGCAGCCCAGCAGGTGGCGCTGTCGCTCTGGGCTGGGGTTGAATCATTGCTGTGTGTCGCGCCTCCTTTTTGTCCTCCCTCGGCAGCGGTATGGTGGGGCGGGGAACCCGCCGTGCTTGCTGGGAGAGGGTATAAAGGGGCCGGCCATCTTTGTCACGGGGTCGAGTTTCAGGCACCTTCAGCCTGTGAACGGTGATTCGTGTCGGTTCTCTAGGCCGGCCTAGGCCTAGAGGACAGCCGGAGGTTGTGTTCCATCCCAGGCACCTATGGCCTGGGGTGAGGTACTCGGATGGAGGTCTGGAGCTCAGTGCCCAACACTGAGTTCCGCGAGGGAAGAAGATCCTAGGGAACCCCGGGAGTGGGTACCCGAATCCGGAAGGCGTAATGGACCGGGGGGAGCTCCTCACTCGAAGACCTGTTGCAGCATATTGCCAGTGACGGGTGAGTCTCTCATCGGAGACCGCCTGGAAGGAAATTCCCCCCTCGCTCGGAGACTGCAGCCCACTTTCAGGGAGGAAAGTGGAGAACACATTGTGTCTGGGCCTACTCGCATCCACACCTCCTTTTCTGTTCTGTTTCTACCAAGGAAGTTCAACTGATTGTGTTAATTCGAGAAGAATAAAGGAGTGTTGGACTTTAATGGTGTGGGGCTCATTTCCTGACAGACATTGTTCAAGGTAACTCTCGGTGGAGGCTCCAGGTGCACAACACTGACCCGAAGGTAAAAGAACTTTGCTTGTATCACACTGACACCTGTGGTGAAGGCCAGGCGTGGTGTCCCCGCTCCCTTCCCCTCTGAAAGATACCCCTAGACAAGAGACAGACGAGCTGAAGAGAAAGAGGGGAGTGAGGAGGGCGCTACATTTATATACATGTAGCGGGGTCTTTAAATTTAGGTGGGGTACACCTGGGTGGAAGTTCAGGTGTGTAGGTATGGGAGTAATACTCATTTGTATTCGTGGAGGATTGGGCGGTGTAATAATCTCCTTGGCCGGTGGGTGGTGAGTGCCCACAGGCTCGAGGTAGATTCACTGCCATAGTGCTATCCTTTTTGTCCCTTCTCGGAGATGGTACGGCGAGGGCGGGGAACCTGCCGTGGCGTCATTGGAGGGGATAAAAGGGGGAGACGCCCTGGTCACAAGGTCTTGCTCTGCTGGAGGTTCTTCATCACGCGCCCAGGCACCTTAGGCCTGGGTGCGGGCGGTTCCGGATTCCGGCTCAGGTGCCCTAGGCCTGACCGGAATGGAGTTGGAGTCCATCCCGGGCACCTTCAGCCTGGGGTGAGGTACTAAACCAGGAGGCCTGGGGCCCAGTGACTTCGACTGGGTCCCGCAAGGGTGGAGAAGTCCGAGGGTCCCTGAAGTGGATGGGGCCCGTGTCTGAGGTGAGGAGGCCGGGGAGGTTACCCATTCGGAGAGTCTGGAGCAGCATCAACCCAGTGACGGATGGGCCTCTGGTGACTCTCTTGGAGGGACATCTTCCCCTGCCAGGGGCCGCAACGCAGCAAAGGTACTCCTATCTACATTCTCTTGAGTCGCTTGTAGAGACTTTCAAGTTCTAAGTCCTTCCTAGCTAAGGCTATAGTAACCGCTGGCGAGATCGCAGTGGTTTAGCTGATAATTAGGACAGTGCCTCGACCTGCTCATCCCCTGTATCAATATGTTATCAAGTCGCAACCAGTTGGCTACTGAAGCACTGTTTATTGTGAGAGATGCAATAAAACAAGAGTTGGACTGTGATCGGTGTGTGGAACTCGGGTTAATGGGAGCAGAGGGAAGTGTTGGCACAGCAGGACTTAATCCTTTACAGAAGCACATAGGCCCGAGGAAATATCTGGTGCTGGCCTTCACCTCACCCACAGTTATGGGGAGGACATGGGCCGTAGCGCATCTCATCCTGTCGTGTGTGATACCCCTAGAAGAAAGAGATGGGATGAGGTCGCTACACGTGGGGGCTCGTGAGTGCGGGATGATGTGTGTTTTGACTTTGGAAGTAAGAATGGCTGTGTCTGGACTTTGCTGCCCGGAGGAGTTCCGAGCAGGTTGGCCATGTGATCGGCCAAAGTGCATCCCTGCTCAAAGTCGTGGAAATGACCCTAAGACGGGAAAGGCCCATGCGGAGGAGCGAGAAGAGGGAGAAGTCCAGCCGTGTGACATACTACATGTGGGGGCTTTTACTGCACTGCGCAATGAGGCACCCCGTGACTACACAGTTCGTGGGCGGAGCTTGATGAAAGCCCGCGAAAACGTGCAAGTCGTGGGAGGAGTCTGGCCATGTGGAGGTTCCCTACCCAACGAAGATGACTACCTTTGCTGCTCCCCTTACAGACACAGGGATAAGACTCAGGCCCCGAGGACAGTTGGCTCTGTACACCTGCAGAGACACGGAGGCCCTCGGCGTGATCTGTCCCGGATGTTCGGGACTGGTGGTCCACCTGAAGCCATTCGGGCGTTGCGAGGCATGCAAAGAGTTCTTGTTCGAAGTGGAGCCATCCACAGTAAGGCCCCAGGCCCTTCGCCTCAACAGCCTCACAGGTACCGCTACTCTGGAAGGAGAGATCCAGGCCTTTGCAGAGGTTCCCGTACGCACTGACCAGGGCGATGTGACTGCCCAATCAGAGACTGAGAGAGAAAAATCCGAGGATGCTGCTTCGGTCACCACAGATTCTCTGCTCCCACCTCCGAAGAGGAAAGTCGGCCTGGTGCAGGCCTCCTATGGTCGTGGAAGAGCTTTACCCCGTCGCTTGCCTGGCCTGGATGGATCCGGGTGGAAGAGTCCTGGACATCCCAGTTCTACAAAAGGTCAAGGTGAGCCAGGGGCTGGGACTGTGGTGGTGGTTGGAGGTGTTGGGGGTCCACAGTCGGTGGGGCACACTAGGGAGGGTAGTACCACGTCTACCAGAGACTACCTTCCCGCGGAGATGTATGACACTTCCGACCTAGAGTCACTGTCGGATTGTGGAGATGACGGTGAGATCGATGAACTGTTTCACCAGAAGGGCTGGGACAAACGCCCATTACCTATGCTACATGCACCCCAAGATTCGCCTATGTCCATAGGAGACAGCACGCTCCGGGCGGAAGCCCCGGAGTCTACGAGGAAGCCTAGTCCTCCAACTACTCTTCCACAATCCACAGTATCACCCGTTTTGTTGGCGGGGAAACAGCGAGCATCACTATGGGCACCGAGAGAAAAGCCATCCGAGGTAGTGAAAGTACCTTGGCACCCGGAGGCCATCGTTCAACCAGGAGAAGGTGAGCGGGCCACAATGCCTTCTTTAGCCTGATTGCAACGACTCTTTTCTCAGAGGGTCGCTCACGAGTATGGATGGGAATATTCGTACTTGCCAAGAGACTTGTTGTTTGAGGTTGAAGTTCTGCGACAGCGATGGTATGATGAGTTCGTTTGGGAAAAACTTAAGGTGCCTCATGCCCGGCGATACTTGTCCTGTTCGCCACCCGTGTCGAAAAAGTTTAGAGACTGCAGAGCAGACTGGATGTGGGGCCGCCATATCCACGCAGACAAGGTGCGCATCTGCAGGAAAGATGGAGAGGACGCTGACTATTCGATTGAGGTTTTCGATAAGCATCTGAAGCCCTTGTTTTTGCCTGACCCACGGTTTTATTTGTGAGAAAAGACTCACTCGTTTCCTGTGAAAAATTTCCAGAGGTATTCTTGCCGGAGCATCGAACTGTACCCTAGTTTTTTTTTCTACTCTTTGGAGGAATGAGAGCTGTTTGTTTGTTCTCTCTTCTTCACAGTTCAAAGACAGAGACTTTGGGGGTAGAATCAGAGTAGGGACGCAGGAAGACTGAAGATTTTACCAAGTGTCATCACCGTGGCATCGTCACTAGGTGGCGGTGTTGCGCAACGGCTGTTGCTTGTACATTTGCATCACTCTACTTATTGGAGCGAGTGGGTCTCTCGGCTGATAGACCCATTCATTCCAAATTAACACAGAATGTCAGTATGTGGTTTTCCGTGTGTGTTGTTTTTTTTTTCTTTCCCTTCTGCAGGAGATTCGTCTGTCAAGACTACTGAGTATGGGGTGGTTTCTAGACAGAAAAGGGAGGGATTGTGTATGTGTACATGCTTAGAGGGTTTTATGAAGAAGTTTATTGTTTTATGCTCCCCTCCCCTTTGAGCAGGTCTTGGTATGGTTGAGGTTTAAATTTTTAGGGATGCCTCTGGGGTCAGACTTATGTCACCACCTTTGGGAGACATGGGTTTGCACCAGACGCTGGGGACCAGCGTCAAATCACAGGGGGGAGTATGTAGCGGGGTCTTTAAATTTAGGTGGGGTACACCTGGGTGGAAGTTCAGGTGTGTAGGTATGGGAGTAATGATCATTTTTATTTGTGGAGGATTGGGCGGTGTAATAATCTCCTTGGCCGGTGGGTGGTGAGTGCCCACAGGCTCGAGGTAGATTCACTGCCACAGTGCTATCCTTTTTGTCCCTTCTCGGAGATGGTACGGCGAGGGCGGGGGAACCTGCCGTGGTGTCATTGGAGGGGATAAAAGGGGGAGACGCCCTGGTCACGAGGTCTTGCTCTGCTGGAGGTTCTTCATCACGCGCCCAGGCACCTTAGGCCTGGGTGCGGGCGGTTCCGGATTCCGGCTCAGATGCCCTAGGCCTGACCGGAATGGAGTTGGAGTCCATCCCGGGCACCTTCAGCCTGGGGTGAGGTACTAAACCAGGAGGCCTGGGGCCCAGTGACTTCGACTGGGTCCCACGAGGGTGGAGAAGTCCGAGGGGCCCTGAAGTGGATGGGGCCCGTGTCTGAGGTGAGGAGGCCGGGGAGGTTACCCATTCGGAGAGTCTGGAGCAGCATCAACCCAGTGACGGATGGGCCTCTGGTGACTCTCTTGGAGGGACATCTTCCTCTGACAGGGGCCGCAACGCAGCGAAGGTACTCCTATCTACGTTCTCTTGAGTCGCTGGTAGAGACTCTCAAGTTCTAAGTCCTTCCTAGCTAAGGCTATAGTAACCGCTGGCGAGATCGCAGTGGTTTAGCTGATAATTAGGACAGTGCTTTGACCTGCTCATCCCCTGTATCAATATGTTATCAAGTCGCAACCAGTTGGCTACTGAAGCACTGTTTATTGTGAGAGATGCAATAAAACAAGAGTTGGACTGTGATCGGTAGACTTGTGCACAACGGAAAAATTCGTTCCGTTTCGGTTCGTTTCTTTCCGGTCCTGTTGATTCGTAATCATTCGTAATTTTGCTAGACGGGATTTTTCGTGTTCGGACTCATTCGTATTTTTGCAAGCGACATTTTTCGTTGAATTTTTTGTTGCTTTATAATTCGTACTTTCGGTAGAGTACGTTGTTTTTCGTTGATTCTGGACACAACTCCTACTTTCGTAACTTTTTTTGGGTTCGTTGATTCGTAATTTTCCGTGTCTCTCTCACAACGACGCTGCCTATTATGCCTAATGTGCTTCGAATGGATTTGTACTTTTCTAAATACATAGCGGTTATTTGTAACGATTCGAAATCTCGTATTTTACTTTCGTTTTTTACATGCGGCTATAGGCTCCGCCCCTGTACACCATTTTGAGAGGGTTCAGCACGGTGAGGGAGAAGCAGAGAGCAGAGCAGAGTGTTATTGTGCTTCGAATGGATTCGAAATCTCGTATTTTACTTTCGTTTTTTACATGCGGCTATAACCTCCGCCCCTGTACACCATTTTGAGAGGGAGTTCAGCACGGTGTGGGAGAAGCAGAGAGCAGAGCAGAGTGAGTGTTATTGTGCTTCGTATGGATTCGTACATTCGTAACTTTTTCATAACGAATTATGCCGAAGACATTCGGGCATTCGCTATTTGCGGTATAATTTATTTCGGATTCGGTCTTATTCGTAATTGCTTTGTTCGGAAATTCGAATGCTTCCGAATGTCCGAAAGTTGCTAAATTCGGACGAATTTCAATTCGTTACGAAACGAATTGCACAAGCCTAGTGATCGGTGTGTGGAACTCTGGTTAATAGGAGCAGAGGGAAGTGTTGGCACAGCAGGACTTACTCCTTTACAGAAGCACATAGGCCCGAGGAAATATCTGGTGCTGGCCTTCACCTCACCCCCAGTTATGGGGAGGACATGGGCCGTAGCGATTCTCACCCTGTTGTGTGTGATACCCCTAGAAGAAAGAGATGGGGTGAGGTCGCTACATACATCTATATATAGATCAGACCAAAATGAGGGACAAATGAGGAGGAAGGAGGGACATTGCTCCAAATCAGGGACAGTCCCTCGAAATCAGGGACAGTTGGGAGCTATGCGCAAGTTTGTTGCACAATTGCAGTAAATCCGCATTGCATGACTCCAGATCGACTTTCTTTGCAAACATTCTGCTGTAAAGCCTCGTACACACGATCGGATTATCCGACGGGAATTGTGAGATGGCAGGCTGTTGTCGGAAAACTGACCGTTTAAATGCTCCTTCGGACAATTGTTGTCGAACTTTCCGCCAACAAATGTGGGATAGCATGTGTAGCGGGTGGCTATATTTAAGGGAAGCATCTGAGTGGTAACTAGGCTCAGATGTAGTAATTGTTAGGGTTCATGGACCAATTTATGCCAGTGGAGGATATCATTGGTGTCCAGTACCCTGCGGCCTACAGGTGGCACTGTCGCCATAGGCCGGGGTTGAACCACCATTGGAGGGCTGTGCCTTTTGTGTCCCCTCGCGGCAGTAGTACAGCGGGGCGGGGAACCTGCTGTGCCTGCTGGGAGAAGATATAAAAGGGGCAGACGTCTTCCGCTCAGGGTCCACGCCCAGGCACCTTCGGCCTGGGGGTGGGTGATGGTCGTCTCCGGGTGCCCTGGGCCCGGAGACGGAGCTGCTGTTCCACCCCAGACACCTTCAGTCTGGGGTGAGGTACTTTGAGAGAGGCCCGGGGCCCAGTACCTTCGACTGGGTCCCACAAGGGATTGAGGGCTCCTAGGGTGCCCCCTGGAGTGTGTGCCCGAATCTAGGACGAGGAGGCCAGGGAGGTGACCCTTCCCGAAGACCCAGTACAGCATCGCTGGTGACGGTGGGGCCTCTGGTAACTCTCCGGATGGATGTCCTTTCCCTGACAGGGGTCATTACTTCTAGAAGGTAATCCACGTTCTCATGGTCTGTGGCAGAGACCCATCATGAATCAGGTCGGTGGCAGAGACCCAACAACCGGGCCTGTGGCAGAGGCCCTATTCACCTGGTCTGTGGCAGGGACCCCCTCGTGGTCGGTGGCAGCCACCATGCGCCAAGCCTGTTTGTGCTATTCAGAACAGGAGAGAATCCAAATTCAAGTTTGTGCCTGGACCTCCTCCCACCTTATCTGACCTGTGTCTGTTCCAGCCTGTCTGCTCGTAAATAATAAATAAGTGTTGGACCTTTCAGTTGGTGTGGACAGTTGCATACTGGGGAGAAATAAGGACTTGTCTCTAGATACTGCAGAGATGTGATCAGCACTGGAGGTTTTAAACACTGGCTGCAAGCAGGCCCAAGAAACTAACACCACTCAACCTCCCCATCCAGGAGGGTACAGGCTTGTAGTGCGGTGTGCCTCATTCTTTCCTGCAGAGGAGCCAAAGAGAAGAACAGGAGGTAAAGTCTGGGGTTGGTGCGCTACACATGCTTTAAAATTGTCCGCCAACAAATGTGTGTTGTCGGATTATCCGATCGTGTGTACACAAGTTCTTCGGACAATAATCCAAAGTACAAACACGCATGCTCATAAGCAATGCTAACCATAACATAACACGCTAAAGAGCTGAAAAACCACGTTGTTTCGTGTTTGTTGGACGACAATTCTTTGCCGTTTGTATGCAAGACAAGTTCCTGGCCAACGCCCTTCGGACAAAAGTCTAATGCGGCGTACACACGTACGTTTTTAATGGCATTTTTTTAACCAACGTTTTTCTCGTCGTTTTTTTTTCATGTTTCCTCTCAAGCCTGTCTTGCATCCACACGATCATTAAAAAAAACGCTCGGGCAAAACGCAGTGACGTACAACACGTACGACGGCACTATAAAGGGGAAGTTCCGTTCGAATGGCGCCACCCTTCATGTTAGTAAAGTTTGTTGAGCGGCGATTTGCGCTTTTCAGCCTCGTTCTTTTCAGTCCGTTACAGCGTGACGAATGTGCTATCTCCATTACGAACGCTAGTTTTACCAGAACGAGCGCTCCCGTCTCATACTTGATTCTGAGCATGCGCGTTTTTTTCCCCCTCGTAAAAGCATACACACTATCGTTTTTCACGTCGTTAAAAAAAACGACGTGAAAAACGACGTGAAAAAATAGAGCAGGTTCTAAATTTTTAATGGCCGTTTTTCACGTTGTTAAAAATGCTCTGGAGCATACACACGATCGGTTTTAATGGCCATTTTTAAAAATGGCATTTTTAACGGCATGAAAAACGATCGTGTGTATGGGGGCATTACACTTTGTCCGCAGAAAATCCAATCGTGTGTACGAGGCTTTAGTTCTGGTCCAGTTATATTGTGCAATAGTCATCCCACCACAGGGGGTCACTGTGGCTGAATTTTCATGCTGTAGACTTGCAGAGCTCTTGCTGTAGACTCACCACAACAACTTTGCTCCTGCTTGAGACTTGCCACGCAAATTTTTCACAAGTTGGAAAAGTGCCAACTAGAATTTGTGCTTCAAGTGCTCTGCAAGTGTACAACGTGCCAGTGAAAATGTGCAGCAAGTTAACAAGACTTACAATTCAACACTGCCCCAAATTTGTGGCAAGTTATCCTTGCTATCTGGGATAGGACTGGTTAACTATAAATCAAAGATCGACCCAGCTCACAGCATTCTCTGCAACTCTCACCATTTGGGTGGGAATCGGTATGCTGCCATGAAGATGCACCAGGAAAGGAAAATTACGGAAAGATGAGTTTACAATTTTCCATTTTCCTGGCGCATCATGGCAGCGTACAACGGGAACTAACTGGCCATACGGGAGGGTGCAAGAAATAATTTGTAATGGTCAGTAGCGCAAGTATGCGCCTGCACAATACATTTTTTTAAATGTTGCGGTCTTGAGCAGAACCGGGTTCACCTAATAAAGTGTAATGAAGGTGTCCTGGGAGGACCATATTGCTGACTTGCAAATAGCCTCAGAAGGCACTCAGCACTGCGCTGTCCACAGACTCTACATATACTCTATATTGTCAAAAGTATTGGGACACCTGCCTTTACACGCACATGAACTTTAAAGTGATACTATAGGTTCACGTTACCTCCACTGTGCAGTTAGTTTTGCACAGAGTGGCCCCGATCGTCCTCTTCTGGGGTCCCACGGCAGCTCTCACGGCTCCTCCCCGCAATAGATAACCCCCTCTGTGAAGTTCTCCTCCGAGGGGGTTACCTTGCGGGCACGCTCCCGTGTCATACACTCAGCGTACATAGCCGACGAGTGTATGACGCGGCCGCGCCATTGGATTTGATTGACAGCAGCAGGAGCCAATGGCTGCGCTAATATCAATCTATCCAATAAAGAGCCGAGAAGCTGGGAAGGCTGTCCACAAGGTTTAGGAGT
Organism: Rana muscosa; assembly: GCA_029206835.1. Classification (NCBI taxonomy): domain Eukaryota; kingdom Metazoa; phylum Chordata; class Amphibia; order Anura; family Ranidae; genus Rana; species Rana muscosa. The sequence continues at coordinate 29,610,181 of CM055120.1, forward strand.
GTCTATGGGAATGTTTTACCATTCTTCCAGAAGCGCATTTGTGAGGTCAGGCACTGATGTTGGATGAGAAGGCCTGGCTCGCATTCTCCGCTCTAATTCATCCCAAAGGTGTTCTATCGGGTTGAGGTCAGGACTCTGTGTTGCTCCACCCCAAACTCGCTCATCCATGTCTTTATGGACCTTACTTTGTGCACTGGTCCAAATCATTTGGTGGAGGGGGGATTATGGTGTGGGGTTGTTTTTCAGGGGTTGGGTTTGGCCCCTTAGTTCCAGTGAAGGGAACTCTTAAGGCGTCAGAATACCAAGACATTTTGGACTATTTCATGCTCCCAACTTTGTGGGAACAGTTTGGGGATGGCCCCTTCCTGTTCCAACATGACTGCTCACCAGTGCACAAAGCAAGGTCCATAAAGACGTGGATGAGCGAGTTTGAGGTGGAGGAACTTGACTGGCCTGCACCTCAACCCGATAGAACACCTTTGGGATGAATTAGAGCAGAGACTGCGAGCCTGGCCTTCTCGTCCAACATCAGTGCCTGACCTCACAAATGCGCTTCTGGAAGAATGGTCCAACATTCCCATAGACACACTCCTAAACCTTGTGGACGGCCTTCCCAGAAGCTGTTATAGCTGCAAAGGGCGGGGCCAACTCAATATTGAACCCTACGGACTAAGACTGGGATGCCATTAAAGTTCATGTGCGTGTAAAGGCAGGTGTCCCAATACTTTTGACAATATAGTGTAGTTAGCCAGTCCTATCAGGTTGTGGGGGCAGAGCCGCAACCCATTGTATGCTGCCATGATGCGCCAGGAAAATAAAAATTTAAATCTCTCCTCGTATTTCCTGACCATTAATGTTTCTAATACCGTGTACACACGATCGATTTTCTCGACGGTGAAAACACTGCCGAGAAATTAGACGGGAAAAACGAGGGAACGGCTTGGTTCCCCTACACATGGCCGGTTTTCATGACATTTTTTCTCTTGGTCGAGAAAAACGACCGTGTGTAGGCTCCCTATGGGAAAACTGCCGGGGAAAAAAATGCCGTGAATCACGACGAGAAAAATTAGAGCATGTTCTAATTTTTCTCGTCATGATTCTTGCCGTTTTTCTCGTCTGGAAAAATGCTGGAAAGCCCACACACGGGCGTTTTTCTCGTCAAAGAGAAAAAATGACATTTTTCCAGACGAGAAAAACGGTCGCATGTCAGCGGCATAACTGTTGTTTGTAAAATGTAATGTCGTTGTTTTTTTTTATTTCTTGTATTATTTGGGCACCAGCATATTATGCCATTTGCTTGGACGCACCCCAAGCATTGTGATCCCTTCCAACACACAAAGGGCGAAAGACCAGCAAATTCTTTTTCTTGCAATTTTCTTATCACTTTTTAAAATGGCCAATCCATCCCTTCCAGCCTTGGATAGTAATGGGCCAGTTGTCAGCTTGAGTGAAGCTGATCCACGGACTCAACGTCAGGTTAACTTTCTGTGAAAAGTCTTGTCCCCGATCCTGTCACTCAGATAGGACACACATCTCAAACTCCAGACAGCATCACCAATTTACACTGATTACTGAAGATAGAAGGTGTCTACCACTAAGGAGCTATTCAGCTGCTGTCAAGCTACAGACTTCACACCAAACTCCAAAAAAAAGAAAAAAAAGAAGGCCTGGATAAATTACAAATAAAATAAAATACATATACATCATAATGGATTTAAAGGGGTTGTAAAGTTACATGTTTTTCCACCTTAATGCATCCTATGCATTAAGGTGAAAAAACATTCGACAATGCCGCCCCCCCCCCCCCCGAGCCCCCGTTTTACTTACCTAGCCCCTCGAAAGTTCCGTGCTCGCTCCCGTCATCCTCCGAGTTCCTGAGCCCGGCCGTTGATTGGCTACACTGGATGGATTGAAAGCTGGCGCTGCTGTCAATCACATCCAATGACGCGGCACGCCGGGGGGCGGGGCCGAGTGATACAGTCGGCGGCTATGGCCGCCGCTGTATCACGGGAGCGCGCCCGCAGTAACTCCACACCATGCGAGCTCGCATTATGGTGTGGAGTCCTCGCGGGGAGGAGCTGAAACAGCCGCCGAGGGACCCCAGAAGACCAGGATCGGGGCCACTGAGTGCAAAACGAGCTGCACAGTGGAGGTAAGTATAACATGTTTGTTTTTTTTTTTTTTAAAAACGGGAACCTTTAGTGTTCCTTTAATTAATGGAAATATGACAGGTTTATTTTGCCTTTAATGATTTTTGCCACAAGTCTCTATGCATTACAGCAGTGGTCTACAAACTGCGGCCCTTTGCTTGCCTTTATTCGGCACTTGGCGTGATTGTAGCCGTATTAGTGCAATTGTGACAGAGAAAATTGAGTACTGTCCGTGATACTTTTTTTATTTGCACTAACATACAATTCTTCAGGACAAGCTTTCGGGGTATGTCCCCGAAAGTACCGCTTGGACCTTGAAGAAGGGGACATACCCCGAAAGCTTGTCCTGAAGAATTGTATGTTAGTGCAAATAAAAAAAGTATCACGGACAGTACTCAATTTTCTTCGGCACTTGGGGCATTATTCCTCCCACTGATGCAAACAATGGGGCACTATGCCGAAAATAACGAAAGCAGGATAACTAAAGCTGGATGAAGATACAACAAGAACTCTGCTCCACTCTGAGACCGGTTTTCTCGACAAGAAAACTGCTGGGAGAGCTTTTTGCCGTGAAAGCCGGTCGTGTGTATGGTTTCTCGTCGTGAAAACTGCCGGGAATCCCAGCGAGAAAAATAGAGAACCTGCTCTCTATTTTCTCATCGTGATTCCCGCCGGACTATTTCCCGTTGTGAAAACCGGTCGTGTGTATGCTTGTCTGAGGGGAAAAAAAACGCGCATGGTCAGAATCAAGTATGAGACGGGAGCGCTCGTTCTGGTAAAACTAGCGTTCATAATGAAGATATCACATTCGTCACGCTGTAACAGACTGAAAAGCACGAGGCTGAAAAGCGCGAATCGTCTCTCACCAAACTTTACTAACACGAGGATCAGCAAAAGCAGCCCAAAGGGTGGTGCCATCCGAATAGAACTTCCCCTTTATAGTGCCGTCCTACGTGTTGTATGTCACCGCGCTTTAGAACAACGGGATTTTGAATGTCAGTCTGTACGCAAGACAAGCTTGGCAGAATCCTTTCGGGAAAACCAACGGGTTTTTTTTCCGACGGGAATCCCGGTCGTGTGTACAGGGCTTGAGACTACAAGCAAGCCAGCATTTGACATTTTATATGAAGTCCGATTCCCACTCTCTATCCACTATCATGCTCCTTCTTCTCTTCCTTCTCACATCGGTGTCTTCTATCCTCAAAATATCCTTACTCTACCCCTCCTGTCTACCCTGCAGCATGCACATATCACCCTTACTCCCACCCTCTCCCTACTCCTGCACCCATCATCTCCTGCATTTGCTGCACCCACATGCTGACATAAACACCAGAGCCATTAGACACATGCGCTCATGCACATCCCACTCCCATCTTACGTTCCTCACCCTCCTCCTTCTCCTAGTCTCAGGTAACATTTCTCCTAATCCTGGTCCGCCATTTTACAAATGCAAGCCACATATCCAATACCCCTCCTCCTCTGGCAACCACCGCAATCCGCTCAGTTTAATTTCTATCCCCCTGCTTCCTCAAAGCAGCCCACCAATCTCATGCGCCCTTTGGAACGCCCGTTTCATCTGTAACAAGCTGACATCGGTACATGACCTCTTCATCTCTCATGGCTTTAACATACTCGCCATAACTGAAACCTGGCTTCTCCTGCTGCCCTATTCCATGGTGGCCTCCATTGGACTCACTCCCCCAGACCTAACAGACAGAAAGGAGGTGGAGTTGGATTCTTTCTTTCCCGTGTAGCACACCGCCGCCCTCCTTCTCCACTCTTTGGCTCGTTCACAGGAGAAGAAGGCGCACAGTCTCCACCATGCCCGTACCCCCTGGGTTGCAGAGGTTAAGCACACTTGTTTTCACTTACGGGTCTTTGCAGCGGGACTCCCCTCAGAGTTGGTTTCTGTCCCTATAGTGTAAGGACAAAAGTCTCTATACCCCAAGTAACTCCAACATAGAGTTAGTTTATTTCTTTATGCACGAACATCCACAAATGAGGAGAAGAGAAAGGTGTTAGGAAGACAGATCAGTTCAGGCACTCTTGTTTCTTTGCCACTCGATCCCGAGTGGGTATAGCTCACCCAGATAGTCACCCGAAGGCACTAGCAGCCGGCGTGTAACTCGAACAGTCTATTAGATTCCCTAATGGATGCGTTCAGGAGATCCTCTGCCACAGAATCTATAGTGTCCCAAACCTCCTACCGGTCCTGTTGTTTAGATCCCTGTTTTCGGACGGATGACATCCCTCCAGAGAGTTACTGGGCCCCTTTCCTTCACTGTGATCTCTCACCAGTCCTTCGGAACGGTCCTCCCCCAGCCTCCTCTTCTAGAAACGGGTCTCCTCGCAAGGCGGCACCCTGGGATTCCTCCTTCCGAAGCGGGCTCCAGCTAAAGGTGCTGGGCCCAGGGCTGAAGTTGCAGTCCCAGGACTGAAGGTGCCTGGGACTGAAGTGCACGTGGCCCCATGGCCTGGAGGGCCACGCGACACGCACCAGGACTCTGACCCTGGAACCAAAAAGAACCGACCCCTCCCAGGCGGCGTCTGCCCCTTATGTATCCTCTCCCGGCATGCACAGCAGGTAAAATACACCCACTGCACGGCTGCCGAGAGAGGACACCAAATTACTGCCCCATTACCTGTTGTTCAACCCCGAGTATAGGTGACAGCGCCACCCATACTTCTAAGGGGAACTGCACACCAGGCAAAACAGCAGCAAGGCAGAGTCCAGCAAATTGAAAGATTCGAGCCAACTACCACTCGAATCACCCCTAAATTTGGTATAGCAATCTCTAAATTTGGGACCCCCGCTACACCCATAAAACACCTTCCAAGTCCTTCCTATCCCTCCCTCTCTATCCCTCTTCCTTCGAAATGCACTGTATCCGTCTGTTTTCTCCTTTTTCACCTGAGGATTGCAGCAATTTAGCGGCCTCCAGGACCAGTATCGCGCTTTCTCGATGACTTCACTGCCTGGCTACCCTACTTTCTCTCCTCTGAAATACCCACTATCATTCTTGGTGACTTCAACATTCCTGTCAATGTTAACAGCCCAACTACAGCTAAACTTCTCAACTTAACCTCTTCTTTTGACCTAACCCAATGGACACATACTTCCACTCACTCCAATGGTAATACCCTTGACCTTGTATTCTCCCATCTCTGCAATCCTGGCAACTTCACCAACACCCCCTTTCCTTCCTCTGATCACAACCTCGTCAGTTTCACTCTATCCTTGCCTCCAACCAACCATCCCTCCAAGCAGCAAACAATTACTTGTAGGAACCTTCGCCACTTTAACCCTTCTCTTCTCTATTCTTGCCCTGACCACCTATATGACATAATCTCTCCCCTGTCCTGTCCTGACCTGGCCACCTCTGTCTACAACAGTTCACTCTCATCATCACTAGATACACTTGCTCCTCTAACCACACGCAGAATCAGGCCCCGACCGTTACAACCCTGGCAAACTGACAACACTAGAAACCTCAAGAGACATTGCTGTGTTCTTCAACGACTGTGGCGTCTCTTCAACGACTGTGGCGTAAAACCAAATGCCTGCAAGACTTCACCCTATATAAATCTATAAATCTGCCCTTCTAAAAATACAATTCCTGCCTCCATGCTGCCAAACAAGCCCACTTTGTCTCTCTTATTAATACCTTGTCATCCAGTCCCCGTCGGCTCTTCTCAACCTTTAAAGCGGAGGTCCACCTAAAAAAAAAATATTAAAAGCCAGCAGCTACAAATACTGCAGCTGCTGACTTTTAATAAATGGACACTTACCTGTCCATGGTGCCCTCGGTGAGGGAATCAGGAAGTGAAGCGTTGCGGCTTCACTGCCCGGTTCCCTACTGGGAATGCGCGAGTAGCGCGGCGCGTCCTCAGTGGTCCCCGCTTTGTTCTGGGACCTGTGTGTTTCCCAGAACACAGCGTGGGGGGGGGGGGGGGGGCGAGAAGGGGCGTGACTCCTGCGGGAGTCTATTCCCGGAAGTGGGTGCAAATACCTGTCTTATACAGGTCACCCCCCTCCCCCCTAAAATGTGACACCGGAGGGGGGGGGTCTGAAATACAGAGGTTCACTTTTTGTGTGGACCTCCGCTTTAACTCTCTGCTTTGTTCCCCACCCCCTCTACCCACTAACTTACTCACTGCCCAAGAGATTGCCAATCACTTCAAAGATAAGATTGATGCAATTCGGGGGACACCTCCACTGTGCGTACATCTTCCCCACCCAACATGACTTGCCTAACAGCACTTTCAACACTCTTCTCTTTTGAATTGGCTACTATTGAAGAGGTTACAAAACTTTTCTCAGATGCCCACCTAACCAATTGTCCCCTGGACCCTGTTTCCTCACAACTACTATGGTCACCCTCTTCTTCTATCCTATGCTCCCCCCATACTCACATCTCCAATCTCACCCTCTCCAGTGGCACCTTCCCCTCCCCTCTAAAACATGCGCAGATCACTCCCATACTAAAAAAGCCCCCACCAACCTGAACAACTTAAGGCCCATCTCATTGCTCTCATTCACCTCTAAACTTCTAGAACGCTGATGCCGCGTACACATGACCGTTTTTCATGACGAGAAAAATGCAATTTTTTAATTTGGTCATTAAAAACGATCGTGTGTGGGCTCCAGAGCATTTTTCATGACGTGAAAAATGGCCATTAAAAATGTTCTCGTCGTTTTTCTCGTCATGAAAAACGGGTGTGTGTAGGCTTTAACGACGTGAAAAAAAACGCGCATGCTCAGAAGCAAGTGATGAGACGGGAGCGCTCGTCCTGGTAAAACTAGCGTTCGTAATGGAGATAGCACATTCGTCACGCTGTAACGGACTGAAGAGCACGAGGCTGAAAAGCGCGAATCGTCACTCACCAAACTTTACTAACACGAGGATCAGCAAAAGCACCCCAAAGGGTGGCGCCATCCGAATGGAACTTCCCCTTTACAGTGCCGTCGTACATTTCGTACGTCACCGCGCTTTGCTCAAGCATTTTTTTTCATGATAGTGTGTAGGCAAGGCAGGCTTGAGAAGAATCACGTCGAGAAAAACGTCGTTTTTTTCAATGACATTAAAAACGGTCGTGTGTACACGGCATTAGTCTAGAACCGTCTTAGCTCCTACCTCAGTGAAAATAACCTTCTTGACCCCTTACAGTCCGGCTTTCGCTCGCAGCACGCCACGGAAACTGCCTTACTAAAACTCACTAACGATTTACTAACTGCTAAAACCAACAGCCAGTACTCCATACTCCTTCTACTTGACCCCTCTGCAGCCTTTGATACCGTTGACCACCCGCTCCTTCTCAATAAACTCCATTCCCTTGGCCTCCAAGGTTCTGCTCTATCCTGGTTCTCTGCCTCCCTATCACAGCGCTCCTTCAGTGTTACCTACAACTCTGTCTCCTCCTCTCCATTGCCCCTTTCTGTGGGGGTCCCCCAAGTCTCTGTTCTTGGACCACTTCTCTTCTCTATCTACACCTCCTCCCTTGGTCACTTGATAACCGCCTTTCAATACCACCTATACGCCGATGACACCCAAATCTATCTGTCTACTCCTCACCTCACTCCTTCAGTCTCCTCTCTCATTACTAACTGACATCTCAGCATGGATGTCGCACCACTTCCTTAAACTAAATCTCTGTAAAACTGAGTTACTAATATTCCCCCCCGCCCGTGCCCCCCTCCATGACTTTTCCATCAAAATCAACAATGCAACCATCAGTCCCTCCCCTCGCGCCAGGGTACTCGGTGTAATCCTAAACTCTGACTTGTCATTTCAGCCTCAAGTCCAATCGTTGTCAAAAGTTTGTAGCATTCACCTCCGTAACATCTCTAAAATTCGCCCCTTTCTAACAAATGAAACCACCAAACTCCTCATTCACTCCCTCGTTATCTCTCGCCTTGTTTATTGCAACTCCCTTCTCATTGGCCTGCCTCTCCATAGGCTCCTCCCCTCTTCAGTCTATCATGAATGCTGCTGCCAGACTTATCCACCTTACCAGCCGCTCAATGTCTGCCACCCCTCTCCTCCAATCCCTACACTGACCACCACCCCTCTCCTCCAATCCCTACACTGGCTCCCGATCACCCAGCGAATTAAATTCAAAATACTAACCACAACCTACAAAGTCATTCACAACTCTGCCCCGAGCTACATCACCAATCTTGTCTCCAAACATATCCCAAACCGTCCTCTATGCTCTTCTCAAGACCTCCTACTGTCAAGCTCTCTCGTCTCCTCCTCCCATGCTCATCTCCAGGATTTCTCCAGAGCCTCTCCCATCCTCTGGAACTCGCTACCTCAACCTGTCAAGCTATCCCCTACTCTTGCTACCTTCAGGCGATCCCTGAAAACTCATCTGTTCAGGAAAGCCTATCACGTCTCCAACTAATCTTTTACCACTTCCATCAGCTCATTCCCCACAGTTACAACCTTTTGTACCACCTGCCCCACCCTATTAGATTGTAAACTCTTCTGAGCAGGGCACTTATAATCCTCTTGTATTTTATTGTATTATAACTGTGTTATCTCCCTTTTATATTGTAAAGCGCTGCGTAAACTTTTGGCGCTATATAAATCCTAATAACAATAATGCCTCCCACTGGGACCAAAGATGTTGCACTATGCCTCCCACTGGCACCAATGATGGGGCACTATTCCTCCCACTGGCACCAACGATGGGGCACTATGCCTCCCACTGATACCAACAATGGGGCACTATTCCTCCCATTGGTACCAATGATGGAACACTATTCTTCCCACTGACACCAATGATGGAGCACCATTCCTCCCACTGGCACCAATGCTGGGGCACCATTCCTCCCACTAGCACAAATGATGGGGCACCATTCCTCCCACTAGCACAAATGATGGAGCATCATTCCTCCCACTAGCACAAATTATGGGGCACCATTCCTCCCACTAGCACAAATGATGGGGCATCATTCCTTCCACTAGCACAAATTATGGGGCACCATTCCTCCCACTGGCACAAAATGATGGGGCGCTGTTCCCCCCCACTGGCAACAATGATGGGGCACTATTCCTCCCACTGGCACCAATGTTTGGGCACTATTCCTCCCACTGATACCAACAATGGGGCACTATGCCTCCCACTGATACCAACAATGGGGCACTATTCCTCCCACTGGTACCAATGATGGGACACTATTTCTCCCACTGACAATGATGGAGCACTATTCCTCCCACTGGCACCAACGATGGGGCACCATTCCTCCTACTGGCACCAATGATGGGGCACTATTCCTCCCACTGGCAACAATGATGGGGCACTATCCCTCTCACTGAAACCAATGAAGAGGCACTATCCCCACATCCACTGCCCAGAGTTGTCTCATCAACATGGGGACAAGGTGCTTTGGGGTGGGGGGGGGAACAGAGCCTCCTCTGCCCCAAAGCACCCACCCCCCCATGTTAAGGTCCTGTGGCCTGGTTTGGGTTTGCGGGGGGGGGGGGGGGTGTTTGCTCATGAAAAAAAGGAAGAACAAGAGCGCACCAGCCTGGTGTGATATCGTTTAGGATAATTTATTTAAAATAAAAGCAATAGAAAGGTACTCACAAAACTAGTACAAAAGTTTGCATTGTACAAACAGTGCCTTGGAGGCTGCAGCATGTGAAACCCAAGCCACACTTCGACCGATCAAGGAGACCGTGATGGGGCGCACTACCCGCTGATGCGTTTTGAAGCGCACAGCTTCTTTATCAAAGCCACCTTTGGCTTTGCTCACCCCACCTTCCTGACTTGCCAAACTGCATAATCAGATAAGGGTCTGGTATGGATTTTGCATTTTTTTTTATTTGGCGTGGGGTTCCTCCATTAGAATTATACCAGACCCAAAGGCCCTGGTATAAATTTTGGGGGGGGGGGGGAGCCCACGCCGTTTTATTATTTTAAAAAAAATTGGCATGAGGTTTCATTTATTCCAGAGCCAAAGGAATTGTTTTGATTGGTCAAAGGAAAAGTCATCTCAAAATCGGATCCTGTTCGATAAAGTCGCATGGCAGTCAGATCCGAAGTTGTAGGGCAAATTCGGATCGGAAGTCGTGAGACTTTTGTGTCAGATCAGTGTGAACATGGCCTTAGTCCTACTTTAAGTTGTTCTGTTTGTTTGGAAGACCATATTACTATACTTTAATCCCCTGCAGGCCTGTAACCATCAAATCACATCGATATTATCCCCATGTTGTGCCGCAGTGCACAATACCTGCTGCTATTAAACCCCTCAATTCGTCGCGGCACACTATGGACTAACAGGGAGCCCGTCACCAAAAATCACATGTCAGCGAGAATGAAATGCCTTAAAAACTGAAACCAATATGCACTACTCTGTTTTTTTTGTTTTTTTTACTGCCATCTAAATCTATACGCCTGTGTTTTAAATTACAAAGCACCCTTTAAGTATAATTTAAAGGGACAGCTGTACAGCCTCATATAATCAAAATTTATGACAGCCGATAAGCGTAAGTAAACGACGTGCTCCAGAACACCGCCAGCTTGTTCTTAATTGCAGCGTGTAAATACACCAAGGAGGTGAATGCAAAATTCCTTGCAGAAACTGATTTTTTTTTCTTTTGCAATTCCAGAAATAATTGCGGCCTCGTTGGGAATATAATCTCCCTACACAGGAAATCAGCGTAACGAGTTTGCAGTATGGTGAAAAGGAAAGAGAACACGCTTCCTACGCTAGAACTTTACATCATAATAAATAAAGTGCGTCAAGTATCAATGATGGGCAGGGCAGTAATGAGTTTAGCAAATGACAAGAAACAATTAGACCGAAGAATGAAGAGTTTATGAAATTGTTCGCTTTTATAATGTAAGGTGTGGTACGCAGATGGGAAAAAAATAAATAAAGCCCAGTAAATAAGTCTCTAAACCACAACTTTATTTAAAAAAAATTAAAAAAAAAAAAATCTACATCCATTCACAATGGCACTGTTGAAATTTAATGAAATGGTTTAAATTGAAATGTTAAAATTTTAAATAATTTTAAATGTAAGTTTTATGTTTCAAATTAAATGAATGGTATGTTATTGGCTTCCTAAAATTGGTTTCATTATTTTGTGTACATCAGTCTTGACACCAACTTATTTCACAACCATAAGAACAAGTGTATGGTTTAACCACTTCACCCCCGGAAGAATTTACCCTCTTTCCTGACCAGAGCACTTTTTGCGATTCGGCACTGCGTCGCTTTAACTGACAATTGCGCGGTCGTGCGACGTTGCACCCGAGTATAAGTCGACCCGAATATAAGCCGAGGCACCAAATTTTACCACAAAAAAAACTGGGAAAATTTATTGACTCGAGTATAAGCCTAGGGTGTCCATCAGCATGCCTCACTGTGTCCATGTGCATGCCTCACTGTGCCCATGCCTCACTGTGCCCATGCCTCACTGTACCCATGCCTCACTGTGCCCATGTCTCACTGTGCCCATGCCTAGACTGACGTTTAACATGGGAGTCTATGGAAGGGGTGCCCGGTTTGAAAAATCGGTGCTCTCCGGCCGTAGGTCCCCCAGACAACAAACTTTGCACACTTATAGAGGAGAAATTGGGCTACATGTGCGCCAAGTTTCAGGTCCAGAGGACCTAGGACTGGCCAGTACCGGGTCCCCAAATGTCACCGGAGAAATAACCGTTTAACATGGTAGTCTATGGAAGGGGTGCCCGGCTTTGAAAAAAAATCGGTGCTCACCGGCCGTAGGTCCTCCGGACAACAAACTTTGCACACTTATAGAGGAAGAGTGAGGCTACATGTGTGCCAAGTTTGGGGTCCAGGGGACCTACGGCCGGCCGGTACCAGGATCCCAAATTCCGGGAGATCAGGCGCAAAAAGGTGAGGGGGACATTTTCAGCACAAAAAAATGTGCTGGAAAACTCGGCTTATACTCGAGTATATACAGTAGTACCAACAGGTATTCTTGACGGATATGTAACAGATTGAAAGTTTGGTGCATAAGCATGTTTCAAAGAGAGTCAATTGGTAGAATATCATTTTTTTTTTACATATACAACACTGTACTGAACTGTTCCATGTATGTTTTTACTGTTTCACATGCCCTGGAGGAACCTCTCTTCCTTTGTGGATTTTGATACCACCCTGGAAAAAGTTGTTTTTTGATACTTTTTGCATTCATTAATAACGTTTTTTGCATAGAGCTGATGGTTCTCTGCAGTGATTCACCCACAAATTTTTCGTTGGGACCTCTTGTCTCAACATCCCCAGCTTTTTTCAGGCAGTGATGGTGAGGCTGCAATGAGGGCACAGTAAGGCTGCAATGATGGTGAGGCGGCAATGATGGGCACGGTGGGGCGGCAATAATGGGCACGGGTTGGGGGACTTTCAGTTTTTTTTTTGACCGGGGGGGGCAGCATCGAAGGACCCGGACTTGGGGTGGCAAAGGGAGTAAATCTGGGCCTGCTTACGCCCCTAATTAAGTCTTTGGTGGCTCAATGCACAGGTGTAATCAGAGAAGATTTCAGGTCTAGAAGAGTTTAGACACCAGAGGAGGCCCCCGCCATCAGTTGGAGGTAATCAAGCACCTGGGGTGGAGGTGTCTGGATTAGATCGGGGTTGTGGGCTAGAGAAGGTGGGCTGGTGGACTTTTTGTATAAACCTGAACTTATCTGTTACACATCAACCTGAAATCTAAACCTGTATGGATACTTTATAAAATAACCCCCAAGCCCAAAACTACCAGGATTGCTTTCAGTAAGAATGTGTGACCAACAGAGTGTGAGAAATGGACAATCAGATGTCATGGAAAGCAACTTCAAAGGCTTCTGAGAAGGCCAGGGGATAAAAAAAAAGTTGGGGGGGGGGGGGAGAGAGCTACCCATGCCAGACCAGGTTGGCACATTTTAGAAAGACCTAAAAATAGCATTGGATTTTTCTGAACACTCACAAATCCTGTTTATCTGCCAGCCTGTCTTATAATCAGAATCCAAACTCAAAAATAACATCACTTTATAAGAGTGCTCCAGTATAAGCAGTATATTTTCTCTGTTCAAATGCCATTTTCACGTTCATTTTCCTGGAGTGTTTAAAATAAATAGAAGCTGAACGAGATGGGAGCTGGCACTATTGAAATTTAGATCTTTAGCGTCAGGTCAATAATTCACCAACTGGCACACTCAGTACACCTCGTTGGCAGGTAAATTCAGCACCATAAAAGGCCAACTTTATCCACATATCCACATTTTATTTTATGTGGTAGCTGGCAAGTTGAACTCTAAAGATGGTTTTTATCTTCATCAGAATTCCAGATTCTTCACAAATTCTGCAGCGATTACAATGCCAAACAATTGTACGCTTCCCAGATGGGTCCACCATGAGGCTGAGCAAACAGATAACTGGGGAGTCCAGGCTCAAGTGACATCCAATGACATTTATCCTGGATAAAAACTCAAGCTAATGCAAATCTCTTTGCTGTCTCCATCGGGTCCATCTGCCTATTCAGAGCTGAAATAAAGCATGTCAGGCCTAGTCATTTTTTTAAAAGTACAGTAATACCTCAGATTGCGAGTAACGCGGTTAACGAGCGTTTCGCAATACCAGCTATTATTTTTTTTAAATCCTGACTCGGTTTGTGAGTGTTGTCTCGCAAAACGATCAGGATTCAAGCCTCTGCGATGTGCAGTACCGCATTTGGCCAGAGGTGCGGGGGCGCCGGTGGCACTCGGAGCCGTTCGGATGTACGTTTCCGAGCCTTTCCGGGGGGTTTCCGAGTGCATCCGAGCGGCCTCCGATTATTTCCAAGTCTCTCCGGCGCCCCCCACCCACCTCTGGCCACAAGCGGTACTGCATACAATAGAAGTCAATGTGGAACGAATTATCTTTGTTTCCGTTGACTTCTATGGGGAAACTCGCTTTGATATGTGAGTGCTTTGGATTACAAGCATTCTCCTGGAACAGATTATGCTCGTAATCCAAGGTTCCACTGTATGTGGTACATCACACCTCGCCACTTTCTGAGATGGGAACCAGGGACACCTATTACCAAAAGTGTGAAGGCATAGGACACACCCCTGCCACTCCTGTTAAAGGAGAGTTATAAAAAAAATGGTTAGTCCAACCTACAAGTGCTTTTTTTTTTTTTTACCACTACTATTCCTTTATATTGTGTTTTGACATTTACAAATGCAGAAATTTAGAAATTGGATGAAGGGTTTATCACTGGGAAACACCACTTGAAAGATAAAAAGTGCATTTTATATACAACTTTATAGATCAGACCAAAATGAGGGAGAAATGAGGAGGGACTTTGATCCAAATCAGGGACAGTCCCTCAAAATCAGGGACTATTGGGAGCTATGGTACATTGCTGCAATACCTGCAAACTTATTATTATTATTATTATTATTATTATTATTATTATTTTTATTATACAGGATTTATATAGCGCCAACAGTTCGCTCAGCGTTTTACAATGTTAGTGCAGACAGTAGAGTTACAATACAATTTAATACCGGAGGAATCAGAGGGCCCTGCTTATAAGAGCTGACAATTTAAAAGATAGGGCCAAGTAATACAAAAGGTAATAACTGTGAAGGATGAGCTGATGGAGAAAATAAAAGTACAGTTGTTAGGTGGGGGCAGGATAGGCTTCTCTGAAAAGAATTGTTTTCAGGGATCACCAAAAAATAGATGGAGTTGGAGATAGCTGGACAAATTGGGGTAAGGAATTCCAAAGGATAGGAGAAGCTCTGGAGAAGTCCTGAAGGCGAGCACGAGGAGGTGACGAAGGGACTAGAGAGCAGGAGGTCTTGGGAGCAACAAAGAGGACGATTTGGTTGATATTTTGAGACAAGGTTAGTGATGTAGTTGGGGGCAGAGTTGTGGATGGATTTGTAAGTTATTGTTAGTATTTTGAGTTTAATTCATTGGGTAAGTGGCAGCCAATGGAGGTATTGGCAGAGAGGGGTGGCAGACACTGAACGGTTGGTGAGGTGGATGAGTCTTGCAGGGGCATTCATGTAGTAGTCGAGCCAAGAGATGACCAGGGAGTGGATTAGGAGCTTGTTGGTGTCATTGGTTAGGAAGGGACGTATCTTGGAGATGTTGCGGAGGTTGAGGCAGCAAGCTTTGGACAGTGATTGGATGTGGGGCCAAAAGGACAGTTCAGAGTCCAGGATTACACCTAGAACCTTGGCATGCAGGGATGGGTTGATGGTTCTGCCATTTCTTTTGACAGAAAAGTCAGGGGAATAGGCATTTCCCCATTATTTAGCCCTACCCTGCCAGGCCAGGGTGGTTTTTGCATTTTTTACACGTTTAAAAAAAATCCTGAAAGCAAACATCTATGAGAATAAAATAGTAGTATTTCCAATTTTTTATACAGTGGGAGCCTTTGATGGCACAGTGGGAGCATTTGATATGGAATAGTGACGGCGTTTGATGGGCACAGTGGCGGCGTTTGATGGGCACAGTGGGAGCATTTGATATGGAACAGTGGCGGCAATTGATGGGCACAGTGGCGGCAATTGATGGGCACAGTGACTGCGTTTGATGGGCACAGTGACTGCATTTGATGGGCACAGTGACTGCGTTTGATGGTCACTGTGGCTGCGTTTGATGACACTGCGGCTGCGTTTGATGACACTGCGGCTGCGTTTGATGACACTGCGGCTGCGTTTGATGACACAGTGGCGGCTATTGATGGGCACAGTGGCGGCTATTGATGGGCACAGTGGCGGCTATTGATGGGCACAGTGGCTGCGTTTGATGGGCAAAGTGGCTGCGTTTGATGGGCAAAGTAGCTGCGTTTGACAGCACAGTGGCAGCTATTGATGGGCACAGTGGCTGCGTTTGATGGCACAGTGAGGCTGCAATCAATTATTTATTTTTTTTTTTTTTCAGTTTGTTTGCGCCTTCAGTTTGAGCACCAGCTGCCACTGTATACACCTTAAGTGCAGCTTGTCTATAAAGGATATTTTCACCTTTAGTGAAATGGGTTGCAGCAGTGGCGGCTGGTGCTCCATCGGTCACTTCAGCCTGCCACCTAACCCTAACCCTCCCTGTCGCTTGAGCCCACCACCGATCACCATTGACAACATAACCCCCCCCCCCCCCCCCCGGCCGCTGGCTTGTCCTCTAGTCCGCCAGGACATCGTCAGCCCCACAGCCCCACACTTGCCCCATGCAGATCACGGCTGCGGCGGCGGCTTCCCCCCTCCGTATCCCAACCCTCCCTTCTCCTCCCAGCCTATCGGGTTTTGGAACTCCCTGCCAATGGGATCTTAGGACTCCCGGCCAATGGGGTCTCAGGGCCTGCTTCCTGATTGGCCAGGAAGAGAAACAGGAAGACATTAGCAAATAATAATTTGCTAATGTCACACAACAGGATGGGCTCAGGGCTCAGTGCTCTGCGCCCAGAGCCCACCCTTTTTTTGAAGCCAATTAGAGCCTTAGGGCCTAATGAGCGTCCGCCACTGGTTTGCAGGACAGAAAATTGCTTGATTACCTCTCACAGAGCTTTTGTATTCTGTCACCCCATAACAGGAAGTGGATAAACAAGGGACCTAATTGGCCAAAACACCATGTATTAATTAATTTAAAGTGGTTGTAAAGGTTTTTTACATTCTTGCATTCTGTGGATGAAGGTAAAAAACCTGTTTGCAACAGCTCCCCCCCCCTGCCCCAGTACTAATTATCTGAGTCCTATCGCAATCAAGCCATGTGCAGGAGAGCCTCAGCTTTCTGGTGGACTCTCCCTCCTGATTGGCTCAGTCAGCAGTGGGAGCCATTGGCTCCGCTGCTGTCAATCACAGACAGTGAGCCAATGGGGGGCAGGGGTCGAGACGCGGCTGTATGTGTGAAGGGACAGGCAGAGCAGTGGCTCAGGAGGGAGCCTGCTTGGGTGCCCCCATTGTAAGCTGCTTGCTCTGGGGGCACTTGACAGGATGGAGGTGGCAGGAGCACCAGCCAGGGACCCGAGAAGAGGAGGATCGGGACTGCTCTGTGCAAAACCATTACACAGAGCAGGCAAGTATAAGATGTTTGTTATTTAAAAAAAAACGAAGAAGATTGTCTTTAATATCACTTTAAAGCAGCAGACTGAAAGATTGAGTTTACATTTATAGTTCTCTTTTATGGGAATAAACCTTTAGTTCTTCAACTATCTAGCATAGAATGCATACAGTCCTAAACATAAAATGTAAATTGTCTCTCTATTTCCTCAAGGCATTGACTGCAGGAAAAATAGACTATTAATTCTGCTTCATGGTAGTAAGGAACCCTCACGTGGGAAGTACAAGTCCTGCTTTCCGGTATTGTTGCTGCATCAACATTTTAGATATGAAAGAGGCGCTAATTACTCTGTAACACGTCTAATTCCACCTCATAAAGGCGATGATTACATTTTCTTCATATTTTGGATAAGTGTAAGTGGCAGATGGCCGCTTCTAGCACAGCTAATTTAAATTTCATTTCACGTGATGCTAACCTCTTTTTTTAGAGTCAATAGGAAGCTAATCTTTACATTTTGTATATATTTCAATATATTCTGTTGCCCCCCAACTCTTGGCCTTGGGATTACTTAACAGTGCTCATCAGAGGCAGAATACCGCTATCCATAAGGGCTCATTTACACTTCCGTTGTCTGTGGAAAGCAATCTGTGGTGTTCGGCAGCTAAAAGGCATTCATGAGGCTATTAAAACATAACATTTAAAAAAAACAAAAAGAAAAAAAAACGTATTTGTTGCAATTTTCACTTTTAGTCTGGAGCTCTACCCTGCCGTATTTCTTTTCTACCAAATATACCCTCAGTGTGATAGCCAGCATCTATCATCCCACTTCTTCTTAGCTCAGATTGTCCTGGACCATGGAAGACGTCACACGTGACGAAACACATAGGGCGGAGCTACATGCTGAGATCATCGGCGCAACCCGAAATGGTTCGGGCGTTCCCCGAAGACATCACATGTGACAAAACGTGTAGGGTGGGGCTACATGCAACCGGAAGTGGTTCAGATTTTGATCTACATGCCGGTTTGATTTATTATATGTGCAATAATCTGTGGAAGCCTGTAAGTGCAATTTATATAGCAATAAAAGTTTTTTATGGGATTTTACACTATGTGGAGCATCTGCTCTTGCCCTTCCTTCTGAGCATGTGTGGCTGGTGGCCTAAAGGGAAGATTGTATGAGCAACCAAGCCATAAGGAGGACCAGTGGAGAAGCTGTTGAAGTGCATTCCCAGACAGTAAAACTAGGAGCTTTCACCTCAGAAACGCGCACCATTTCTTGCGGAGTCCCTCAAGGATCACCCCTGTCACCCGTGCTCTTCAACATCTATCTCCGCCCACTCCTCAAAATCATCAGCAAACAGGACCTGTGCTACCACTCCTACGCTGGCGACACTCAACTCTACCTTCGCATCACCAAAAAAATGACCAATATCATGGATTAGAAAAATGCCCCGCATTGATCGATGATTGGATGACTGAGAGCTCCCTCAAACTCAATGGATCCAAAACAGAACTTCTTTTCCTCCACGCAAACCGAAAGACAAAAGCTAGGGCTTCATGGACATCAGAGATGTCGATGGATGCATAAATAGGATCAGTAGTCAGCGGATCCCACCATCTTCTCCACCTACTGCGTAGACTCATCCCCTTCATCCCGGAAGAGGACACAGCAGTAGTAGTTGGAACAATCATCAATTCCCAACTCGACTACGCAAACTCCCTCTACATAGGACTACCTAAATACCAGAATCAATCACCCCGTCCCTGAGGACCCTGCATTGGCTAACCATAAAAGATCGGGTCACATTCAAGACCCTCTGTCTCACCCACAAATGCACACAAAGGAAACGCTCCTCAATATTTATGCGAGAAAATAAAACATTACACCCCCAACCGCACTCTCCAATCAACTACCCAAAACCTCCTCCACATCCCGAAGTCCCACTACAAATCGAAGGGAGAACGAAGATTTGCCGTCCAAGGACCACGGCTATGGAACGCTCTACCTACCAACATCCGCATGGAAGAAAACCATCGGGCCTTTAGGAAAAAACTTAAGACCCACCTCTTCTGAAGGATCAGGACGACACCGGATGGAAATAAGCGCCTTGAGGCGATTTAGTTCGCATTTGTAGCGCTTTACAAGTTACTCACTCACTCATGTGCCGTTTTTAACCTCTCTTTATTAGAGGGTCATATATGTTCAGTAAGCCCTCGTACACACGGCCGAGATTCTCGTTGAAAAAAACATGTCGTTTTTTTCGACGAGATTCTTGGACAAGAAACTTGTCCCGGCCGAGTGTACACACGCTCGTTTCAAAGAACCCGCGGTTCTTTGAATGGTGCGTACGCGGTGACGTCATCGACTACGACGAGCATGCGCTCGTCACATTCGATGCCGTCGCCGCCATCTTGGTATACCCTACGTATGCCTAGGAAGCTACCGCGCATGCGTCAAATTCATTTTGAACATGCGCGGGCTTCCAGGAGGACAGGTAAGTGTACACACACTCACTTTTCTCGTCGAGAAACATGCCGAGGAGAATCTCGACGAGAAAATAGAGAGCAGGTTCTCTATTTTCTCGTCGAGGTTTCTTGTCGGTTTTCTCGACGAGAAACCCGCTAGCAGCGTACACGCGACCGATTTACTCGGCAAGACCTCTCTGCCAGCAAGTTTCTTGCTGGTTCTTGCCGAGAAAATCGGCCGTGTGTACGAGGCCTTAGCCTTTATTTTTGACCATTCTGGTGGAGGTTCCTGGTCTGGTGTGACACCTTTCAAGATCTTTTTGATGGAAAATCTCTATATACACACACAGTGTGTACATCATTACTGTGAGGACATTATATGTATAATTTTTCAAAATTTTAGTTTTTTTAGATTGTTTACATTTGGTTATACGAGGTGGCTAAAAAAGTTTGGTGAATAGTCCGATATTTCGACCGCAACATGGGCCATGCACATGGCTAGGTGAGAAGCACCACCTAGCATGGAGTATATGTGACCATCAGGGTAAACCCGCTGCGGGAAGTCGAACGTAGTCAGTGTGAGAGGTAGGGACACAGTGCAATGGAGCAACGAGTGGACACCAAGTTCTGCTACAAATTGGGGAAAACGTCAATGGAGATGCATGAAATGTCGGTGCGAGTTTACAGGATGGAAGCCGTAAGCAGAAAATGTGTTTATGACTGGTTCAAACCCTTTTTACAATGGGAAGGAAACGACTGAGGATGAGCCACGTTTCGGTTTGGCCATCGACAAGCAGAACCCCAGACATGATCGAGCGAGGGTGACAAATGCTGGCATGAGATCAACGACTGATTCTACGATTGATGGCGGAGGAATTGGGCATTAGCAAGGACACGATGCGCGCCATCGTCTGCAAAGATTTGGGTAAGCGGAAGATCAGTTTCCGGTTTGTGCCGCACAAGCTGACAGACGAACCGAAAGCAAAATGGATGGAAACCTCTGAAGATTTCATTACCATGTGTGACCAGGATCCATCCTTTCTGCCAACCATCACCACAGGGGACGAGGCATGGTGCTACCAGTTGGATCCGGAATCCAAGTGGAACCCGCCGTACTCCCCTGATCTGGCGCTGCGGACTATTTCCCCGCCTGAAGAGCGTCACGATAGGACACGTTTTTCGGATGTGGCGACAATCCAAGAATGTGTCACAGCGGTTCTGCGATCGTTTCCTGAAGTGGCCAGTTTACACAAGGTTTATGAACGTTGCCAAAAGTGTGTTGTGAAGGATGCCGATTATTTTGAAGGCCAATAAAGATAATTTGTTTGTATCTTCTGTTTTGTTTGTTTCCTGATTCCATTCACCAAACTTTTTAGACACACCTCGTATGTTTCATTGATTAGTGTAACCCGGTGCATTTACGTGGACCCTCCCCCTACCTGTACATGGCAGCGGCGGCCTGTTCATTCATAAGGGGCGGCGCCCTCCTAATCTCCATGCGCCGTCCCCTAATCTCCATGTAGGGCGTCAGACGCATTGATTTCTACGGGTTATTTTAAGCACATGATTAGAGCCTGAGGCTCTAATTGGCTTCAAAAGGATTGGCCTCGGGGCGCAGAGCATTGCGCCCCGAGCCCACCCACCTGTGACATTAGCAAATCAACATTTGCCATTGTCTTCCTGCTGCTCCTCCTGGCCAATCAGGACAGGAAGTGGGTCCTGAGACCGGATTGGCCGGGAGGAGAAGCGACCGGATTGGCTGGGAGAAGAAGCCGGGGAAGCCACCCGGGACCTGGATAGGGTAAGTGCGGATGGGCGAACGGGTTAGCAAGCGAGCGAGCGGGCATGGGGGGGGGTTTATTTGCTGCCCCACCCCAAAAAAATGGAGCACCAGCCGCCACTGGTACATGGACAGTGAAAGCAGAGGCAGCACAGCGATGAGCTGATTTCTCTGTCACTCTGCTGTCTCCTTCTATCAGCATGCTTGTAGTCATCAGCTGCCTCTTTCTCTCACACTCCAGCTCTGCTGTACAGAGATTGCAAAAAGCTAATACCGGCTCGAATCCAGGTACTTACACTGCTTGCAGTTTTTAAAAATATCATTTAATAATGCATTAATGATTACAGAACTGCAATAATTGTATCTTTTATATCTGCCTAGCATTAAGCTTTAAGCGCACAATGAAGCTTCAGCAAAGCTTTTACTCCTAAGTGCTATGAAAAGTTAAAGTAATGAAAGAATGCTGCATTAAGCTAAATATAATTTACTGAAGATAACATGCGGTTCTTTTATCACAAGAACAATTTTTTCCTACATGTAAGATGCGCTGAATGCATTTCACACAAATAGTTCCAATTAAGATTGTTAAGATAGCACAGATGTGGATAATAAAGACGCTACAGTCATTCTTTTTTTTTTTTTCTTGTTCATTTTGCGGCTTTTAGAGATCTAACAAAACTGAGCTCAGCTACAAGTTTCAGGTTCTGTAATGAGGAGGTGATATGCCGGCTACTCCTTATTGATGTGGCACTACCACAGTCTGCTATTTTATGTCCCTGAAGCCAATTACCCCCAAATGGATTAATCCCATTCTGGGCAGCTTTCTATTAAAGTGTTACTAAACCCACAACAGTAAAATCAGTCTGCATATGCAGTAAAGCATTCTTGTTATACCCACTGTGGAACAGTGTTTCCAACCGTACGTAGATTTACGTACGGCACGTGAATTTAACCCCTTTTTCGGGGGGGGGGGAACGTTAATGTCCGTTATGGGCACCGGCGCCCATAAAAAATATGGCCACGAGCCGGCCATACAACTGCGCATGCACCGTTCCGAAGCCGGCCGAGCGCAGGGAAACTTGTTCACGCTCGGCCGGGCGGCGCACGCACAGTAACGTGATGGCGCCGCTGGCGCCATTTTTGAATAAACCGTGGCGTGACCACAGCGGCTGGCGCGAGCCGCGACTCCTGCAGTGAGTGCATGCCATGCACTCATCATCATAGGTGGAGGAGCGAGCGGCGGAGCACTGACAGGGGTGGGGAGGACAGACAGACAGACTCGAGGTGAGTGAAACTGGGGGGGTCAGTGAGTGAGCCTGGACATACTGGGAGCGTGAAGCCGTGCCATGCAGGGGACACAGAGACTGATGTGCTCTGTCCACCATATTACTACTTATCGAAATAATCAGTGTGTTGTGTCCTCCTCTGGCTCCTGTGCACCTTTCACCTCTCCACAGGTCAGGGCAGCACAGTGCTGCCCTGACCTGTGGAGTGGTGAAAGGGGCACAGGAGGAGGACACAACACACTGATGATGTGGAGAAGTAATATGGTGGTGGACAGAGGAGGAGGCTACTGTGAGGGGGTGAGGAGGGCACCATCATGTCCGCAGAGTGTCTCCACCGGCACCTCCTGTAGTATGTCCGCACCGCAGTCTCTGTCCACCTCCTGTAGTATGTCCGCAGTCTCTGTCCCCCTCCTGTAGTATGTCCGCAGCCTCTGTCCACCTCCTGTAGTATGACCGCAGTCTCTCTCCACCTCCTATAGTATGTCCGCAGCCTCTGTCCACCTCCTGTAGTATGTCCGCAGCCTCTGTCCACCTCCTGTAGTATGTCCGCAGCCTCTGTCCACCTCCTGTAGTATGTCCGCAGCCTCTGTCCACCTCCTGTAGTATGTCCGCAGCCTCTGTCCACCTCCTGTAGTATGTCCGCAGCCTCTGTCCACCTCCTGTAGTATGTCCGCAGCCTCTGTCCACCTCCTGTAGTATGTCCGCAGCCTCTGTCCACCTCCTGTAGTATGTCCGCAGCCTCTGTCCACCTCCTGTAGTATGTCCGCAGCCTCTGTCCCCCCTCCTGTAGTATGTCCGCAGCCTCTGTCCACCTCCTGTAGTATGTCCGCAGCCTCTGTCCACCTCCTGTAGTATGTCCGCAGCCTCTGTCCACCTCCTGTAGTATGTCCGCAGCCTCTGTCCACCTCCTGTAGTATGTCCGCAGCCTCTGTCCACCTCCTGTAGTATGTCCGCAGTCTCTGTCTACCTCCTGTAGTATGTCCGCAGTCTCTGTCCCCCTCCTGTAGTATGTCCGCAGTCTCTGTCCACCTCCTGTAGTATGTCCGCAGCCTCTGTCCACCTCCTGTAGTATGTCTGCAGCCTCTGTCCACCTCCTGTAGTATGTCCGCAGCCTCTGTCCACCTCCTGTAGTATGTCCGCAGCCTCTGTCCACCTCCTGTAGTATGTCCGCAGTCTCTGTCTACCTCCTGTAGTATGTCCGCAGTCTCTGTCCCCCTCCTGTAGTATGTCCGCAGTCTCTGTCCACCTCCTGTAGTATGTCCGCAGCCTCTGTCCACCTCCTGTAGTATGTCTGCAGCCTCTGTCCACCTCCTGTAGTATGTCCGCAGCCTCTGTCCACCTCCTGTAGTATGTCCGCAGTCTCTGTCCACCTCCTGTAGTATGTCCGCAGTCTCTGTCCACCTCCTGTAGTATGTCTGCAGTCTCTGTCCACTTCCTGTATCGTGTCCGCAGCCTCTGACCATCTCTTGTCATGTCTACAGTCTCTGAGGGGATCCTAGAAAGGAGTCAAGAGTGGGAGTGCTGCCGGGATGGGGGTTACGGCCCGGGAAGAAACAGACGTGTGGACTGGGGAGAGGTGATCAGAGCCACCAAGCTGGAGCCATCTGACTGAGCCCCACACTGTGCACCTGAGAGGAGGTAAGTGACAGTGCCGCCAGGCCATTCTGAGGGGGGGGGGGGTCACTGATGTAAGGAGGTGAATGAATACAATAATGTAAGGGGGCACTGATATAAAGGTTTCCCCCTTATATTAGTACCCCCCTCCTTACCTTAGTGTATTCACTCTGCGGAAGGTGGTCTCTATTCACCAGAGCCCCCCTCCACATCAGAGTTCCCCCTTACATCATGATCTGCAGCGTTCCCCTTTACATAAGAGTTCCCTTGCACTGTAAGGGGCATCCTGCAGACTCTGATGTAAGGGGGAACTCTGTGCTGGCTGGGTTATAGTAACCTAACCTTCATGTAAATTGAGAAAAAAGTTTTTTTACTTTTGTTTAACTTAAACACATTTATATTAGCATTAGCTGTGTGTTTATAGTTGAAATATTGATATTTGCACTGTTTAGAACTAAAAACAGTAATTTTAGGTACTTTTTTGCAGCGTCAGTAAAAAATAGGGCTCTGCCAGTAATCTTCATTATTTTTGCCAGTAAGAAATTGGTGCGGTTCAGAAATTTTGGCATCCTTGCCAGTAAATTTCACTTCAGGGGGTTGGCAACACCATACCTCCCAACACGCTCGGATTGTGCGTGAACTTCCCGCACCGACACTAATTTCCCGCAAACCCGCGAGAGGATCGAATTTCCCGCAATCAAAGGAGGATCCGAAGACATCCTAATGTCGGGCAGCGGTATGTCACAAACTTAGCCAGCACCACCCCCCCCACCCCCCCAAGAGCAGATCATATGTAATTTTTTTTTAAAAACCTCTCTCCCGCGGCAGTCCCCCCCCTCAACAACTATGTCGAGCAGATCAGATGTCGGCACCCCCCCCCCCCCCCCCGCTCAACAATTATCATACTGATTACTGATGTCGGGAAAAAAAACAACCTCCGTCCCGCGGCAGCACCTACCCCCCCCCGCACAACAACTTTAATGGGAGGGGAAAAATGTGAAAGAATGTCCCGCAGTGGACATTTGAAAAGTTGGGAGGTATGCAACACTGCTGTGGAACCTAAGGGGTTAATCCTCTGCATTGTGTGAAAAGGCTGTTTGATTCCGTCTTTTCTGATCCTCCTCTTCTTCCACTGTCCCCAATCAATCTCCTGATAGAACAGAGCCTTGGGGGCAAGCTGCACATGCTCAGTTTGGTGTGTATTCCTAGAGAGTTTTTGTTTTGGGGAGGGTGCATGTGATAAGCACTAGGGATGAGCCGAACACCCCCGGGTTCGGTTCGCACCAGAACCCACAAATGAACCGAAAGTTCGCACGAACTTTAGAACCCTATTAAATACAATGGATGCAAACGTTCGAAATCTAAAGTGCTAATTATAACGACTATTATGCATGTTAATGTCCTAAAATGAGTTTGGGAACCCGGGTTCTGCACCAGGGGACATGTATCAATGCAAAAAGACGTTTTAAAAACTGCATTTTTTCTGGAGCAGTCATTTTAATGATGCATAAAGTGAAAAAAAAAAAAGTCAAATATTCCTTTAAATATCGTACCTGGGGGGTGTCTAAAGTATGCCTGTGAAGTGCCACGTGTTTCCCGTGTTTAGAACTGTCCCTGCACAAAATTACATTTCTAAAGGAAAAAAAAGCCATTTAAAACTGCTTGCGGCTTTAATGTAATGTCTGGTCCCGGTAATATGGATGAAAATCTTTAAGAAAAATGGCATAGCTACCCCATGACCCCCCCCCCCCCCCCTACCCCAGCCCATTACCAGCCCCTTTGGGTCTTGTATGGATATTAAGGGGAACCCCGCACACAAAATAAAAAAGGCCCTATATACTGTGAACAGCCGTATACAGGCGGTGCATACAAGACAGGGACTGTAGGTTTGTTCTTATGTAGAATCTGTTTGTAATTTTGAACAGGTACATTGTTTAAGTGTAGCTCCAGCCAAAAAATCTATTTTTAAGCTTTTTGGAGAACATAGGGAAGGGTTATCACCCCTGTAACATTTGTTTTGCTGTCTGTGCACCTGTTCAGAACATTTCACCTCACTTTCCGTCCCAATGACAAATGTTTTTGAAAAGTGGGGTTTTTATTGAAACAAGAATTGGTGATAAAGCATCAGTACAGAGGAGACACCTTTCTCCCATATTAATTCTTACAGGAGAGAATTTTCCTTCCAAGGGGTAGATTTCCTCTCACTTCCTGTTGTCTCCTTTCGTTTGCAAGTAGTAGTCGTTTGTAAGTTGGATGTTTGAAAGTAGGGGCCTGCCGTATATACTCTGCTGAAATTTGCCCCTTACATGTTGGTGTTGCCACAACACTGTGAGCCCTCACAGTTACTCTTGGTGGGCGCATGAATGGGCCCTGCTGTGAATTATTAGATCAAGAATTGTAATTGCATGCCCCTGTTGAACAGGGGCTGAAAAATTGGGCCTTTGGTGGTGGTGGTGGTGGTGGTGTTGCCACAACACTGTAAGGCCTCACAGTTACTCTTGGTGGGCGCAGGAATGGGCCCTGCTGTGAATTATTAGATCAAGAATTGTAATTACATGCCCCTGTTAAACAGGGGCAGAAAAATTGGGCCTTAGGCACTGGTGCCACAACACTGCAACCCCTCACAGATACTGTACTTGGAGCACAGCAATGAGCCCTGTTGCAAAGTATTGCATCAAAAATTGTAATTACAAGCCCCTGTTAAACAGGGGCTGAAAAATTGGGCCTTAGGCACTGGTGCCACGACACTGCAACCTCTCCCAGATACTCTAGTTGGAGTACAGGAATGAGCCCTGCTGCAAAGCATTGCATAAAAAAATTGTAATTACATGCCCCTGTTAAACAGGGGCTGAAAAATTGGGCCTTAGGCACTGGTGCTGGTGCCACGACACTGCAACCTCTCCCAGATACTCTAATTGGAGTGCAGGAATGAGCCCTGCTGCAAAGCATTGCATAAAAAACTGTAATTACATGCCCCTGTAAAACAGGGGCTGAAAAATTGGGCCTTAGTCACTGGTGGCGGCACCCAGAAACAAAAATGTTCTTCTAAGCTATCATCATCAATCGGATCATTGAGGAGGAGGAGGATAGTCAGTCAACATAACAGGACAGTCACTCAGCATCAGTCTTGAAGGGATTTGAAAATAAATTAGTCTGTTATATCAGCTTCAGGTGTTTGGTAGCTGGTGGTGATCCAAGACTGGTTCATCTTTATGAAGGTCAGTCGATCAACTGAGTCGTGGACAGTGTGATCCGTGACAAATCCTCCAGCAGCACTGAATGTGCGTTCTGAAAGAACGCTGGATGCAGGACAGGCCAGTAGCTCAATTGCATACTGTGCAAGCTCTGGCCAGTGATCCATCCTCAAGACCCAGTAAGCCAGAGGATTTTCGGTGGGAAAGCTGTCCAAGTCTGACCTTGCCCCTAGGTATTCCTGCACCATGTATATCAGACGCTGGCGATGGTTGCTGGAACCGATCATACCTTGGGGCTGCGGACTAAAGAATTGTCTGAACGCATCGGTCAGACGGCCACCTTCCCCACCGCTCCTTCTTTGACTGACCGAAGCCTCAGCAACTCGTTGTCCAGGACCAGGAGTTTGTAACCTCCCAGTCTCTGGGAACGCATTGCACAGACCTTTCTGCAAGGCCTCCCGGAGTTGTCTTATCCTCTGCTCCCTCTGCGATGGTAAGATAAGGTCCGCAACCTTACGCTTGTACTGTGGATCAAGGAGAGTGGCCAGCCAGTAATGGTCCCTTTTCTTGATCCGAAGAATATGAGGATCCTTCCGCAGACTTTGCAGGATCAGGGAGGCCATGCAGCGTAGGTTAGCTGAGGCATTCGGTCCGGAGTCCTCTGGGTCACTAAGGACGACATGATCCGCAGCCACCTCCTCCCAGCCGCGTACAAGTCCACGGGTTTCTTGGGACTGTAAATCATCCCTAAAAGACTGCTGCTGATGATGTTGAGTGCCAGGCTCCACCTCCATGCTAACACAATCCTCCTCCTCCTCCTCCTGTGCGATGGGTGGGACAGAAGGAACACTGTCTGGGTAAAGAGGGCCTTGAGAGGCAAGGAAGTCCTCCTCTTCTTGCCTCTGTTCTGCCTCCAGTGCCCTGTCCATTATTCCATGCAGCGTATGTTCCAACAGGTGGACAAGAGGTACAGTGTCACTGATGCATGCACTGTCACTGCTCACCATCCTCATGGCCTCCTCAAATGGTGCCAGTACAGTGCATGCATCCCTGATCATGCCCCACTGGCGTGGTGAAAAAAACTCAAGCTCCCCTGACCCTGTCCTGGTGCCTTGGTCGCACAGGTACTCATTGATGGCCCTCTGCTGCATGTGCAGCCGCTGCAGCATGGCCAACGTTGAGTTCCACCTGGTGGGCATGTCACATATAAGGCGGTTCTTGGGCAGGTTCAACTCCTTTTGCAGCTCAGCCAGGCGAGCACTGGCATTATAAGATCTGCGGAAATGCACACAGACTTTCCTGGCCTGCCTCAGGACATCCTGTAAGCCCGGGTACCTGCCCAAGAACCGCTGCACCACCAGGTTAAGGACGTGAGCCACACAGGGCACATGGGTCAGTTGTCCCTGTCGGAGGGCGGAGAGGAGGTTGATGCCATTGTCGCAAACCACCATTCCTGGCTTAAGCTGGTGTGGCGTCAACCACCTCTCGGCCTGCCCCTGCAGAGCAGACAGAACCTCTGCCCCAGTGTGGCTCCTGTCCCCCAAACACACCAGCGCAAGCACGGCATGGCATCTTTTTGCCTGCGTACTTGCGTAGCCTCTTGAACGCCTACGGAGCACCGCTGGTTCTGAGGACAAAGCACAGGAAGAGGCCATGGAGGAAGAAGAGGAGGGGGTGGAGGAGAGTGGTGTGTCACAACCAGTAGTAGCATTTTGGAGGCGTGGCGGCGGAACAACCTCCAACACTACTGCACCTTGTCCTGCATCCTTCCCAGCTGCCAAAAAAGTGACCCAATGGGCCGTGAAAGAAAGGTAACGTCCCTGTCCATGCCTGCTGGACCATGAGTCAGCGGTAATATGCACCTTACCGCTGACCGCCCTGTCCAGCGAAGCCAAGACATTGCCTTCCACATTCCGGTAGAAAGCCGGAATTGCCTTCCGTGAGAAAAAGTGGCGTTTGGGAACCTGCCACTGAGGAACCGCACATTGCACAAACTCACGGAAGGGGGCCGAGTCTACCAACTGAAAAGGCAGCAGTTGAAGCGCTAGCAATTTAGCCAAGCTAGCATTCAACCGCTGGGCATGTGGATGGCTGGGAGTGAACTTCTTTCGACGGTCCAGCAGCTGGGGCAGGGAAATTTGCCTGCTAGAATCGCAAGTCGGTGTACTGCTAGCAGATTGCCCGCAAGTACTTGGCTGTGAAACACCTAATTCTACACCTTCATTCCTCCCAGTGCTGGTTTCAAAGAGGACTGAAGGTATAGTGGGGTTGGAGATCCCAGCTGATGCGGTGCAAGGAGAGGTCCGCTTTGTTCTTTGGTGTGGGTCTTTAAGGTAGGCTTGCCAACGAGCTGCATGGCAGGTCAACATATTTCTGGTCAAGCATGTGGTGCCCAAGCGGCTGATGTTTTGGCCACGCGATATACGCTTGAGACATATGTTGCAAACAGCAGCTGTGCGATCTGATGCACTCGCCTCAAAAAAGGCCCACACCAAAGAACTTTTTGAATAACGGGCAGAGGCAGCGCCCTGCACAGGCGGAGCTCTGCGGTGTGATTCAGTCGGTGTGCTGCCCTTACGCTGGCCCCCCAAGGGAATCCTGCCTCGTTGGAGATGTGCCTCCTCCTCATCCTCCTCCTCCTCCTCACTCCTATTAGGCACCCATGTGGAGTCAGTGACCTCATCATCCCCTCCCTCCTCATCACTGGAGCCAATCTGGCAGTATGCTGCAGCTGCTGGAACATGACTGCCAGATTGGTGTCCTTCTTGAGCATCCCCTCTCTCTGCTCTCACGCTACTGCCTTCCTCTAGCTGGGTATCATCATCAGACCCTTCGAAACGCTGGGCATCCTCCTGGAGCATGTACCCAACACTGTGCTCAAACAGTTCGGGGGACTCCTCAGGAGGACATGGTGGGTCTAGGGAAGGAGTGACTGATGATGACATTGATACCAGGGAAGAGGACACTTTGGCAGCTGCTTTGCCAGTACCCTGAGCCTGGGTGAGAGAGGATGAGGAGGATGAGGAGGGCTTGGTCATCCACTCTACCAAGTCTTCGGTATGATGCGGCTCAACACGTCCAGCTGCCGAAAATAAGGACAAGCTTGTCCCATGGCCACGTGCTGATGACGATGCACCGCGTCCACGACCAGCACTGTTGTCTCTAGACACAGAGCTTGCTTGCCCTCTTTTATTGGCTCCTGACTGTCTGCCTCTCCTTGTTTGCCTTCCAGACATTCTAATGGACTGCAGGGAGATGGGAAAACCAGCAATAAGGGGTAGCTTCAGGTGTATATTTGCAGGAAGCACACTACGCCCGCTGTAAGTGCTGCAGATGACTGCCTGTGTTACACAACAGGAAAAAACAGCAATAAGGGCTAGCTTCAGGTGTTTATTTTGCAGGAAGCACACTCCGTCCGCTGTAAGTGCTGCAAATGCCTGTTAGTGCAACACAAAAGAAAAAAAGCTCCAGCAATAAGGGCTAGCTTCAGGTGTATAATGTGCAGGAGGCACAATCCGCCCGCTGTAAGTGCTGCAAATGCCTGTTAGTGTAACACACCAGGAAAACACAGCAATACGGGCTAGCTTCAGGTGTATACTGTGCAGGAGGCTTAGCAACAATGACACCGACACTGTCCCCTGCCTATCCTTCTCTCTCCCTGCACACAAGGTTTATCAAAGAATATGACACTGACACTCTCCCTGCCTATCCTTCTCTCTCCCTGCACACAAGGTTTAGCAAAGAATATGACACTGACACTGTCCCCTGCCTATCCTTCTCTCTCCCTGCACACAAGGTTTAGCAAAGAATATGACACTGACACTCTCCCTGCCTATCCTTCTCTCTCCCTACACACAAGAATAGCACAAAGAATAGCACAATGACACTGTCCCTGCCTATCCTTCTCTTTCCCTGCGCCGGAACACACTACACAAGGCCGCCGCGCTAGCGGCCTTTTATAGTGTGGGGCGTGTGCTAAACCCCCTGAGCTATAATTGGCCACAGGCAACCTGCCTGTGGCCAATTATGGCTCTCCTAGCTGCCGGCGCTGTGATTGGCCAAGCATGCGGGGTCACAGTGCATGCTTGGCCAATCACAGCCCCGGGATTGCACTGCGATGGCGCAGTGTATTGTGGGCCGTTCGCGTCACTCGAATTTGGCGCGAACGGCCCAAATAGTTCGATCTTCGTCGAACGATCGAACAGCCGATGTTCGAGTCGAACGTATGTTCGACTCAAACACCGAGCTCATCCCTAATCAGCACAAGGCCAATCAGCACTGTCCAGACAGAGGGTCAGGGGTCCTGCAGCCTCATAGGACAATCAGGGGAGAATGAAAACTCCTCCTACAAGCTTTAACCAGATACTGATAGAAGTCACAAGACAGCTATACACTGCTGATGAGAAAAGGTATTTAGCGGTTTATATTTACTAAGACCAGGGCTTTTTTTCCTCAGATAATAGGTACAGGAACTCCCTATCGCAAAAAATGGCCTGGTCATGAAGAGGGGGCAAAACTTCCAGGGGCTGAAGAGGTTAAGATTGAACAAGACTAAAATGTCAATACTAAAAGGGCAGCATTTATTTATTTATTTTTATAAATAATGGCATACAACCTGTATTCTGCGATATTACACATTCATTCGTTTTTGTTCTCACTTATATTCAAATCCTTTGGCGTCCAGGTGGGGGGAGGGGCTCCCATGGAGGAGCAATGGAGGGAGATGAGCAGGATCCTGGATTGCACTGTCTGCCGGCAGAATCACATGACAGTGACACACAGCCATTGCTTCAGCCTGTGTTCACGCCGCGCTGGAGTGGGGAGAAAATGGAGGGAGGAGGTGGGTGGAGCCAACACTCTCACTAGGTGCGGAGAAGGAAGAAGGCTCCGCTCTGAATGCTGGGGCTCTCCTCCTCCTCAGCAGTGGCTCCGACGTGACTGACGTAACTGGTTGCTAAACGGCAGGCGGCACAGGCGCTAGCAACCAGTGCAGAGAAGAACAGTAGAGGCAAAGCCAGCGGTGCGGCTCCACCCACCTCCTCCCTCTATCTTCCCGCTGTGATTGGCTCCAGCGCAGCGTGAAGACAACAACAGGGTCTCTCGGCACCACTGCTGCCGATGATAATGATGTGAGAGAGAGAGACTGTTAGTAATATTTTCAGGGGGGGGGGGGGGGAATGCCCCGTTACCCCCCCTGGATATGCCCCTATTGTATACATACTTTTTTTAAACCTGATCTGAACCGATCTCCAGTAGCGGAAGCTCTATTTGTGTGAACAAAATGCTAAAAATTTAATTTGGGTACAGCGTTGCATGACCGCGCAATTGCCATTGAAAGTGCGAGAGCGCTGAAAGCTGGCCTGGGAAGGAAAGGGGCGAAAGTGCCCAGTATTTAAGTGGTTAACCTAACCAACTCCCTTAAAGAAAAAATGAGCATACATTTTTTGAAGCCGCTCCGACCGGATCCCACGCTGTGGAGGCGGGTGCAGAGGCCACTGCCGACAACGGCTGTGAAATTAATGGGAAGTGATGTCACCCATAGAGTTACTATGGGGCTTCCGTTGTCGGCTGTGTCCTCTGCACCCGCCTCCACAGCGAAGCCGCCGCTGACAGCTCAGCGTGGGATCCGGTCGGAGCGGCTTCAAAAAATGTATCCTCATTTTTTCTTTAAAGGGCTAGATAGGTTAACCACTTAAATACTGGGCACTTTCGCCCCTTTCCTTCCCAGGCCAATTTTCAGCTTTCAGCGCTCTCGCACTTTCAATGGCAATTGTGCGGTCATGCAACGCTGTACCCAAATTACATTTTTTGCATTTTGTTCACACAAATAGAGCTTTCTTTTGGTGGTATTTATTAACGACTCCGTTTTTTTATCTTTTGCGATATAAGGGGGAGAAAAAAACGGAAATTTTGAAAAAAAAATAAAAAATCTTCTTTCTATTTTAAAAGAAATCCAATAAAATCGAATTTTTGTCATAAATTTAAGCCAAAATGTATTCTGCTACATGTCTTTGGCAAAAAACATCCCATTAAGTGTATAGTAATTGGTTTGTGTGATCACGGACAGATGTACGCAGATGATCATGTACATATGTGTGCAGATGATCATTGGTACATGTGATTTTACGGTTACATATGTGGGGGACAGGTGTTTTTACTGTGTGGGGACATGTGTGGGCAGGGGGGTACAGGCAGTACACCTGTAAGGGGCCCGGAGGTCCCCAGGGGCCCGGATAGCAACCCCCCCTTTTTTTTATTTATTTTTTATTTTTTTATAAATAAAAAATTTGTAAGGGGCCCAGAGGTCCCCAGGGCCCCGGATGGAAACCCCCCTTCTTTTTTATAATTTTTTTTTTATTATTATTATTATTATTTTATTCCTTTTTTTTTTGCAAGGGGCCCAGAGGTCCCCAGGGCCCCGGATGGCAACCCCCCTTTTTTTTGTTTTGTTTTTTTTCTTGTTCGTCAGCACCCAAAGCCCCCCCGACCTCAACAATTTGCGACGGCGGCACCCCCCCACTTCTCAATTCGTAGCACCCCCCGGCTTCTCAATTCGCGGCAGCCCCACCCCGCTTCTCAATTTGTGACTGCAGCACCCCCCCCGGTTCTCCTCTTCTCCAGGGGGCCCATGCCTGAAGCTGTGGTAAGGGGCCCCCAAATTCCTGATGGCGGCCCTGTGTGTGTGAGGACAGTGTTTTAAGGACACTATTTTGGGGACTTTGTGTGTTTACATTGTGTGGGGACACTGGGCCGGTGATGAGTGTGTAAAAAGCTGTAAAATACAGCTCATACTCACCGACCACCGGCCGGCTGCAGCGATCAGCTCTCCTCTCCTCACTGACAACTTCTGTGTGAGGAGAGGAGAGCCGATTGCCTAGCAGCCAGCTCTCTATTTACATCACATGATGGCTGTGATTGGACACAGCCATCATGTGATCAGGAGGTCCAATTACAGAGCCCTCCTGCCGATCGGAGATGCACCGTGTCCGGGTGACACGAGCGCATCGGGATCGCGCCGCTTCTGAGGGATGTTCCTGAACGTCCACTCAGGAGGAAGCGCCCACCCGGCTGTATATGTGCAGTGGCCTGGTGGGAGGTGGTCAATGTTAGATCGGTGGTGTCTATAGATGCAGGGATTTTGTTTTTTTGCATGGACTTCCACTTTAAGCATGCCCGTGTGAACCAGGCCTAATATGCTTCCTAAATTTAAACAAAACCCCAAAAACAACAAGAAAAAAAAACCTCCACGTCTGCACCTAGAAATAGCTGCTACATATCACTGTCCCGTCTTGTGTATAACCCAAAACTCTTGTGTACAAAATGACTACTGGAACAATGTATTTGTATGCCGAACGTTTGACAGATTAGATCTGGCATCTGAGCCGGCCCTGCAGCTGCGTAAATACTTTAAAGCGCAGGGAAGGTTTTATAAACAAAACATAGATCATCAAAGCCGGGATGTTTCCTGTAACATTCCCCCATGGAAAAAAACTCTATAAAAACGCATTATCATAATTTATAGAACATGATCAGAGGCAAGCTTGTTCCTGCAGGAAGATAAGAGAAAGAAAAGGACAGAAAACGTTCCCTCCAAAGAATACAAATCCTAAAACTGGAAGCTGGAACTGCGAGCAAACACTGGAAATATACAAAATGGAAACATTGTACCTTTTTTTTTTTTTTTCAAAGATTTTGTTATTCTGTATTGCCAGTTTTGTGATTCTCACATTTAGCCAGTTGTGGTACATTCTGCCTCCACTATGCAGCTTTTTGTTTCATCGGCAATGAATGAGCATCATTAGCTTAGGTTCACATTGATGCGATTTGGCATGTCAAATCGCATGCCAAATCGGCGGCTATTGTCGGCAATGGCACCGTCCGAATAAAGTTATAGCATCTACATGTAGCTAGACATGTGCAAAAGGAAAAAATTTGTTTCGTTTCGTTTTAATTCGTTAATTAATTAATTTCGTTTAGTTAGATTCGTTAAATTTGTTAAATTCGTTTTCGGATTTCGTTTTGTTTTCGACCGAATTCGAAAATCAGTCGCATTCGAAAATATTTCAACCGAATTCGAAAATATTTCTACCGGATTTGAAATTATTTCAACATGATTCGAAATTATTTCAACCGCATTTGAAACTATTTCAACCGGATTCGAAAATATTTTGCGACCCGACTTTGGGTCCACGTATCTCAGGGTCACTTAGTAATAGAAACCCCAAATTTGGAGATGTTGTAGTGCTAGTTCTACTGTGTTTGCATACCAAATTTGGGGTTTCTAGCTACAAGTGGCCCCGAGATATGTGGACCCAAAGTCGGGTCGCAAAATGTCAAGCACTTTACTGGAGCAGAGAATGACATTTTGCGACCCGACTTTGGGTCCACATATCTCGGTGCCACTTGTAGCTAGAAACCCCAAATTTGGTATGCAAACACAGTAGAACTAGCACTACAACATCTCCAAATTTTGGGTTTCTATCACCAAGTAACCCCAAAATACATGGACCCAAATTCGGGTCGCAAAATATTTTCGAATCCGGTTGAAATAGTATCAACATGATTCGAAATTATTTCAACTGCATTTGAAACTATTTCAACCGGATTCGAAAATATTTTGTGACCCGAATTTGGGTCCATGTATCTCGGGGTTACTTGGTGATAGAAACCCCAAATTTGGGGTTATTGTTTTTCTAGTCTATTTTCTATTTTATTATAATCTTTTCTATCCAAAGTTAAAATTAATTAAATAATTAAAAAATTTGAATTCATACTATTCGAAATTCAAATTTATTCTATTCGAAATTCGAATTTCAGAAGATGGTTGTATATTCTTTCTATTTTATTCTTCTAAATTATATTTTTTTTCTATTCTGTTCTAATCTTTTCTATTTGAATTATAAATTTTGGAAGAAGGTTATTTACTTACTTATATACATCTGTCACATAAAAAAAAAGATGTGAAATGGCTGTCATGGATGTCGATCGCAAGGCAAGTACATATGCTGTATGTCATTGTCCACTTACCACAACACCTGCCATGAGTGCCACGACACCGGCCACGAGTGCCACGACACCGGCCACGAGTGCCACGTGACCTGCCACGAGTGCCACGTGAACGGCCACGAGTAGGCGGGTGAAACAAGGTGAAACAAGTGTGCTCAGCCTCTGCAAACCAGAGGGTAAGGGCATGGTGGCAACTTGCGCCTTTTTCTCCCATGAGTGAGCCAAGGAGACGGGAGGAAAAGGGTGAGTGTGTTACATAAGGGAAGGGGATGCACTGGACATCTAATCTTACAGATACAACCGGCCCTTTTGAGGGCAATCATAATGCTGATGCGGCCCACGATGAAATTTAGTTTGACACCCCTAGTCTATGGGAATGTTTGACCATTCTTCCAGAAGCACAGAAGGTGTTCTATCGGGTTGAGGTCAGGACTCTGTGCAGGCCAGTCAAGTTCCTTCACCCCAAATTCGCTCATCCATGTCTTTATGGACCTTGCTTCGTGCACTGGTGGGGGGGGGGTTATGGTGTGGGGTTGTTTTTCAGGGGTTGGGCTTGCAGTTTAGAGACCACTGATCTAGACCCTTTAAAAATGTCAGCGTTGCAGAATAATAGGAATAAAAACAGTGTAGGGGCATTGTAAGGTGTTGATGTGCAGGAGACTTTCCTTTCTATTCTTTGCATTTAAAGTTTTCTCATACCTCCCAACATGCACGGATTCTGCGGGTTTTTCCCGCATTTACACTTCTGTCCCGCAGTCCCGCGATAGTCATCATTTTCCCGCACAGCAGGATTGGAGAAAAAGGAGCCAGTCGATGAAGCACGGGAGGGAGGTAAGACGCACCTCCCCCGCGATCGGCGGCCCCCCCCGCTCAACAACTTTGGTGTCAGGGACTGAATGTCCCACGGTGGAACTTTTAAAAGTTGGGAGGTATGGTTTTCTAATGGCTTAAAGTGGATGTAAACCCAATTTTTTATTTTTTTTTGCTGCCACAATGTAGTGTATAAGATTTCCTATCATTTGTGCCCAGTCTTGCCACAAAGAGTTAATCCAGCTCCAGGACAGGTGGCAACCCTAAGTGGGCTGTATAAGCTATTTACTGGCTGAAAAAAAAATGTTTCACTATCCAAAGACAAAACACACGATCGGAGTATCCGATGGTCTAAAATCCGATGGAATTTTTTATCGGACTTCCGTTCAAGCTGTCTTGCATACCACACTGTCAGAGTAAATTCCGACCGTCCAAAACGCGGTGACGTACAACACTACGACGAGCCAAGAAAAGGGAAGTTCAATGCTTCCGAGCATGCGTCGACTTGATTCTGAGCATGTGTGGGTTTTTTCTCCGTCGGAGTTCCACACAGACGATCGGAATTTCCTATCGGAGTTTTGTCCATCGAGAAAAATTTTAAAACCGATGGAAAAAAAGCCCGATGGGGCCCACACACTATCGGAATTTCCGATGAAACAAGTCCATCGGAAATTCCGATCGTGTGTACGCGGTATAAGAGCAGAATATTTAATAGATGGAAAGATGAAAAAATTACTGAAAGTCCGCTTTAAGCACAGAAGTGTGGATTGGCCCTAATGCCGCGTACACACGATCATTATTCACGGCGGTTAAAAAACCGCCGTGAATAATGACAGTAAAAACGAGGGAACCGCTTCGGTTCCAAGGGTTCCCTACACACGGTCGTTTTTCCCGTAATTTTTTCTCTTGACGAGAAAAACGACCGTCTGTGGGCTCCGCGGCAGTGTCTCTCTATGGGAAAACTGCAGCGGAAAAAAATGATGGAAAAAACGATGAGAAAATTTAGAACATGTTCTAATTTTTCTCGTCGTTTTTTATGCCGTTTTTCTCGACGAGAAAAACGACATAAAGCCCACAGACGATCGTTTTTCTCGGTGAAAAAAAAAAATGCAGTTTTTCTCGTCGAGAAAAGCGGTCGTGTGTACGCGGCATTAGAGAAACAATGTTTTCCTGTTTGCATTTCATACTCTGTTACAAGGACAATGTTTTATTTAGAGTGAATAAAATATTTAAAAAGTATTTCTGAATGTGTCTGGGGATAAATATTAAAGGTGAGATGCGCGGATGGCTTTTATGACTTTTTTCGAGATTTAGCACACTTCCCTGGTAACTTTCCATTTCTCCGCTGTAATAATCTGCATAATAAATGTTTGCTTCGCACAGCGCTCACCCAGAAGAATAGAGATCGACACCTCACTAAATCTTCCAACTCCATGTCATTAAGAAGACTGCTGACACCACATCTATGTGACTGAACCAAATAATCAGTCAGCGGAACATACAGCTAATGCTCAAAGACTCCGTCTCTATTACAACCGCAAAATAGAAATGCAATTCTGTCATTTATATTTTTTACAAAACTGAGTTTGTCTCTTGATCGCTAGAACGGTTCGGAGATCAACTACAAGCAAAACCACCTGCACAGGGTGACCATGTGTCCCGGATCGCCCGGGACAGTCCCGCATTTTGCAGGTCTGTCCCGGGCACATACATTCCAGGACAATACAGTGTCCCAGAATGAAACTGACACAGCCACCCCCCCGGGCCAATCTGATGCCCCCAAAAAAGGACGTCACATCAACGCTTTACTCACTGACAGCACTTGTCCTGGCCCAGAATGCCTGGAGGAGCACAATCCCCGCCCCCTGCTTGTGATTGGAGAAATCATAAATCCCGCCTCTTGTGTCCAATCACTGTGCTGTGATTCGTTACAGCACAAGCTGATTTTTGGGAAGGGAGGGTGTCCCTGAATGGTAGTGTAGCGACCTCACCCCATCTCTTTCTTCTAGGGGTATCACACACGACAGAGTGAGATGCGCTACGGCCCATGTCCTCCTCATAACTGTGGGTAAGGTGAAGGCCAGTACCAGATATTTCCTCGGGCCTGTGTGTTTCTGTCTAGGATCAAGTCCTGCTGTGCCAACACTTCCCTCTGCTCCCATTAACCAGAGTTCCACACACCGATCACAGTCTAACTCTTGTTTTATTGCATATCTCACAATAAACAGTGCTTCAGTAGCCAACTGGTTGGGACTCCATAACAGTTTGATACTAGGATGAGCAGGTCGAGGCACTGTCCTGATTGTCAGCTAAACCACTGTGAACTCACTAGCGGTTACTATAGCCTTGGCTAGAAAGGACTTAGAACTTAAGAGTCTCTACCAGCGACTCAAGAGAATGTAGATAGGAGTACCTTCGCTGCGTTGTGGCCGGGGAAGATGTCCCTCCAAGGGAGTTACCAGAGGCCCATCCGTCACCGGGTTGATGCTGCTCCAGACTCTCCGAATGGGTAACCTCCCCGGACTCCTCACCTCAGACATGGGCCCCATCCACTTCAGGGACCCTCGGACTTCTCCACCCACGCGGGACCCAGTCGAAGTCACTGGGCCCCAGGCCTCCTGGTTTAGTACCTCACCCCAGGCTGAAGGTGCCTGGGATGGACTCCAACTCCATTCCGGTCAGGCCTAGGGCACCTGAGCCAGAATCCAGAACCGCCCACACCCAGGCCTAAGGTGCCTGAGTGCGTGATGAGGGACCTCCAAAAGAGCAAGACCTCGTGACCAGGGCGTCCCCCCCCCCTTTTATCCCCTCCAATGACGACACGGCAGGTTCCCCGCCCTCGCCGTACCATCTCCGAGAAGGGACAAAAAGGACAGCACTGTGGCGGCAAATCTACCTCGAGCCTGCGGGCACCTGCCACCCACAGGCCAAGGAGATTATTACACCGCCCAATCCTCCACGAATACAAATGGTCCAATTACTCCCATACTTTACCCCCCAGGTGTATCCCACCTAAATTTAGAGACCCCGCTACAGTAGTTTGGAAATGTGGTCACCCTACACCTGCAGTGCCTGAAACATGCTAGCATGGGAGTGTGACATCACTGCCCAGCCTCTCCAATCAGAGTACCCTTTGCATTCTTTCAGAAAGCTCTCTGAATGGCGCCCGCCCGTGCCAAGTGGTCGACCTCCTGTGTTCACAGTGCAGGACAGAAGCTGACCTGGAAACAAGTGGAGATCACTGGAGTAGCCGTGTCTACGTCAGTGATTTCCAGCTTCTTGCTGCAACGACCAGGTATGTCAACATAAGCAATTAACAAAACCGCTCATGGGTGCAAACTTAAAGGGTTTCTAAACCCTTGTTTTAAAAAAATAAAAAAATAACAAACATATAATACTTACCTCCACTGTGCAGTTCATTTTTCACAGAGTGGCCCCGATCCTCGTCTTCTGGGGTCCCCCGACAGTGCTCGCGGCTCCTCCTCGCATCGGTTAACCCCCTGGGAGAAGCGCTCTCCCAGGGGTTTATCATGCGGGCGAACTCCCGAGTCCAGCATTTGCGTCCATAGTAGGGTGACCACGTGTCCCGAATTGCCCGGGACAGTCCCGCATTTTGCAGGTCTGTCCCGGGCACCTTCATTCCAGGACAATACAGTGTCCCGGAATTAAACTGACACAGCTACCCACCGGGCCAATCTGATGCCCCCAAAAAAGGCCGCCACATCACCGCTTTACTCACTGACAGTACTTGTCCTGGCCGGGAATGTCTGGAGGAGCACAATCCCCGCCCCCTGCTTGTGATTGGAGAAATCATAAATCCCTCCTCTTGTGTCCAATCACTGTGCTGTGCTTCGCTACAGCACAAGCTGATTTTTGGGAAGGGAGGGTGTCCCTGAATGGTAGTTTAAAAATGTGGTCACCCTAGTCCATAAACACAGAATGTGCAATGGATTTGCACAGAGCAGCCCAGATCCTCCTCTTCTCGGGTCCCTCTTCGGCTCTTCTGGCCCCTCCCTCCTGTTGAGTGCCCCCACAGCAGCCAGCTGTCTATGGGGGCACCCCAGCCGAGTCACAGCTCCCTGTGTCCATTCAGACACGGAGCCCCGACCCCGGAGCCAATGGAGCCGCTGCTATGTCTCAGCCAATCAGGAGGGAGAGTCTCGGACAGCTGAGACACTCGTGGACATCGCTAGACAGAGATGGGGCTCAGGTAAGTATTAGGGGGGCTGCTACAAACAGAAGGATTTTTATCTTAATGTATAGAATGCACCTTCTGACTTTACAACCCTTTTAAAGATAAAAAACCTTCTGTGTAGGTAACTCTCCCTCCCCCAGCCCCCCTAATACTTATCTGAGCCCCATCTTTATCCAGCGATGTGCACGAGTGCCTCAGCCATCTGGGACTCTTCCTCCTCCTGTTTGGCTGAGACACAGCAGCAGCACCATTGGCTCCTGTCAATCAAAGTCAGTTAGCCAATCAGGAGAGAGAG
The DNA here is from genome assembly GCA_029206835.1 of Rana muscosa. Classification (NCBI taxonomy): domain Eukaryota; kingdom Metazoa; phylum Chordata; class Amphibia; order Anura; family Ranidae; genus Rana; species Rana muscosa. Next base: position 29,651,984 of record CM055120.1, read on the forward strand.
GGGGTGGGGCCAAACCGCAGCTCCATGTCTGAATGGACACACAGAGCTGCAGCTCAGCTCGGGTGGCCCCATAGCAAGCTGCTTGTTGTGGGGGCACTTGACAAGAGGGAGTGGCCAGAAGCACAGAAGAGGGACCCGAGAAGAGGAGGATCGGGGCTGCTCTGTGCAAATCCACTACACAGAGCAGGTAAAGTATAACATGTTTGTTATTTTTATAGAAAAAAACTTTTACAATCACTTTAAATAGGGAAAGAACATAAAGTGGTGAAGCAGCAAACACCTAAGAGCCGGTTCACACAGGGGCAACACGACTTTGAGCATGACTTTGCGAGGCAACTTGGACACGACTTGAGAGTGAACCACAGCGTGACTTAAAGTCGCCTCCAGGACAGGCTGTCCCCTGTGTTTGGTATAAATCATGAGGGGGAACTTCACGCCAAATTTTAAATAAAAAACCGGCATGGGTTCCCCTCCGAAAGCATACCAGGCCCTTGGAGGGGAAGTCGGAAGAAGACCCCCGAAGTCGGTAGAAGACCCCCGGAGCTGCCTAATAAGTTACTTTAAAAAGCTGTCTAGTGTGTTTTTTTTATTGCCACTTTTCCCCCAGGTGAATAGGTAGGGGTACGATGTACCCCATACTCATTCACATAGGGTGGGGGGCTGGGATCTGTGGACCCCCCTTTTTAAAAGGGGCTCACAGATTCCGATAAGCCCCCCGCCCGCAGACCCCGACAACCACCGGCCAGGGTTGTCGGGAAGAGACCCTTGTCTCCATCAACATGGGGACAAGGTGCTTTGGGGTGGGGGGGGCCGCAGGGTGCAACCTGCCCCAAAGCACCCACCCCCCATGTTGAGGGCATGCGGCCTGGTACGGTTCAGGAGGGGGGGGTGCGCTCGCTCGCCCCCAGCCCCTTCCTGACCGGCCGGGCTGCGTGCTTGGATAAGGGTCTGGTATCGATTTTGGGGGGACCCCCACGCCCTTTTTTCCCCTTGAAATCCATACCAGACCTAAGGGCCTGGTATACTCTTGGAGGGAAACCCATGATGGTCTTATTTAAAATTTGGCGTGGAGTTCCCCCTCATGATTCATACCAAATACCAGCTCTGTGGGAGAAGGGGTTTGCCTTAGAGCCGGTGTTCTGCCGAGCTGGTTCCGCCTATCGATATGGTTCCTAGCTCGACTGCGCCGGCGCAATCCGAGGCGACGGAATTCTTCGAGCGTAAACAGCTGTTCGGCAGCTGTAGACGCGCTCACTCCCGATGCTAGGGGAACCAGCTCCACAAGAAAGCGGCGGGGGCGGAGACTAGCAAGTTGATGGGACACGACACGCCGCTCTGTATTTTTAAAATATTCATGAGCGGCCACAAGGGGGCGGGGGCGGAGACTGGGACGCGCCGCTCTATAGGGCAGCATATAACAATTATATGTACAACACTCGCCCTATAGAGCGGCGTGTCACAGTCTCAGCCCCCGCCCCTTGCGGCAGCTCATGAATATTTTTAAAAATACAGAGCAGCGTGTCGTGTCCCATCAACTTGCTAGTCTTCGCCCCGCCGCTTTCTGCGCGGCGTGTATCGTCGGGAGCGAGCGCGTCTACAGCTGACGAACAGCTGTAGATGTTCGTAGATTTCCGTGTGTTCCGAGTGCGCATGCGCAGACGCGCTCGGAACCATATCGATAGGGGAACTAGGTCGACAAGACACCGGTTCATACAGGGGCGACTTCCTGTAAAGTTGCCTCACTATGAACGGGTATCCGACTTGGAGGCGACTTATATTGAAATCAATGGGTACAAGTCGCCTAGAAGTCGGATTGAAGTCGTACAGGAACCTTTATCTGAAGTCGGAGCGACTGCAGTAGTGTACATTAAGATGGCTCCATTCACTTCCATTACTTTTCTAAACCGCGCGACTTGGGGTAACTTGGGGCGACTTGAAGTTGGATGCCAGGACGCCCCTGTGTGAACCGGCTCTAAGAAGATATCCTTTCTGCAATAATAGTAATAATGTGTTACACTCAACCAATAACAATGTAGCGGGGTGTTCCCCTTTAATGCAGAGAGACAAGAAGTTCCAGGTGAGAGGTGAGTCGGGAGGAAGTAAAGAGACATTACTGGAAGTGAAAGCAGAGGAGAGAGAGACTACATCTCCCAGGACATCTTGCAGCACCCAGGGTACATTGCTCCGGAACAGAGACTGCTGGGGCAGACTTTATAAAGGGGAGGTGGAGTTTGTTCAGTCTCTTTGGACACCCCTCTCCTAGCAAGAGGATCTCTGTGCTGAACTGCTGTGTGCACAAGGCCTGAAGCCTGGGCCTTGTGCTCCTTTCCAAAGAGCCCTCTGCCAGCCTAGCAGAACCTTAGAGACATCTTCTCATCCTTGCTGCAGTACACCAGAAGGATTGAAGACTTGGATGTCGGTGGATTCCTGTTCCTAGACGAATCGATGGAGGAAACGGACTTGGACTTGTCCGGGTGGTGAGAGCTGTTTAAAGACAGACACTTTATCTTTACTATTCGTTGGGATTACAAAATTGTTCTTCAAGTGCACCACCGAAAAGATTGCTATGGAATATTGTTTCACTGAACTTCCATTTAGATCAGTCAGGCCTGACTGCATAGGTAGACATTGCTGGGTGTTAGTCTACCCATGAGGGGAAGTAGCTGTAAAAGGGCAGCGCTAGAGTTGCATAGCAATACTTTATTATTCTGATTACTCTGTTTATCTTTATTACTGTTTATTGCAGGGATCTGCAACTTATAATACTGTTGTTTATTACTTGCCCATTAGCCTCAGTAAAATATCTAGGTCAAGTACATTGGTATCAGTTTCACTTACTTTAATAGAAGTTTTAAAGTATATCACTGTGTGTGTTTGCCATAGGACTGCGTCACCTAAAGTTGCGGTCACGCGGTCCTATCTCCCCTTACTAGCTGTGCCAGTGGGGGGTTGAGCATATTGCCGGGGGTTGGCGGAGCTGTCTTCAGGGCCCAACTAAATCTGCGGCCTTCTTAGTTGGAGGTATCGCTACACGTGGGGGTTCTCGTCTGGGATCCTGATACAGCAGGTGAACGCCTGAAGTGCCGGCATGGACCCCACCAAAGTAGTCCAATGGTGCGAAGCAGAAGGGACACGCTCAGAAGCGAGCGTGGCCATTGAACTTCCAGGGAGTGACTGGAGAGAGAAACAAATTAAAGAAGTGGTACAAATATTGTCCCCGGATAGAAAGGCTTACGTGGTCGCAATGAGACCAGACTCAATGACCAACTGCACCTATGCACTGATAGAGTGGGGACAGGATGTCCCTGAAAACTTCCACGGTGCCAGTATAAAATTGACCGAAAAGACTGAGTTCCACCTGACACATCCCAGTCAGAAGCAGTTAGAACCCTTGGACAGGAAAGCAGGGGCTGCTGTTAAATCGCAGGCAGAGCAACAGCTGAGTGATCTGAAACGACAGTACCGTGACATACAAGAGAGGTTTCAGGAGACTTCCAGTATGATAGCTGAACGCATTAAGGAGTTACGTGTCGCTCCTGAGGATCAGAAAGATGGTCAGATAAAGCCCAAACCTGGGAAGGTACCGAAGAAACGAGCTCAGGGTCGCCTGCAGGAAGTAACCATCCGGAAGGATTTCCGCATTGATGGCCAGATAGGAGAAAGAGGGCAGAAGGACAAACTGTCCTACACCAACCTCCTACACCAAATAGAGTTGGGGTTACAGAAAGGCTATCAGGAATCTGAAATTAGAGAGGCTGTAATCCATGCCATCAGCCCAGGTTCAAGTGTCAGGGGCATGTTAGAGAGGAAGGGTGGATTGACCCTGAACCAGCTAAAGAGGATACTGAAAAGCTATTATGAGGAGGAAGATGCCGCCGAGTTATTTCATCGACTGATAAATATGACCCAGGAGAGTGGAGAGACTCCTCAGAACTTCCTATTCCGGGCCATTGAGCTCAAGGACCGCCTGTTGTCCACATCCAAGGATGAAGGAAATGGGGAGCATTTTGGAGTCGAGCTAGTCCAAAAGAAATTCCGGAGATCTGTGACTACGGGATTGAGGAGTGACTACATCAAGCTACAGCTGAAGCAGCATTTGGAAGATCCCTCAACTCCGGATGAGGTCCTCATTGAGAAAATGAATGAAGCAGATAAGATGGAGATTGAGAAGGAACAAAAACAGAGGAAACTTCAATCTCCTAGCACCACAAGTGCCAAAGTACAACAGATAGATGTCCCTTCAGACACTCGGGAGCTTAGTGTACTGGCAGCAAGCACTGAACAGGGATCATGGTCTTCACCTATTCACCACTTCCCCACAAGTCAGACTGGACTGGAGGAGCTGTTCCAGACCCAGAAAGAAATACTAGAGATGATGACGATGTTGATGACTCGTCTGGTGAAACCCCAGACAGAAGAGGTCTCACCACTCATGGCACCAAAGACCCCTACCACTAACCGCTCTATGAAACCAATACAGAGAGCCTGCTTCAAATGTGGAGGAAAAGGACATCTCAGGCGAGTATGCCCAAGCCTGGTAGTTGAGGAAAAGTCCAAACAGCTGGCGGGAAACTTCAGCGGGCCCCGGTGAAGGAGCCGACCGGGTGCCCATCATTTTCAGTGAGTTCCAAACTGAATGAGAAGCTAAGGAAGAGAAAAGACAAAACTCCTCAGAGGAACTATAGTATCCCTCAGCAGGGGTACACCCCAAAGAGAGAGGGCCAGACCCCTCAGAAGAGGCACAGCATTCCCCAAAGGGAATGCACACCTAAGAAAAACTATAATATCCCTCAGCAGATCTGTACGCCCATTAAAAGGAGGGAAATCGATGCATACCAGGCCCAAGAAAGACTAAAGTCAAAAGGGAGATGGACGAGAGAGAGTCCGAAGGGAAAGGACCAGAAGAAGGCGACTCCTGCCAGGCCATATCCGGAGAAGCTGGTAGGCCCATCTCCTGTAGTGCCCATTCAAGTGGAGGGAGTCTACACCAGAGCCATCTTGGATACTGGGGCACAAGTGACCCTACTATACCGGGATTTCTATGATAAGCACTTGAGTCATCTGCCCATCCAGAACATAGAGGAGCTGGAAATATGGGGAATTGGAACCCAGAGCTTCCCTTATGATGGCTATCTGCCCATCCGGATGACCTTTGACCCATCTGTGGCTGGGAAGGCCGAAGTGTTTGAAACCCTGGCAGTTGTGTGCCCTCGGCCGCCAGGAGCCAACAAGAGCTCCCTTATAATAGGGACAAACACGGACCTGGTCCAAAGACTCCTGACCCCTTTAGTGGAAGAGAAGGGGCAAGCAGCCACCAAGATCCATCCCATGCTGAGGACGGCTTACCAAAGGCTGGTCCTAGAGCAGAAGACCCCGGTGGAGGGGATAGGGAAGGTGTGGAGACTTGGAAGAGGAGGGGTAGTGTTGCAGCCTGGCGAAGTAACCTGTCTCAGAGCCACTGTGAAGCTTACTTGGGAGTAGCCTGGACCCTTTGTCGTGCTGGAATCCGACCCAAAAGGAGAGTCCTCAGGTCTGGAAGTGATACCAGAAGTGATTCCGCTGAAGGTTCTGAAGAAGGCCCATTGTAGAGTTCCAGTGAGTGTTAGAAACACTACCAGAGGCCCCATGGAAATCCCTGCCAGAATGCTGCTGGGCCAGGTGAGCCCTGCTGCCCCGGTTACCCTGTCAGAAGTAAAGGGGACGGGTGAAAGAGGAGATCTTTGGGAGAAGCTGTCCATGGAGAACTTGAATCTATCCAGGGTTTGGAAAGAGAGAGCCAAGGCCCAGTTGACTAGATGGGAGAAGATATTCTCCAGAGATGAGTTCGATGTGGGGTGTGCAAGGAGTGCCACCCATCGGATCCGCCTCCAGGAAGACAAGCCCTTCCGAGAGAGAGTCAGGCGGGTCCCCCTAGCAGATCTGGAGGATCTAAGGGAACAACTTGCAGAACTCAAGAGGACTGGTGTGATACGGGAGTCCAGGAGCCCCTATGCCTCTCCCATAGTGGTGGTCAGAAAGAAGAATGGGTCATTGAGGCTCTGTATAGACTACAGGACTCTCAACAGGAAAACCATCCCCGACCAATACACCACTCCGAGGATAGAGGATGCCCTACAGAGCTTGTCTGGAGCCAAATGGTTCAGCGTTATGGACCTCAAGAGCGGGTACTATCAGATCCCTATGCATCCAGAAGACAAGGAGAAGACAGCTTTCATAACCCCAGTGGGGTTCTTTGAATTCAATCGGATGCCCCAAAGTCTGTCTGGAGCCCCAGCTACTTTCCAACGTCTCATGGAGAAGACTGTAGGAGACATGAACCTTATTGAAGTCCTTGTATACCTGGACGATGTCATTGTCTTTGGGAGAACCTTGGAAGAACACGAAGAGAGGCTGGAAAAAGTGTTGAGAAGACTAAGTGAGGAAGGACTCGAGCTTTCGCCTGAGAAGTGTCGGTTCTACCAGTCTTCTGTGAACTATCTGGGGCACATAGTGTCTGAAGAGGGGGTGGCCACAGACCCTGAGAAATTGGAGGCAGTTACCTCCTGGCCACGACCCACCACAGTAACAGAACTCAGATCCTTCTTGGGGTTCTGCTCCTATTACAGGAGGTTTGTGGAAGGATTCGCCCGAATTGCTAGACCATTGAATGAACTACTCAAGACCGAGGGGGAAGAGGACGACTCAGGGCCCAGGAAGCCGGGAGAGTCAGTCAGAGATCAGTGGAACCAGAAGTGTGAAGAGGCCTTCCAGGCATTAAAGGAGAGCCTAACCACTGCCCCGGTCTTGGCCTACGCAGACCCAACCAAACCCTATGAACTGCACGTGGATGCTAGTCATGACGGTCTGGGAGGAGTACTTTACCAAGAACACGAAGGGCAACTGCGGCCTGTTGCCTACGTGAGTAGGGGCCTGAACCCCTCGGAGAAGAACTACCCCACCCACAAGCTGGAGTTCCTGGCCCTTAAGTGGGCGGTAGTAGACAAACTCAAAGATTACCTATATGGGGCGGAGTTCACTGTGAAGACCGACAACAACCCCCTTACCTACCTTTTCACCACGGCCAAGCTGGACGCCACTGGACACAGGTGGCTGGCTGCACTGTCTGGATTCAGCTTCAGCCTAAAGTATAGGCCAGGGGCTGGGAATCGAGATGCAGACGCTCTGTCCAGGAGATCTCATTCCCCCACCATTGAAATAGAAGATTGGACCCAAGTGGCACCGGACGGGGTGCGGGCCCTTTGTCAAGGTGCTGAATTCCAAGCCCGAGGAGGCTCCAGAGCAGAGGAAATAGGAGTTACCACGGTGGGAGTCCCCAAACACTACTGTGGAGTAGCTCAATTGGAAGAGGACAACCTACCAAGACTGTCCAAGAAGGAATTGAGGTGTGACCAATTGAAAGACCCCATGGGGAGATTGGTCCTGGAGGCCTTGGAGAATCAGGATCCAAACAGACTCATGCGTCAACCTTCAAAAGAAGCTCGCCTGCTGAGGAAGGAGTGGGATAGGTTGCAGTTACATCAGGGAGTGGTCTACCGAAGGGGCCCCTCTGATGACTCAGAAGATAAGTGGCAGCTGTTCCTCCCAGAGAAACATCGGGAGACTGTTCTGATTGCCCTGCATGACAATCATGGCCACCTAGGGGCTGAAAGGACCTTTCAACTTGTCAGAAGTCGGTTCTATTGGCCCTGCATGAGGGCAGAGGTAGAGGAGTACTGCCACTCATGTGCCCGATGCATCCAGAGGAAGACTTTGCCCCATCAAGCTGCCCCAATGGGCCATCTACAAAGTCAAGGCCCAATGGATCTGGTATGCATTGATTTTCTCTGCCTCAAACCCGACCTGAGTGGACTAGGAAATGTTCTGGTGATAACCGACCATTTCACCCGGTATGCCCAGGCTTTCCCGACCAAAGACCAGAAGGCCTCCACCGTAGCCAAGGTACTTATGGAGAAGTACTTTGTCCATTATGGGCTGCCACAGCGACTCCATTCAGATCAAGGGAGGGACTTCGAGAGTAAACTGATCCGGAAGCTCCTGGATTCTTTGGGAATCAAAAAGACTCGAACTACACCTTACCATCCACAGGGAGATGCTCAGCCGGAAAGATTCAACCGAACCTTGCTCAACATGTTGGGGACTCTGGAAAGTGAGAAAAAGCAACATTGGAGCAAACACATAGCAGCCACAGTACATGCTTACAACTGCACCATCAGTGATGCTACAGGCTACTCCCCATATCGACTCATGTTTGGGAGAGAGGCGAGACTACCTGTGGACCTGGCCTTTGGCACCTCTCTGGACCATTCCTCAGTCACATCCCACAAAGGGTACGTGGACAGGCTCAGACAAAGCCTGAAAGTAGCTTATGAGCAAGCTCAAGCAGCTTCTGACCAAAGGGGGGCTAGAAATAAGAGGAACTTTGACTTGAAGGTCCGGGTGCAAGACCTACAGCCTGGGGATCGAGTGCTGTTACGCAACCTGGGGATCCCTGGGAAGCACAAACTTGCAGACAGATGGAGATCTGAACCTTATGTCATCTGTAGGAAGTTGCCGGGCCTACCTGTCTATAAGTTGAAACCAGAAGGAAAGGTAGGCCCACTGAAGACGTGGCATCGGAATCACCTGCTCCCACTTGCTGAGGCAGTTAGAATACCTCCTGCGGGAGACTCCCCTGATCCGGCCTCTATTCTGGATACTCCTAGGCCGAACACTCGGTCGCAGACCTCCCGAGCTGAAGATGGAGAGGCCTCTCAACTTAGTGAAAATGAAGAAGGAGAACTTGATTGGCTGTGGCCTTCCCCAACTCCAGAAACTTCTAATATTGATCTTCCAGCCACTGAAGACACTCAAGATGGGACACTGAACTCAGAAGCCACAGAGTTCATCCCTTCTAGTCCTTCAGCAGAATACTGGGAAGATGCCCAGGATGGTTGTTCAGAGGGAGGGGAGCCTGAGGCGCCAGAGCCAGAAATCCCAAGAGAGCAAAGGGCTCGAAGAGTCATCCGGCCTCCTAAGAAGCTGACCTACCCACAAATGGGGAACAGTTCGGAAGACTCTGTAGTCACTGCTAGAAGGAATGCTGAGAATCCGGATCCTTCCACTGTCCATTTAGTGGAGGGCAACCCCAGCTTACTCTCTGGCACAGACAGGTCGCCCCCACTGAAGCGACCTGTAGACAGGACAGCTCCCCATCCTATGATGATTGGTGGGAGGCTCCTCTGTCAATCCTATGCAACCGTATTGAATCTAAAATGTTTTGCAGATCTAAAAATGTTAGATGTCTTTGGGTACCAAAGAGTTCAAGTGGGGGGAGTGTGTAGCGGGGTGTTCCCCTTTAATGCAGAGAGACAAGAAGTTCCGGGTGAGAGGTGAGTCGGGAGGAAGTAAAGAGACATTACTGGAAGTGAAAGCAGAGGAGAGAGAGAGACTACATCTCCCAGGACATCTTGCAGCACCCAGGGTACATTGCTCCGGAACAGAGACTGCTGGGGCAGACTTTATAAAGGGGAGGGGGAGTTTGTTCGGTCTCTTTGGACACCCCCTCTCCTAGCAAGAGGATCTCTGTGCTGAACTGCTGTGTGCACAAGGCCTGAAGCCTGGGCCTTGTGCTCCTTTCCAAAGAGCCCTCTGCCAGCCTAGCAGAACCTTAGAGACATCTTCTCATCCTTGCTGCAGTACACCAGAAGGATTGAAGACTTGGATGTCGGTGGATTCCTGTTCCTAGACAAATCGATGGAGGAAACGGACTTGGACTTGTCCGGGTGGTGAGAGCTGTTTAAAGACAGACACTTTATCTTTACTATTCGTTGGGATTACAAAGTTGTTCTTCAAGTGCACCACCGAAAGATTGCTAGCGAATATTGTTTCACTGAACTTCCATTTAGATCAGTCAGGCCTGACTGCATAGATAGACATTGCTGGGTGTTAGTCTACCCATGAGGGGAAGTAGCTGTAAAAGGGCAGCGCTAGAGTTGCATAGCAATACTTTATTATTCTGATTACTCTGTTTATCTTTATTACTGTTTATTGCAGGGATCTGCAACTTGTTATACTGCTGTTTATTACTTGCCCATTAGCCTCAGTAAAATATCTAGGTCAAGTACATTGGTGTCAGTTTCACTTACTTTAATAGAAGTTTTAAAGTATATCACTGTGTGTGTTTGCCATAGGACTGCGTCACCTAGAGTTGCGGTCACGCGGTCCTATCTCCCCTTACTAGCTGTGCCAGTGGGGGGTTGAGCATATTGCCGGGGGTTGGCGGAGCTGTCTTCAGGGCCCAACTAAATCTGCGGCCTTCTTAGTTGGAGGTATCGCTACAACAAATAATGAATACCAAATAAAGTGACTGTGCATAGGACCTCGTCTTACATCAACACCAATGTTCATAAATAACAAAAGTATAAATTGACTGTGCATAGGAACTTATTCTAGGTAAATGTAAACAAGCATAAAAAACAAAGTGACCTTACAAAAAATAAACCAAAATATGGATGAAGATAAAAGTCCATTCAAAGTTCAATCCCCTGTGCAAGACAAATGTAGAGTTTCTTTTAAACTCCAAAAGATTTTGTAAAGACACGAGCAGGCACCATCACCCGAAAAAGATGGAATGCTCGCTTACCGACTCCCCATGACCCCCTATTGTATTCAGGGTGGTTATAATGCATTTTTTTGGGCGTTAGTAGTGGACCCCAAATCTCCACTGTGGACACTCCTCGATTGGTCAGGGACGCCAATACTCAAGCGGTAACAGCCAAATTCTGCACCAAACTGCTCATGTAAAGCAAATAAACAGAGGCCTCTTCGTAGTGTAAAAAAGTGAACAAAACATTTACTGAATGAGAAAATGCACTTACATATAGTTAAAAGCGATGCACATGTAGGAAAAACACTTAGCCAGCATGTAACCTCCACTTCCTAGAATGCGATGACGTCAGCAAAAGGCTCAGCCCAACACGTTTCGTTTCGTCATCAAAAGAGGTCTTCCCGGGCTAGTATCTACTGCTTTCCATTATATGTTTATACAGTATTTCTAAAAAAAATAAAATAATAATTTTTACTTTTTGTAAGGACTTACACACAACCGTTTTTAATGTCATTGAAAAAAAAATGTGTTTTTCTCGACGTGATTCTTCTCAAGCCTGCCTTGCCTACACACTATCGTGGAAAAAATGCTTGAGTAAAGCGCGGTGACGTACAACACGTACGACGGCACTATAAAGGGGAAGTTCCATTCGGATGGCGCCACCCTTCATGTTAGTAAAGTTTGTTGAGCGACGAATCGCGCTTTTCAGCCTTGTGCTTTTCAGTCCGTTACAGCGCGACGAATGTGCTATCTCCATTACAAACGCTAGTTTTACCAGAACGAGCGCTTCCGTCTCATACTTGATTCTGAGCATGCAAATTTTTTTTCACGTCGTTAAAGCCCAACGGCTTTTTTTCATGACGAGAAAAATGACGACGTGAAAAACGACGAAATTAGAGCATGTTCCAATTTTTTAATGGTCGTGAAAAATGCTCTGAAGCCCACACACGATCATTTTTAATGACCATTTAAAAAAATTGCATTTTTCTCGTCATTAAAAAAGGTCGTGTGTACACGGCATTATGCACAGTCACTTTATTTTTTATGCTTGTTTACATTTACCTATGTTAAGTTCCTATGCACAGTCACTTTATACTTTATTATTTATGAACATTGGTGTTGATGTAAGACGAGGTCCTATGCACAGTCACTTTATTTTGTATTCATTACTTATTATTGGTTGAGCGCAACAAAGTACTACTATTAGGTCATTAATATAGTTACTTTGTTTCATATAACTATGTAAAATATGCAGATGCCTGGAATTATACGGATGACATCTGCGAATCAGATGCGTGCCCCATAGAAGATAATGGGCCTGAATTCGCACCTGAGCCGCACCGCAATGCCTAGAAAACGCACACGTTTTTTGGGCAATGCGCAGTGCGAATGCATTGCACATATGTGAACTAGCCTCATAAAAATGTATTTTCTAATGACATGCGAATTTAATGCGTTTTAAGCCGCATCAAATTCGCATAGGTGTGAACCCGGCCTTACAGCCATCAGCTCTCTGCTTACTGAAGACTGAGTACTGAGCGATCATCTTTGACTGCTCCATTCTCTGTCTTAGAGGAGATGGGGGGGGGGGGGCGGGGGACAGATGCAGCATTGCACCGATACTGCATCCACCTGGGTGTGTATGTGCGTTTTTCCCAACTTCTGCAAAAGTTTGCCAATAGAAACTATGGAAAAATTTTGTTTAGCACAGAATCTGTAGCCTCGTACACACTGCTGGGGGAGCTATCTTGCCGAGAAAACCGTTCGTGTGTATGTTTTATCATCGAGAAAACTGCCGGGAATCTCGACGAGAAAAATAGAGAACCTGCTCTCTGATTTCTCGTCAGGATTCTCGTTTTTCTCGTCGGGATTCTCGTCGGCCTGTTTTGCGACGAGAAAACCGGTCGTGTGTATGCTTTTCCGAGTCTTAAAAAATCGCGCATGCTCAGAAGCAAGTATAAGACGGGAGCGCGCCTTCTGGTTAAACTAGCGTTCGTAATGAAGATAGCACATTCGTCACGCTGTAACGAACTGAAAGCACGAAGACTGAAAAGCGCGAATCGTCTCTCTCCAAACTTTTAGATCAGCAAAAGCAGCCCAAGGGGTGGCGCCATTGGAATAGAACTTCCCCTTTATACTGCCGTCGTACGTGTTGTACGTCACCGCGCTTTACAACAAAGAGATTTGGAATTGACAGTGTGTATGCAAGGAAAGCTTGATAAGAATCTCGTCGAGAAAAACAACGTTTTTTTTTACGACAAGGTTCTCAGTCGTGTGTATGAGGCCCAATGCTGCGTACACACGACCGTTTTTAATGTCATTGAAAAAAACGACGTTTTTCTCGACGTGATTCTTCTCAAGCCTGCCTTGCCTACACACTATCGTGGAAAAAAATGCTCGACCAAAGCGCAGTGACGTACAACACGTAGGACGGCACTATAAAGGGGAAGTTCCATTCGGATTGCGCCACCCTTTGGGCTACTTTTGCTGATCTTCGTGTTAGTAAAAGTTTGGTGAGAGATGATTCGCGCTTTTCAGCCTCGTGCTCTTCAGTCCGTTACAACGTGACAAATGTGCTATCTCCATTATGAACGTTAGTTTTACCAGGACGAGCGCTCCCGTCTCATAACTTGCTTCTGAGCATGCACGTTTTTTTCACATCGTTAAAGCCTACACACGGCCGCTTTTCATGACGAGAAAAATGACGACGACGCATGTTCCAAATTTTTAATGCCCATTTTTCACGTCGTGAAAAATGCTCTGGAGCCCACACACGATCGTTTTTAATGACCAAATTAAAAAATGAAAATTTTCTCGTCATAAAAAAACCGTTCGTGTGTACGCGGCATTAGGGTTTGTGACCGCTTTCTCTTGGCCAACATGAAACGGTTTGTATTTGTATTGGAGCAACAGAATAAAGGGCCTCATAAAAAAACGTTCTTATAAAACATGAGCACAGACAGTATTTATGCAATCCCTTAAATACACTTGACCTCCGCTTCAACCAAACGTTATCATTTGGCGTGAATGTTGATTTATAATCCAATCAGATAAAAAAGGACATAAGAATAATAAAAAGGTTCTATTTTTATATCCATGTTAACCAGTTAAGAGGAAATAGGATGAGCAAGGAGCCAAAAGGAACAATCTTCTTTCCTTATCCGTAAAAACAGTCTTGGCCCCTCCATCGTCCTTTGGGAATAACAGGCAGGCTTTTCATTTTCTTGAAACGAGCGATAATATAAACATGGACCAGAGAGGGGAAGGAGCGTCCATTAACCGATGTGTGGAAAGTATTCATTCTGCAGATTTTCATATATGGGGTTGGGTACATTGCTTATGATTTACGCAGAAAGACATCAGGCAAATAAAACAAAAATGTCTCCATATTTAAAATACAAAAAATAGGATTTTGCTTGTGGCATCCAATTTGATTTCAGATTTTTTTTTTTGTTGTCATGAAATCAAGCCAGTCTATGTTCTCCACATTGCTTCGGTCCCCTTTGCTATTGTTTGGAGGAAGAAAAATGCTGACTATGACCCTAAGAACACCATCCCTACAGTCACACACGGAGGTGGAAACATGATGCTCTGGGGCGGTTTCTCTGCTAGAGGTGCAGGCCGACTTTGCCGCATTGAGGGGCCAATGGACGGGCCATGTATTGTAAAATCTTGGATGAGAACCTTCTTCCCTTAGCCAGAACACGGAAGATGGGTCTTCTAGCATGACAATGACCCAAAACATACCACCAAGGCAACAAAAGAGTGGCTCAAGAAGAAGCACATTAAGGTCATGGAGTGGCCTAGCCAGTCTCCAGACCTTAATCCTATAGAAAGTTTATGGAGGGAGCTGAAACTTCGAGTTGCCAGGAGACAGCCAAGAAACCTTAAAGCGGAGCTCCGCCGAAATTTTTTTATTAAAAGCCAGCAGCTATAAATACTGCAGCTGCTGACTTTTAATATTAGGACACTTACCTGTCCTGGAGTCCAGCGACGTCGGCAGCAAAGGACGAGCAATCGCTTGTCACTCTGCTGCCCCCACCGCCATCCTCAGTGAGGGAACCAGGTAGTGAAGCCTTGCGGCTTCACTGCCCGGTTCCCTATGGCGCATGCGCGAGTCACGCTGCGCCGTTCTCACTGGTCCCCGTTGTGTTCTGGGAGCCGAGTGTTTCCCGGAACACAACGGGTATTCTGCGGGAAGTGACATGCTACCCGCAGAGAGGACTCCCAGAAGTGGGTGCAAATACCTGTCTTAGACAGGTATCTGCACCCCCCTCCCCCCTGAAAGGTGCCAAATGTGACACCGGAGGGGGGGAGGGTTCCGATGAGTGGAAGTTACACTTTAGGGTGGAGCTCCGCTTTAAAGAGGAAGTAAACCCTGATGGGTTTTACTTCCTCTTTATTTCCCTGCAAAGGTAAAACATAATGGGCTAGTATGCATCGCATAGTAGCCCATTATGTGTCACTTACCTGAAACCGAAGCCTGCGATGTCACCGCTGTCCCCTGTACAGGAAGCATCCTTTCTTCACCCCTCTTCCTTCCGGGGCCGCAGACTCCGGCTTTGTGACTGGCCGGAGTCGCGTGACGTCACTCCGCGTGTGCTAGGGTGACCACATTTCCAAACTACCATTCCGGGACACCCTCCCTTCCTAAAAATCAGCTTGTGTTGTAACGAATCACAGCGCATTGATTTTACACAAGAGGCAGGATTTTTGATTTCTCCAATCACAAGCAGGGGGCAGGGATTGTGCTCCTTCCAGGCATTCCCAGCCAGGACAAGTACTGTCAGTGAGTAAAGCGGTGATGTGGCGGCCTTTTTTATTGGGCATCAGATTGGCCCGGGGGGTGGCTGTGTCAGTTTCATTCCAGGACACTGTATTGTCCTAGAATGAATGTGCCCGTGACAGACCTACAAAATGCGGGACTGACCCGGGGCAATCCGGGACACGTGGTCACCCTAGCGCGTGCCCTTTCTAAAGTGCGCATGCGCCATGTAGGTTTAGGAGATATTTCCAGCACCTACAGGTAAGCCTTAAAGGGGTTGTAAAGGTTTGTTTTTTTATTTTCTAAATAGGTTTCCTTTAACCACTTCCATACCGGGCCATAGCAAAATGACGCCGGCAGGAACCCTCTCTCCCTCCGCGTGGACGTCATATGACGTCCTGGGTTTGAGGGGGGATATCTGAACGATGCCTGCAGCTATCAGATATCCTTTTTTTCAGCCGGCGATCCTGCGCACAATAAGAACGATCATAGCGGCGGTTACGCCGCTTGATCGTTCTTATAGGCAGCGGGAGGGGACATCCCCCCCCTCCCGCCGCCATCCGGTGCTTCTCCGGGCTCTCCCGTGCGATCGGGGACCCGGAGAGAATCGTCGGCGCCGGGTCACGTGATGAGCATAGAGATGACTGATGACCAGATGGTCACCAGTCATCTCTATGATCGTCGGAGGCCCGGGCGCGATGTGATGACGTCACGCCCGGGTCCTCAAATGTAAACAAAGCCGCCATTGCGGCTGTAAGTATGAGATCGTGAAAAAAATTCACTGATCTCATGCTTTCCAGCCTGGAGGAGAGATGTGGGGTCTCATTGACCCCGCATCTCTCCATAAAGAGGACCTGTCACACACATTCCTATTACAAGGGATGTTTACATTCCTTGTAATAGGAATAAAAGTGATCAAAAAAAAAAAAGTGATCAAAAAAATGTAAAAATAAAAAAAAATAAGTAGAATAAAAAAATTTAAAAAAAATGTTTTTTTTAAAACGCCTGTCCCCAATAGCTTGCGCTTAGAAGCGAACACACACATAAGTCCCGCCCGCATATGTAAACGCCGTTCAAACCACACATGTGAGGTATCGCCGTGTGCGTTAGAGCGCGTGCAACAATTCTAGTACTAGACCTCCTCTGTAACTCTAACCAGGTAACCTGTAAAAATTTTCAAAGCGTCGCCTATGGAGATTTTTAAGTACCGAAGTTTGGCGCCATTCCATGAGTGTGCGCAATTTTAAAGCGTGACATGTTAGGTATCTTTTTACTCGGCGTAACATAATCTTTCATATTTTACAAAAAAATTGGGCTAACTTTACTGTTTTGTTATTTTTTAATTCATGAAACCATTTTTTTCCCCAAAAAAAGGTGTTTGAAAAATTATTGCGCAAATACCGTGCAAGATAAAAAGTTGCAACGACCGTCATTTTATTCCCTAGGGTGTCTGATAAAAAAAACATATATAATGTTTCGGGGTTCTGAGTAATTTTCTAGCAAAAGAATGATGATTTGTACATGTAGGAGAGAAGTGCCAGAATAGGCCCGGTATTGAAGTGGTATAAAAAGCCCTGTATGGAAGTGGTTAAGCTAGTGCATTGTTGGTTTACTTACCTTTTCCTTCGATTTCCCTTCTAAATGTTTCAGTGTTCACAGCGACTCCCCGCAGGGATGTAGTCCCAAGGGAGGGGGCGAGCACGCTGACTAACCCCCAGCCAGAACAGCTCGGATGATGGGGGCAAGCTTACTGAGGAGAAACAGGAAGTGAGAAATTCAGACAAAGAAAAAAAACATTTAGAAGGGAAATTGAAGGAAAAGGTAAGTGAACCAACAATGCACTAGCTTAAAGGAAACTATTTAGAAAATAAAAAATGAAGCTTTACAACCCCTTTAAGATAGGCTTACCTGTAGGTGAAAGTGGTTGTACAGGGTGTACAACCACTTTAAAGGAGTTGTAAAGTCTTATGGTTTTTCACCTTAATACATTCTTTGCATTAAGGTGAAAAACCTTCTGTGCTGCAGCTGCCCCCCATAGCCCCCCTTTTCTTACCTAAACCAGTTTGTTCCAGCAACGAGCACGAGCCCAGCAACTCCAACCGCTGTCTCGGGTCCTCATTGGATAGATTGATAGCAGCGGGATCCATTGGCTCCTGCTGCTGTCAATCAAATCCAGTGACATAGGAGCCGGGGCGGGGCCGAGTCCTGCTGTCTGAGTCAATGGACGCAGCAGCAGGACTCAGGAGCGCGCCTGCATGAGATCCCCTATGGAAAGCATCTCTCCGTGGGGGCACTCAAGGAAGAGGAGGAGTCAGGAGAGCCGCCGGGGGACCCCGAGAAAAGGAGTATTGGGGCCGCTCTGTGCAAACCCTTGCACAGAGCAGGTAAGTGTGACAAGGGGGTCACTTTGGACACAGGGTGAGCCAGGAAACAATGGACATTAAGAATATGGCTTGGATTGCTTGAAATTGAAATAGTAATATTAGTCCACAATATGTACGGGTTGTTTTATCCTGAACTCAACAGGTTAATTGAGAGATGTATTACCTGCCTGTGTGATGTAAATGAATCTAGAAGGGCTTCTGAAGACCCTTTCAGTGTGAATAGGGATAATTAACTCTATACTTGTGTGTATTGTACTCAGACAGACAGGCTACAAATCCTTTCATTGTGAGATGTGTATTGAAGGTCGTTAGGTTTCTATTGTGTAAAGTCTTTTGATTGGGAGACAAAAGCTAGCCTAACAGGTGATGCATAGTCCTTTAAACTGAAAGGGGATTAGAACCTGTTGTCTCCTAACAGACGTCAAAATAATGTGTATTGGGTCTTGTTATGTTGTGGGTGGAGCTGGACCACTGTTCATTTTAGGTTAATGCAGTATTGGATGTGTATAAAAGTTACAATGTTTTTTCAATAAAGTCAGTCTATCCTGGAAAGATACAGAGTACGTCTCGTTCTTTCAGAAGGATTAATTCCTATGGGAAGTGGTCGTCTGACTGTGGAGGATCGATAGTGAATCTGTGTCCAGGAGAGGGAAGATATCTAAAACGGCGTTAACCCCTTTCGTATTTGGGGTGCCGTTACATTGGTTGGCAGCGGTGGGATTTTCCCTCCAGTTCCTGGGACACTCAAAACCACCACAGTGAATGACCAGCTATGCAGCTGGCAGGAAAGCCACACTGAAAGACCTACTTGAGAGCCGTGGAGTGACCACTGGGACAAAGAACAAGGCCACCTTGATCAGGGATCTAGCCGAGATGGACCAGAAGGATGGTGATGCAAGACCCCGGTCAATTGAAGATTTGTTTCAGCAACGAGTTCGAGAGCGGTTGGCATTATATGGTGCTAACCCATAAGAGACCGCCATACAGGAAGACATTAGAGGCATCCAGCTGCAGGATGAGCGACAAGAGAAAAAACTACAGCGACAAAAGAGAGAACTAGAGCGACAAGAGAGAGAACGAGAGCGACAAATGAGAGAACTAGAGCGACAACATGAGCGGAGAATGGCGGAAATACGGCAATCGGAAATCGCCTACAGACAGCTGCTAGAATCTGCTCAGCAGCAGGGTGGGGCTACCTTTGCCTGGGACTATCAGGAAATACCAGTTGACAACTATGAAATCCTGGCTGAAGAATCGGCAGTGGAAAATCTGGAGATTGCCATCCCCAAAGCTGAAGTGCTGACTGACCTTGATGATCCTGTTTCTGCTTGGGATGATCTTGGATGGAGGAATGTACCTGTCCCGCAGCATGCCAGAGAATCGGCAGTGGAAAATCTGGAGATTTCTATCCCTAAAGCCGAAGTGGATGATATGGAGTTCCAGGGAGCTTGGGCAGTTGGCTCATCTCCCCAGCCACAGATTACAGAAGGTATGGACTTAAGTGACTGTTCAGAGGATGTTATGGATTATGCATCGCCTGCTCAAGTACTGGCAGCAGGACAGAGTACTGCAGACCCCTGCTCTACACCCGTGGCAGTTTTGGAGGCCCGAGGTGAGAAGGTGATGGTTCCTCTTTCCCAGTGGATTTCAGAGATGCAGGGAGGAGAAGCAGCCCTTTTCCCTCCCCAACAGTTAGCCAGAGCAGATGGTGTGGAGTTCCCAGCAGAAGTGCTGGCAACAGGGCAGAGTGCTACCAACCTCTGCCCAGCACAGGAAACAGCTGTGGAGTTTCAGGGAGCCGGGGCGGTTGGCCCCTCTCTCCAGCAACAAGCTGAGGTGGTAAAGCTTTTACCCCCAGGTGAATCACTGGCAGCAGGGCAGAATACTACTGGCCGCTGCACACAACTGCAACTTGAGCTGATGTCGGTGGATGGGACTACGGTCTCCACTCACACCAACTCAGCAGAAGAGCTGGCAACAGAGCAGAGTGCCGCGGGCCTCTGCTCTCAACTAACAGAAGAGGGAGTTCCTGTGGTACGGGATGGGACTTCGGTCTTCACTGACCCAACCCCAGAAAATGGTGTGACACTGAGACAGGAGGATGTCAGCCTTGCTTTGCAAGCACTGGGGGATTTTCACCTACCACAAGCGGATGGGACTTCAGTCTCCACTTGTATACCCCAGGGATGCTGGGCAGTCGGCCCAGATCCCCAACAGCATGACGGACTGAGCCCAGTTACCCTGCCTTCTCTCCAGCAGCTGAAAGGACCTCAGGGAGAAGGGCCAGTCCAGGCCTCTCCCCAGCAGCGGGTATGTTCTCTGAGAGAGGCAGAGGTTGGCTGGGTAAGTAATGCTCTGTGTGGAGCAATTTATTTGGAGTACTGTGTGGATACCGGCATTAGGGGAATGGAACTATGGACTACCTTCGGAGTCAACCCGTCTGGGGTCTCCTCCTGTGTTAGTCTCCTGCCGAAAGGGGAGATGTGTGACAAGGGGGTCACTTTGGACACAGGGTGAGCCAGGAAACAATGGACATTAAGAATATGGCTTGGATTGCTTGAAATTGAAATAGTAATATTAGTCCACAATATGTACGGGTTGTTTTATCCTGAACTCAACAGGTTAATTGAGAGATGTGTTACCTGCCTGTGTGATGTAAATGAATCTAGAAGGGCTTCTGAAGACCCTTTCAGTGTGAATAGGGATAATTAACTCTATACTTGTGTGTATTGTACTCAGACAGACAGGCTACAAATCCTTTCATTGTGAGATGTGTATTGAAGGTCGTTAGGTTTCTATTGTGTAAAGTCTTTTGATTGGGAGACAAAAGCTAGCCTAACAGGTCATGCATAGTCCTTTAAACTGAAAGGGGATTAGAACCTGTTGTCTCCTAACAGACGTCAAAATAATGTTTATTGGGTCTTGTTATGTTGTGGGTGGAGCTGGACCACTGTTCATTTTAGGTTAATGCAGTATTGGATGTGTATAAAAGTTACAATGTTTTTTCAATAAAGTCAGTCTATCCTGGAAAGATACAGAGTACGTCTCGTTCTTTCAGAAGGATTAATTCCTATGGGAAGTGGTCGTCTGACTGTGGAGGATCGACAGTGAATTTGTGTCCAGGAGAGGGAAGATATCTAAAACGGCGTTAACCCCTTTCGTATTTGGGGTGCCGTTACAGTAAGTATAGCATGTTTGGTATTTAAAAAAAAAAAAAAAAAACAAACAAAAAAACCTTTACAATCACTTTAAGGATTTAGAGGAGATGTGAAAAGAACAATGGACCAAAATCACTCCTGGATTTAAGTGGGCAAATTTACAAAATCTGAAGGGGATCAAATAATTATTTTCCCCACTGTGAATGAATTAATATGTTATACATACAGTAAATATACAGTACTGTGCAAAGTTTTAGGCAGCTGTAAAGTAAAAATGTTTTCAGAATTATATATTTTAATTATTTATCTCAATCAATTTACAAAATGCAGGGTGAGCAGCAGAAGAAAAATCTAAATCAAATCAATATTTGATGTGACTATCCTTTGGCTTTAAACCAACATCGTACACATGATAGGTTTTACCGATGAAAACAGTCCGATGGACTTTTTTCATCGGACAAACCGATCGTGTATGGGCCCCATCGGTCTTTTTTCCATCGGTGTTTAAAAATAGAACATGTTTTAAATTTATCCGATAGTTAAAAAAACGATAGCAAATTACTATCGTCTGTGGGGAACTCCATCGGATAAAAAACCCACGCATGCTCAGAATCAAGTCGACGCATGCTCAGAAGCATTGAACTTCATTTTTCTCGGCTCATCAGAGTGTTTTACGTCACAGCGTTTCGGACGGTCGGATTTTTGACAGATGGTGTGTAGGCAAGACTGATGGAAGTCGGCTTCATTGGTTTTCCGATGGAAAAATCCATCGGTTTAAAAACCATAGGAAATCCGATCGTGTGTACAGGGCTTTACACAAAATCAGGGATTTTGTAGGATAAGAGTCAGGTGTTTAATCAACCAACTATATCGAGCAGGTGATTATCAATTTCATATGCAGGTTTAGTGCTAGTTCACACCAGACGCAGTTCCGTGCGCTTTTTTTATGCACTAAAGATGCATGCACTGTGTTTTCCAAGTATTCCAATGGCTCTAGTTCACACCATGCAGTCAGTTTTAGGTCAGTTTCCGGTGCAGAAACTGACCGGAAACCGACTGCATGGTGTGAACTAGAGCCATTGGAATACATGGAAAACACTGTGCATGTATCTTTTGTGCAGAAAAAAAGCACACGGAACTGAACGGAACTGCGTCTGGTGTGAACTAGCACTAAAACACAGTCATTAACAGAAACAGCTATGTAGGAGGCTTAAAATTGGGTGAGGAACAGGCAAACTCTGCTACTAAGCCCTTGTTCACACTGGTGCAATTTGACATGCAATTTGACATGTCAAATCGCATGTCAAATCGGCGGCATTTGCCAGCAATTGCCGGCAATGACACTGTCCTAATCGGTGCGATGCTGCATCTGCGGCGCTGCACCGATTTCAAAAGGTAATTTCTGTACTACTTTTTGCGATTTCGTCCTGTGATTAACATTGACATCTGTGCAGAAACTTGCACAGATGTCTCTGTAATCGTGGCCGAAATTGGGACTGTCAGCGAGAGTGAAATTGTGCGAGTTTAGCTGAACTTGCACGGCTTCACTCCCGCAGCCCAGTGTGAACCTGGGCTTAAGTGAGGTTGTGGAAGACAGTTTGGTGTCACAGGTCATACACCATGGCAAGACTGAGCAAAGCAACAAGACACAAGGTAATTATACTGTACCAGCAAGGTCTCTACCAGGCAAAGATTTCTAAGCAGACTGGGGTTTCAACTTGTGATGTTCAAGCTTTTTTAAAGAAGCACAAAGAAATGTGCAACATTGAAGACAGTAAACAGTGGTTGGCCAAGGAAACCGAATGATGAAAGACACATCATGCTTTCTTCACTTCGACATCAGAAGATGTCCAGCAGAGCCATCAGCACTAGGGTGACCACATTTCCAAACTACCATTCAGGGACACCCTCCCTCCACTTCCAAAAAATCAGCTTGTGCTGTAACGAATCACAGCACAGTCATTGGACACAAGAGGCGGGATTTATGATTTCTCCAATCACAAGCAGGGGGCGGGGATTGTGCTCCTCCAGGCGTTCCCGGCCAGGACAAGTACCGTCAGCAGGGCCGGATTTCCCACAAGGCCAACAAGGCCAGGCCTCGGGGCGGCACTGTGTGAAAGGGCGGCGCCGCGGAGGAGACAAGTCCTCCTAAAATTCATTTACTGTGTCCCCGGCCGCCTGAAGCTCCGGCCGCCATTTTTCAAAGTCCGGTGCACTGTGATTGGGCCATGGGGGTCATGTGCGGTGTGGGCCTGGCCTGTCCATGATCCTGAACTCCCGCCTCTGCACATGACCTCCATACGCCCAATCGCAGTGCCCGGGACACTGAACAAACATGGCGGCCGCCTCCTCCTATCCTCCGGACCTATGTCCATGATGCAGGACGAGCAGGTGAGGAGGAACACAGACTGGGGAGAGAGACGGAGGCAGAGACAGAGCGGCAGAGGCAAAGAGAGAGTGAGGCATAGAGACAGAGGCACTGAGAGAGAGAGACAGAGGCACTGAGAGAGAGAGAGACAGAGGCACTGAGAGAGAGAGACAGAGGCACTGAGAGAGCGAGAGACAGAGGCACTGAGAGAGCGAGAGACAGAGGCACTGAGAGAGCGAGAGACAGAGGCACTGAGAGAGCGAGAGACAGAGGCACTGAGAGAGCGAGAGACAGAGGCAAAGAGAGAGCGAGAGACAGAGGCAAAGAGAGAGCGAGAGACAGAGGCAAAGAGAGAGCGAGAGACAGAGGCAAAGAGAGAGCGAGAGACCGAGGCAAAGAGAGAGCGAGAGACCGAGGCAAAGAGAGAGCGAGAGACCGAGGCAAAGAGAGAGCGAGAGACCGAGGCAAAGAGAGAGCGAGAGAGGCAAAGAGAGAGAGAGGCAAAGAGAGAGCGAGAGAGAGGCAAAGAGAGAGCGAGAGAGAGGCAAAGAGAGAGCGAGAGAGAGGCAAAGAGAGAGAGAGAGGCAAAGAGAGAGAGAGAGGCAAAGAGCGAGAGAGAGGCAGAGAGTGAGAGAGAGGCAAAGAGCGAGAAGAGGCAGAGAGCGAGAGAGAGGCAGAGAGCGAGAGAGAGGCAGAGAGCGAGAGAGAGGCAGAGAGCGAGAGAGAGGCAGAGAGCGAGAGAGTGGCAGAGAGCGAGAGAGAGGCAGAGAGAGGCAGAGAGCGAGACAGAGAGGCAGAGAGACAGAGGCAAAGAGAGAGAGAGACAGAGGCAAAGAGAGAGAGAGACAGAGGAAAAGAGAGAGAGAGACAGAGGCAAAGAGAGAGAGAGAGACAGAGGCAAAGAGAGAGAGACAGAGGCAAAGAGAGAGAGAGACAGAGGCAAAGAGAGAGAGAGACAGAGGCAAAGAGAGAGAGAGAGACAGAGGCAAAGAGAGAGAGAGAGAGACAGAGGCAAAGAGAGAGGCAGAGAGAGAGTGAGAGACGGGGGCAGAGAGAGCAAGTGACATTCCCATGTAGTGGCAGGCAGCATGGTAAGTGACATTCCCATCTGGTGACAAGCGACGGTGGCAAGTGACACGCTCAGGGCTCCCACTCATTCTGCTTTATGGTGAGTTGAACTATTTCTTTTTATATTACAATGTAATGATAGAAACAATGCATTTCATCCTGACACCATAACAACCATGGTGCCGGAATGATTGAAGCACCAACACCAGTCATTGTCTGCGAAAAATCAATTACCCCCCCCTGCGCGTCGCCCCCCCGCCCCCCCCTATGTGACGGTGGGGGGGGGGCGGCATTGAAGGACCCGGCCTTGGGGCGGCAAAGGGAGTAAATCCGGGCCTGACCGTCAGTGAGTAAAGCAGCGATGTGGCGGCCTTTTTTGGGGCCATCAGATTGGCCCGGGGGGGTGGCTGTGTCAGTTTCATTCCGGGACACTGTATTGTCCTGGAATGAATGTGCCCGGGACAGACCTGCAAAATGCAGGACTGTCCCGGGTAATCCGGGACACGTGGTCACCCTAATCAGCACAGAACGGGTGTAAACCAGTGGGACCCAGGTACACCCATCTACTGTCCAGGGAAGTCTGGCCAGAAGTGGTCTTCATGGAGGAAATTGCAGCCAAAAATCCATACCTCTGACATGGAAACAAGGCTAAGTGACCCAACTATGCATGAAAACATAGGAACCTGGGTGCATTGTAGGCACTTTTGGCTGTGGACACGGGTCAGCATGGGTACCAGTAGTGTATTTAGGTTTTGTGCTGCCCTAGGCCTGACTAAACTCGTGCACCCCCTAATTTAAATATGACCCACCCCTTCCCGTCAAGGTCACACCCCTTTCTGTTTAAGACCCGCCTTTAAGTTCTGAGGGCCTGGGGGGGGGGCAATGGATTCCCTTAATTTGCATAGATTTCCTCTCACTTCCTGTTTGGCTATGGGGCAGGAAGTGATGGGAAATCTCTGCAATGGGACAGGGATGGTAAAAAATAAACTGGCAGGGGCTATAACCCTCCCTTACTCTATCCAAAATGGAAAAAAAAGTGTTGCCTATAGTTCTACTTTCAGCACAAATTTCTGATAATTTTATGGAGAGGACTAAGAAGATATAACCATGCCAATGGTGCAGCAGAAAATATATAGCACAGTGAGGAAGGTTTGTGGTCCAGGATGATAGGACAGTCAAAATTAGAAGCAGTGCCCCCCCCCCACAGTTGCGGAATGCTGGCCGCCCGCATACCGGAAGACTAATTTGCCTCTCAGCCCAGTCTGCCCCATAAGACTGGCGCTACACTAACAGTGTGGCTAAAGCCGGTGGGGACTCTTTCTGTGCTGCCCCTCTGCAAAGTGCTGCCCTAGGCCTGGGCCTTGTTGGCCTAGGCCAGGATACAGCATTAATGGGTACCCTACATCTACACAGCCCCATACATTACAAACTGCGATGCTCTGTGTGTTTTGACACCTTTCTATTAGAAACATAATTAACTTTTTCAGCAATTTGAGCTCCAGTAGCTCTTTCATTGGATCGGACTACACGGACCAGTCTTCCCTCCCCACGCACATTAAGGAGCCTTGATCGCTCATGACCCGGTTGTCAGTTTGCCGGTATTCTCTCCATGGACCACTTTTGGTCGGCCCTGACCTCTGTAGACTGGGAACGTCCCACAAGAACTGCAGTTTTGGAGTTGCTCTGACTCAGTTGTCCAGCCATTACAATTTGGTCCTCGTCAAAGTCACTCGAATCCTTACGCTTGCCTGTTTTTTCCGCTTTCAATTCAACGACTTCAGGGACAACATTGTCACTTGCTGCCTAATATATTTCCACTTTCAGGTGCCATTGTAAGGAGATCAACAATGTTATTCACTTTATCTGTCACTGGTCATAAAGTTATAATGGTATGGCCAATCAGTGTCTATCTATCCATCTATCTATGGCTTTTTTTCCTCAGAAAATAGGTGCAGGTACTTTCCTCTTCCAAGTCACCCCTTGCCTCCAAGCACCGTCCCTTGGCTCCACCCCCTAATTTGTATGGAATTTGTTAATGATAACTAGAAAAGCAGTAAAATAGATGTCCTGCAGCCAGAAACAATATCTCCCCCCCCACCAAGCAACAATAGCCCCCCCTCCAAGAAACTGTAGACCACCCCCCGAGCAACAACAAATACACCCAGCAACAAAATACCCCAACAGATCTACCCCAGGAATAATATCCCCCTACCAGCAACAATAGATCTCCCAGCAGCCAGCATTAATTGACCCTCCAGCAGCAATAGACCCCTTCCTCAACAGTACATTCCTCCCAGCAACAACTGACCCCCCCCCCCCAAGCAATATAAGACTCACAGAGACAAAATATTCCTCTCTAAACAATAGTCCCCTCAGCAACAATAGAACCCCCTGCAGCCAGCATTAATAGACCATCCGGCAACCAGCAACAATAGACGCCGCTCTCAACAGTAGATCCCCCATCAATAACAATAGACCCCTCCCTCAACAATAGATTTCCCCCATCCAGCAACAATAGATCCCCCAGCAGCCAGCATCAATGAACCCCTCAGCACACCCCAGCACCCCTTGCCATTACATACAGTACAATCAGTGCTGGAGGTGCCAGAACTGCGTTCCCCCACGTTCCCACTGAAAAAAAAGCTCTGTATGTGTATTGAGATATATATATATATATATATATATATATATATACAGTATAGACACACACAGTCTACAGGATGTCTCAAAAGTCTCCATACAGTACATACGAAAAAGTAACAAACTCCTATTGTGAATGGGGGAGAAGACTGCGGGGTTGATTTACTAAAGGCAAATCCACTTTGCACTACAAGTGCACTTGGAAGAGCAGTCACTGTAGATCTGAGGGGGACATGCAAGGAAAATAAAAAACAGCATTTTTGCTTGCATATGATTGGATGATAAAATCAGCAGAGCTTCCCCTCATTTCAGAGCTTCCCCTCAGATTTACAGCGATCTACAGTGACTGCACTTACAAGTGCACTGCAAGTGCACTTGTAGTGCAAAGTGGATTTGTCTTTAGTAAATCAACCCCAGTGTGTGTGTGTAGAAAGAGGTGGCCAACATGTAGAGAATATTTTGTAAATAAAGGTACATTAAGAGCCCATTCACACATGGGCAACTTTGGATCCGACTTCAAGTCGCCCCTAGTTGCCTCAAGTCGCGCTGCATGAGAAAATCAATGTAAGTGAATGGAGCCGTCTTAATGCACACTACTGCAGTCGCTCCGACTTCAAAAAAGGTTCCTGTACTACTTCAATCCGACTTCTAGGCGACTGCTAGGCGACCTGTACCCATTGATTTCAATGGAAGTCGCCTCAGAAGTCGGATCCCCTGTCTTAACAGAAGCAATAATACAGGAAGATAACATACATTTCTCAGGCAAACCTCTCCCTCCCCCCCCCTCCCACAGAGCTGATTCTTGTTTGATTGGCCACTGGAAGGTCTCCTGTCCTGGAGGCAACTTGAAGTTGCCCTGTAAGTAGCTCCATGTCGCGCTGTGATTCATACTCAAGTCGTGTCCAAGTTGCCTCCCAAAGTCGCGCTGGAAGTCGTGTTGCCCCTATGTGAATGGAGTCTTAGCCACAATTTCCCATTTTCCCTATGTATGGTGACTTTTGGGATTCCTTGTATTACAAATGTACCCGAGGCGTTTCTGGTTCAAGCCCTTCGTCAGGGGTATTGGATAGGAGAATATGTAGTCATATATTTGTCTAATGAAGAAAATGAAAAAAGAAAAACATCATAGCAATGTGACATGGATGGTGACAACCATATGGAAAATGGACACAACACTGCTAGTTTTCCATATGGTTGTCACCATCCATGTCACATTGCTATGATGTTTTTCTTTTTTCACTTTCTTCATTAGACAAATATAGGACTACATATTCTCCTATCCAATACCCCTGACGAAGGGCTTGAACCAGAAAGGCCTCGGGTACCGGAGTTTTTTCGGAGTTTGGAGAGTTCTAATATAAATATATATATACAATTTGTATGCTTGTTATGAATTTACATTCTCAATTGTCTTTTGTTTTTTTGTTATGTCATGTTTTTTTTTTTGTTTTTTTTTTAACAAGAAGAACATTTTTTATTTAGATCTTTAAAGTACAAGCGATGCAAACACACAATCCTTTACATGAAGGATAATACACAGAGTGACTTAGAAGACAGCAACAATGTTGACCACAGGATGGGTAATGCCGCGTACACATGGCCGTTTTTCTCGTCGAAAAAAACAACATTTTTCCCATTCGACGACAAAAACGATAGTCTGTGGGCTTTCTGACGTTTTTTTCGACGAGAAAAACGGCATTAAAAACAACGAGAAAAATTAGTACATGTTCTAATTTTTCTCGTCGTTTTTTTCGACATGTTTTCCGCGGCAGTGTTTCCCATAGGGAAACACTGCCGCGGAGCCCACAGATGGTCGTTTTTCTCGTCAAGAGAAAAAATGACGTGAAAAACGACCGTGTATGGGGAACAAGCTGTTCCCCCGTTTTAAATGACATTATTCACGGCGGTTTTTTAACAATGATCGTGTGTACGCGGCATTAGAACACGGTCCAAAGAACTTGCAACGTTGGGTCAAGAGGTAGACATTTCAGCATAATAACCCAGAGTGACCTATGTCATGTTTTTTAACTGATCATCACATGTGTGTGTGATCCATTTTTATATGTATAAATAAATGCTTTTTTACTTCATAACGTTGTTGTTGCCTTCAAAATCCCATTCTTTTTCCTTATACATTAAAAAGAGGAACAACTTGGGAGAAAAGAGAGGAATCGGTATTTTGTTATAAAAAATTAAATAAAACATCAGCACAAAGGGGCAATAGAGGAAGAAAGTATTTGGTAAAAGGAGGATACAGCAACACAAGCGATACAGGTAAGTAATGTCGCTTGTGCGATTTTTTTTTTGGTTTGTTTTAGGTAACTCAGCATTAAATGCCCCCTCTAGTGGATAAATATATATCTGCCATTACAGTCACAATTCCTGCTATATAACTGTCAAGACATAATTAATTGCAAGATAAGCAGCCTAGCGGTTTTCAGTGAAATCCAGGCCATAAGGCAGGACATAGATGATGCGATTTTCTTTCCTGCAACCATGGGTCATTGGTGATGGGGGAATCCCGGGAGAACACAGTAATTATTGCTAGTGGCTATATTCACATGTAAACATGCTGGTTGTACCTGAGTCGATCGATTTATAGTATATATACTTTATATATACCACATATGTATGATGTACAGTATTAATGGAAACAGAAATGCATTTGTTTGAGTATTTTATGTCTACCCAAGTTCTTCTTTGGAACAACATGTAATATGTTCCAACTACTGTCTCCTCTCTCCCCCCCCCCCCCGGGCTATGAGCCCAGGCCATTATGGGGATGCCCCCATTACATCAGAATGTAATTAACCACTTGGCGCCCACGTTTTAGCTGAAGGACGGCTACAGCGTGGGCTTAAACTGCCAATGGCAGCTGATCACGGAAGTAAACAGAAGCTGGTTATCTGCTTTTTTTTCTCACGTTGACAGCATGAGGAAAAAAAAACGAGCCCACCCTATTTTGAAGCCTATTAGAGCCTCTGGCTCTTATTGGGTGCATAAAAAAAAACACCCCCGCCTATCCCCGCCATAGAAATCCATGCGCCTGGCATCCTGAAAGGGGCCGGGCGCATGGATAGGGAGGGCGAGGGCGGTGGCGGTGTTAGGGGGGATTGGCGCCCATGCTCCCACAATGCACGGGTTGCCCCTGGTGTCATCTATCAGTGCTCATCAGTGCTGCCAATCAGTGCCCATCAGTGCCACTTTTCAGTGCTGCCTACCAGTGCCTATCTGTGCCCATTAGTGCCACCTTTTAGTGCCGCCTATCAGTGCCCATCAGTGCAGCCTCATCAGTGCATCCTGATCAGTGCCACGTAACAAAATATGAAAACATTTTGGTCTTTTTTCATTTGTTTAGCAAAAAATAAAAACCCCAGTGATGATTAAATACCCCAAAAGAAAGCTCTATTTGTGTGAAAAAAAAATAGAAAATTTCATATGGGTACAGTGTTGCATGACCGCACAATTGTCATTCAAAGTGTGACAGCGCTGAAAGCTGAAAATTGGCCTGGGCAAGAAAGAGGTATAAGTGCCCTGTAGGCAAGTGGGTAAGTGAGCACTTCTCTGTCCAGGAGCCAAGGGTCACCCCACAGAGGGAGGTCATTTTTTTAAAGTAGCACTAAGCATAGTTTTTCTCTAAATGCGATAAAGAATATAGATATCACATTATTCTTGTCTTAAACAGATAATCTGCATTCATGTGACAGAATTTAGTTCCTTCGTGCCACATTTCCTGTTAACTATACATATACCAGCTATTCCGAGACGGGCTTAAATGATGAAACCTGTGCTGAAGTTAAAGAGGAACTCCAGTCTCCCCCAGAAAAATTAAAAGTCAGCAGCTACAAATACTGTGTAGCGCTACCCCCAGTTAAGAGAGCCGCTGGTTTGATTTCGGGCCCTGTGTACAGCACCGCCAACCCCCGGCAATCTTACTCGACCCACACTGGCACAGTTAGTCTAGGGATTATACCTATCACAATCAACAGTATTGCAATGAGTAATCTCCTTGCAGTAAGACAACACACTGAGGCGAGAAATCAAATATAATAGTTTTACTTTTATATCAAAAGGCATAGGCAAAACAGAACACATGCAACTTGCTTACAGAGCCCTGCAGCAATAGGTGTAACACACAACAATGGCCCAGCGCGGTAACCCACCGCGCGCAGCTATTATGGTGTACGCGCCCTGTGGCGCACTAAACAATATTCTATCTCCCCTCCCTGGTCAGGCCTGACATAAAAGAAATCTCAGTCTTTTCACTTAGTATTTCTTTGCATGCAAACTTTCGGTGGTGCACTTGATGAAACAGTATTTGTAATCCACAAGTAGGCAGTCCCAAGGAACACTATACTGGAGACCCTTTAACTCTGTCCTGCTACTGGTCTCCTAATGGAACAACAAACAAACGATAGGTGGGCCAAGGCAGTCTATAGGCCTAAACACGGTACAGTCTATTGGCTTGAGCAAGTGCTCGCTCACCACTCCGGACGCGATCCCAGTCCGGGACTTCCACCTGCTGTGTCTCTGCACACAGCGTCTGCAACGATCGGGTCCCCGATCCAACTGATGTCCTCACTCGACAAGTCCGGTGCCACCCAGGCTCCGCAGTGGGGTGGAAGGCTCTTTGGAAGTTGCGCAAGGCCCCAGGCTTCAGGCCTTGCACTGCAGCAGATCCGCACAGGAAGAAACTGTTGCTTGCAGCACGGTGTCCAAAGAGGCCGAGCTCCGCCTCGCCTCCTTCTTAAATAGCCCCTCCCATGAGTCTCTGCGGTGGCCAATTGCACTCTGGGTGCCGAACGGGGGTTCTGGGTAACGTAGTCCCGGGGCCTTAAGGGAGACCCCGCTACAACTGTAACTGCTGATTTTTAATATAAGGACACTTACCTGTCCAGAGATTCAGCGCTCTTCAATTGACTTCAGGTTCAGGCGCCGGCATCTTAAAGTGATACTAAAGTAGGGTGACCAGACATCCCCGGTTTCCGGTGACACTGTCCCCGGACCAAGTCTGTCCCCGGATTGGATTTGAACAGGGGCTGGGGAAATTTCAAAGACAGTCAGTGCAGAAGAATAAAAAAAAATAAAAAATCTGTATTACACCCCCCCGCTTCGCCGCTCCTACTAGCTTAGGGGGGGGGTATTTTTCCCATTATCTGTGCCCCTTTTCCATGATCATGTGCTGGTTGGAGCGGAGGGAATATTTCTTCAGTTTCGGGTGCTGCCCATTCAGCTCCGCTCGCATGTTCTTCTGCCTTGGCTCAAGTCTCGGCCAGCCACCTGCCTGCTTATCCCCTTGCCTTCCCTGGCGGAGTAATCTTCCTCCGCTCCCCACCCAGTAGTAGCCGGGGGCCCGGAGAGTAATGCCGCGTACACACGAGCGGAATTCCCGTCAGAAAAAAGTTGGATGGTTTTTCCGATGGAATTCCGCTCAAGCCTGCCTTGCATACACACGGTCAAACAAAAGTTTGGTGAACTTTTAAATGCCAAGAATGCGGTGACATAAAAGACTACGATGAGCCGAGAAAATTAAGTTCTATGCTTCTGAGCATGTGCCGATTTGTTTCTGAGTATGCGTGTTTTTTTTTTTTTTTGCGCGTCGGAAAAGCATACAGACGAACGGATTTCCCGATAGGAATTTTTTCCGTCAGGAAAATAGAGAACCTGCTCTCTATCTTTTTCCCGACAGTTTTTCCGTTGGAAAAAGTCCAATGGAGCATACACACGGTCGGGATTCCCGGCCAAAAGCTCTCATCAGACTTTTTCCGATGGGAAAGCCGGTCGCGTGTACGGGGCATTAGACTTGACAGGCTGTGAGGCGGGCGGCGGCGGCGATGGGCAGAGTTGCTGATTGCCGCCATTACTAGTAAAAAAAAATAAAAAAATAATAATATGCCCCCGGATTTCATTTTAAAAATCTGGTCATCTTATACTAAAGTCTTGTTTTTTTTACCTGCTCTCTGTGTAGTGGATTTGCACAGAGCAGCCCGAATCCTCCCCTTCTTGGGTCCCTCTTCGATGCTCCTGGCCCCTCCCTTCTGTTGAGTGCCCCCACAGCAAGCAGCTTGGTATGGGGGCATCCAAGCCGCAGCTCAGTGTTTCCATTCAGACACGGAGCAGTGGGAGCTAATGGCGCTTCGCTGCTGTCTCGGCCAATGAGGAGAGAGAGTCTCGGACAGCCGAGTCTCTCATGCAACATCGCTGGATCGAAATGGGGCTCAGGCAAGTATTGGGGGGGGGGGGGGGCTGCTGCACACAGAAGGCTTTTTATCTCAATGCATAGAATGCATTAAGATTAAAAAAAAACTTCTGACTTTACAACCACTTTAAGTAATGGAAACTGGCAGCAAACTCTTGCAGCTTCACAGCCGATTTGCCACTGCGCAAGTGCGAACAGTCTTCTGTGACCTGTTATGTGTCTCAGAAGGCGGCGGGGGACAGAGGCGTATCTAGTGAAAATGGCGCCTATGGCAAGAACTGAAACTGCGCCCCTGTCAAAACATTTAAAACCCATCTTTCAGATATCGCACAAATCACAATCGCACATGATGTTGACTTTAAGGCCTCTTTCACACTGGGGCGGTGGGGGGCGTTGTTTACCATTGTTTTTGCTGCGCTATTCAGCCGCTAGTGGGGCTCTTTTAACCCCCGCTAACGGCTGAGAAAAGGTTAAAAAAAAACGCCTGCAAAGTGCCGCTTTGATTTCTATGGGCAGGGGCGCTTTAGGAGCCGCTCCTACAGTGCCTCAAAGATGCTGCTTGCAGGACATTTTTTACCAACCTGCTAGCGCACCGCTCCAGTGTGAAAGCCCTCGGGGCTTTCACACTGGAGTGAATAATGGTGCTCTTTTAGGGCGCTTTGCAGGCGCTATTTTTAGCGTTATAGCGACTGCAAAGCGCCTCAGTGAGAAAGGGGTCTTAGGCTAGTTTCACACTGAGGTGCTTTGCAGGTGTTACAGCGCTACAAAATTGCGCCTGCAAAGCGCCCTGAAAGAGCCTCTTTTTTCACTCCAATGTGAAAGCCCAAGGGCTTTCGCACTGGAGCAGTGCGCTGGCAGGACGCTCAAAAAAGTCCTGCTAGCCGCATCTTTGAGGCACTGTAGGAACTGTGTACACACAGCTTCTAAAGCGCCCCTGCCCATTAAAATCAATGGGCAGCGCCACCGAATCGCCAGCAAAGTGCCGCTGCAGTGGCGCTTTGCTGACGGTTTTAACCCTTTTTGGGCCACTAGCGGTGCGCTGGCAGGACGCTCAAAAAAGTCCTGCCAGCCGCATCTTTGAGGTGTCCCGCTAATGACAGTGCTTTTCCGCCGACGGCGCAGCGCCCCAGTGTGAAAACAGCCTAAGTCATCATGTGCCAGGCACAGGCCCAAACAGAAGCAAGCAGCCAATCAAATATAGTGCTTTCTCAATATGGATTAAATAAATTGTAATTATGCATAGCCATAGATATCATAAATAAAGTGATTTGTGCAACAGCAGGTACTACTTGCACAAATCACTTTATTTATGATAACTATGGCTATGCATAATTACAATTTATTTAATCAATATTGAGCAAGCAGGCACTACAGTATACTGGCAGTCTGGCATACATCATTAACACTGACTGACTTCACAGTGAAAACTTTCTCTAATACAAAAATGCTTTATTCACAATGTACACTGACTAGTACGGTACCTGCTGCAGTTGCTGCCTGGCTTGGGGGTTCGGGTTCCACCGTTCCAGAGTCCAGTTCAGTTGAACTTAGTTCTCCTCCTCAGCGACGGCGACCTCACCTCACGTGACGTCACCGACCCGCTCGCGCTCGGGGAGAAGATAGAAGCAGTGCAGAGGAGGAAAGCTCCGCCTCCGCCAGTTAGCCGAATGACAGTCTGGAGACACACACAGAGTGGACGGTCCCACTGATCTATAAGCATGGGGGCGCCCACGCCTGTCACTCTCCTACACACTAGCATTCAGATCCAGCAGCGAAGTAAGAATGAAGTGCCATGCCGCCGCCGGGGGCTATAGTGCGGGAGGCGGCCCATAGGAGGACAGGTGCGGGTGGGATTTTTTTTTCCGTCTAGTTTATTTTGCCGCCCCCCCCCAGAGCGCCCATGGCACTTGCCATGGAGTGCCATACCCTGGATACGCCACTGGCGGGGGAAGGAGGGGGCAAACTGACTGGAAGTGGGAGCAGGTACCTGTCAAAAGCAGGTACCCGCTTCCCCCCTCCTCCCAAAAAGTGCCAATAATTAAAGGAGGGGGGGGATGCAAAGAAGTGTAACTTCCCCTTTTGGGGGAAGTTCCACTTTAAAATGGACCTGCCAGTAAAGTGGTATTAAATTCTAACTTAAAACTCTCCTCACATATCCCTTGTAGCACAAAGAATCATTTTACATAAGCGGATCTACCCAGAGCCCCTCACCATTTCTTTGTTTATAGACAAACTCTCCTATGTTTTCCGCATGGAATGGGCGGAGGCCTCTTACAGAAGGAATCACGGGTCCAAAAATTCTTTGATATCTGGGAATCTTTCATTCAAACCTACGGATACCCAACAATCGATAGTACAATGTTTTCAATACAATGGTTTAATACCAGATTGTTAACCAATGACCCTCCAATTGATATCCTACCCTCCACTTTAAATGAAAAAATATATTGTACTCTCTAACAGCTGAGGCCTCCCCTCTTTCCTTTATCTGCTAGTTGATGAACCGACCACCATCTGTCTTTTTGTTTATTAAGGTCCATCCTTCGACCCAATGCTGATACCTGGTTCTCAAACTATACTGACAATCTGTATGCTGTAGATTTTGTATCGTCCTACTGGCCACATTTTCATTGTTAACTGCATTCTTGCATTAAAAAAAAAAAAAAAAAAAAACTTTCCCCAACAGTCTTCACTGTAAATACCATAAATATCTCCTAAACTTATGCCGTTTAGGAGATCTTCACATCGGCTCCAGCTGATGACATCACCGCCGCATGCACATAATTCATGGAGTGTGCCATGATTGCTGTGCCACGAGAGTAACTTCTGTGCGCATATGCAGGAGTGCCATTCAAACGGCTGGAGAGCCCAAACCCAGAAGGAAGACCCAGTGAAGATGGAAATATCGGAATCAATGACAGCTCAGCTCTGGAGGGCTCTGTTTGAAAGGTAAGTCTGCCATAATGTACTTGTATGTGCTGCATACTAGCATATTACAGCACACCCCCCCCCCCCCCCCCGCCCCCACCACTCTGTATTTTGGTTTTGTGCTGCCCTAGGCAAGACTAAAATCGCCCCCACCCCCCATCTAAATTTGTTCCATCCCCTTCTGTTCAAGATCCACTGTTTCATCTGTAAACCCCACCTCTTCCTCTTTAGGCTCCCCCTTTTCCTATTAGAGCTTCACCTTTTCAAAAGGTGGGGGTGAGAAAGAGAGAGGGAGCGATAGAGAGAGAGGGAGCGAGAGGGGTGAGAGAGGGAGGAGAGAGAGGGAGGGAGGGAGGGGGAGAGAGAGGAGAGAGAGAGAGAAAAGGGGAGAGAGAGAGGGGAGAGAGAGGGAGAGAGAGGGGGAGATAAAGAGGGATGAAAGAGAGAGAGAAGGGGGAAAGAGAGAGAGGGGGTGAGAGACAGAGTGAGGGGGGTGAGAGAGAGAGGGGGGGAGAGAGAGGGGGGAGAGAAAGAGGGCGAGAGAGGGGGGGTGAGAGAGAGAGAGAGAGAGAAGGGGGAGGGAGAGAGAGAGAGGGGGAGAGAAAGAGGGTGAGAGAGGGGGGTGAGAGAGAGGGGGTGAGAGAGAGGGGCGAGATAGAGAGAGGGGCGAGAGAGAGAGAGGGGCGAGAGAGAGAGAGGGGTGTGCCAACACTGGAGATCCACCACTACTGAACAGCAGAGACATTGGTCTGCTATGATCTCTGACCGTACTGTATCCATTCCAATTCCCGATCTGCAGCCACTGCCCCTCCACCACCACAGGGGACTACAGCTGACAAAAAAAAAATCTGAATCCCAAGCAAGTGGCTCGGGACTCGGGGGGGGGCGCCGCCCCCCTGAAAAATGCCAGGCCATTGTTGCCTGGATTTTGCATGGTCTCCCTGTGCCTGTGTGGGTTTCCTCCAGGTACTCAGGTTTCCTTCCACACTCCGAAGACATGCTGGTAGGTTAATTGGCTTCTGTCTAAATTGGCCTTAATATGTATATGTATGAATGTGAGTTAGGGACCTTAGATTGTAAGCTGCTTGGGGACAGGGACTGATATCAATGTATAATAAATATGTACAGCGCTGTGTAAACCTGAAATTAATAATAAGATCAGGTTCGGGGACAGTTATGTGGGTGTGGGATAGGCTTATACTGTCATATAAATAAAGTACATATACAGTACATATAAATAAAAAAACGCTGTATTACTAAATAATCCTTCAAAGAATAATAAAATAAAAAATTGTAATCTAGCAATTTGGGTTTAATACTGCTTTAGGTCTGTAATTGCTCCATAGAACTCCATAGACTCTCTAGCACAAAGCTAAAAAAAAAAAAAAAATGGAGGGGGAAAACATAAGCAACAACAATAACACATACTTTTATTTATATATATATATATATATATATATATATATATATATATATATAAAAGTAGCACAATATTACTAAATAATCCTTCAAAGTAATATATATATATATATATATATATATATATAAATATAAAAGTAGCACAATATTACTAAATAATTATTTAAAAGAATATATAAATATATATATATATACTGTACATATAAATAAAACAACACTGTATTACTATATAATCCTTCAACGTATAATAAAATAAAAAATTGTAATCTAGCAATTTGAATTTAATACTGCTTTAGGTCTGTAATTGCTCCATAGAGCTCCATAGACTCTCTAGCACAAAGCTAAAAAAAAAAAAAAAAAATATGGAGGGGAAAACCTAAGCAACAACAATAACACATACTTTTATTTATTTATATATATGTATATGTATATATATATGTATATGTATATATATATATGCACACACATAAAAAAAATGATATGTATGTATATATATATATATATATATATATATATATATATATATACACACACACGCACACACATGGTATATACTGTATATATATATATATACATATATATATGAAAGTAGCACAATATTACTAAATAATCCTTTAAAGTAATATATATATATATATGTGTATAGATATTTATATATATATATATATATATATATATATATATATTAAAAAAAACATTGCATTACTAAATAATCCTCCAAAGTATAATAAAATAGTAGTCTAGCAAAGTTACAACACAATGTAAAAAAAACATCATCGACCCACAAAAACCTGGAGGGCTACTCCCCAAATGGTAGCGGCAAAGCTGGGAAACAATAGTCACTGGTTACACTGTATCCCAAAGTTCTCTCTTTGTTTGCAAGCGCGCACACCCACCTCTGTTGCAGAGCAATATTCCATTCCTGGGGGTTAGAATCTGGAGGGCTCAATAAACCTTCTTTATGTTACAAAAAAAAAAATCAAAATAATAAAAAAAGAATCTGATCTCAAAGCCAGAGAAGGTCAGAGAATAAACCCAGGAATGCCTCCTTCCCAATGTAGCAGGATAAAGGTACTTATTGCAAGCTTTCCTTCTCTCCTTTCAGGTTTGGTATAACCACGCTGAAGACCCCCGTACAATCAGATGTTTCCTATTAGGGGCCCATAAGAGGTCTTTATATTCAGTCATATTGAACTAAAACAGCCTCACTTTCTCCCGATACACAGCAAACCTTTCTATGACTGGGGGGGGGGGGGTATTTTTATTTTTTTTGGCCCTGGAAAATAAATGAAAGTTATTCTGCCAATAGGAACAAAAAAAAAAAAAAAAAATAGCTTGTCATTCTTTCCTATTTGCAGATATGAGGCTTTTGTTTCATGCAAATGGGGAAAAAAAAGAACATAGGAATTTACCATGAGGCTGATAGAGAGGACGCTTTATCTGCAAGGAAACAGCTGGGAAGTCTAAGCTGATATTTCATAGCCGCCAAAGGAAAATCCCAGCTTCATATTGCACCAGTTTTTTTTTTTTTTTGCAGTCCCCAATCTGTGACTGATAAGGTCAGGGATACAGAAAGAAGGAGCAGATTTGATTTTCCTTACCTTGGGGGGAGTCGGAGAGTGCGGCTTGCTGCTTGCTGCTGCTGCTGCAGGTTTGCAGTCTGTACATGAAGCTGTGTGTTAAGTGCCTTGCAAGTGGGATGTCTCTGCATTCTTAGTCCAACAGCCAGATGCTGACAATGACTTTCTTAAGGAGTATGAAAAATTCCCCTTCTGCAAAACTTGCTCAGCGCGTTCTGACTGCCCGGTCCTTCCTTAAATCAGAACAACCAAAAAAAAAAACACACTGTTATACACAAGGCATCCCTTTAAACAGTAGAGTGATTCTGTAGTCATTCCAGTCCCTAAATGTCAGTTGTTTTCTGTTTTCAACGTAAAGTCATGTCTTGGATCCTTAAAGCGGAGCTCCGCCGAAAAAAAAAATATTAAAAGCCAGCAGCTACAAATACTGCAGATGCTGACTTTTAGGCTGCATTCACACCTGAGCATAGCGCTTCGAGGGTTTTTACCGACGTTTTTACTGGTGTTTTGTCGCGCGAATTTGCGCCCGTCTAAACGCTCGTTGTCGCGCTAAACGCTTGAATCGAGCGTTTCCATTACATTCTATGACTCCTAAAATGCCCAATCTGCCCGATTCGCGCGTTCGGCTTCAGGCGTTTTGGAGTGGAGATGTGAACCATCTCCATAGAGAATAATGGATTTTTCCCCCTCTAGCGTTTTGTAGCTTCAGGCTTCAGGCTACAAAACGCTCAGGTGGGAATGCAGCCTTTGGCTTCATGCCCACTGACGTTTTTACAGCTGCGTTTTTTACAGCTTAAAAACGTCTGTCCATGTTATTGTAATTTATTTTATTTTATTTAAAAAAAAAAAAAAAACGTCGGAGCTAAAAAACGCGGCCGCGCGTTAGTGGGCGTTTGTGCGCATTTTTGCGCATTTGTGCGCGTTTCTGAGCATTTTTTGACGCTCGCGTTTTTTTCTGCCTAACTCCGACGCTGAGGAACGCACTGGTCCTGGGTTTTTTTTACAGCTTAAAAACGTCTATGCTATTTGCAGCTCAAAAACGTCTAGGTGGGCATGAAGCTATAGACC
Source organism: Rana muscosa (assembly GCA_029206835.1). NCBI lineage: Eukaryota > Metazoa > Chordata > Amphibia > Anura > Ranidae > Rana > Rana muscosa. Next base: position 29,692,146 of record CM055120.1, read on the forward strand.
AACATGGACAGGCATTTTTAAGCTGTAAAAAACGCTCAAAAACGCGGCTGTAAAAACGTCCGTGGGCATGAGGCCTAAATATTAAGACACTTACCTGCCCTGGAGTCCAGCGACGTCCGCAGCAGAGGAGGAGCAATCGCTCATCACTCTGCTGACCCCACCACCATCCTCGGTGAGGGAACCAGGAAGTGAAGCCTTGCGGCTTCACTGCCCGGTTCCCTACGGGCGCGAATGCGCCATTCTCACTGGCCCTCCTGTGTTCTGGGAGCCAAGTGTCTCCCAGAACATAACGGCTATTCTGCGGGAAGTGACGTGTTTCCGCAGATTTCCCGCAGAGAGGACTCCCGGAAGTGGGTGCAAATACCTGTCTTAGACAGGTATCTGCACCCCCCTCCCCCCTGAAAGGTGTCAATTGTGACACCGGAGGGGGGGAGGGTTCCGATGAGCGGAAGTTCCACTTTAGGGTGAAGCTATAAGCTATAATGAGGCTTACCTGTAGGTAAAAAGAATATCTCCTAAACCTGTACGGTTTAGGAGATATTCCCCTTGCAATGCGCCGCTGACTTCAGCGGCGCATGCGCATGGGGGATTCTCGGCTGAAAGCCCGGCAGACGCCAGACCTTGCCGGAAAGAAGTCCCCCGCGCGCATGTGTGGGAGTGACGACATTGCTGCTCCAGCCACTCACAGCGCTGGAGCCGCGATACCCGGAAGACACGCCGAGGCAACATGTCATCTCCCTCGGCGTGGACCAGGTAAGTTACCGACGCCTCGTTCTAAGGTAAGTATTTCATAATGAGCTAGTATGCGGTGCATACTAGCTCATTATGCCTTTTGCCTTACAGGTAGAACGGAAAAAAAATAAATAAATGTCAGCGGGTATACAACCGCTTTAAGCCCCTGGTTCACATTATTATTATTATTATTATTATAATACAGGATTTATATAGCGCCAACAGTTTGCGCAGCGCTTTACAACAGGGAAGACAGTACAGTCACAATACAATTCAATACAGAGGGATCAGAGGGCCCTGCTCATTGGGGCTTACAGTCTAGAAGGGAGGGTCAAGTGAAACAAAGGGTAGTAGCTGTGGGGGGATGATCAGGCGGACAAAATGAAAATACAGTTGTTAGGTGTGGGTAGGATAGACTTCTCTGAAGAGGAGGGTTTTTAGGGATCCTCTAAAAGCTAATAGAGAAGGAGATAGACGGACAGATTGGGGTAAGGAGTTCCATAGGCTTGGAGAGGCTCTGGAAAAGTCCTGGAGACGAGCATGGGAGCGGGTGATGAGAGAGCAGGAGGTCTTGAGAAGAACAAAGAGAACGAGTAGGTTGGCATTTAGAGACTAGGTCAGTGATGTAGCTGGGGGCAGTGTTGTGGATTTGCAGCGATTTGTCATGCGATTCGACATGTCAAATCGCATGCCAAATCGGCGGCTAATTTCCGGCAATGGCAACGTCCGAATGGGTGCGAGGCCACGTTTGCGGCGCTGCACCGATTCCCAAAAGGAGTTTCTGTACTACTTTTGGTGACTTCGGGGGTGCGATTTCAATAGACATCTGTGCAGAAACCCGCTCAAATGTCTCTGAAATCACCCCCGAAGTCGGGACTGACATGCAGGAATGAAATCGTGCAAGTTCAGCTGAACTCGCAGGATTTTATTCCTGCTGTCAGTGTGAACCTGGGCTTATACTGGGCTTATACTGTAAATTCATTCAGCAATAAAAAAAATACTGTAAAATGTATTGAGCAGAACATACAAATCTAATGGAATAAAGGAAACCTGTAATGAAAGAAGTAGGCAGATTATCACTGCTGGCATATTTCTTATAATGGGGTTTTGGGACTTTAAATTAGGTGCATGACAACATACACCCCCATCCAGGGCCGCCATCAGGAATTTTGGGGCCCCTTACACAGCTTCAGGCATGGGCCCCCTGGAGCAGAGGAGGCCCGGGGGGTGCTGCCGCCGCAAATTTGAGAAGTGGGGGGTGCCACGAATTGAGAGGCGGGGGGTGCTGCCGCCGCAAATTGTTGAGGTCGGGGGGAGATTTGGGTGCTGACGAAAAAAAAAAAAAATAAAGAACTAAAAGAAGGGGGGTTGCCATCCGGGACCCTGGGGACCTCCGGGCCTCTGGGGACCTCTGGGCCCCTTACAAAAATAAAAATAAAAAATAAAAATTTATAAAAAAAATATATATACATTTTTTTTTATTAAAAAAAAAGTAGGGGTTTCCATCCGGGGCCCTGGGGACCTCTGGGCTCCTTACAAAAAAAAAGATAAATAAAAATGTTATAAAAAAAAAAAAAAAGGGGGGGTTGCCATCCGGGGCCCTGGGGACCTCCGGGCCTCCGGGGACCTCTGGGCTCCTTACAAAAAAAAAAAAAAATTATAAAAAAAATAAAATAAAGGGGGGTTGCCACCCGGGCCCCTGGGGACCTCCGGGCCCCTTACAGGTGTACTGCCTGTACCCCCCTGATGGCGGCCCTGCCTCCATCCCTAAATCAGAGATAAGAAAGGTTTTTTTGGGGGACTTTGAGTGAGGCACAAAACACGTGGTAGGATAAATTGTAAAATTGTTTAATTGGCATAAAAACAAAGCATACCTCATAAACATATAATACATGGTTGAACATGAGTATTTTTATCTATATACAAGGCAATGGCATACAGAAAAGAAGGATTCATATATATGTATATACACATATCTGAAATCACATAGTATTCCATGGAAGTAATTAGTGTAAAAAGCCAAATGCTTATTGAGTAATGGATACAAAGGGGTTATAAGGTACAAATGAATCACAGTTGAGGTCACGCCATGTGTTGGGAACATGATGACATTGATAGGTTTGACGCGTTTCATGGATATATAAAATATATGAAATGCATAGCATATCTGATTTTTTTTTAAAAAGGTACCAAATAGGATCTAATGTTTTGCCCAGGTAATAAAAAATAACTACCTATCCAGCGATGTTGCCCCAGAGACTCGGTTGTCTGGGACTCTCCATCCTGATTGGCTGAGGCACAGCAGCGGGTGCCATTGGTTCCCGCTGCTGTCAATCAAATCAGTGAGTCAATGAGGAGAGAGAGGGGACGGGGACAAGCCACAGCTCTGTGTATGAATGGACACACAGGGCAGTGGCTCGGGTGCCCCTATAGCAAGCTGCTTGCTGTGGGGGCACGTGGCAGGAGTAAGGGGCCAGGAGGGCCGGCGAGGGACCTGAGAAGAGGAGGATCTGGGTTGCTCTGTGCAAAACCATTACACAGAACAGGAAAGTATAACATGTGTCACGGGCCGGACTGTCGGCTAGTGGGGATACAGGAGGTGGATCCTCTGTACCAGAGAGGGGATGGAACGGGTCGTACTGAGGGACCGGTTCTAAGCAGCTACCGGTTTTCACCAGAGCCCGCCGCAAAGCGGGATGGACTTGCTGCGGCGGTAGCAACCAGGTCGTGTCCTCCAGTAGCGACTCCACCTCTCTGGCGGCTGAGATAGGCGCGGTACAAAAGGACTAAGCAGAGGCAAGGTCAGACGTAGCAGAGGGTCAGGGCAGGCGGCAATGGTTCGTAGTCTGAGACAATGGCAGCAGGTCAGATACACAGGCTAGGCAACTCACAAAATGCTTCCACAGGGTACTAAGACAACAAGATCCGGCAAGGACAGGAAGGGGAAGTGGGTTTATATCAGATTTGGGTGTGCACACAGTAATTGGGCCAGGCACCAATCAATGGTGCGCTGGCCCTTTAAATCTCAGAAGGCCGGCGCGTGCGCGCCCTAGAGCGCAGCGGGGCCGCGCGCGCCGGGAAGGAGCAGGAGGAGGATGGTGAGTAGGATAGGATGCGATCCGCGGACGGAGATGTGCCGCCGCGTGGATCGCATCCCCGCCGGTAACAGAGCAGCGCCCACGGCCAGGGGGGCTGACCGGAGCCCTGCAGGGGGACCGACGCCGCGAGCGCTCCGGGAAGGATGGGACACCTGGAGCGCTCGGCGTTACAGTACCCCCCCCTTAGGTCTCCCCCTTTTCTTGGAACCCAAGAATCTACGGATGAGCTCCTTGTCTAAAATGTTGGTCTCAGGCTCCCAGGATCTCTCTTCAGGACCACAGTTCTCCCAATCAATTAAAAAAAATATTTTACCTCGGATGACCTTGGAGGCGAGGATTTCTTTCACCGAGAAGACATCGGAAGAACCAGAGACAGGAGCAGGAGCAGTGACCTTGGGGGAAAATCAGTTAATAATGAGGGGTTTGAGAAGAGACACATGAAAAGAATTGGGGATACGAAGAGAAGGAGGAAGATGGAGTTTGTAAGAGACAGAATTGATTTGGTTTTTGATTTTAAAAGGTCCGAGGTAACGAGGGCCCAGCTTGTAGCTAGGTACCCGAAACCGAACATATTTGGAGGAGAGCCACACTTTGTCACCAGGGACATAGGAGGAATTCTTCTTTTTTTATCTGCATGTCTCTTCATGCGGGCAGAGGCCAGTGATAGCGACTTTTGAGTCTCTTTCCAGATAGAGGTGAAGTCTTGAGTTAATTCATCCACGGCAGGAACTCCAGAAGAAGTGGGGATGGGGAGGGGGGGCAATGGGTGACGGCCGTAGACCACAAAGAAAGGTGATTTGGAGGACGATTCAGAGTTCTTGAAATTGTATGAGAATTCTGCCCAGGGCAATAGGTCGACCCAATCGTCTTGACGGGCGGAGACAAAATGTCGTAAGTAGTCACCTAGGACCTGATTAACTCTCTCCACCTGTCCATTGGATTGCGGGTGATAAGCGGAAGAAAAATTCAACTTAATCTTTAGTTGAGTACAGAGAGCTCTCCAAAATTTTGAGATGAATTGAACGCCTCTATCCGAGACGATATGTGAGGGCAGCCCATGGAGGCGGAAAATTTGAAGAAAAAAATGCTTCGCCAACTGAGGTGCAGTAGGCAGACCAGGAAGCGGGACAAAATGAGCCATTTTCGAAAAGCGGTCAACGACCACCCAGATGACAGTGTTACTATGAGACAAAGGGAGGTCCGTGATGAAATCCATGGCGATGTGGGACCATGGTTGTTCAGGCACAGGTAGAGGAAGGAGAAGACCTGCAGGCTTCTGGCGTGGAGTCTTGTCACGTGCACAGATAGTGCAGGCCCGTACAAAGTCAGTCATATTGTCACGTACCTGACGGTGACGAGACCGGTTAGCAGAGGGAGGCCTCCCTTACGGCTCCCACCGGCGGCCCCTGGTGGTATAACAGGAAGCACGGAGGTGGAAGGGGTACGAGTGCCTGGCAGGATCAAGCGCTACCGCAGGTGATCAGGAACCAGCAGGTGAGGAGGCAGGAACCAGGAACTACAGCAGGTGAGTGGACAGGAACCAGGAACTACAGCAGGTGAGTGGACAGGAACCAGGAACTCAGAAGATGACCCGGACCGGGAGGCACAGCAGGTAGACTGGAACCGCTGGGCAGCAGCAGGTGAACAGGAACCAGCAGATGAGCAGACAGGAACCAGCAGATGAGCAGACAGGAACCAGCAGATGAGCAGACAGGAACCAGGAACTCAGCAGATGACCCGGACCGGGAGGCACAGCAGGTAAACTGGAACCACTAGGCAGCAGCAGGTGAACAGGAACCAGCAGATGAGCAGACAGGAACCAGCAGATGAGCAGACAGGAACCAGCAGATGAGCAGACAGGAACCAGGAACTCAGCAGATGACCCGGACCGGGAGGCACAGCAGGTAAACTGGAACCACTAGGCAGCAGCAGGTGAACAGGAACCAGCATATGAGCAGACAGGAACCAGCAGATGAGCAGACAGGAACCAGCAGATGAGCAGACAGGAACCAGGAACTCAGCAGATGACCCGGACCGGGAGGCACAGCAGGTAAACTGGAACCACTAGGCAGCAGCAGGTGAACAAGAGCCAAGGTCAGGCAGGATCGTCAGACAAGCCGGGGTCGGGTAAACTGGCAGGCAGCGAGGCACAAAAGGATCAGGCAATACCGAAGTCAGAAAACAGGCCGATGGTCAGGTACAGGCAGATAGCAGGAGGGTCACAGGAAGCCGGATCAGATACAGGTAAACAAGGCAGATCAGGTCACTTGGGATAAACGCTGTAGAGCAGACAGCAGGGACTGTCTGCAAGTGAGGAGTTTAAATAGCCCTTCGGGCGTCACCTGCGGGGGCGGGAACCAGGAAGTCCAGGGCGTCTGTTCCTGACAGGGTTTCCATGACATTGCCCCCCCCCCAAGGGGCAGCCTCCGGATGCCCCTAGGAGCAAACTTCTCGGGGTGAGACCTCCTGAAGGCTTGTATCAGGTCTTTGGCGTGAATGTTCTCTTCGGGTTCCCAGGAGTTCTCCTCTGGTCCGTAACCCTTCCATTTTATTAAAAATTGACTCTGGCTATTTCTTCTTCGTGCGTCTAAAATAGCTTCTACCTCGAATTCCTGTTCCCCGTCTATGATGACGGGATCAGGGCGAGTCGGGGTCCGACCTGGGAATGGGTTGGAGACTGACGGTTTCAATAGAGAAACATGAAAAACAGGGTGGACCCTCAGGGAGTCGGGGAGCTCCAGCTCGTAGGCCACCTCGTTGATTTTCCTTTTGATAGGAAAAGGCCCTAGAAACTTGGGGCCCAATTTCTTGGACGGGCAAGCCAATCTTAGATTGATGGTGGAAAGCCATACTTGGTCGCCCGGTGCCAGCGCTAATTCATCCCGTCTCCTCCTGTCGTAGACCGTCTTGTTATACTCCTGAGTTCTTGCCATGGCTTCGCGTAGAAGCTGGTTGTTAGAGGAGAAGAAATTCACTTTTTCCAGAACTGCGGGCACTGAGCACTCAGGGAGAGAGTTGGGCAGAAATGTGGGGTGAAACCCGAAGTTCGCAAAAAATGGGGTCTGGTTAGTTGCGGAGTGGATGGAGTTATTGTAGGAGAACTCCGCTAGCGGAAGCAGGGAGAGCCAGTCATTCTGAGCAAAGGAGGAGAAACAACGCAAATATTGCTCGAGGGTCTGATTTGTTCTCTCAGTCTGTCCGTTGGTTTGAGGGTGGTAAGCCGAAGAGAATGATAGCTCTATTCCCAGAGTCTTGCAGAGGGACCTCCAGAACCGGGAGGTAAATTGTACCCCCCGATCGGAGACTATATTAGCAGGTACCCCGTGGAGCCTAACGACTTCTTTAATGAACATTTGTGCAGTTTCCGGGGCCGAGGGGGTCCCTCTCATAGGAACAAAATGTGCCATCTTGGACAGACGGTCCACAATCACAAAGATGGTGGTGTGATTCTCAGCCGGGGGGAGTTCAACTATGAAGTCGATAGAAAGCATTTTCCACGGTCTCTCTGGAACGGGTAAGGGCTTCAGTAGTCCCCAGGCTTTGGATCTGGACCCTTTATTCCGGGTACATGTAGTACAGGACTCCACGAACCTCCTGCAATCCTCGCGTAGTCGAGGCCACCAGAAGGTATGTTGTACCAACTCAGTGGTCTTAGCCACGCCAAAGTGCCCAGCAAGGGCATGATCGTGGCAGAGCTCTAGCACGGTTATCTTTAGTTCTTCTGGTATGAATATCCTGTCTTGGTGCCAGAGTAATCCATCCTTGGTTTGCAGATCCAGTTCAGGAGAGGGTTCCTGTCTAGTGGTGGCTTGTCTGATCCGGGAGAGTAGGTCCTCCTGAAGTAGGAGAAAATTCCCAGGAGCGAGGATTGTATCGGGTGAGGAGAGTTCTTTGGATCCATGAAACATTCGGGACAAGGCGTCAGGTTTAGTGTTCTTGGCACCGGGGCGGTATGTCACATGGAAGGAGAACCGGGAAAAAAACAGGGCCCATCTGGCTTGTCGTGGTTTTAGTCTTTTTGCAGTTTTCAGGTACTCTAAGTTCTTATGGTCGGTGAATACTAAGATCGGGTGAGCAGCACCTTCAAGTAAGTACCTCCATTCTTCCAGGGCGGACTTAATCGCCAAGAGTTCCCGGTCTCCCACGTCATAGTTCTTTTCTGCCGCAGATAATTTGCGAGAAAAGAAAGCCACCGGATGAAGCAAAGCCTTGGTTCCTTGCCTCTGTGACAATATTGCCCCTACTGCAACCTCAGAAGCATCTACCTCAAGTACAAATGGTAGGGAGGAATCTGGGTGTTTTAAGATGGATGCAGAGGTGAAGAGCCCTTTGAGATCCTCAAAGGCCTTTTGGGCCTCAGGGGACCAGTGGAAGCGGGTACCTTGCTTGGTTAGCTGAGTAATGGGTGCAATGATGGCGGAGAACCCCCGGATGAATTTACGATAAAAGTTGGCGAATCCAACGAACCGTTGGATTCCCTTCTTATCCACTGGTGCTGGCCAGTCCAAGATTGCGGTGATCTTCTGTGGGTCCATCCTGATGCCTTCGCCAGAGATGATTAATCCCAGAAATGCTATGCTCTCCCGCTCAAACTCGCATTTCTCAGCCTTCGCATATAGTTTATGCTGCCGAAGCCGGTCTAACACACTTCTGACATGCCTGCTATGAGAGTCAAGGGAGGAAGAGAAGATTAGTATGTCATCTAAATAAGCAATCACAAAGAGATCTAAAAAGTCCCGAAGAACATCATTAATTAAATACTGGAAGGTGGCAGGGGCATTGCACAGCCCGAAGGGCATCACTAAATATTCGAAATGTCCGAACCGGGAGCGGAAGGCGGTTTTCCACTCATCGCCCTCCTTGATTCGGACCAGGTTATAGGCTCCCCGGAGGTCAAGCTTAGTGAAAATAACGGCAGCTCCCAATCTTTGGAACAACTCTGGTACCAGAGGAAGAGGATAACGATTTTTAATGGTGACCTTATTTAGTTCACGGTAGTCCACACATGGCCTGAGGGTATGGTCCTTCTTTTCTACAAAGAAAATGCCTGCGCCTGCTGGCGACGTAGAGGGGCGAATGAACCCCTTTAAAAGGTTCTCATCGATGTAGTCCTTCAGGGCCCCCTGTTCCACCTCCGTTAAAGGGAAAATCCTACCGAAAGGAATAGCTGCTCCGGGAAGTAGATCAATGGGGCAGTCGTAGGCTCGGTGGGGTGGTAGTGTCTCTGCCCCCTGTTTACTAAACACATCGAGAAAGTCCAGGTAAGCGTCAGGGATGGCCTGACGTATTCCGGCCTCAGTGTCGGTACACATTAAGGTGGCAGGCCCAGGGGGTTTGTGTGAGCCACAGGACCGTTGGCAGTAGGAGGAAGGAAACGTGATCACCCCCGTGACCCAGTTAATGGTAGGATTATGGGCTTGTAGCCAGGGCATACCGAGAATTATGGGGAACAGTGGAGAGGAGATAATATCCAGCCGTAGATATTCTCGGTGCACCCCGGTAGAGGAGAAGACAGTGACAGGTAGGGGAGCCGTCTCTTCGACCACGGGCCCCGACTTGATAAGGGACCCATCAGCCAGGTGAACCCGTAGTCCATGGGTCTTGGGAAGTAGAGGAATAAGTTGAGTACGGGCAAAAGTTGAGTCCATGAAGCAACTACAAGCCCCAGAGTCAATAATTGCGACGACTTGCAGGGTCCTTCCTGGGAGCTGCAGGGAGATAGAAAGAGCGAAGTGAGAGGGGGATTTAGTCTGAGGGTTGATCACAGCAGGGAATACTGACAAGCACTTACTGAACTTCAGGGGACAGTTCCTAACGAAGTGACCGGGCTCCCCGCAGTACAGGCACAGGTTGTGCGCGCGTCGGCGTTGGCGTTCCTCCGGAGTAAGGGAAGGGCGGAGGACCCCAAGCTGCATGGGTTCAGGAGCATCGTACGAGGGGGTCAAGGGTGCTGCAGAAGCTGGGTGCGGATGACTGGGGACCCGGGGAAGCATCCAGGTCGGCCGAGTGAAGCCCGTGGCCCTCTCAACCCTCCGTTCCCTCAGGCGTCGGTCGATCTGAATTGTCAGATCGATCAGTAGGTTCAAATTTTCTGGTATTCCTACCCTAGCCAGTTCGTCCTTCAATGGGTCAGAAAGGCCTATGCGAAACTGGTGACGGAGGGCAGCGTCATTCCACCTGGTGTCTGCGCTCCAGCGCCTGAATTCAGCTACATAATCTTCCGCTGCTCTGCGTCCCTGCTGAAGGGTCCGCAGGGCGTTCTCTGCAGTGGCCGAGAGCTGAGGGTCCTCGTACAATTGGGCAATGGCGTCAAAAAAAAGTGTAAGGCTGTCCAAGGACGCATCTTTGCGTTCTAGCAGGCGGTGGGCCCAGTTCTGTGGGTCTCCGGAAAGCAGCGAAATTACAAAGCCCACCTTGGTAGCTTCTAAGGAAAAGGTGCGGGGCTGTAAGGCAAAGTACAACTCACAAGAGTTCCGGAAAGCCCTGAACTTGCTCCGGTCCCCGGAGAATCTTTCGGGTGTAGGGACCCTGGGTTCAGGGGGAAGCATGACCACCGTGGGCGCAGCTCCTGCCCCGGCGGAAGAAGTGGAGGCACGTGGACCCCCTTGAGCTCCATCGGGGTTGGTGAGGGCCCGCACTTGTCCTTCCAGGTGAGTGTAGCCTTGCTGGAGGCTCTTAACGGCCTCGGTCAGTCCCGCCAGGTGTCGGCATAGTTCCTCCATAGGTGAGGCTCCCTGCTCGGGCTCAGACATGGCTGTCTGCTACTGTCACGTACCTGACGGTGACGAGCCCGGTTAGCAGAGGGAGGCCTCCCTTACGGCTCCCACCGGCGGCCCCTGGTGGTATAACAGGAAGCACGGAGGTGGAAGGGGTACGAGTGCCTGGCAGGATCGAGAGCTACCGCAGGTGATCAGGAACCAGCAGGTGAGGAGGCAGGAACCAGGAACTACAGCAGGTGAGTGGACAGGAACCAGGAACTACAGCAGGTGAGTGGACAGGAACCAGGAACTCAGAAGATGACCCGGACCGGGAGGCACAGCAGGTAGACTGGAACCACTGGGCAGCAGCAGGTGAACAGGAACCAGCAGATGAGCAGACAGGAACCAGCAGATGAGCAGACAGGAACCAGCAGATGAGCAGACAGGAACCAGGAACTCAGCAGATGACCCGGACCGGGAGGCACAGCAGGTAAACTGGAACCACTAGGCAGCAGCAGGTGAACAGGAACCAGCAGATGAGCAGACAGGAACCAGCAGATGAGCAGACAGGAACCAGCAGATGAGCAGACAGGAACCAGGAACTCAGCAGATGACCCGGACCGGGAGGCACAGCAGGTAAACTGGAACCACTAGGCAGCAGCAGGTGAACAGGAACCAGCATATGAGCAGACAGGAACCAGCAGATGAGCAGACAGGAACCAGCAGATGAGCAGACAGGAACCAGGAACTCAGCAGATGATCCGGACCGGGAGGCACAGCAGGTAAACTGGAACCACTAGGCAGCAGCAGGTGAACAAGAGCCAAGGTCAGGCAGGATCGTCAGACAAGCCGGGGTCGGGTAAACTGGCAGGCAGCGAGGCACAAAAGGATCAGGCAATACCGAAGTCAGAAAACAGGCCGATGGTCAGGTACAGGCAGATAGCAGGAGGGTCACAGGAAGCCGGGTCAGATACAGGTAAACAGGGCAGATCAGGTCACTTGGGATAAACGCTGTAGAGCAGACAGCAGGGACTGTCTGCAAGTGAGGAGTTTAAATAGCCCTTCGGGCGTCACCTGCGGGGGCGGGAACCAGGAAGTCCAGGGCGTCTGTTCCTGACAGGGTTTCCATGACACATATCTTTTTCCTGGGTAGGCCACCAATAGTGTCTGGCCATCAATTGTATGGATTTTTTGATCCCAGCGTGACCGGCTAGATGGGAGGAATGGCCCCACCTGAGTATCTGGAGACTAAGGCATGGAGGAACAAAAGTTTTTCCTGGAGGAACTGGCACCAGAGAAGCAGGAGCAGAGGAAATCAGACACTCAGGGGGTACGATGTGTTGAGGGGGAGTCCCGGTTTCAGAGGCATCGGAGGAACGGGACAAGGCATCAGCCCTGACATTCTTGTCTGCGGGACGAAAATGGATCTGGGAATTGAACCGGGCAAAGAACAATGACCACCTGGCCTGGCGAGGATTTAAGCGCTGAGCGGACTGAAGGTAGGACAAATTTTTATGGTCAGTGTAGATGGAGATAGGGTGAAGGGATCCTTCCAGGAGATGTCTCCACTCTTCTAATGCCAGCTTGATGGCCAACAGTTCACGGTCACCTACGGAATAGTTTTTTTCAGGAGGGGAGAAGGTTTTAGAGAAAAAACCACACGTGACGTTTCCTCCTTTAGCGTTTTCTTGAAGAAGAACAGCTCCGGCTCCTACCGAGGAGGCGTCAACTTCAAGGAAGAACGGTTTTATGGGGTCTGGTCGAGACAGGACAGGTGCAGAGGAGAAGGCGATCTTAAGGCGAGTAAAGGCTTCTTCCGCTTGAGGCGGCCAGGACCTTGGATTCGCGTTTTTCTTAGTCAGTGCCCCATAGGAGCAACGATGGTGGAGAAGTGGGGTATGAACTGACGATAGTAGTTGGCGAATCCAAGGAAGTGTTGGATATCACGGAGTCCAGAGGGGCGTGGCCAATCTAAGACTGCGGAGAGCTTGTCAGGGTCCATTTGAAGGCCTTGTCCTGAGACCAGATAACCTAGGAAAGGAAGACTGCTGCGCTCAAAAAGGCATTTTTCAAATTTAGCGTAAAGATGATTTACGCAGAGGCGCTGGAGCACTTGACGGACATGGAGCCGATGTTCCTCAAGGTTGGTAGAGAAGATTAGGATGTCGTCAAGATAGACAACCACATAGGTATACAGTACGTCCCGAAAGATTTCATTGACAAAATCCTGAAAGACTGCAGGAGCGTTGCAAAGTCCAAATGGCATGACGAGATATTCAAAGTGACCATCTCTGGTGTTAAATGCGGTTTTCCATTCATCTCCTTCACGGATTCTGATGAGGTTATAAGCGCCCCTGAGGTCCAATTTTGAAAAAACTTTTGCTCCGCGCAGGCGGTCAAAGAGCTCCGAGATGAGAGGCAGAGGGTAGCGGTTTTTAATAGTGATTTTATTGAGACCACGATAGTCTATGCAAGGGCGTAGTGATCCGTCCTTCTTGGCAACGAAAAAGAACCCCGCTCCGGCTGGAGAAGATGATTTCCTAATAAAACCTCTCGAGGTTCTCCTGTATGTACTCAGTCATGGCCTTGGTTTCAGGAGAGGAGAGAGGGTAAATTCTGCCACGGGGTGGTGTAGTACCTGGGAGCAAGTCAATGGGGCAGTCGTAGGGTCTATGTGGTGGTAAGACCTCCGCCTGTTTTTTGCAAAAGACATCAGAAAAGTCCTGATAGGCCTTGGGAAGGCCGGGCAAAGGAGTAGCGATGGGAACTTGACTGGTGGGTACAGACTTAAGACAATGCTTGTGGCAGGAGTTTCCCCAGGATTTGATGTCCCCAGTGGTCCAGTCGAGGGTAGGAGAATGACGCTGGAGCCAGGGTAGGCCAAGAAGGATGTCAGAAGTACAGTTCGGCAAAACAAAGAATTCTATTTTTTCTTGGTGAAGAACACCAACGGACATGAGCAGGGGTTCGGTGCGGTAACGCACGGTACAATCCAGATTCTCTCCATTTACAGAGGAAATGAAGAAGGGTTTGATGAGACGGATAACAGGAACGTTGAACCTGTTGATGAAAGAGGCTTCAATAAAGTTTCCTGCAGAACCAGAGTCCAGGAAGGCCACCGCAGAGAAGGGGGAGCCAGCAGAAGGGGAAATCCGCACAGGAATAGTCAGACGTGGAGAGGAAGAATTCACACCTAGTAACGCCTCTCCCACGTTCACTAGGTGCGGGCGTTTCCCTGACGTAGAGGACGAATAGGGCAGTCCTTTAGGAAATGTTCAGAGCTCGCACAATAAAGGCATAAGTTCTCATTCCTACGGCGAGTCCTCTCTTGTAGGGTCAGGCGAGATCGGTCCACCTGCATGGCCTCCTCGACGGAAGGCATAGTATCAGGATGCGTTGGATTCAGGAAGAGAGGAG